>VMRM01000014.1:14630000-15830000 GCA_010277075.1 Poeciliopsis retropinna
TGTGTAGTGTTTGCAGTGAAGTATTTGGGAAGAAAGTGGGAGTGTATAGCGCTGGGAAATAAGATATGTGGGGAGCTAGCAGCGCACAGCAGTAGGTAAACGTATTATTTGAGGACTTGGCTAAATTGCGGTGAGACTCGGGGAACTAGTTAGCTTGTGCTGAAGGTACAGATAAATATGAGTGCTCCAGGGTTACTGACCACTTACATCATAGTTTGCTTCTGTGGATCTGTGCTAGCACAGCGTGAGCAGGACAAATGTGAAGATGTGCATCAACGGTATTTATAAATACCCGAGGACTTCTCACATGTATGTGATATACAGAGTGTAACGGACAATACATGAGTAACGAACATGATTTCTTTTTGTTTGTTACCCGACCTGAATGTTCACAGGAGGTTGAATATACATTAAACAATGGAAATCATTTCGTAATATTTTAGAATTCTTTATCACCCATAACTTTTTGATCTGTGCTGGGATCGCACATTATTGTATATGTTCTGTTTTTCAGCACTATCTGTTCTATTAATCTCCATCTTTCTATGCCAGAAAATTGTTGTTGGCATTCTACGCCATGTTTGTTTCTCGTTCTCATTGTTTGTTTTCTGGATAAACCAGATATTTATATGCAGACAGAATTCTCAGTTAAGATAATTCATCTCTCCCATTTCTTGTCATCTGGAATCTTTTCAAATTTCCACTAAAACATGCTAAACTCATTTCTTAACTCCATCTTGTTGACAGGCATTCAACATCTATTTCCCTTCTGTTTTGGAAACGTCCTCTAATTTACACAGATTTCTGCCTTAGAACGGATGAAAATTGAAAACCAATGTTTTCCTATGCAAGTTACGTTCTTCAATGGATCAACAGTGTAGTTTGTTAGTACTGCTAAAATTTTCAGCTTTCTACCCATGTTGGGTTAAATTATAAATACAGGAAACACTGCAAATGAAAGGAAGCAAACAGGAAAAAGACACATGCCCAGGAAGCAGTTACTCCTGTATTCGGTTCAATCATAACTCACTGTAATTTTGTTTAAGCTAAAGAGATTATGCAAATGTACCACATGTGTTAGTTCTTGTAATATAATTATGGCTAAAATCACATAAACATAGGAGAAACAATTTTATTGATTTATTGTACTCCTGACATTTTACATCCAGGGATGGTTATGGAAGGAATAGAAAAAATATTCCAGACATTTTTCACAATTTTGCCATCAGATATATGAAAGTCTGTATGTAGTTTTAAGTCACACTGAAAGTCATGTCTTTTCAAGACAAAAGAAAAGAAAAAAAAAAACTATGACCAGATCTGACACAGGATCTCAGAGTTGTTAGTTATTAGTCAGGTCATTAGTCAGTTGCTAAATACCCTTGTGAAATATTTTGTGTGTGCTAAAATATTATTGCATGTAGGTAAAACTGGTATTTTTCATATAAATTGGTTTATTTCAATGAAAATATTAAAAGACCTGGAAAAGGACTTTCACATCTTACTGTGTTAGAGGAAACAAAACAAGCATTATAAAAGGAAGTTTCTGCCTCACTACCTCATCACACCATTGGCTGTGAAATTATGTGTTTTTCTATCTGCCTTCTGCAGCAGGTGATTTTACAGTATTACTGTGGAAATTATCCAATTGCCTGGAAAAGAAAATGCATAGCAAAATCTCAAATGCAGTTATAAATATGAGTGGTTTGCATACTGATGCTTGGTCATGATCCATGTTGCACTTGTGGATGATTAACTTGGAGCTGCTGGGCTCCGAGAGACACAGTTTTTGTCTCCAAACTAATCAACGAGAGCAACAGCCATAAGACTTTTCTGTCAGGAACATTGTTTTGACACTTAAATGGTTTTAAATTCTGATTCTGTTAACCTATTGCTTTCGACATTGCGAAAGAGATCAGTGAATGTCCTACTCTTGCTTTTAATTAATTGCTCTTTCATCATTTTCTCTTTTTAAAGAACTTGTCAACATCAGTCTTTTTTTCCCCTCTTCCTGACTTTGACAAACAATTGTACAAAAGCCACGAAGACACAAAGACACAGAGTGATGTGAACTCTGTGTTTTGTTTAGGAAAGTCTCACAGGAATATGGCTGTCATGGCTGGGGGTGGGTGGAAGAAAGTAATCTCCTTTCCCCTACAGTCATTAATAACATCAGCCAAGTTTGATTATATCTACATGAGCTCTATAGAGCGTGAGAAAGCAGGACATGTCATTTACTAAGAGCTGCAGAAACTCCTGGTGGTAAAAAAAATAAGTTGTATCAATGATCCACCTAGTCATTGCTAAAATTTTAATCATAAGGTCCTAGTGGAAACAACAGGAAATCAACAAATACATTTGTTTTCTGAAGCTTTTTGTATTTCAGGACATCTGTCCAGCAGTCTGATTGACAAATAGTTACTTTATGTTGGGGCAGAATCTTTTTGAGCTCATCAAATTCATCAGTAATTTTTGCATTAAGGGAAGGCAACTTTACCTTTCAGCCAGACAATTCAAAGTGATTGTACAAGAAAGTTAAAAACAACATACAGCAAGAAGATAGTAATAATAATAATAAATAATAATAATAATAATAATAATTAAGGAGAGTATTGTGAGGATTTGAGTTTTTCTGTGTGTTTATTTAGGTTTCTATGTTCTGTGGAGTCGTCTCGGCTACCCCTTGATCAGTGACACCTGTTCCTTGTTGTCTCCCTGTGTGTTTAAACCCACCTGTGCTCCTTGTTCTTTGTCAGGTCCTTATCTTGTCTAGTCGTCTAGTTTGTTGTCGTCGTCAGATGTATTTTTGCCAGATGCTACCACTTGTGAGCTATGGCTTTCCACTCATTCTGTGCTGCCTGGATTTTGGATTTGTATTTTCACCATTAAACCATCATTTTCTTCATTTCAACCTGGGTCCTACTGCAAAACATAGAGGTGTTTTGCGATAGATAAAATGGGAAAAGTCATTCATTTTAAATGTAAAAAAGAGCAACATATTTAATTATTGTGACATTAAAATGTCCAATAATATTATGTTTCTCAAAAAGTTTTTATTTCTTACATTAAGTGAAACAGAAATTTTTTGTTACTTCTTGAACCTACGTGCCTTAAAAGGGGCTGTTTTAAAAGTGCATTAATACTCTTAAGTCTCAGGCGGTCCAAAGATTAAAACATCATTCACCACTCCAACTCCATAACACAAACAAACTTCTCAACCTTTGCTTTCAGCATATCTTAACTGGAAAGTCATGTGTTTCAATTAACATTGTATTACCATGAAAGGCCACAGTAAAATAGTTGTTAAAATGGCATGTTACTGGTTGAAGGAAGCAAACAATCTAATTTATTTCAAGGTTTCATTCTTTCACATCTTCAGCACTGTATTTTTAATTTTATAAAAGAAAAGCATTTTTTGTGCTTTTAAAGAGGAATCCTTTGTACACTTTGAAAGAAATTCTTGAGGTAATTTGAAAAACTACCTTCACTTGTTTGGTTTTGCTATTCATTTCTTTAAAACTGTCACTGAAAGTTCACAATTTGCAGTGTCCATGGACACCTAACAGTGTCATGTACATTTATGCTGTTGATGATGCAATTGGATAAATTATTTTTCAAACACTGGAGCAATGAATCAACAACCAACTTCAAAAAAAAAATCTTGAACGGATCTAGGAGCAAAACTTGTGGTTTTTATTCCAGGGTTTCAAAAATATGTGTGAAGATTCAAATGTAATACAACTGCGCCAATATTTTGTTTAAACTCCCTTTGCCAACTAAACCTCAATACAACACTGTGTGATTAATGAAGCAATTGTTAAGCATGGTGATGGTAGCAGCATGCTAAGGTTATTTCACTGTGAGTTGCACAGATGCACTCCAGAGGGTGGAATAATGAAGCACCTCAGCTTAACATCTGATTCAATGGAGACTAAAAGTGATACCAAATGAAAGAAAAATGAAAAATATAGTTATGTTTTTCATCTTTAAATGTTCAACAACAAATTAAAGACATAATATTTTAATAGAATAAACAAAGCGGTGTTTTTGTGGAGAAGATGTCTGTAAATCCGGATTAAATATGGTTTCCGTATTTAAGGAAAGGAATTCTATTTCAAATGATTTTTTTTTTCCTATAAAGAGTTTTGAGGTTACCCTTTGAAAACTCTTACTGTTTATTGAATGGATGCACCAAGGTCTGCTTTTGGAAGTGACTGGATGTTTTGGGGGTCTTGTCTAACATCACATTAAAATGAAAGCAAAAAATGTGCCAATAAATTATTTGTCCTCTGCTTATAATTTGTTATTATCTTCCATATTAACAACATTTGTATTTCTTAGCACCTTTTGAAATCATTACAGTAAACTGTTTATTTCTTTTAAAATGTGCATTAACTAATTTGTGCCTGAAGGCCTAATTTGTTTGATGACTTGTGGTCAGAGCTGCACAAAATCCTTTGAAGGGCTGCAAACGTGCAAAGGTGGCACCTTCGACGACACTGATCTAGTTGGTGGAAACGCTGGGCGCTCCAAAAGGACAATGATCCCTTATAACATCAAGTTTTGGAAGGACAGTCTAGCATTGACCTTCTTGAATGGGCCTGCCTTGTCCCTAAAACGTAGGAGCAATCGATAATAAAGCAGATCCATGGCAGGAAGCCAAATAATTCAATTAACCCTTTCTGCTGAAAAGAATTGTCACATATTGTGACTCTAAGAGTCTGCAAAAAACTCATGGTGCTGAGGTTTAGCTTGCTAAATATAGGCTACCTAACTAAAAATGTATTAGAGATTAGATGTATAATCCACAGCAAATCTAAATTGAAAATTTGAAATTGGTTATTTCACCCTGAAAAAAGAAAGACGTGCCTTGTGTATGCACTAGCTGTACAGAAAATGACAGAATCTCCAAAATGCAGAACTACTGACAAACAGCACGGAAGCAAACAAGAACGCTTTACAATAATAATACAAGCAATATGGTTGCGTTAACAATGGTAACAAAGGACAGTTGGCTAATCACTATTACGAAGGTACTTGTCTATAAAGGGAAATACTGAACAAAATTAAAGATAAACTGGATCTTCAGAGCAATGGCCCTGAAAGGTCAAGTGTACGTGCAGGTTATTGCACCTGGGGACAACTGAATCGGGTCCAAATGTCACACAAATCATCTTAAAGTTCATCAGAAATGTAAGCATTAAATATAAATGTTAACCTTATGCTGGTGCATGAAGACACGTCAGATGAAAAAGTCAGAATTCGTTAGCATTGATCCGATCTCCCAGAAAGCTAATGGAACTTGTGCAATTGACTTTTTGTATGAAGCAAGACTGATATGGTTTTTAAAGTTTAATGATGAAGAGAGTCACGACAGCAATTAGATTTAGATTGAAATGATAAATCTAATTATTGGATACACACTGTTCATGTACACCCAAAATGCAAACTGCAAGGAATGGGATAAACTACAAAAGCACTGATATTCATTTTAGTGGTATGGCATATTTGTATGAATTTGTGTATCAACAGAATGACATATGAATAGAACGACATCTAATATAGAACATACAATTGGTAAAATAAATAATGTAAGAGTTTAGTTATTATCTTTCTTACAAAAATGTGGCTTTGTAACATGTTGAGAACATTTATTTAATCTAAAGTAACCTATCTAAGCTCTGTCAAGTATTCCTTACTATATCCAGAGCTATCAGTGATAAGAAAAACTTTTGTGATAAAAAGGAAAAACTATTTTCCTTCCCTTTTCAAGTGTACCTTAGTATTAATCAAAAACTAACTTTGTTCTATATAAATTTCCCTCTTATTGGTTTGTGAGATAAATTCTAATTATTTATTGTCTTCAGCATAATGGATATTCATCAAGAAACCTTTTTCCTCAGAGGAAATCAGTTTGAATAACTCTATAAATTTCAGTCTTGCCCGGCTGCAGAAAATCAAATGGAGGAAATGAAGCGCGTTTGCTATTCATCAGCAGGCGGGTTATTTTTAGGTCCAACCTCCAGGTTGTACCAGGTGAAACTTTCAAAATGTGCCTTTTTTTCTGTGGATCAATTCAAAGCCTTGTAATAAAGAGTGTTGAATTACCAATTTTGCATGCTAGAAAAAAAGGCAAAAAGAGCAACTTAGTAAACACTGCCAGGTCTGTTGTAGTGATTTCATATAACAGCATCCAACAGAGTAAAACTATAATTTCTTTTTTTTTTTGTGGGGATTCAGCAAGCACAAGAGAATTGCACTTTTCATCTTCTCCAAAAATAAGCACAGACATAACTTGTTGCTGCATGTCATGAGGCCTTCTGTCAGTAAACACAGATGCTTTGCTTCCTGCTGAGACAGGAAAAAAAAAAAAAAAAAAAAAAAACATTCAAATCTCTTTACCTAAAAATAACTTGAGAATCCAGAGAGAATTTCCCACCTACTGTTTGGCTTGTGCCATTGTATGTTTGGAAAGACTTTTGATTATTTCTTGTTTTGATGAAACTTCAATTATTCTGACAAGAACTGCCTCCACGCTGTGGGACTCCAGTATTCTGCTTAGTTTCTGTAATATCTACAACGAAGCCATTCAGAAGAATAATCAGATAAACATTAGCCAAGTCAGCAGGTGGCCCAGAGATTATAAATGTCTTTATTTCTGTTTGAAGTTGTTCCAGGGGATAAATTATTCTGATGTTTCAAATATTACATTTGACTGAGAATTTATTTATATGATAATGTCGTGTTTGTTACATTCATCTTGCCAACTCATGCTCAACTCAAGGAGATTTGTTCTCTTTTCAGGATTTTATTTTTCTCTTAGCTGCCACAATCACTGTGTACATATGTATGTTTAAAATACTATCCCTGGATTAGCTTGCAGTTGCACTATTTATAAATATACTGTGCAGAATGTAAATTTGAAACAGGATCCAATAACATGCTAACCATGTCTAACTACTATTTCAAAGAAAACAGTCCATAAATGTGAGTGAGTTCAGTGAGCTCTTCCAACACAGCTGAGACAAGTTTATATTTACCAATGGGTTGCATCACCGCCTCCCTCTGCAAAACTCTCACGCATTCCCCATTTACAGGAACTGAGAGGACCAACTGGTGTAATCAAAGCGAGAGGCTTTGCCCAATACAAATCTGCATCGGGGAGGAAATTCTCCCTGATCCATCAGTCCAATCACTACACGTTGTCCCTGTTCTAAACTAGTTTCAGGAATGGCATTATCTTGTAGTTTTCATTCAGTGCATAGACCAGACTTTATGTAAGGATTGCCTTTTGGGGGGGCAGGGTGGGTACTGGTTCGACTGTGGGTCTGACAGTGATGTATAAGACATCATTTTGAGGTTCCTTCAGGTCTAGAAGATCTAAAATATTGATGGTTTTAAGCTGTGTAGGAACAGCAAGGCATGTAGAATAAAAAGCAAAGCTATGGACACATAGCATAGTGCTATCTATGTATTATACTAGCAGCAACAATTGTTGCCATCCTTACATTCACTCTGCTTATGATCAAAAGATGAATGAAGGGATACAATTTTCTTTATATATCAGTTGAAGACACTTGAAAAAGCATGTTCAAAACTATTTGTGACCTTTCAGTCTATATACATGAAATTTATATTGCTTAGAGTAGACACACTATTATTTTATTTTAAAACTTTAATTAGTTGCCAAAAGTCAAAACAATTCTTCTAGAGCTTAGAAAAAATGCCTGGCAACAACTGTTGCTGGTGAGATTAAACGGGTTAATGTAACATTTCAGAGAGATTAAATCATTTTTCTCATTATATGCATGTTTTTTAAAGAATAGCAACATTTTAAAAGGCGTGCTATTTTTATGATTGCTTTCTTTTTCCACTAACTCTCCTATGTTTTGCTGTCTGCTCCTTCAATTGCACTAATAAAAATGTTTTTTTCAGTTATTGTACATTATTTTACCCTTCAGATCCCTCAACATTCTCAGAAAGCTATTTAATGAAGGTTAAAAGATAGGACTCTCTGTATCGACTGAAATGTTGCAAACCAACAACCAGTGGTTACTGTATACATTTCTTAAAGGATCTGCACTTACTAAGTGACAATAAAGGATGGTACACGGCTTTTGTAATACTGAAAAAACCCATCAACTTCCTAACAAATACTAGTAGATGCTAGGAAAGAAATAAACACTTTTTTTGTTAGATTTAACAGTTAGAACAAATCATGTAACATTAAGTACAAGAAAAATATTTTGAGGAACAGCAGCTTCTAGTTGAGAAAATAAATATACAATAAATTTTTCTAATTTTATGATTCTACCAGTTATGTCTTTGAAGTTTTATTGGAGTTTATGCTCTGAGTTTACATCCGCTTATATAATTTCTGAGAAACCACCAATGAATATCTTAATATTTTCGAGGCATCAAACTTTGTATGTTTTTTTTATTTGATTCTTAACATTCACTTTTATTCTATGAAGTATAACAAAATTATATATCAAAATAAAGACAGAGTTTAAATATGGCTTCTGTCATATTGAAGGGTTCCCCTTCAGCATGATCATTTTTAAAAAATATATATATTTTCTACAGTTTTCAATTCATTCATATTTAGAAGACGATAATGAGATTTATGATGAAAAAGTTCACAATGAAACGACTTTGACGGAGTGACATGTAATATCTAAAACCAACTGGTGTGCTATAAAAAAACAGTACTGTGTTGTCCCTTTCTCACAGTGTTATCGCACTCACTGCAGGCTTCACAGCATGGCATGCTGCTCTCATTTTTTATCAAACTGTTACAAAAAACAGCAATCAGTGCTCTTGAATGGAAACTGTATTTTTCCCTTTGATCACACAGCAGTACTAACTACACCAGTTTGAAAGCGTATTGTTAAGTGGTATGTCTATTCAGTTATTCCACCAAAACGCTGGCCTCTAAACTGATGTCCACTCTGATGTTACAGCAGTCTGAATCTCAAAGCCAAAAGTACAGCGGGGCAAAATCTGTAGGTCAAATTTCAGTTCATAAAATACCCATTTTTATGGTGAGGTATCCAGTGAGAAGGATGAAGTCAGAAGACATATAGTCTGAAATAGCTTGGACATTTAGCAAACTGGCACCCGAAACAAAGGACTTAAAAGCTCTCTGGCCAGTCTGTCCCATTTTTCCACAGTACAACATAACAAAAAACAACAAGGTTTCCCCCAGAGTATTATAAAGGTTATAAGATACAGAGAAAGTTGTTTTTATCAAAAAGAAAAATGCACAAGCTTCAAGATGATGTTGTCATAGACTCCATTTATTTGTCCACATAGGATGTCCTTCTATGTCAGAGGCATTTTCTTAAAAAAAAAAAAAAAAAAAGAAAAAACAAAGGCTACCATCCTCTTCAGTGTGAAAAGATCTCTGTAAAGCAATGCTTATCACAGATCCAATTACTTTCCCAGTTTAAATTACTGTTAAGATATTTTGAGTCTTTCAGTGCATAATCTATTTCATTCACTATGTTTTGGTATGTCTGAATGACTTTTTAACCTATTGCCAGATCTCCAAAGCTACTGTAAGTTTGTAAATAAATCATTATTGCCCTGAAAGAAAAAATTAAATCAACAAGATATAGAGTCGCTGCTCAACATCGTCTAATCGAAAAATTCCAGTGCATATTATCTCATTAGTCTTTCCCTATTGTCTCATGAGACAAGTGTAAAAATGTCTAAGAAAAGCAGCTGCACCTGCAGGCCTGTTTTTTAAATCATCGCCATCTGAAGCAGCCTCTCTGGGTGTTTTAACCTTTCAAGTTTTCTGTAGCCTCAGAAGAGCATCTAGCTCAAGGCTCACACCTGCACATCAACTTAGAACTGGGACAACAACAGCAGCAGCAGGGGCCCCTCAGTCCAACTACTCACAAACACAAAAAAAATGTATACTGAATCACGGTAGGAAGTGGAAACGGATGACAGAAAAAGTAAAGTTAACTCCAGACTGACTTCAAACAGCTGGGATGGAAAATGCTCCTAACCTCACCATGTTACCACACGATTTTTTTTTTGCATGCTGGCAACAGTGCTACCATGGCAGCCATGGAAACGGAGCAGATTTTTTTCCTACTTCATCCCACTGGATTTCTATCTGCCAAAGCTATCCTTTCTGTCTTCTCCTCTCTGTTGTAGTGGTTTTTATGGTTATCTGCTGAAATCCTTTCTCCCATGACAATTATTATCCTAAATCTCTGCATGTATAATATGAACATAAATAAAAGATTTGACTTTCAAATATGAACTATTTTTCAAAAATCCTAGGCCAGAACTGTTCTAAAATATCCTCCAAGTAACTGTTTTATAGTTCCTGTAAATCCCCTCACAGGTCAGTCACAACTACAGTAATGTTATCTTGATTTCTCCTCTGCCTTTCTAATTGCTTGTTAGTGCACAAGGCAGCCAATTTGCCATTTTACTCATTTTGCAGTTGCATCATTATCTTTTAATGTGTTTGTAGGTCTTTCTCATCAGCCCTTCATTTCACTAAAATTTGGCTCAACCTCTAATTAAGGTCAGCTCTCTAAATTTGGAAAAGAAAATGCTTGAAGAAAGGTTAAACCTCTTTAATTCCTGTTAAACCTGGTCATTATCCGCTTTTACAACTTGGTCATGATTAAATCCAGCAGACAGCAAGTAAAACTCCAAAACATAGGGTTTAATATTACATTAGATTACAAAAAAGGTTTCTAACAGTTTAGCAGAACCACAGAGTGATCCTTTTTATTAATATACTGGCTTTAGATTTTGTGCTTATGAGCTATTATGCACAGAAAACTCCAGACTAACTAAAGAGCAAGACACATTCTTTCAGAACTGAAGCAAGTATTAATCTTAATATAATAGTCTTCTCCTGCTGGTGTCTAGACAAGGACACTCTTATCAATGAAATTTCAATCTCAATAAGTTATTTTTTTCTGGTCAAAGAAAGGTTAAGTGAAAAACGGTGTCATGTTTCATACGTGTCCTCAAATAATAGCTCATTCTTGCATTTTATCTCCAGCAAGACAAAGTTGATTGCGAAATGCAAAACCTGCAGCACAGTCAGTAGCAATCTCCAACAATGAAAATAAGCTAAAAAAAAAAAAAAAGCAAATGCGTTCAACATAGTTTCTTTCTGTGCAGCACCATTTGCAAGGAAATGTATTTAAAGAGTTGAAAGTGTTTTTTGTTTTTTGTTTTTTAGCCAGACACAAATAGGTAATGGATTTTGCTAATGGCTTGTTTCAATAATCACAAAAATTTAATTACAATGCTAATTGGAGTTCTGTGTCTCATGCAGAAGTGGTAAGGCAGACAAAAGAAAAGCTTCTGCTTACTGCTTCTAAACTATTTGTGGAAAATATAAAAAATGTTACATTTTGTGGCATCTATGAATTTCTGCTCATATGAGAAGCATACCTGTCAGAAATGCAACATTAGATAATGTTTCCCACAGAGAATTGATTATTATTATTGCCACTGTAACTGAGGGAAAGAGAGAAAGCCCACATACACACAATCTGACAAGCCTTGTCTTTTATTAAAGCTGTTTTTCGACGCTGTCAGCACTAGCTGTCATGTTTAACTTTGAGCCTGGTTCTCCTAGAAGTTGCATCCTTAAGTTTTTACAAACAAAATACACTCTCAATGGACAAGGTGAGTTTTTTGAAACACTGCACAAACTGTGCTGCACTCACACTGACACATTAACATGCAAATGTTTTCTTCTCTGAAGACAACTGTTGGCGCACTCACAGCAGAAGGAAGGGTAGCATTCCAACAACACACTCAAAGACGTCTCCAGAACAATGTTGGTGCTTCTGCTTCATTGACCGACTGCGATAACGTGACATGATCTGCTGTTTTTTAGTCAATCGAGTAATTGTATACTTTTCTTTTAAATACAGACAGCTTAAAATTGAACAAAACTAATTCAAAAATAACATCTCAGATATTTTACAGAGGCAGTGGTCTGTGTAACTATTACTGACTCGAGATCACAGCTGCTAGAAGTATTGATATGTTTTCTGGATGTTTTGACATATAAGCCGACTGTTTGGCCGATCAAAAGAAAGTTCAAAGAAAGTTGGTAAAAACGTCAAAATGGATCACAGAGTTTAATGGTAACGTGTGCTCATAAAAGATGTTCTTGGACTCTCTGGAGGTCTTGGAGTACATTCTATTTTCATTTTTACAAATTGGGTACAAAACAGCAATTGGTTCTTTTGAATGGAAACTCTCCCTTTTCCTTCCTTTAATGGTCTCAGTATTGATCACTGCACAAGTTTAGTTGACACAAATTGATATATGTACAGCTACAATGGTCACTTTTAGTGTGGTGCATCACAGTTAATGTTAGACTTTTGGTTCTTTTGTTGCACTTTTGGTTCCTTGTTATATGTTGTCCTTCTCAATATATCCCTGTCACAGTTTTCATTTTTCCATTTTTTTTTTTACTGACAAGAAAAAATATGTTTTCTTTTTCTTCTGCTTTACAGAAATTGCATTTGTGCTGGTCTATCATGTAAAATGCCTCTTCCAATAAAATACGGAGAGGGACTGTTTTACTTTACATTTTCCAATAAGGTAAATGTTTTTTGGCTGTATGTTGCTTGCAAACAGCGCTTTAAATTGACTTTCATAAAGGAAAAAAATGCACACTGTGACTGATTAAAGATTTCGTAGCAAGAATGATGCTCTGGGTCTTAAACTTCTGGAAGTAATACTGAGTCGGGTAACTTCTAGCTCTATGATCATACGTCAGTGAGTCACAGTGCAGACTCCGACGAGCCGACATGCATATCTGTGAAGGGGAGCCGTTAATTTTAAAGGATATATTTGCTTATATCTTGGATCGTCAACAATAGAGGTAAATAAAAATCTTTCATCATAATGAGAATTCAAGGGATAAATGTCAAAAAGCTGGGATCAATATGAGAAGGAAAATGTCAGTTTGAGATAAATGTTGATGGTGAGCATATGAAACACAAATATATACTGCTTGGCACAAATATGCATTCATGTATGCATCTGGCAGTCAGTGGTTTTTGCTCCCTTTTTAATGTATTCTTGCACCACTGATGATGTCAATTGATGAGAGCAATTACAAACATCATATTTTTATCTAAATACATCCGATTTAATTTCCAAATTAAACTGGATTTTGTGACGTTATTTTTTAGCTATAGATTCTCTAATAATTGTTTTCTGTTGCTCTGAAAATGCTGGGTCAGATTTGGAAACAATTTTAGTGAATGTTAGTTCAAATATAATCCAGTTACACAGTCTTCCCAGCAACCTCGCAAGAAAAGAAAAAAAAAAAAAAGAGGTAATCGCTAGGGTATACATACCCCTCACTGGAAATCTGCAGTAAAAGTAGGACAGAAAAGACTAAGCCTTGATTTTTGTATGGGCAGAAACAGACTCTAAGTCAGCAAATGTTTGACTTTTTATTATACAATTCATGCACAGAAAGAGCTTCAGGTCTAAAATCTGCACACACCACTTCGTCTCTCCTAAGGAAATGTACACAATCAATTGTCTGCTGATGTGTGTCGGCTAATTGGAAATACCCAGCTGTGCCCTAATGGCTTCTTTCATACACAAACACTCTCTTATACGTCACCTGGATCCCCCTTAAATACTCTAAGAAGCCTTGAAGTTATCACAGATTTATGACCCTGTCAATGTTTACGAGCTAAAATCTTCATGTGCGTAACAGTTAGTTCTCCGAGAGACGAAGACAAAGACTTGCTTTTCCATCACTGCTTTAGAGATGGAGCTTACAGATATAATCTCTCTCACTAATTGTATTTGGAGTGACTGGCAGCGACATTGCTTTCTTAGAGATGACTGCTCTGAAAACAAGGCCTGGATTGCCAACAGCCTTTTATCTGTGGCATTACTGAGCAATCGTGTTTGTCTGTCTAGTAATCATTGTGTGTGTGAGCCCCGTGTTGTGGCAGTAAATGTGCATCACAATGCAGGTCACATGTAGGTATTGTATGTCAAGCTGTGATTTCGTTCTGATGTATATGATTCAACACAGGTCCACTGTTGTGATCAACACTGTCACAGTACAAAATACCATCATCCCTCTTTGTTATTCTGACAGCAGTGCACACAAGCTGAAGTATTACTAACATGATCTTTAAGAAGTAATTTTGCCTGAGGATATCCTCTCTATTAGACTGTTTATGTGCATATAAATGCAGCAACTGACAGTCAGCGACTCATATGATTACCATCCATTCATACTGTCTCTGCTGTCAGAAGGAAACGAGAAACACCTCATAAAGATAGCAGCTTGAAATGAGATCGTTTTTGCTTTAACATTACTGTGATAAAATAGCCTAATAACTTTGACAAAAGGCTAGTTATATGCACATCGCAGTCGCTATGAAGCGAAACTGACTTGAAGTGGAGGAAATTATGACTGACTTTTTATTTTAGGAGAAACTGTTTTCTGATATGCTCAAGGCTCAGAACCATTACTTTCTACATGCTGATTTGCATGCAGGCACTGAGCTGTAAATTTAGGAATTATTAGTTTTTGGTAAAAATCGGCATCTTATTCTGAACATCAAAAGCAAATTAAAAAGCTCAGGTTTCATGTATCAAGTCATTTTAAAAACTGATTTCAAAACAACAAATTTATTAAAGTCCTGAAAGCAATGCAGAAAAGCCCCTCATTAAATGCTGCTGCACATGGCTCATCAAATGGCTGAAAGAAGATTCCTACAACTGGCATAAAAAGAAGATAAATACAGCTGTTTCGTATATTCTTGGTTCCCAAAACAATCCTTCAGTTGACACTAAAGGAGCACCACTTGTTACATATTTCTACCTAATTCATATCTCAAAGTGTTCTCCACTGTCCGCTCAATTGCAATGCCTGTGTGACATAAATTTCTTCATCTGGATCTGCCAGCGAGATGTCTGCAGATGTCCGTGTGCAGCTGAGCGTTTTGTGACCATGGTGAATGTGTACCCCAACAGAGACGAAACAAATCCCATTCTAAGCTTGGTGCCACATTGAGCACATAAAACACATTTCGAATTTAGGACCGAAAAAGTGTGGAGGAAAAATAAGCTCCACTGAAATTCTGTGGGGACACGAAGCTCAAATCGTACCGATGCTTAGACGCACTTAACAGTTTGAAACTGAAACATACATTTAAAAGGATTTATTTCTTCTGCATCAGAATTGAATTTAAAATTTGCACCTGCAACTTAAAGCCAACAAAATTTGGATAGGAAACTGCAGATTCAAAGAGGTTCTCTATGAAGAGAAAACTAATATGAATGGTTCTCAACAGCAGTGTTGGTATGAAAGTTCAAATACCTGTGTGTCTGTTTCTTATTATAGAGTTTATTGGTACATAATTTGTCATATACTTTTTCTGTTATTTGTTCATGTTTTTTTGTGGTACTATGTTGAATACTGTTTTGATATATAACTCATCCAAAACCCTTTGATATTTAAATGCTTAAAGAATTAATTTGTTCCTACTGTTCCCTTCTCCTGTTTCAAGAATACAAAAAAAACTATTTTTTCTGCAGCCTTTTGATGGAGCTTCCTCCTTCTATTGTCACTGCTGTCCTGTTATCATCTCTATGTTTCTCACTCAAACCTTTTTTCTTCCGCTCTTGTTTCCAGCCTGCATCTACCTGACTGCCATCATGTGGAAATAATGCGACACAGCTTGATGACAAAGGAACTCTTCTGGGTCTCAGGAGAGTCTCAGGCTGCATGTGAAATCTTACTTCATTTGCAGAGACTGGCTGAGTCAAACCCCAAATGAGGCCAAAGCTTTACACTTAAGTGCCTGTATCTAGTAACTAAACATAACATATTGATTAGAGGAGCATTCTGGGGGCACTAAGCAACTTGGAAGGTGTAGTGCTGCTCATAATGTCTGTGTAAGTTATTTTAAGGACTGGTTTCTTTAGGGAGAATGCAAGCTAGCAAAGGATGGATGGATGAAAATATTCTTTTCAATGTGTCAATGCAGGAAAATATTACTATCCAATTAAAATAATTTGTGATAATTCATTAAACAAACCATGGCAGTTTGCAGCTTCCCAAATCACCCTTGAAATGATTTCATCAACATTTTTAAAAAAGCTCAGAGTTTAAAAATGCTGCAAAAAATTTTGACTAAAAATGCCACTCTAAGTGTTTAGGTTAGAGTCTGTCTGTAGAATAAGCACATAGGCCAAAAATGTACATATAATTTCTCTTCTAGTGGTCTGAAAAATGGGCAAAGGTTTTATCAAAGGTTTGTCCCTTGCATTGTGTTGGAACTGCAGGTTTTTTGAAAACCAAAAACAGAAATAACACAAAAAGTAGTCTTATGAAGAAACAAAATACCTATTAACACTGAATATTTCAAAATAATCGCAGTTCAGATCACCTGGTTCCTTCATCAGTGAGCCGCTCAAGTCACTTTAGTATAAGTTTAAGATTTTTCCTTATCAAACCTTGCCTTATGAGATGTTCTCATCCAATGCAAACCTAATACTGCTTATCGTCTCGTATTGTGAGCTTGTAAGTTAAACTCCTAAGTAGAAGCCTTACCTCAACACAAATAGGCGGTTCATCCAAATACTAAAGATATAATTACTCACGGAGGGGGACTTAGGAGATTACTGTATGTGATTAAAATTAACTGAGGTAACATCCTCCTACAGAGCTGCATGCACAGATCAAATTAAAATGCTTGATTGGAATGTGAGTCTCTGTAAGCACTACTGGCTGCATGATTTCCATTAGAGACTATCACCTTTAATAGCCACTCTGGCAGCTGAATTCCTTGGTACATTCATGTGTAGCGACACGCATTAAAGTAAAGACAGTCATCCTAAGAGACAGCAGCAGTGACCCTGTTAAACCAAACACACTTTTGCCCGTGTAGACAATTACATCATTTGTTCCATGCATGGCTTTTTATTAAAGCACGGCAGGAAGTACGGGCCAATGGGCTGGTAGATGGGCAAAATAAAACACAAAAGAGAAAACCAGACGCTCTGTCGCCAGTGGGAAGGGGAATATTTCATCCCGTAAGAGTTGGCTCATCTCCCCGTGGACACCTGTTGCCATAGTAACTAGAGCTGGGAGTTTGGTCGGTTTGGCTGATTCGTTGGACTTGAGAAGGGTCAGTACAGGCTACGCAAGTTTCCAACCATGAAATGGTTGACCCCACCTCGTCCACACTTTAACATGTGAGGATGGAGGAACCTTTGCCCTGCGTGTATTCATTAAATCCAAGGACACTATCTGAATTTTTTTTATATATATATATATATATATATATATATATATATATATATATATATATATATATATATATATATATATATATATATATATATATATATAAGACTTGGAAATATGAGCCAGCTCTTGATATAAATATATATCAAAATCTCTTCTCAGATCATCCAGATCATCCAGAATGTTCCTTTGTTTCAATTCGCCCCAACTCTGACCTGCCTGCATCTATTTTAATCCATGCATACAAATATCCTTTCACCAATTAGACCATGCCTCACCTCGTCTCACCTTTTGTCTTTTTATTATTCCGTTCAAACACAAATTTGGAGCTACTTCCTATTTCTTGCCTCACCTAAACACACATTTTTCATTTTGACATGCTATCTTGCAAGCTTTCAAATGTGTGTAATCCACCATCTGTCCTGTGCTTTCTCAGTCTCCTCTCTTTAATCTATCAGGCTGACTATTCAAATTGCCAGACTGATGGACCACCTACTCACCCACTGTGCATCTCTCTGAGCTGGGGCTCTGACATGTGAAAGAGCAAGAGGCAGGAAACCTTGACATTCGTCTCACTCTGGGTCTCGCAGCACACTTGGCTGAAGTGTTGCGAGAACTCACACTGCTGATGGGCAGCATTTGATAACTCAAGAACAATACTAGAAACACATTCTTAAAGCAGCAGACCTAAAGTCTTCTACAATGAGACTGCATATTTCATTGAACTTGTGTGTTCAATGTGTCACCTTGTGTCACCTTGGCAACATGTGGACATTTCAACCCGGACTTGTGTGGAAATGTTTTAAGGTGTCTGTGAAGACTCACTCTTGACAGTGGCTGTCCTGGTGCAGTTGTAGAGAATAGCCAGCTCCCCAAACACCTTTCCTGGCCCCATGGTGCAGAGCTTCAAGCTTTCCTTTGTCACCTCCACCTTACCATCTGAAAAAGGCATGGCGATGCAAAAAGAGGAAAAAAAAACATTTAGTGTAATAGTTTCAGCTTGCATAGATTAGCCAAGTTTGACACTAAATTAAGTTTTTGTGGTAAAGTCTCAGTGAGGAAGTGCAGTGGAAGTAAGTGTTTTGAGTATTTCGCTTCAAAATAAGTATATTAATTAAGGCAATTAGAGTGTTTCTTAAGTGATATACCCTAAGAGGACTAAATTACAATTTTTTCATCTTAATTTACCACTTTCCAAAAGTATGAATCTGCCATTAACCTTTCCATATTTTGTCACATAACAACCATAATCCTTAATGTATTTAATTTTGAATTTTAGTGATAGATCAACACAAGTCATATACAAAAAAAAGAAAAATGCAAAAATAGTTTCACAACTTATCTCCTTAGAAACTGGATTCTTCTTTCGATGAAATGCCACTTAATTTCAGGAGTTAGTCCCTTCTCTATTTGTTATTTTTTTACTATTGCAAGAAAATAGAAAATTGGAAGTACACAGTATATTTTTTTTACCCCAGTCACTAAGATGTTATCTATTACCACCCAGGATGAAACTATACACAGAGAGGAAGTCGTTAAGTGTGTCACCATCTCACCAGATTTCTTCATGTGACTCTCAATATTCTTATGTAACAGCTCTGTTTCCTAAAGGGAGACTTTCTGTAGCATTAAGATGAAAATGTAGAGAAAGAATGAAAAGTCTTTCTGTCTAAGAGCCTTTAATACATTTTTACACTAGCACTTCTATAATCAGCTGAAGTATTAAAACAAGATTCAAATTGTCAATAGTGACTAACTGTTCAAATGTCACTGAGAAGTCTGAGGTTTTGAAATAACTGAGAATACCTTCAATATTTTAATTCGTGGGAACATAAAACTAAACACAAAGTAAAATACAACAATCTGCAAAATCTGCTTCTTCTATTCTTAGGTCTTTTGGAAAAAAATCATCAACTCAGAGAGTGTGCCCTGGTTTTTCTCTAGGGACAAATGAAACTCTTCCTTCCCATTTTATAGAGACAAAATGTTTCAAAAGCTTGACATAGCTGAAATAGATGTAACATCAGCCAAGTCTTATAGAGCACAAAAACATGGATCTCTGCTAAGTTAAAAACAAAATCTATGCCTAAAGGAAAGCTACTTATGGTTAATTCAAGGATAACAGGTCTATTCTTTAAAACCAATGCTCCTCCTCCTCTTTCAACACAGGATTTAAATGAAAAAGTATGCATATTTTAGAACATAGTAAATATTTTAAGGTAGGTGCTTATCATCTTGAAAGCACTCAACTCATATGCAAAGATACTAATTTAATCTCAAGCAACTATAAAGTATAACTACCAATTTGCTGTATAAAATTAAGTGGTTGGGGTTTAAATTTATTTCTGGCTGCTACCAAGACAGACATGAAGAAAGGCCAATGTTACATCCTAAGTGAGATTACAGGGTGGCTACTATGGAACCAGTCAAAACCACAGCTTGTCTTAGCTACAATTTAACATGCTGGGTGTAAATAATCCAACTAGCTATCCAAGGGATGGACATAAACAGGACAAAGGCAGCGGTTAATGTATCTGTTTTATACAGAAGCAGACAGAAGGAGAAAGACTTCCAAGCCCAAGAAGAATGACCGTGGTTTGGAGAGCGACCCCACGACTCTCTACAAAGCCATGACGCATATAATGTGGTTGTTTTAGTCATCCAGCTTTAAAACGACCACATTATGTGCATCCTTGCTTTGTCACCCAACTGTCTATGCAGTAATTGGCCATGTAGCTCCTTGAAAGTAAGCTGTTATTAGTCTTGCATACAATTTGAAGGTTTATTTGTTTCAACTTTTCTTTTTTATTTTAATTAAAAATGGATAACTGATTGTTTTGGGGTTTTCTGAGGCCATGAATTACTTTCAGCTTGACAGCTCCAGCCCACGTGGCAAAAAGTTTGGACACCTCTCCCCCCATAAACATCAAGAGTCAGTGGTATTTTGTGTTTTTTCAATGTATTGTTGATTGGTAAACAAAGTTGACATTAGAAAGCAAACAGAAAGCAGTAATTAAATAAAATCCTGAAAGAGGTCAGCAGTGATAAAAAAAAAAAAAAAAAAATCCTGAATTTGGAAAGCTTGGTGACTGGAGGCCTCAAGGGAATTATTTATTATTTCTATTGCCAGGAATAGAAATAATAACAATGTTAATTTATTGAAATTTCAGAAATGATCTGTTTATTTCTTGTTTTATTTTTTTCCTGAACTGACTCTGGGAAGTTCACACACACAGTTCACACCACACGTCCCCTGACAAAAACACACATGCTCATAGGGTCCAGCTCATTTCCTGTTTTTGCATCTAATAATACCTGCTTTATCATTCTGCTTTGTTATCCAGCGGAACTGAAAAATTCACCAGAAATTTAACTCTCTCATGATGAAGCCTCATTCAAATTAAGGCACATGCAAAACCAAATTATGTAAACAAGCTGATATGGCTGTACAGTATGTACTCTCATCAGTGGATGTGATGTCAAAAAGCAAACAAGAAATGTGATACATTAAGAAAGCAGCATGTGCTACATGTGTAGAATGTTCACTGCTATTAGCTTTTCACTATCAGTGAACGTCACCATATCTTCCTCCCCGCAGGCTGTGTGAATAGGTTTAATGGTTGGTCATTTGAATGCGAGTCGCAATGTGCCTCACATAGCAGGGCATCGGCGCACACCTCAGAGCAGACTTTTCTTTGGCTCAAGATCAGATGAATTTTCTGGCTGGATTTCTGATTAAACGGCCTAACTCTGCCTCACACCATGCACTAGTGAAGACTTGCCATATAATGAGAAACATCAAAACTCTAGCAGCAGGGGTTTGAGTTCTCTCCTGCAACGAAGGACATCTTGACCCTTTTATGAATCGTTCATACACAGAAACTTGTCTTTTTGACTAAACACCATTTCTTTGCAGGAAGTGTGAGTTCAATTAAAATAGAAAAGGAGGCCAAACATTAATTCCCAACCAAAACAGAAGACTGCCTCTGACATTTTTAAAGTCAAGGAGCAAGACACGATTTATCTCCGTCCCAGCCTTCCTTTTATTATGTTTTTCTAAGAGCATAAAGTGGACATAAGGAAACAGGATGTTGGGGAGTTCAAATCTCTCAGGATATAACACAACCAGAATCCCATTATGATTGACCATAATCTTCTGGCAAAGTTCAGGGGTCAAATTACCTAATGCCAATTCTTTTTTCATCTGACCATTGCAAGTAAAAACTAAATCAAGCAAAGCATGTTTTTATTCTGCAACAGCAACTCAAAAATGGAAGTCATGAAGATTTTTGGTGCTACAGCACTTAAGTTTACACTTGTGACTTCAACTCAGCAATAAAAAACAAACAAGCTGCACTCTGCACTCAATGATTAAAGCAGTTAAAGCCGCAGTTAAACATCAGACTGAAGTTGAAAGCCCATGTATTGAGTTTGAGCAAGGGATATATTAAATGGCCACTGAAATGTGTTTGATAAATGGAGAATTTTACACACAAACAAAAACTGAATCTGTTCTTTATTAGGAAAAAAATATGCCGTTTCTTTTATATGGTTGGTATTAATTTTGATCAAATCTATCTATCTATCTATCTGTCTATCTGTCTATCTGCTGCTTAACCTTGCACCGTGTTCACTGCTGACTCCAATAAAGGCAAGTATGATATCATTGATATCAAAAGCGTTAGTTTATGTTGGGTTTGCTCTAAAGTTGAACATTGATCTGTCCTGCTCTGTAATGAGTTTGATGCCCATCAGCTGTGACAAACCTGATTGTTTACTGGTAGCTGTGCAGAGAATCCTGATCTCTGAAATAGATTTTCCTCATCTCATTCTCTCTGAATTAATGTTTAGTTGCAATGGTCAACATCTGCACTAAATTTATAAACCCAAGTCCCTCGGACTGCGGGGCTGTGACAAAATCAAGGACAAGGCCTTGTCATGCACTATCAAGTGCCTCCCTCAAGTTAGAAACAGAAAAAAATCCTTAAGTTTGAGAAAATTCAAATGCAAACTTGAGCCAAGGGCAAGAGCAAACAAAGACGATAAGCAGCTAGAAGAAGCGTTGACAGATTTAGAGTTTTTTTAGTCACGCAGAGGAAAATGGGAATGACGTTTGTTGAGTTCAAAGCACTACCATTGTTTCAGCAAGCCTCTTTAAGTGTGTTGGTAGCCTGACAGATAGTATAGCCGCAAGATATTACACACCAAGGAGAAGCAAGGCTTCAATAGACTGCCATTGAAGTTTATAGAAAGGACTTTTTTACTTAAAACTTTGCATGCTAAAGGTGAAACATCTATTAACCGTGAGTCATTAACTCAACCCTGTCAGCCACAGGGCTGCATCAACACATTACCCCTTTTGTCTCTTATCTCCTCAAATCATGCATAAGTGCTGCATGTCACAGAGTTCTTCCATGCATTTACTCCAGTCATATTATGTAGCATCAATGATCTGGTAGCAGCTGAAATGTGTAAGGAAAGAATGCACACATGGTTGGAAGGATGGGAAAAGAAAATATCTGGAAAGAGATAATTAAAAAACAAAGATTGGTCTTAAATAATTAAATTCAAGGGTGTTTTCCACCTGACATATAAGTGTCTGACTCTTTCCCTTGAAAAAAGAGATCAAGTCTTAGCTAGTATCACAGGTAAACAATTGCTCAAAGATTTCAGAAAATCCCCAAAATGGAATTGATTCTGAAGCCACTGGAAAATGTTAGAAACCTATTTGAGCCTCTGAAGAGTTTTGACCACACTAACCTATTGTTAGATAGATTGTGTTCAAATGGGGAAAATTCAGGACAACTCCCAGCCTCCCCAAGAGTGACTGGCTATCAACAATGCTCTGAAATGACAGGTATGTGACAGACTGCGAGATTAGGAATCCAGGAAAACCATTATTGGACCAGGTGTTTTTCTCAAATCGGTGACTGTAAAATTGTATCATCACAATCAGTATGAGCAACAATAGTGTGCATTTAAGACAAAGCAAATCTGTTGTCCATCTCAGAGAGGTAGCATTCAAGAGTCAAAACTTTTGAAGTGTTGTGGACAGGAAGTGGGAACCAAATACCCTTTTCTTGTTTTAGGCTCTTAGTTATTAGAGATGCTCCAACGATGTTAATTAGTCTCAGAATGAAGTTTAACTGATTTCAGAAAATAGTGGTAGCTCACAAAATGCCACTACCTTGAACTAAGAAACTAGTGCATCTGGTGACAAAACGGCTTCATAATAATGTAATTTTACAAGGCTTTCTGTTGTGGTCACAACCTACTAATTCAAGAGCAGAGACAATGTTTCAGACAGTGAAAGAAGCAACACCCAGAAGCTCAATAACATGCATTTATGATAAAAAATAAATAAATAAAAAAGACATGATGGTGACTTTTCTAAAGGAGTAGTTAAAAACTCTCTTTCGGATTAGCACTGTTAACTAACTGTATCTGTAATCTCGCTGTGAGTTTTCCATATTTTAATCACCCCCACCTTGTTTTAACCGCCTTCTATTAGCCTGCTAACATTTTCAAATTATTTATGCTATTTAACAGAGAAGTTTCTGTAACTAAACTTCCCATGTTTTAGGTCAGTTAGGATTAGCAAAATTGTTTCTGTTTTCTAAATGCCGGGATCATAACCATGTGATGTTTTCAGACAATTTTGTTTTGATATAGTATAATTTATTTTCTGAAAAGCATCAGTCGCCCTGCATCAAAACCAATCTATTTACATAATGCAGCCGCCCTTGTACTTCACAGCTGGGATGGTGTTCTCAAGTTTGCAAGCTCATCCTCTTTTCCTCCAATAATGACGAACATTATGACCATAAACGTCAATCTCAGTTTCATCACACTCCAAAAAAGAGATATCTCCAAAAAAATGATGCTTTCTGCAAACTGAAAGTGTTTGCAAATTGCACCCTGTCTTTTCTACGTTGCCTCTGGAAGAAACACTTTTTCTTTCATGAGTGGCCTTTTAACCCATGGCCATAGCACTTGTTTCCTTGTGGTTTATAACATCCTTTTACCAGCTTCTGGTACCATTTTCACAAATTCTTTTATGTTTCTTCTATGGTTTATTGACACGTTTTACACCAAATCATGTCTATCTCAGGGGTCAAAAAGCCCTCCTCCTTCCACAGCAAATTGGTGATCAAATATTCCCATGGTGTGTAGAATTGTTTGAAAATGTTAATGAGGCAACTTGATTAGTATTCTAATAGCATCCCTATTATTTTTTTTAATCTTTCGTCAAATACCTATGGACAAAGTCTACACTTTTGCAAAGTGCGTTTTGTGAAGAAGCAGTGGAGCAGCTATGCACCTCTCTGTAAATCAGACCTTGAGAGTAGACCAGCTGACGTCAAACTGTCTCTCTTAAATGTAAGCTACTAAAAAAGGGTGTCGAAAGGTGGGGGTCGAGGGGAGAGCGCAGCAAGAGGAGTCGGGTGAAAGACGGAGGCAGACTTGAAGAGAGGACAATAAGAACAGCAGGTGAGGGAAGACACTGCAGGTCAGGTGCATCTGATGCCACAGGTATACACAGCTGAACATCTCATCATTGAAGTTGAGGGAACTTCCCATCTTTTTCACCTCCACCGAGGAGCATTCCTGCAGAGCCCCAAAAAGCCAGCACTGAGAAAGATTGCACCGCAGCTATGCAGAGAGCATAAGAAAGACCTAAAGACTATATTCAGTGACTTGTCAAAAGAAACGAAAGGACAGCTGGTTTCAACCTTTTTGCATCATTGTCCCTCAGAGACAGTATTGAGCACGAATATGCTGTAGCTCTTCAGGTCTTCCTTTCAAGACCGCTCATCTTCACACATAAAGTTAGTTAGTGGAAGTGATAGGACATGTGGGGGAAGATATTACAGCTGTCCACTTGTCTGCGGCTTCTCTTTTTCTCTCTCTCTCTGCTTCCATTAAACGTTATAAAAGGCCTGATGCCATGCCTGCTGCTCTACTTCCCATCAAACTCTGATTATGGTTGTTGTGTTGACAAGTTGATTGGTTGGCCAAGCAGGGAGGCAACTGAAAATGATCATTTATTCATACATTAAATGCAGCCTTGTAATTAGCAGCAAACAATCTTATGTGCAGCATTCCTTTTATGCAAATGTGCCTATTTAAAAAGCTTTAACGTCAGTAAACACATTAATGTGGCACCTTAAAAAAAAAAAACTAAAGTACCTCTTTAATTTTTGCATCCACTCATTTCAAGTGCCTTGCTGTGTCACTACAGACATGAGTGGGGATCTGCAGCACAATAAGACACACTTTTTGATACTTTGTATCAGCACAATACAAAATATCTTATTCACTTCTAATATCCGTCTAATTTATCTCATTATGCTGAGAAATTCTCCTTTTGTTTTTTTTTTTTTTTTTCTGAAATTAGCTGAATCCTTCATAATTATCCTTTAATCTTGTGGAAAATTAGATTGAAAATGAGTCTCTGCTTCATGTGATCCTATGCAAATTTCTAAATGGATGCCATGACTGCTGGGGAAGGGTGTGGGATGAGTTGTCCATAACTGAGGAGTTGGTGGAAGCACAAATGCTGCAGTAACTAAATGCAAAGATGACAACATAAATTACCAAACTGTCACAACAAAACAAGCGACGTTACCTTAAGATGAGGATAATGAAGTGGCGTTCTGCTTAAGATGGCTTGAGCACAGACAGTCTCAGCCATTTTGTTTGACAGAGATAATGTTCAGAGTTGCTTCGTAAGTGAGAGGTAAAAACTATTTGTTGATAATGTTATTTTACTTTTTACAATTATGGGAACAATGCAGTAGAACCCACCCAGGGTTTATTTAACAAAATTAAAAATATATCCATTTCAAGGTTATTTTAAACACATACAGTTTTTTTAACTGCATTTTTAATTATGTAAATAATGTAAATATTGTTCAGTCTCTTCTCTCTTCTTTGATGTTCTGTTTTTTTTTTCTTTTGTTCTCAGCGATCAATGTGAAACTCGGAGAGGACGCAAATCCAGAAGACAGAATGGCAAAACACCAACCATCCTTTCTAACCTCATTAGATGTTTTCGACTGTAAAACAAAATAGACGACCTGCACTACCTGCCTTTCCAGCACCTCTTTGTGTCTCTCACAAAAAAACACATTAGCAATAACAATAAGACCACAAAGGTAAACATCATTAGATGTACAGACCAGTGAAGGAGAAAAGAACAATGATGCACTGGTACAAGGACATACTGTTCTTTCTACTCCCAGGCTTCTGCGGTTGGAGGAACAGTTTCAAGTGTTAGTACATCTATTCATAGTTATTGATCATTACCCGAGTTAAAAAAAAAAAATGAAAGAAATAGCAGCAATGTCAAGAACAACACAAGAGATGAAGAAGAGCAGGAAAGGAACAGTTTGTTTTTCAGACTTGATTTATTTTATGCTTAAATCTTGACGAAAAGGCATCACTACAACTGCAACAACACACTGTAGAGATTTAGGAGACTTTTCGAAATCCACAAATAATGTTTTCTTGGAAACGTTTGCCGTATTAGGATGTGCTTTATCAAGTTAGCTCTGGAATGACTTTCGTTTCTTGAGAAATCATTGTAGTGTGTAAAAGAACTGCACCTTGCATCAAAAGCAGTAGCATATGGCCACTGCATATGCCCATTTATTGTAGCTGTTCTTGTCGTGGCTTGGGCTTCCTCTTTGCCTATAAAAATCAGCTAATTAAGTATTTGAAATGTTTTTAATTGTTTTCTATTTGTCAAAGACATATGTAAAGAGATATTCCTCCTTCTTCTTCTAGGCTAGAAAGGACAGACAGAAGACTTTCTATCATTTTTTGCTTCAACTTCCAGAAAATATGTTGCTGCTTATTAGTGTTCTTAAACTATCCATTTTAAGAAAACTTTGGTTTGTGGCTGCATGATTGCATTTGTGTGTGTTTTACTTAAAATATTTAGGTACATATTTTCGGAAGTCAACATGGGATTGAATGTGAACGCCTTTGGCAAAAAGGTCCATGTGTAGACTACTGGCTGCATTGTTCTGTAATGTCAATAAACTTTGAAGAATAAGAGTATGTCAGAATTAAAGGAAGCCCAATTTTATTTTTTTTTTCTTGAAACAAAAATATGTAAAACTCCAGCCATTACTTTGAGTCTTGGGTATTTCCTGCAATGACAAAAAAGAAAAATGCTGTCAATTTCAGCTGATTCTGATTGTGTCCACAGGCAATCAGAATTCAAGGCGAGAAAAGCTGAAATTTCTTTTCCGTTTTTTACTTTTGATATTTTTGTGTGAAGCTGATATCCAGCGATATTCCTGGAACTTTACCTAAAGGCTGCAGGAAATAACTTCATGGAAAACTAAAGGCTCAACAGTCTAATCTCTGGGATTAGTCCGTCTTCGTCCAAGATTCTGTACTCACTCCATTAGCGAACAATCACTGTGATCTGGGTTCGGCACCAAGGAAAGGTTGTCATTCCAAATGCTGCGACTATTCCAATAATCTACCAAATATTTACTGAGACATTTAGCAAATACCAGACTCTTTAATTAATTCTTGAATAGAGAGGACATTCTGTCACTTACCTTATATGTATAACACACACTCATATAATTTATAATAGAACACAGAAAACTCCCTAGGGTGAGGTATTTGACACAGACAATCAAAGTTTAAGAAAAAAAAAGATCAAAGAGATGAATTTCAACAAAAGGGCAACTAATAAGAAAAAGTCTCAAGAGAGAGAGGAGAAACTCAAAATGAACCCGCTTCAAAAAGAAGTGTAAAACCTGACTCCAGAGACATTTTATTGATGAAACTAGCCTTTACAAGCGCTCTGAAATGTGGATTTTTCCTGCAGGAGAGTCACTGAAAAAACCTTCAGTTATCCACAAAAAACATGTTCTTCAGTTGCAGTTTAAAGCAAAACTAGTTAATATTCTTTTGTCTTTTGTGAACAGCTGTGCGCCGCATGTGGATATATATTGTGTCCACAGTGGAATTTGCTTTTTTGCAAGGATTCTTCCATGACTGTAAAAGAACAGATTACTTCTCAGTCGACTTGTATCCTCCGTCTGAACCTCTGCAAACACAGCTTATCCAGTCACAGCAGACTCTTTATACTGCTGCCAGTCTGCGAGCGACACCTCCACATACTGTACACACACACACAAACCCACAGTCGCTCTCACAACAGCAGGCGTATAATGCAGTACATATTTCAGTCTAAACAATGAGTCGAGTTTGAAACATTTGCATAATATTCAACTCATAAAATGGTTTTAAGCTGTTTTTCTTGGGGTTTTTTTCAGGGTCTGCCTTCCCTTCTTCAAACTCCGCTCCTCTAATGTGATGCTGTTGTCTTTCCACATGAAAAACTTGCAAGAGCAGTGCTAGGCTCAGGGATAATTTGCAAATTATTCATTAACTCCTGCTCTGAGGTGCATTCATCGGCTTTTGTGGAGGGACAATGTGGATCGATTAATTCAAAAAAAAAAAAGAAGAAGAGAGACTAAGTGGGAAGGAAAAGAGAAAGTATAGTTAGGATGCAAGCAAATACCAGAATAGAAATCAGGTAAGCCAGACGGATAGGTGAAGAGTAAGAAGGGGAATAAGACAGAATTGACAAAGAGGTGATGAACATGTGTAGAGGGACAGTGACAAGAGGACAGATTGGGGTCAAAGCCGGTAAGATGAGGAAGTAAACGTCTTCAGTTTCAACCTTGGGCATTTTGAAATAACTTGTAACAGCACGGCTGTGTCTGTGACAATAGGAGGGAATTAAAGAGGAGAAAAAAAAGCGACAAAAAGAACTTCTCGCTGGCAAAGGCGGCAAATCAGACAAGACACTCACCAGAGAATGAGTATTTTCTCTGTGTGCTACAGGCAGATGGGGCTCCGCTCATTGTAGGTTGGGATTATTGGTTTGCGATACACACTCTCACATAAATAAGATATTAGCTGAAGTTGCGTTGCTCTAAATTGATGTATTTCAGACAGTTGACCCGTTTTGTGTTGCCACAAAGCCAACAATTCTCAGAGTCAACAGTCCACTTGTATTTGTTGATGTTCCAATACAGGTCTATTTGCTTTTCTTGCTTCCTTTCCCATTCATTCATCGCTCTTTTTTTCGCTGCAGATGGAAATTGTCCACTTCACATCTTAAACCTCCGCGCTCGGTTACATCACTACCACATTCTCATCTTTAAATTAGAAAATACATTTCCGAGATGTTGGAAAGTAAATACGTTCTTGGCGAGAGAGCGCTCCTGCAATACTACCTCAATGTGGGACCAACAATGCCATCAATCAGCTCAGTAACAGGACTATTACTCACACAAAAGCAGTAATAGGCATTTCTAACAGTCTGAGCAAGTTAATATCTGTTTCTCTGTGACATTTGAAGCAGCAGCTTCACAGGAAAAAAAAAAGTCATTACACACATATTCACTTAATAACTAGATTTTAGACTTTCATCGCACTGGGGAATTTGATACAGCGCTACTATCACTGCATTGTGACACATCCTTTTGTGTGTACCGTTATTTCAATTACAGACTCCCCCTCACATTCCCCCCGCCCCCCAGTGTCACCTTAATGAGGCTCCGCTGGGAGCTTGTAAAAATTTATCATGAGAGCTTTATCAGGAAAGGCTGTGTGTGTCATGTTCCTAAATCTAATTACACATCTGGAAATTGACAAGATTTTGGGCACCTTTAACAAACTTCCTTTTCTACCAGTTTCTCGCCTCTTCACTGCTCATTTTGCAGCAAGACGTGATGCTTGGAAGGCAGCGAAAAATGTGAAGCGCAATGAAATCGCAGTCATCCCGCTCCAAAAGTTGACACATGTGGCCCGGGCGCTGCTAAAGCTTAAACTCACGATTACGCTCCTCTACACTGAGCAGCTCTCTGATAGCAGACGGCATGCTCCCCACTGGAGATGATGTTTGGGGCTTGCGAGGTCCAGCCTTCTCGCATGCAGTGGAATAAATCATGGGCCAATCAATGCATGCAGCAGACTGACATTGATGCAAGCAAGTTTATCGCTTGCCTGAAGATAAACATTAAAGACAATCTGATCTTTCCTTTGAAAACTGTAAATTGCAGCCATAACTATAATCAAGCTGATTGAGAACTGTGTTTTTTGTTTTAATGAAAGTCTCTTGGGTGTGTGGGTTCTCCCCGGGTAGTCGGGCTTCCTCCCACAGTCCAAAAACATGACTGTCAGGTTAATTGGTCTCTCTAAATTCTCCCTAGTGTGAGTGTGTGTGTGTGAATGGCTGTTTGTCCTGTCGACCTGTCCAGAGTGTACCCCGCCTCTCGCCCAAAACGTTCGCTGGAGACAGGCACCAGCACCTCCCGACTCCACTCGGGACAAGGGTGTTAGAAAATAAATGGACGGACGGACGGATGGAAGGATATTCTCCTGCTAAGAACAGCTATATGGCAATCTAGGGCAATGAACCAAAGTGCATGCTGGTGAGAGACACAGAATTAAGAATAAACAAAATCCCCATGTTCCACTACAGACCCGAAAATCGTATCAAGGCACTAAGATTCCTCAAGATTGGCAAGGAAACAGGCATGCAAGAGAAAAGCAAACGTCTCTCAGAAGGAAATGAAGACATAAGTGTTTTTTTATTTACCAGGAGAGTTGCTGTTACAGAGCAGGGGGAGTTAACAGGTAGAAAATATGAGAATGAGTGGAAGACATGAGATTTGAACCTTGTTGTGAAAGTAACTGGAGCTGTTTCATTGGCACTGCTGTACATTGTACACAGCTGGCAAAAACTCCAGTCTATTTCTTTGGCATCTAATTGAAAGGATTCTAAAAACATTACTAATTTTCCTACTTGGTGGGACCATTATTGTGTACCTGATGATTGTTGGGACAAGCGTCAAAGAGTCAGAGTTTGTGTTGTTTATCAATGGAGATAAAAAGTTGATGAAGATATTTATGAAGACTTTGGAAAGACTTCTTAACACTCAAATCTTTCACAGAACTTTTCAAGATGCACCCCCACTTGTTCTCTCATAAAGTTAACAAAAATAAAACATTAATAAATATCCAAAATACTATCTTCGCTATCGACTTCTTCTTTCTTGCTATAGTAGAGAAGACAATCCCAAACAAAATCAGACAGCATCAGGCATACAGCCTATTCCAGTTCCAAGTAATTTTTATATTTAGATATCCAAGATGCCTTTAAAGCAGACATTTTAAGTCTGATCCCCTGCGGAGCGTTGCGGTTCATTATTAATTTGATTGGCTGCTGTAAAATGCAGCGCCTGTCAGTGTCTGCTACATGCTGAGTTCTGAAGGCCCAATAAAACCAAAAATTTGTGAGCCTCAACATTTCACTTTACAGAGTCTATCAGCCCCAAGATTCTACTTTGACAGCAAGTGCAGCATCCATTCGAAGTCTGCATAAGTTAAGTTGCCAGGCAACAATGCACTGCAATGTGTTTGGGAGCTCACGTTTCTGTAACCAAGCAAATTCTTCGTTTTCACACCACCTTATGAATATGCAGCTATGACACACAAAAAAATTTACTTGACAGTTTATTAGCAGCAGCTACTCTCCTTGTAGAGTACTGTTAAACGTCTAACGGATTTTACTCATACTGCATGTAATTTGCTGTACACATTGTGCTCTTGCACTTTTGGAGTCACACACAGGTGCCTCTAGTGATTTTATCTCTAAGCTCCAGACTGCAGAAGGGTTTACCTTCCTTTATTCTGCTACACCAGGCACATAAAGTATCCTTCTGAGAACTCCAGCCTACAGCACAGCCTGGTCCTTCAACCTGGAACAGCTGTCCAAATCTCAGGCAGAAACAATAAAGCTGTCTCTCATAAGTTTTCTTGGGAAACTGGTCAATTTACACACGTTATTGAACTCATCCACTAAGATGATAATTGTATTACCTCCAGGTGCTTGCTAGATTAAGGAATTATGAGATAAAATATGTATATATAGCAGACACTGAAAACTGATTCCACGTCATGTTTTCAAAATGCTGCTAGTGAATTAGAGGACAAGGTGGTAGGAAGGCGATAAGGTGCTTGTAGAAGCTGAAGGAGATTATCACGGTCTGAAGCACACCCCACAATTATTGTCACCCCTGGTAAAGTTGTGTAAAGAATTCTTAAAATATATATATATTTTAATAAGCCAGAATTTCACTATGAAATATAAAATAACAGGGAACTTCAGGGATTTTCTTTTGCTTGTACCGAGTGCCTCGATTGACATTTAAAATATCCTGGAAATTGAATAGAAACAGTCCTACATCGTTACATAAACAGCTGTTTTTACACATGATGAAATGTTTCATCCCAGGACCCACCTGGCGTAATTGTTGTCAAAGGTTTATTTGAACAAGGTTTCAGTTAAAGTCCCAGTGGACTTTATCACCTTCCAAACGTTTATGTTTCAGATCTTATGACAAAAAAAAAGGCTTTTCAACTTGGGTTTTAGTTGAGTTGTTGAGTTGCAACAAATAAAATGAAATTTTCTAAATTTAAGCTTAGATTGCGGTAAATATATGTGCAGTTTTCTTGAATTACTATCTTGAGTTTTATTGATTTAAAAGAGTTTTATATACTGAATTTTATTTCCTTCTATTATGGCAATTTATTACATTTTATTCCAGTCAAAGTCTACATACATATCACACAATGTATATTTTACATAATGTTTTTCAATTTTGACTTTGTGCTTCTGTGAAAGAACGTTTTAAACTATTTTTACTCCAGGAGGGAGGTGTCTATTAAATATTTATGTTTATTTAATAATATAAAGAGCAAGTACTTTCAATCCATGCGGTTTCGCATTTTTAATAAGTGATGCGTAGAGACTAAAGAATTGATGTCATGCTGTCACTGAGTCAAACACGCAGGGTGCCACTGTTGGTAAACCCTGCTGTTCGTTGTTATTCTGCGGTTTATCTCTGAAGCAGTGAGGGAGAAGACTGCCAGCAGACGTACAGCGTAAGCCTTAAAACAGCACATTGACATTCGACTCCGTCACATTGAAGAATTGAAAATACCACTTAAGCCTCCCTTGGGCCTCTGTCACAACACTGTATTTGTCTTTCCAAGCAGCGGGTCAATAAAATAATTGGAATTCAATCTAATTTGTGTCAAGAACTTGTCAAATCCTGAGTGTAGAACTGAATTCCCAGAAGATCTCCACCTGAGTGAATTGGTCTGCAGTTGGTCTGAATATAGCAGGCTGTCAAAGAAGCTACCAATGTACCGTGAACACTTCAGCTTTGGAGTTGGTTCTTTTTCTTTTTTTTTTGAAAAGCCTCTTCGTTTACATTTCAGTGCTTCTTCTCTCCTCCCTGCTGACAGTCTACAGCTTCCAATAAGAAAATAAATCTTTCAAATTAAATTTACAGAAATTTTAGTGACTTTACTGCTTTGAACTATGATTAAATTATGAGATCAATTAAATAAAGTTAAAATTTCCTCAATCAAAAGGACATAAACATAACAATAGCAGCAGTGAAGGTTCAAAAGAATCAAATAGGAGATAAAGAAAACCAATTAAATAGAAATCTTGAACAAAATCATTTTAATATTGCCTTAAACAATAATCTAGCAAGTCGTATAAAGTAAATGTAACTGAAGCATTGTTTAATTTTTACTATTTTCTGAGCTAATACGAGTGTTTAGGAACTTTTCATTTGTAATCTTTGAACTTCTCTCAATTCACAGAGAGGCCCACTTAACTTAGCCAGTCTTCAAAATGGAAAAGAGGACAAGCAATTCAAGTAAGGTGGATGTGTGATGATCCTCAAAACACTCAGGAAATGGCAGCAAAGAAATAACTTCACACATTAGCCTGCCCATATAAGTGAGCACAATAATCAACGAGTCTGAAGTGAGGAGGACGATAAGGGACGTAAACAATATCCTCAACGCTCACCCTTAGAGAACATCAGCAAAGAGAGGCATGTTAGGGTCACTAAGTCTCCATGACAGCCATTAGGCATAAATATATGCAGTGTGATAAATGCAGCTGAAGCTTTTATGTGGAACTATGTGCTTTGATCAAATGACAATTCAATTTTCAACAACAAACACTTCAGGTGGATCTAGAATGAGGCAAAGCACTTTTAAGCATTGGGGAGAATCTGCGTTGTGGGCCAAAAGCCCTACAAACAGATTAAGATTTAAAATAAATCACATAGTATCTGAACGATAACGCAAAACAGGTATTTTTAGCAATTTTAATAAAACAAGTATCCAAAAATTATGACTAATTAAAGAGAAATGATTGGCCAGACATTTTTTACAATAAATGACAAATAAATGTAAAAATGTGCTTTTAGAATCAGTGTGGGTTTCGCCAGATTTTGTAAAATAAATTATCTTTACCTGAGTTGTTATTTAATTTAAATAAGCAATATTTGCAAGTCAACAACACATTCTTTTGTTTATGTTTCATATGCTTCTCATTTTATTCACTAAAGCAATCTAATTTTTGAAGTTATTAGCTGCAGAAGACAAACAACAACAGAGTATACTTGAGAACTGTTGCCCTAACCCATCGCGTTTTCTCAGTACCCGGGTTTGTTTTAGAAAACACACTTTCATTGGATTAAGTTGCATAATTGTACTGAAGGAAATTGTGGGGGTTTACTGTGCATAAAATACTTGTTAGTAATTGGATGTGATTATGCTGATCATTATCATCATCATTAGCCACCTGGATTTGTCTTTGGAGAAGACATTGCCAATCAAAAACCAATCTCCTCGCTATGGAAATGTGAGCCTTTGTCTCACATGTAATCAGTATTTTAAAAAGGACAGATGCTGGTAACGGCCCAATGGGTGCAGGCAAAATACAGCTGAGTTTTATTTCAGCATCTGATGGTTAGCAGGCGGCTTTAGCATCACGACAAATGAATCCTGGTATTCTTTCACTGTTTTGTCTCAACTTCGTGTATCTGGTCAATCTGAAATTCAAGAATGGAGGTAAAGATTCCTCACCTTCCTCTTGACAGCGCTCTCTAGATTCTCTATTGGATTTATGTCAGGCCAACTTGCTGACCGCTCAAACACGGTGATACAATGGTCACTAAAGCAGCTAGTTTTGCTTTTGGTTGTATGGGCAGGAGCTAAGTCCTACTGGAAATTAAAATCAGTATCCAATGAAGTCTCGAGGCAGAGGAAAGCATTAAGTTATCAAAATGTTCCATTAAGACTGATGCACTTACTGCTACATTGACAAATCACAAAATATAATAGAGGCAGCACTCTGAGAAGAGCCAGCTTCATCAGCAAAGATCTTTTGCCATGAATCCTCATTCAGGACATTGGAAATGATCATCTGCTAAACAGGAAGTCAAGGATGAGTTTTAAAAGTACAGTATAAATTACAGAAATGGTTCAGTTCAATTTCTTAATAATTGGTACCAAGTCATTTTTCCATAGGAAATTGTATTACTAAATGAAAATAAATTAAAGGTTGGATTCTCCCTGTGAGAATAAGCTAATGTAATGAAAGATTCATTTATTTTAGCTATGGTATACTATTATGATGGCTTGCTGACACTCCTATGGTCTTTTGTCCCACATGTTTTGTTTCCACTAAATTTTCCATCAACTTGCTTGAAAATCCCACTCTGGTAACTGTCAGGTTTTTTATTAATCTTTTGTGACTGACCTTCCTTGAAAAAGGTGTCATCCCAACGACTGTCTTCCCATGATTGTTTTGGCAACAAAAATGTCTATTTTTACACATCTTTACCCAGGGTTCCAACAGGCATGTAAAGCACTTGCACTCCCATAAACTTAGATTGGATTTGGATTCAGGTGATCACAAAGATAGAAAAATCACAGCATTCTTAATAGCACTAATGTTAGCAGAATTATTGTACTGTTGGCTAAATTTAGCCACGCCGTAGATGTTCTGTGACAGATAATGGACCATCAGCTCCATAACCAGACATTATTGGCTATCATGCCAATAAATGACACAACTGCCTCGGCACTGCTCATTTCATTTGCAAGGAAAATGATGTGCTCAGGTGACGCAGCTGCATGTTTGACAGGCAGACATCCTGTCAGCATGTCTTTAAAAGAGACACCGAAGACCTTGATACAAAGTCGACCAGTGGGCTGTGAATGCCTTTTTGGATTTGTTTAATGCAAAGCAAGCCTGGGGACGGCTAGAGTGAAGACTGCAAACAGAGCACATGCAAAAAAACGGACAAAAAGACGCCCGACAGAGAGAGAAACAAAAAAGCTTCACGGCGGGTCGAAGAGAGATGGCAGTGTGTGTTGAAGATAAATATCCTCGATCCACCCTTGGGGATGATGAAATGAAAAACAATTAACCAAACAATTAACATGAAGTGGAAAATGACCACAGCTGAATTTGAAACCCCGCTTCCAGCTACGTTACAGTTCAGTATTCTATCTCTGTCCAGGATGAAACCACAAAGCCCCTCTACAATTATTTTCCTTGCAGATTTGAATCATTCTTTTCTCTCTTTTTGTTGCACTCGATAGGAACCAATTCATCATGCCAGTGTGACACTTGTTCATCGGTGACCTACCATGACAAGTCACCTCTGCCACAGTCATTTCCCTCATCGTGGGGGGAAGATTGAAATACACTGACTACAGATCCAAAGGCTTGATATTGATGCTTGGGTTATATTTGCAAAGCATTTCTTTTTGATGACTAAGACACATTTCTCCAAGTGTAATTAACTATGATGTTGCTTCTTATGGCTTTTAGAGAGAAAGCCCAAATATATAAGAAAAAAAACTCCAAATTTTTTTTTTTTTTTTTTTTTTTTTATAGCGCTCAGCTCTTTTCCATTTGCCGATATTCCATATCGAGTCGCAGGTGTTCAATCCGCAGAAGGGTTTTGCATGGGATTTGCATAAACTGTTTGCATATTTGACTTCTCTCTGGGGTCAGCTGATAAGGTACGGTTTCCCAGAGAGGTACAGGAAACAAGACTAAAATGTGAGCAGAAGTACAGGACGCATTTTCAGCAAATAATCTAACTTTAACCATGCTCCTACAAAGTGACCATCAAATGCACTTCAAAGTTTCCGTCTGAGTATTACTTGTTTCGAGAGGGATATCACCGTTCACATCAACATGTGTGTACACCGCGTTGAAAAATATCCAAACCCCTTGAAGCTTTTCACATTTTACAATGTTGCAAACACAGACTTCCATCCAGGACCCTCCCTGTATTAGGTTTCATTCATATTCCCATCAGCCCTGACCAGACTACTTTAAACAAATAAGCTTTTTTTCATGCTGTACACAACAAAGCTTTCACACAGAATGATGGTACCGCCACCATGCTTCACTGTAGGGATGCTGTGTTCAGGGTTATGTGCAACGTTGGTTTTCCTTCCCATATGCCAAAAAGTTTATTCTTGACATTATCTGACTGGAGCACCTTCACTTCTTCGCTATGCCTGCTTAGTAACTTAAACTGTAAGAAGGTATTTTAGCAACAATGTTTCTCTTTCCACTCTTTCATAAAGGGTAGCTATATACAGTACAAAGTTCTTAGCTGTCAACAGATTCCTGCATCCCAGTTGTAGCTATCAACTACAGTTGCCATCAACCTCCAGATAACTAAATTAAACACGGGTGCAATTTATTCATTAATTAAGTGACGTTTGAAGGGAATAGGTCACACTTTTCAGACTTTTTGATTTTTGTGGTAATAATAAAAAAACAAAAAACATGAGTACTATTTCACTTCATCTATATGTATTTGCATTAGTACTTGAAAATGTGACAAGGTTCAATGGGGTGTTAATAGTTTTATCATGACATTATATGCTTAACTAGCAGCTGTCTGCATACAAACAGTTCCCACCTGCCTGGCTTCTCATTGCTTTCCAACAAGACTATTTTTACCAACGTTTGTCTCAATCAAGCATTGAAGAAACAGGTGGCCAACAACAATCAATGAAACAATCAATTGTCATGACTGATTCTCCTAAATAAAATATCAACCTTTAAATGCCGCTGCCTCCACGCCAACCAACAAAGATAAACCAATTCCTTTGGTCTATCTGAGTGTCTCTGTGCGTGATCACATTTTGAGCTTGTCTTTAAGTAACGGAAAGTCCCTTAATACATTCTGTAATGCTGTGTTTTTATTAGTATTACATTTGAGTAGTACTATATGGGCTATTTTCCTTACTTTATGTCTTCTTAAGTGAGCAATTTGACTTCCAGGAAAGCAAATCAAAAGGTGAAACATTGCTTTCAGCGCATCAAAGTATGTACTTCTGTTTTGTTCCAAGCTGCCAGAGAGAGGAAAAAATAAAAAAATAAAAAAAAGAAAGACCACACTCGATTAAGTTTTCACTTGCAGGTTTTAACTGACTTGCAGAGGTTTGGGTGTATTTAAAAGCTTTCCAAAGCATACTGAATTGGAATTTATAAACAGCAGCAACAACCACAAGATGCACAGCACAGTTAGAATATAGTAATAAAAGAGTTCCTCCAAAAAGAAAAAGATTTGAATGACCTGAAAGGCAAAACCTTGAAAGATTAATGCTCATAGATTTTTCAGGAAAGCAGACAAATAAATCCAAATCTCTGCGTGGTGACCTAAGACCTTTATGAATAGTAAGCTGATTCTGAAGTGGATGTGCATTGTTCAAGTATGCAGTGACACCTGAACTATGACACTTGATCAATCAACACAGATAAACATGTTCTGCACGTATTTAAGGCGCGGAGAGCGGCTGGTGTTCACTAGATTTCTGGCAGCATTTCTTACCCTAGTGCAGTAACACTCACTCTTCCCTGAAATACTTTCATTACAACAGCTTATTGGCAAGATGTGCCGTGGTTGTGTGAACAGTGGCAGCAATGAAGAGAAACTGCTAAGACTCTCAATTTCCTACACATAATCAGTCAATGTTTTAAAATACAATAGGATTTTGTAGTCTAGAAATACATCAGTGGTGAGGAAAGCTCACGTAATTAATGTGTGACACACTGGATGTACAGTGATTGACGAGAAGAGATTACAGAAAGTGATCAGATCAGCTGAAAAAAACTACCGGCTGTCCTCTGCCTCCTCTGGATGAAAATGCAACCTGCTGATGAACATACAAATATTATAAAATCATTACGGACCACTTCCATCAAAGCCACCATCTGTCCTGTCCTGCAGACGGAGGTGTAGGAACAAAACAGAAACAAACACAGTGGGAAACTACTTCTAGACACAAGCCATAAGAACACTAATCTTATCTCAAGTGCAGTGCTGTATGGTAGCTGTAAAAGAGTTGCAGCATGAACTTTGTTTTCCACAATCCATAATGTTTCCTAGCAGCAGTAATGTTTGAAGCTAAAAAAAATCCCTTTAACATTACAAGGACATCTAAAAAAAAAAATTTTTCACTGTGAAATTAAATAATTTTTGTCAATCATTTCAGAAAGTGAACATCATGCACAAAGGGAAATATTTCAACCTTATATATATCTAATTTTGATGATTGTGACTTACAGATAATTATTAAATTTAAATATTGTAATAAAGTGAAATATTGTAAACTCATGGTGTCACACTAACCAGCAAATTAACTCAAAATACTTGGAAAGGCATCGCACTTGTGTCTCAGTCATGAGGAAGACTGATGACTGGATAAATGTCCAGAACACAGTCATTGACACCCCTTCACAAAGAGGTCAAGCCACGAAAGGTTGTTGCTAAAGAAGCTCATTGAGTTCTGTGTTCAAACATTTTCATAGAAAATTAAGTGGAAAGAAAAAGTGTTGCAGGAAAAGGTGCACAAGCAACATGGATAACAGCAGTCTTAAGAAAACTATCAAGTAAAATGTATTCAAGGATTTGGTGGAGCCTCACAAAGAGTTGTCTGAGGCTGGAGTCAGAACATCTAGATCCACTATGCACTGACCAATCCTGCACACCAGCTCACCAGGACAAAAGGGGAAAAGAACTGGACTGTTGTTCAGTGGTCCAAAGTCAAGTCCTCTTTTGAAATGAAAGTACATTTTGCATTGCATTTGGACATCAAAGTCCCAGAATCTGGAGGAGGAGTGGAGAGGAACATAGCTTGAAGTTTCCACAGTCAGGGTTGTCATGTCGTCTGGTGGTGTTGGTCCACTGTGTTGTATGAAGTCAATGCAGCCGCGTACCAGAAACTTAAAAGCAGTTCATGCTTCCTTCTGCTGACAAGCTTTAAAGAGGTGCTGATTTTATTTTACAGCAGGATTTGAGTCGGCCCACAACTCCAAAGGTACTAAACCTGACCATGTCGTTATTGTGCTTGTTTGGTCAGCTCATTGGTCTGACCTGAATCCTTTAGAGAACGTATGACAGATATTGTCAGGAGGAAGATGAAGGATTCTGAACCCAATAAGGCAGAAGACCTGAAGGCCGCTGTCGAAACAACCTGGGCTTCTATTACATCCCAGATTTATGCAAAAGGAAAACCAACCAAGTAGAAATGCATAAAAGTGAAAATACTTGTCAAAAGCCTGACATTTCTGTCAGCTGGGATGATGTTGTCAGGCTTCTCAGGATACCAGACTACAAGACATGTCTCTGAGAATTAAAGTCTTTCCCCCAGAGGGCATTCACAAGCTGTAAGCGTCTGGGTTTTTTTTATATTGCTGTTAGAAAAATTGCCTCTCCGAGTAGCCTTTCAGCCTTTGCACCCATGTTAGCCCATGACTAATTCTAATCTGGATATTGATGCTTTCTTATTCATTTTTGTGAGCACTTTCACAAATTCTTTTGCTCTAATCCTGTGATTGGTTTGCAGATTTTACACCCAACATATGTACATCTATGAGACCCAGAACACATAGGTGAATTATGATGTGTCACAGCCCTTGAATATTTTGTTTTGTTATGTTTGTCAAGCAGAACCATAAAGAGAAAAAGAGGTTTTTTTTTTTTAAGAGTTCACAATCTCTACACAATCTTAAGACTCGCTCTGCTTCTTACATCCTTATTTTTTGGGGCATTTTTTTTTCTTCTTAAGCTAATTAGGGCATCAAGATGCCCGATTTGCTTCTGCAGAAGTGTCATTTTACCTTCCATGACATACACCAGCGATCCCACGTCGCCTTCCTTAATGATGCAGCTGTCCTTCCCATATTCCACAGGGTACATGCAGTCCACGATCTCCTGGATCTGAGACAGCTCCAGGTTCTTCATGAAGTCATTGTCCAAGATGGCTTCTTTGATCAAATCCTTTGACCTGGAAGCAAAGCAAAACAAAGTTAGAAAAAAAAAAAGAAAAACATTTGAGAGGTGGCTTAAACATGAATCTTTAGCTTTCTCACACATACCAGGATTTTATCTAACAGACCAAAATAAAATCATCCACAAAGCATGATTCTGCCACCCCCATGCATCACCCTGGAAATGGTCTGTTTGGGATACTATGGAGTGCTTTTCAATATGCATTGTGTTCTCCATGTTCATGAATGAGTTTGATGATGGTCGGATCTGATAAAAAGCTTTAAAGTGATCGGTTTTCATTTAGTGTGGAACGTGTACACATTCACCCTGTTTAGATTTTTGATGGCTAAGCATGGTGGAAATCATGTCTCCTTTACTTTCAATTACAATTACATACAATATTTTGGCGATCGTACACAATCCCATGCAAATGAATTGAAATTTTGAAGAGCAACGTAACAAAACAGGAAAAAAGTTAAAGGCCTGTCAATACTTTTGCAAGGCGCTGTACCAGATTCACATGACTATCAATAAAACGAGCCAATTAGCACAAGTTAGTGCAAAAAACCCTTTGTGTAATTAATATATTCTGAAGGACACTGACCTGCTCAACATGTAGCTTTCTTTCATTAGGTAATGACTGTCTAAATCAAACAGCAGTGCTGCTCTTTAAAAGCAAACCCTCATTAGATGTCAAGGCAAAACTTGCTATAACCCCTTTCAAATACAAGATAATAAATGGCTAAATCCAAACCTCAAGGCAGAAGAGTTTTGGATATTCAGGATGCATGGCTGAAAGCCAAATTAGCCTACAGGCTGCAGAGGAAGAATTAGTCTTCTCTACCAGCTTTCTCCTACTGATTCGCAAAAAGAAATGGAAGAAAATTGACCATAAAACTAACATGCAGCTGCGTGAACGTTTTGTCAGAAAAGTTATAAGGAAACCAGGGTAAATGTATGGCAGCCACGTAATGAAAGAGAAAATTATCACTGAAATCCGAGAGTACACATTAAACGGCGCTTATCTTGCCGAGGGGAGATGCTTCTTTGTAAAGAATGTCCGCACTGACAGCAGGTGAATGCAGGCCAGGTGCAATGAAACACAAGACCTCAAAGGAAACGCCGGTCTGGTACTCTCCGATTGAAAGAGGTGAAGAGAGATGGGAGAGATGACGGGGTGAGCGGGGATCGCTCATTCATTGAAGTATGTCATCACCAGCGTCTGGGCCGCTCAGCCAAGCGACGCGCGGCTGCTACAGACAGCATGTGGGCTAAATGAATCAGGTTAATAATTAGCATCTGTGTTAATCCAAAGATGAGACCACTGCTACAGAGACGGGAGGCCTTTCTAACCTAATAACCTAGATAAATGCCACCTATTCAGAGTGTGTATGAATTATTAAAGAATGTGGACCACATCTTGGGGGGGGGGGGGGGGGGGTTAGCTTTTTGGCCTTTCTGTGTGCATTGTTTAGGCTGATCATGGATCACTTATAGCTAAAAGGGCAAACAACCTGGAAGACATTTATAAAGCAGCTCTCGCCAAAATACCAGCCATCGGCAGAAACCCTGCAGCTACACAAACAGAACGTCAAGCTACCATATCAGCAGTGCCCAGATTTATTCCCAGTCCCGTCCTGAGCTCAGAGTCTGTGTTTTTAAAACAAACTCCTCTGCACATTCGTGTGTTTATGACCTTGTGTTTTATAGGCACTTCTAGTCACGTTGAACATTTAAGGTAAAAAGAACCTGCTTGTCCATTCTGAGAATTTAAGTGTCGAAATCCTCAAACTTTTTCCTGTCAGGCCAAGAAGCAACGTTTCAGCAAATGTACTGATGATCAGTACATTTTCTTGCAAATATGAAATATGCGACTGAAGAATGTAGAGCAATCAAAAATTTTTTATTTAGTTGATTTATTTAGTGGCAAAATAGAATGTCATGCCCCCCAAAAAGAAAAAAGATTTAATGTTTGAATTTTTTTTTGTCAATTTTTGCAAATCTTTCATCCATCAAGTACCCAAACTGCTGCCACATAAATGGTTTAAAAGTGTTGTCAGTCAGCAAGACTAAAGTCTTCATGAATTGACTTTCAAAACAACAAAGTATCTCAAGAGCGACTTCCTTTTGTACCTCAAAATGCGAGTCTCAAACATTCATGCAACATATTTCCATTGATTTGAAGTGTGTACATTCTTCTAAACTGATTTACATTTCTTCTTTGGTTACACTCATCTACTAGATTATTTTTTCCTGAGAATGAAATGTGTTTTTATTTTATAGTTGAGTTCCCGCATGGCATTTTTAGTTTCAGAATTCATCCTAAATTTGTACACGCCCTTCAGTCTCTAAAAAGCGTTTCTTTAGTGCACTTGAAAGTATTACATTTGTATCATAAGGTGAAACTTTAAAGCATGTCAGAAAGCAAATGAAAGAAGAAATCTGAAAGGGGGCAAATACTTTGTCACAGCACAGTAGAGGACTACAACTACTACCAATATTGTACCTGGATGACCCCAAAAGAGTCATTAAGTCTGTCCTTGAAAGTCTGATCATGCAGCTGTGGGAAATTTAATAAGAAAGGACTGATGTGTTGCAGCTGTTTTATATTCCCACTCTTCAATCTTTGTTAAAACCTTTGTCTTTCTTGGCAGACATGGAAGATTGCTTGGATTTAATCTTGATACTTCCTATTAAATTTTTCTGGAGTAAACTTTAATAAAAAAAAAAAAGAAAAACTGCTTTTTTGGCTCTGATAACACAAGCCAAGATGGTGATGCTTAAAATAGTTTTAATTTCATGCTGTTGTACACTCATGATGAAGTGAACTGAATTACCCTGATCCAGCTGCAAGCCTTTTCTTTCTTTTTTATTTTTTTTCCAAATTGACCTCCAGTGGTCTGGAAACGAGTTTTGTTGACCCTGTTTCTGTTATATTTCCACCCGTGAGACCTCCAGCTTGGCGGCCCTGATTGCAGCCATTGTTAAGCAAACCTCTTCCAACCAGACCCTATAAAAACATCTGCCTCCCTCGTCTTTGTGAGAATGACATATTTGCTTTCATCTACCAGTAAAGTTTAGGCTGAGCAAGTTCAGTCTTCCTTAAAAGGAGAAAATATGCTCTTTAAAAAGAAAAAAAAGGGGGAAATGAGCGGGAGAGGCTGACAGAAATGAGACAGGCAAAAAACGATATATGGATAACGTATGTGTAAAGAATGCTCCACAAGCCTCATAAAGAAGATGAAGAGGGTAAAAAGTGGAAGGAAAACACAAACATTTAGCCAAATGCAACAGGCATTATCACTGGACTACTAAAACAACAAAGACATGATGAAAACGCTGCTTTTGCTTGAGAGGTGAACTTGAATTGCTTATCATTTTGTCAGCTTGGTACTTTTAAAATCAATGATAGCAAAGTCGCTTACAGAGAAGAATGAAACTAAATTATTTAAAGTAGAATCTGGGACGATGTGATCCTATCGTGAGTTTCTCAAACAAACAGTGCTTAGAAAAATTGAAATGTAATGTTGATCCTTAGCTGAGGAGATTACACTGTCTTTTAAAAGAGAAAATGTACAAAAGAAATGACAACTATGCTTTAAAAAAAAAACTATGTAAAAGAGCGATCTTTAAGCATAAGCAAGAGAACAACCAATCTGTATGCAAAACAACAGCAGCATGAATGTCAAAAACAGTCACTTTGACTGACTGAACGCGTATCTTCATTTTATTAAAATAAGAGAAGCATCATGTAAACTGACCGAGATCACAGTCGCCCTGTTTTCCCGTGAACCATTCTGACAGGTGAGTGACAGGTCAAAGACTAAAAAAAAAAAGAATTTATTTTAACTACGCATCAAATGTGTCCAAACTAAGAACTCCCACCTTTTTGAATCTATAAACAAATCAATCAACAACAAATGCTTTGAAAAGCATTATGTTTAAAATTTCACAAAAATCTCTTTAAGTTGAGGAATGTATCCATTGATGCATGAAGGTGGGAAGTCTTGTAATTCCTTCATTTTCTGTCAGATTCAAAGTATTGTGTTGATCAGTGAACCTGCAGTATTTTTCATGTGGATAGAAACATATCCAAACCAGTCAAAAGCGGAGTCACACTAAAGAAACCCACATAATTAGCCAGGTAAAGCCTTATCAGTACATCTCTAAATAAACTTGAAATTCCTAAAAATAACAAGTTCTTATGGGTTTGTTTTTCTTCAGCACATTGTTATAAGAAACAAGTACTGCACATTTTAATACCTTCTTCTTTCTGATTCTGCATACAGACACCATATTAAGCAAACATGTATTTTATATTTTGAATTAGGAGGAATAAAATTATTAATTTTGCTCTGAATCAGAATTTTCTGACTAGTTACAATTTTCATTAGCTATGCCATACTGCCATTTTCCCCCTTTGCTTACACTGTATAAAATACTGAATAAATGTTTCAATAAGAAACTTAAAAAAAAAATGTAAGCTGTTAAATGCACAACAGACATAACTTTCTTTTTTTTGTCCTTGTTCTTGTGCTGCTCACCCCAAGCAACATGGCACCCAGGGCATTGAGCCGCATTGCTCAGATGATAAATTGGCATTACAGCGAAGAGTTGAGTTGCAGGAGTCAGAAAACCATCAACATGCAGCACAATCCTCCAGGTTCTGGTCATTTAGCAGAGCTCAAAGTCATTGTCTCACCAAACGTCTCAGGAAATTTTTACAGATGGATACACATGTGCACTCATACAATAAAAGTCTCAGGGTGATGAATAATTATCATCATGAAGTGGTCACTTATGGGTTTTCTTCTTCGGAACCAGAATCCTACAGAGATAAAAATAGAAATCCAAAGAGAAAAAGTCTGGCTCGTGTTTCCTCCAGCACAGAGCTGACAGGCGTGACAAAGACTAATAGCATTTTTGGTGTTCAAACAAATAACGCCTTTCACTTTTGAATCTGCTTTGATTATATCCTTGCAGGTTTGTTTCCAGGCATATCGGAATCTGACACATGGTCTCATTCCAAAATGTGACTCATTTTCCCCTTTTCCCGCAGTTTCACACTGAAAGCACACACTCAAAAAAAAAAAAAGTTATTTAAATGCTTTGTGCTTGAAGAGTGAAGAGGACTCTTCCTGTCCACCTTCCACCAGGAAGTGCAGAGCTCAACATTGGCTGAAACCACACACACACACACCCACACACACCCCCCCACACACACACAGCTGGAATATTCAGACATCTTCTTGGAGCAGGGGACACTGTTTGCTTGAGAGTTTGAGAAGAATGAGACCTCTAGAGTAAACACGAACGGAGATGCTATTAAACTGCCTGTCACGCAGTCAGAATTTGTATAAAACAGACGGCGGTACATTAAGCAGAGCTGCTGCCATTATCTATCGTGGGTAATTCATTTTCCTGCGTATGGTTTCAATGTGGAAAATTTGGTCGTTTTGTTGCAAAAGAAAGAAAGAAAGTAAGAAAGAATTCTCGTTTTTCTTTCAACTTTCCTATTTTGGGGTAAAGTAGTTGCAAATATAATGTATTTGTGCATGAGTGCGATGAGTTTGCATTCCCCTCTAAAGCATGCTTGTTCTTGTGTGAGCTACAGGTGAAGCACCTGCTACGCCTCACGCAACATTACGCACAAGAATCCCACAGGTGGGGCGGCGAAATAAAATGGTAAAGCACACAAACAGAGCGCGAAATGATTATCATCGTGAGTATGAGCCGATTCTGGACACCTACTGCGGGCTTTTGGCGTAGAAAGGTAGGGTGACATGGCTGAGATCCTGGATGTCGAAGGCGGTGGGTTCGGCCGAGATCGCCTGCCTCTTGGTCCGCTGCTGCTCCTGCAGGTCGGTCTGCTTGTGGACCTGCTGCGTCGCCGGCTTGATGATGGAGCGGTATTTGTCCAGTTCGTTCTGCAACCTCTGTATGAGCTCGTCCTTCTGATCGAGCTCCAGCTCCAGCTCGTCGATGAGCGCGTCCCTCTGGCGCAGCTCCTCGATCTTCTCCTGGAGCGCGTACTGGAGGTCGCGCAGTGTGCCCATTTCAGTGCGACTTTCCTACAAGTTTATACAAACGGTGTTCAGCCGAGTCTTCGTCCTCTCTCCTCTGCCAAGCGGCGCGCAAACTTTATCCGGCATGAACGGACTGGGAGGATGCGGCTCCTGTCTCCACTGAGAGGGGGGAGGATTCCTCGGTTCCAGGCATGTAAAGGTTACCGGCGTAGTTGGGGCTTTCCCTCTTTTGCCATAAAATTTATAAATCGCAACTGCGCAAATAAGTTTCCTCCTCTCTCTCTCTCTGTCTCTCTCTCCCTCTCTCCATCTCCCTCCCTTGGCGATGTGACATTTGAGGACAGTCCTCCCCGAGTGCGTCAAGCTGCGACCCGGAGAGAGCGCATGGCGAGAAGGGCGCCTACAGGAATCTGTGGCACGGTGCAGTTTGATACACCAGAGAGAGCGAGCGGCGCTTTGTCTCACATGAATAATGAAGTCAGCGGGAAAGAGCCACAATTCGGTCATCATACCTCGGCAACTCGCCCCGAGGCCGCCGAGTTACAAATAGACGAGTCTTAATGGAAGCTGGAGGTGATGGAAAACTTAATGAGCCACTGTGCAGAAATGAGCAGCTGCTTCTGCCTGTTGTGTTTGTTTGCTTGAATATGTCTAAATATCCAACCGGTCCCAAAGCTGAATATCTCAACTCAACTACACAAGTGATGAATAATAAAGCATGCAAATAATGTTCTTTTTTGTTGTTGCTGCTGTTGTTTTGTTTTGCTTTGTTTTTTTGTTAACTGATGCTTCAGGTAGCCACCCTGCAAATATTGTGTTGCGACAACTGGAGCAAATAAAAGGTGCTGGGAGCAAGAGGAAAGGAGCATCCTCCGCACACTTCGTCTGATCTAATGTGGTGCATGCACTCTGAACGCTGCTGGTGTCTCTGTCCACATGTTCCCAATGAGTCATCTGAGCTCTGCGAAAGGATTTCGGCCCCGCGTGAGCTGGACAAATTCGGAGAGAGAATAAACCGCCAAGGACAATCTGATAGAACTGGGGGTGGAGGGCTGACTCGGGGTAAAAACAGCAATTACTGCCGGGAGGTGAGAGCTGACAGGTATGGGCCTGAGGAAACTGAGGCTGAGGAGAAAGGAGATTTCCCCGCCTGAGTGGGATCCGCCTGTGTGAGTAAGGCATATTTTTCCTGACATGTTGCATGTAAACAATTCAGAACGGAGACAGAAAGTAGGAAGGGGGGAAAAAAAGGTCGCCGCTGCCCTCTTGTGGTGGTTTAAAGAAGTGGCAAAGGAAAAGGACTTCAGTCTTATTGGGGGGAAATTAAATGAAATAATACAAACTTTAGATGAAATTAAATAACTAAAAATAAAACGAAAACTGATTTTGAAATAAAAATAGTTAATTATTATGAATGCCACAATCATTCTGAGTGTGGACTTCATTTGGTATTTGTAGGAAAAAGTTGCCATCCTGTTATAATCAGGGGGAACAAGAAAGAGATATATCCATAGTTGTTTCTTTTATTACATCATAAAAGAAATGCTCTTTTATGCTCTTTTATTACAGCATAAAAGAAACAACTATGGACACAATGCCAGCCATATTCAATCACAGCATAACTAGGAATTTTAGAATAGGCTTCCAAAATATTGACTTCCTCTAGAATTAATGGAGAAACTGTATGAATCAGGGAAAGCATGAAAAATCTTGTATATGTATCCTGGTGGTAAAACACATTCATACAAATAATTTAAATTGAGATTGTATTAACTGCAAAACAATAAAATAAAAATGAGTAAGAATATGATTAAGCCATCTGTGCATAGCGAGAGATGATAGCATATGCTGCTTGTGAAGTGTTGACACAGGACATCTAGCAGTTGCACGTAAACATGTCAGCCTAATAAGGAGACATTGTTCAAAAGAAGGGAATTCCTTAAAAGAAATGCGTAATTCTTAAGAAAAGGACACCGATATCAAACTATAAAGTGTTCCAAAGCTGTTGCCAGACATCAGAGTTTAAATGAAAGCCTTTTGTAGGAGCATCTGTGAGGAACATCTGTTCAACTAGCTGTGCACCAGCCTGTGTTGTTAAATTGTTAGTCTGGAAGTATTCTCCCAAAGCTTAGCTTCTTTGTACGTGTCCACAAATAGAACAGCTCACTGTTTTAATTAATCCAACAGTCCCTTGCCTTTATGTTACTTCAAATCTATTTTCTTGCCAGCCAGTTGAAGAAGGCACAAAGCTTCAGAAGCAGGAAAGTTGACTTCCTATGTCAGGAAGCGTGCAGCTGCCTTCAGGCCCTCTAAGCACCATTTAGCATCCCTGCATCCAATCGTACATCAGAAGGGCCTCCTACTGTCCTTCAAAGCTCCTCTGCGCTTTAAATTTCACCTCTCCAGCCACCAAGCTCAGCCCTTTTCCTATACAGATCAATAGAAATAGGATCCGTATCTCCATGCTGCTGAAACCCGAGAAAGCGTGCAGGGGCGGTCCGCCGGCTCCACGGTGCCACGTCCTGACTCCTAATGGGGGAGAATGAGGGAGGAGGTCACACACCGTCTCTGACCCCTTACGGACGCAGCAGGAGTGATTGTCTTTGCATACATGCAGGATGTTCATTACACACAATTAACCTGTTTGTTCATTGGAAAGCCATCTGAGCATTACCTGTGACTCATCAGCTCAAGCTAAAGAAAGCGTCCCAACAGATTTGGTTAAAGACAGACAGACAGGATAGACAAGATAGACAAGATAGACATAGATAGATAGATAGATAGATAGATAGATAGATAGATAGATAGATAGATAGATAGATAGATAGATAGATAGATAGATAGATAGATAGATAGATAGATAGATAGACAGATAGATAGATAGATAGATAGATAGACAGATAGATAGATCAGATAGACAGATAGATAGATAGATAGATAGATAGATAGATAGATAGATAGATAGATAGATAGATAGATAGATAGATAGATAGATTTAATGAGCATCCTATCTCCTAATGAGCACAATGTGGACTTTCCCTGCATCCTCTTTATTGATGCAAATCAAGTTTGGAAATTGTCTAGCCGCTTCAATCAAATTAACCTCAATGTCTGTGGCACAGTGTCAAGAAAGCCATGCTTCTTCTGAGTGTGCAGTACGTGTGAGACAGACCTCAAAACGACAAGTCAGTTGTGATGTTGATTGATTTAAAAGACAAAGTCTGCAGAACTTTTCTTTCTGTGACTACATCTGAGAGACAGGGTGAATGAAGGTGATGACCTCAGGCTCACGAACCCCTCAAAATAAGACCATGTGAACCTAAAAAGAGCGCCTGAAGGTGATGAAGTAAGCATATGGTCAAACAAAGCGCTTTCTAATGGAGTATTAAATATCCTCAGACATGCACTTTGGGTCCTCAGCGTTCAGCTACTAAAAGCCAATAATGCACAGCACTTCCTCCAGTCTGTGTCCTTTGGGACCGGAGTGATGGGTCTGATCAATTAGGAAGCTCTTTCAGAAGCTGCGTCATTCACCCCAAGAATGAAAGTGCTCCTCCATTCATGACAAAGCTCCAAAGCTCTAATTTTTCATAAATAATGGCTAGAAAAGTTTTATTATTATTATTATTATTATTATTATTTGAGATGGGATCTGAACTCCAAACTGACTTGTGTCTAAACAATTTTGATCAATTTTCACACTGACCCACTGTTAAAAGTTTTCATATTGATTTAAACCTTTAATGGAAAATATCAGATTTTGCCATTGAGAGAGGATGGAAAAGAAAAAACTCACATATAAAAGATGTAACACGCATGAAGCACATGTGACGCGGGGTAGTGTCTCTTACCAGTCAGATTTTGGATATTTCCGAAACGTCTGCCTGGACAGGTCCTGGTGCGTCTGGGGCTCCGCGGAGATGCCCTGCGCCCTGCGGGTCCGGGGACCGATAAGTTGCGCGCTCGGCAGGACGGACTGGCATTTGTGCAGCTTCCTCTTCAGTTCATGGATCTCGTCCTCTCGGTCCGCCAGCCGCCGCTCCAGGTCCCGTATCCTCTCCTCCTTCAGCAGCAGGATCTTGGCAAAGTCGTCATCCAGCTCGCTCATGCTGAAATCCGCGTTGAACTTCTCCAAGATAACGAAACTCCCAGGAACTCGGACAGATCGGCACCAATCCTCCGCAGCCGTTCTCTGATCTCCGACACGGGGATAGGATGCTCCGACAGTCCCCTTCTACTGGCAGCTTGTTTGTACCACAGGAGAAGAGCAAAGCGGGCGTTTAAAGCCGAGGAGCGGCCGATTCATGGAGACTGTCCGCCAAGTCTCCAGGGAGCTGCTGCTGCCGATGCTGGTGAGCCTTCATTGAGAAAGCAATTACAGCAGATCTCCTCCTTCAGCAGGTCGTCGAACTTGGGACTGAAGAGCCGAGACAACTCCTGTAGTTTCACCAACACACCACGCAGGAAGCACCCCCAAACCGCAGACGCCTCCGCCGTCCCTGCTGCTGCTGCTGCTGCTGCCGCCGAACCGTGCAGTGTTCGTTTACCATGTATGTGCGTGTACCTTTTGGGCTACAATGGCGCGCACATCACCTCCCTGACCCTCCCGATTGCAAAAAAAAAAAAAAAAGAAGCTAAAATTAACCACCAAACTTAAAACTGGGTTTAAGCCTATTTGTAAACAGAAATCAGTGGAGCGAAAGCTCTAATTTCTTTATATGACAAATGTACTTGCAATTGGGGTTTTTTATCAGTCTATTAAAAGACATTTTGCTGAAAGGTTTACAACAGTTTCAACCTCTCTGAATTTATGGAATAGTTTGTCCACAAAAAGCTCTAAGCTTCATTAACTGTGACAGTCAAATATTATATTGGGCCCTAAGCAGAGTTTCATTTTGAGGGATACATTCAGCGAATCTCATCTTAATTCTGGAGGTGGAGGGGGATGAAATGGTATGCTTGAAGCTCAAACGTGGGCATTAATGCATAATGCAATGATACCAGCTAAAGTAAACTTCCCAGATCTAGTTTGAGTCCAAAAAATGAAAATGTTCATCATAATGAATACAGTGAGAAGGAAAGAGCAAGGCGAAACCTTTGTGGGGCACCTAGCAAACTGACACCTTATAGAGAGATTTAAAAGTCATATGGAGTTAGTCTATCTGTAATTAATAACAGTTGGAAAAAATTATTTGGGATATAATCTTTCATTTGAAATGTACAATTTGTGGCAGCACTCAGCTAGATGTAATTCCTGCTTTGATTCTGACAAACACTGCTGCTTTTGTGTGCACAGAAATGAGTCAGCACAATCCTCCTAACAATTTTGACCTCAAAGTAGCTTGGTTTATATTAGGAAACCATGCACTGATTATGCCAGTCTCAGTTTTCTTTACTGGTGAGGGTTTACCTTCACTACAGTGAAAAAACATAACCTCTGAGGAAAGATTTATATCACTTCAACTGTAAGTTCTTCTGCAGTTAGTTCATGTTATTTCTCATTAATGCACACTCAGGATCCCATCTTGACAGAAATAAGCAGAAATGTTTGCACATTTATTTTTAAAAAGCCTGAAATATCTGTGTTATCGTCAGAGTCTTCGATCACCGGAGACGTGTAAAACGCAGGGCAGGATTGAAACAAAAATTATATGGTCTCACTTAAAACCAGTGATAATATTTTTTCTTTTTCCTTATGCAAATTAATGTTTTTATTTAATAGAGATAAATATCTTCTCTACATCTGGTTACAACCATAAAGATCGCCAACAACTTTTGCATAGGATCATTCTTGAAGCAAAAGTCATCCATACACATGTGAAAAAAGTTATTTTAATCAGACAAAACTGTTATCTGCTTAAGGCCATCGATTTGGCAAGGGCTTAGGCAGACAAGAGATAACTGGACATGTTTGTTACTGCTTTAAGCTTTGAGCATGCAACTTAAAATGAAGTCTTCATTTTGCAAAAATAATAAAAAACCCAATTAGTGGTTAGTATATGATTCATACAGTTTCAATTTTTATGATTTCTAGCTCTAAGATATGATAATATTTTGTGCTTAATGTTTTGTTTTGACCTACATAAACAGTAACAGAGTTTGATAAGTTACTGCAGCCCAGACTCAAGCGATTACAAGAAATTATGAGAATTTCCTCAGTGAGAATAATTTGCCGATGGATCATCTTCCTTTTTTGCCGATCCATAGCCCCTATTTCATTTTCCATATATTGCAAACTTAAGCAAGTTTGAAACAAAACAAATGATCTTGTTGCAAAATTGAAAGTATAATGTAAACATCAACAAAACACAAAATTAATGTCACTCCTTTTTTTTATGTATGACAACAGTTTTGTAACAACAGTGTTTCTCTGACTTCACCCGCTGATCATCATCCTCACACTCGCTGTAATATTAATAACTGAACAGGAGTCAATGCACCATTTTTCATCCCTCCAACTAAATCTGTTGCCAGTGAATGAATTCATTGAGGAAAAGCAGGGAGGGCTCAAGGGTGCGAGACGGATGTTTCATTAAGATTCTGAGATAAAAATAGAGTGAACAGATCCTCACTTTGCTGGTGGAGTTCAACAGATTTTCACTCTTGTCTGCTGCTTTGCATTTCCCCCTAAAAAACACCTTTTCATGTCACGAGACAAGTGCTTGTTACTGGAATGCATGGAGCAAGGATTTGTTTGCCATTTTCTTTTACAACATTATTTTTGCTGTAAATTTGTGGGAAGAATACCACCATTACAGGTGATTGTGCAGTGCTGTCATGAACATCTGAGCATTTTATACATTGTTACATTACAAACTCTTAAGTTCTATGTATTTTTTTTATAATAACCCATACACAAAGTTGTACATATTTGCAAAGTGGTAGGAAAAGGATTGATGGAAAAGCTCAAGGAGTGTGTAAGAGTGAATAAACCCTCACCTCACATGTGAGGTTCCATATAGCCCACTGAAGTCCTGCTTTTCTGGCTCTTATTAGGACCCTTGTTGCATTATGAGAAGTTGAATACAAACAGTACAGAAAGACAGACTAGCACAAAGGTTGTCCTTAATCAATTAAGAAGAACAGTCATGGATTAATTATGTAAGCAGCAGACACTGTGTCCATTCTAATGGTGGTAAATTAAGTGTCACCTTTTGTCACCCAGTCCATATCAATGGAAAATATTTGAGTGTCACCCCATTCAGAAAAAGAAGGGGATTTGTGCATTAGGACAAAATGATGCGGTCCATCTTCAGTCAGGGTTTTCATTAACATGCCTTTGATCTTACAATATAACATCGACGCCTAAGAGGGCTCGTTATATTGTCACCATGACTATATCAACATCATCTTCCCGGAGCGTTGCCTCCACACTGGAGTACTTCCATGTTTACACAGAGTGAGTAATGCTGTATTACCAGTTTCTGCATCTGTTGTCTGAGCGCTTTCATGGGTCATCTCCCATGGATTTTGCGGGTCAGGTAATGGACAGCCAGTTGACCTCACGGCACCCGGAGATAGACGCTCCGACTGCATGTGAGGCTGTGGGCGTCACAGAGTTCACGTTGCCGTGCCGAAACGAAGCGTCCATGTGGGGTCTCCGCAGCTTCTCCAAGTGCCTGGACACAAAGAAAAGAAAAATGCTGTGCCCCCTCAAATGCCTCAGGGGTAGATCATCTTACAAAAGATGGCAGGGCAGACATTAGTCACTGTTTTTCTGTAATACACTCTCTCACACATACACAGAAGAGGGCGAAGGATAGAAATTTCTTGGGTATACCCAGACATATGCTTGCACATCATTATCACTCACACCCACACTTGCATACGAAGATTTATGTAGCTAATCATCACAAAGCAAAATAATCCCTGAAGATACAAACATAATCATGCCAGCAGTCTGGAATCAAGACATTTGGAGGGATTTTTATGGGTATTGATGTCAAATCAGTGCATCAGTATGCTGTTGAAAGCTTTTGTGATTTTTTTTCCCCCATGGTTGTCTTGGGGCGGGGGCCCATCCCACAAAAGGTGACATCAAGTCTGGGACAAAGGTGATGCGTAGCGACAGATATGTTTCCCACGAGCAATTTCTGTCCTTCAGCTTCCTGAATCCCAGCAAGCAACACAGCATATCCTGCACTTTCACATTAATATCATGTGTTAGCTTTGCATTGTGTACAGTGGATGTGTTTTCACATTGTAACATGAGCTGCTGATTGATCGCTTGGCTCACAGAGGAAATAGATAGAAGTAGAGTTCAGGAAATCGACTTACCCAACGCAATAATGATACTTCCTTCCTGTCTTCCTACATTAGAATCATCAAAATCAGATAGAGTGCTTGAGAAGAAGGTGTATTTCTTGTTTTTGTTCTTTGATTTTCCTTGGCAAGTCTTAGCCTGAATGGTCATTAACAAAAAATAATCTTGTCAGAAAATCATATCCTTGGCTTAGCAAAAGAATGCATCAATCTTCTTAGTACAGTTTGATAAAAAAATATATATATATATAGAAAGCCATGTGACTTGTATCACTTGTGTTGAGTGTGTTTACAGAAAGGGACAAGCCTGCAGAGGATCAATTAGTCAGTTAGCATTTTACCTGCAGCAAAAATAGTGTTGTAAAAAGCTACACAGTGGAGCATTTGATAGCACTGTTGCCTTGTAGCAAGGAAATCCCGGGTTCCCTGGCCTGGGAACTTTCTGAATGGAGTTTGCATGTTATGCCTGTGCATGTGTGAGTTTCCTCTGGGTACTCCTGTTTTCCCACAGTCCAAAGATATGGCTGTTTGGTTAATTGGACTCTCCAAATAGTCCCAAGGGGTGTTTGCAAACAATTAGATTGCTCTCTCAATCAGTTATTTTTTTCCCTAATAAAAAAATACAACAAAAATATAAAAAATATTCTTTTAGAAACAGTTATGTGGACCTTTCCAAAATTAAAGATGTGATTTATATATATATATATATATATATATATATATATATATATATATATATATATATATATATATATATATATATATATAATAGTATTAAATAGTGTTTAACCTGACACCTCACACAGACACTAAATTCAGAGTTTCTTCAAACACATCCAAAGAAGACACTGGCTCATTGATGCAAAGGCGACATGACAGTGATAGTGAGAATAGGTGCAGAGCCTGCTGTGACAGGAACCACAAATGTGTTTGTGAGGTGAATAGAAGGTCAGAGTTCATTGGCTGGAATGCTGCACCCCCGCTCTCTCCCAGGTGTGCTCTGCCACTGACGTTAATCTTGCAGACATCTGCGTCATTGATGGTGGGATATGCATGTCAGACTTCTAAAAGTCAGATTTAAAAATCAAAGCATTCCAGACGAGAAGTTACGTATAATGCTTGCCAAAAAAAAAATGGAAGAAAATAGTGATTTGTTACAATTTTGTTGCTTGTTATTAAATTATTTAGAACATAAAACACTTCGCTGTGGCAGCTTCAAGGTCATGAACAAAGTTTTCTGGTAAGATAACAGACTGAGTCTGTTCTGTTATAAGGCTACAGTTAGCCGATTTTCTTTTCTGATGAGATTCTCATAATGAGGTGGGGGGGATTGCCTTTAAGTGGCATCTTCTGTTGACAAAATGTAAACTGAGATAAAAATCAGAAAAACATTTTCAGTGTGTCTCACAATCATGAAAAACCTTTCTCAACAGTAACATGAAGTAGATTTTTGCTCATTATAATCTGTGATCGACATTCTGACTAATAAACCACCTGTAATAAATGTATTTCTTCTTATTAACATATTTCAGTAATTATGCTATCAGTAATTATGCTATCAGAATTCATCTGACTCAAAAACAGCAGCTAGTGCTTCCAAAACAAATGTAATTTTTATATTTCCAATCTTCTAGTGTAATTCTTATTTCTTTATTATAATAATAAAACAAACATTCTTCTTTTTGATTTGAGTTTCTGTTTCCGAGAGAAGATTCAGACACTCTTAGTGCTTGATCCTGAAAGCCCAGTCTGGCCTAAATACTTAACCTCCCTGGCAAAAAATGTCAAGGGGTGAGTCTCAAGCTCATTTTTCCATGGAAATGAGCCAAACCAAACCAAGACCACACAAATACTTACCTGAACTATAAAAAAGGTGTTTCAGGTAGTTCAGAAACTAAATACTTTATGACTTAGAAGGTTTTACTGTGGCCTGGTAACTCTGAAGACATTTTAATTTTATAAAAAAGATAAATAAGATACTCTAAACTTAAAGGTAAAATTTCTTAAAATCAATATTTAATGTCCTCTTATTTATCGTGACTTGTGTCAGTTTTCCAGAGACTACAATTAACCACACAGTCTGCATTTATTGCAACACTTTGGCAAAGATGTGATGAAAATAAAAAGTAAGCTATCTCTTATTGTGTCATCCAATTAGAAGCTTTTTTTTTTTTGCATTTTTCTAAACATAAACTTTGAATACAATGTCTGCTTGTCACTTCAAGTTTGAAAGAAAGCTGAGCATCATGTATCTGATGTCTAAGGTCGCGAGGAAATATGTAAATCTGTACGACTCTTAACATATTTCAGTAATCAAATCAACCGACAGTGATTCACAAATGGCCAGAAAGACCTTGATGGTACACTCATCTAAGTATGTTTTTGATGAGAGAATAAAATTGGAGTATGCTACATAGCTCAAAACAACACCCTTCCTTTGAGTACTTAAAGTCAACAGAGCACTGGAGAGAATGGAAAAGAGGTGAAGACGTTTGTGGAAGCAGGTTGGAATGGGTGAAGAAAAGCGTCAGGTGTTATGTGTGATCAAAGAGAACCAGCTGGAATGACAAGAAATGTGTTCAAGGAAAAGAGACAGAAGGCAGAACTGGAGGTTGCAAAGCTCTGGACATTGAGGTTCTATTAAGGCGTGATGAGGATGAATTAGATCAGGATGGGCACATCAGAAGAAAAGCTCACGTTAGATGTTTTGGAGATAAAAATCAGAGAGGCCAGACTGAGATGGATTGGACATGATCAGAGGAGAGACAATAATTATATCATTTTAAGCAAGCTGAGGTTGGAGCCACCAGGAAGGAGGCCTGCAGGAAGGAGATTTATAGATGTGGTGAAAGAGGATGTGATATCACTTGGTGTGAGGGTAGAAGATGCAGAAGATAGAACTAAATGGAGACAGATGACTTGTTATGGTGACCCCAGAAGGGTAGGGCTGAAAAAGAAGATCCAGAGATTAGGCTGTAAAACCGTGTAAGTGGGTTAAACAACCCAGCTATAAAATTTCTATCTGGAGTCAACAACAAACACTGCACAATCCCCGAAAACATTGATAACGCTGTTGAAGCATGGCGGTAGCAATATTGTGGTGTGGGAAATTTTTTTTTTTTCTTTTATTATTGATAGACAGCTTGTCTATTAAAGGCTGCAAAATACTTGATACTGAGGTGAATCTTCACTTTCCAGCATTTTCCATATAGCCAGAACACTGGAATTATTAAGATCAAAACACCTAACCCTAACCCTAAGATCAAAACATGTCTCTCATGACATCATTCTGTTAGAATAGCCCGGTGAACCTCCAGACCTAAATCTACTTCAGAACCAACAAATTACTTGAAACTTGCTGCTCAAAAATGCTCTCCATCCAAAAAATATACTAAAAATGTTTTACCAGAGATGTGCAAAGCTGGTAGAGACATACCCACAAAACCCTGCAGCTGAAAACACAAAGTACTGTAACATTTAAATAACAAACTACATTACATTTTGCAAAATAATTTACCTGGATTGCTAACGTGTCTTTGTCAGTAAAGAGCCGCAATGTTTGATGGACGTAACAGAGGACACATGCTGAGAGAAGGGGACATAAAATTAGACAGGCAGCTATTATCATGAGTCCTTGTCCCTCGCCCTGTCACTCCTCTGAAGACACTCGAGACGACTCTGAATTCTGTCAGCTTTTTTCTGCTGTGGAAAAAGAATACTGTCTGTCTTTCTGTGCTCACTTGTGGAGCAGGATTACATTCTCATTCTTCATGTTCTCAGGCACAACAACGGCATGTCTTCACACTGGACTGTCTGCCTCTGCGTCATCAAGAACCACTGGGGAAACAGTGGCGATGTTATGATTGCCAAAATAAATTAACAGCTTTCTTTTTAGACCTCTGCCTGCGTTTCATTTTAAAAGATTGCAGATGTTGCTTACAGGTTGTGTCCACACGTGTAATTAAATGCCCATTGCTCTTGTAAATGTGTTTAAGAAAGGACTAAATTCTTTTTGGTTTGTTTAGACATATTTATTAATGGGCACCGACTTGCCTGCGGTGAGTTTAAAGCATTACGTAAGGTGTGGAGAATCCTCCTGCCTCCCTCTGTAAACTGCTGCACTAAAGCAACAAAGTAATTTATGATAAAAGTGGGATGTAAAACTAGTTCTTCGTGAAATGTTATGGCCCTGTCAACATCAACTATTATTAGCACATAAACAAATATTCTCTCTCCATTTCAATCTGGGTGTTTGTGTAGGTCTTACCATGTTTGAAAAAGTTGTTCTGTGCAAGACATTTTATGTGAGAAACAGTCAGATAGGTTCAGAAGTGAACACTTTCCCCCAGAATTAGAAAACCTATTGCAAAGTAAGCTAGTTTGTGGCCACTTGTTCTTGTGCGATAAGCTGGAAGCACACCTGAGTGGTGAGTCACTTTATCAAAGAGCTGGGACCAACTAACATGCTATTACCAGGTTGTTTGGGAAGAATGTGTTTAACAGAGACTTGTTGGAGGCAGAGCACACGCCTCCTTGGGCCTATGTCATATGGAGGCTACAAGTCAGGGTGTTAGGCCAAAGAGTCAGAGGGTTCTTCTGGGAGAAATTTGGGGCCGTGGCACAAAACATCAACACAGGCTGCTTATTCTGCCAAGGGATTCAAGGCAATCAAGCAAATCGGAGCAGAACGAACTCAATGACAAGCAGACTCTCACCACAACACATCGATTGTCAGTCGGATGCTGTTTGAGCCTGGAATGATTTTGTTTTGAATATATTTAGATTTATTCATTAACAACTACTTTAAGTCCAAAGAGAATGGAGGTTTGGATTTTTAAAATAAAGCAACAAAAGTTGTATTTTAACCAAACTCCTTAAAAAAAAAAAAGTACTACATCCTTTTTGCTAATTTGACATTGAGTCAAAAATATGGTGTTAAAACCAGGGAGGTGTGTCCTTTCTGTGGACTTTGGAAGTGTCTACAGTTTTTAAAGTGGTTTTGTGATGTGGCAAAGAAAACCATAGGAAACTCTTTGAATAATTTCTCCACCTTCAATGTGACACAAGAGCAACAGTCAAATAAATGAGGTCATTAAAATGGGTAATATGGCAATTTAGTCTTTTGTAAAGTATTTGAACTAAGTCAGTAAGTCACTAAAAATATTCCAGCAAAACATTCTTGTCAGCAGTCACAGTCAGACTAATATAAATCTAACTGTCAGGCTAATTAATTCATCAGCACTTTTATATGTAAAACTACTCATGCAAATGTGATTTAATGCTGCACAAAAAAAAAATCCCAACGTAATCTGTGGAGAAATAAAAGCACATCCAAAAATAGCTGACTCCTGAGTAACAAAGGCATATAAATAATTCCCGTTTTTGGGTTTTTAAATTAATTAGATACCACCCCATCAATGATACACCACAAAGCAAAATAACAACAAATTGCAGAAATTATATGAAAGTTATGTATCTATATAGACACAAAATTCCTACTATGCATTAATAAAAGAAAAGTTAAACACCTGAGAAACACGAATGTTCGCTTTCACCATGCGAACACAAAACGGATTAAGCTGCTGGCCTGTGTGCATTATGAATGAGCTGGAGGTGAGCTGAGATTTAGGCTAATGACCATGTCAGTCAGAGGTCATCACAGGCCTTCAGCGAGATAAAAGGTTCTCTCCGCACTCCATACGCTGCGCTGGAAACGTTCCTGTGTTACTTCAAAGCTCTCTGGGATGCGTTGAGTGCATTCTCTGAGTATCTGGTAATCCAAACCTGGCTTGGTCTTGAAAGTAAACATCTCCGTTGCCAACAGGGACATGGCATCTTCACATTAGTAATCTGGTTCTTCCATGTTTACTTACAGCAAAGACAGTTTATTAAAAAAAAAAAAAAAAACTGTCACAAAAGCAAATATGAATCAACGAATCAACAATAAATAACTAATTTAGATTAATGAATCAGTCCTGTATGCATTTACCATTGTATTATTTTTATCACAATAGATAACTAAAAAGCTTTAAGATATGGAAAAAATGTAGAAGAAAATTTCTTCCAGAAGGGCTTCGATCCCAAAAATACAAACAGAGCTCCAATTGAATGAGCTATGGTCAAATACAATGGCTCAGTCAAACTCTGAATTGAAAATGTGTGTCAAAACTTGAAAAGTGATGTTCACAGCCACTTTCCATGCAATCATCATAGATCAGATTTGACTTTGCAAAGAAGAATGAACAAAAATAGACAAGCATGATCCAAAGTGGAAAGTGGCTCTGCAAAATGTGGAAAGGTTCAATGAGTTTGAAGACTTTAAATATCTTTGCCATATGCCTGTGTGTACGCAGGGTTCTCAGCAAACTAAAAAGCAAGCTTTGACACAACACGGAGGGAAAGATAACAAAAAGCATCTGGAGCCAGCTTGGGACAACAGTAGCTCTTGCGAAAGCATCTAAATATAGACAGAGGCTGTGATATGAACTGCGGTAAATAGAAATGATGGTGAACACTTGGAGAGAAAGTGTCATGAGGTGCTGTAGTTCAGCCTCCTGCAGTTCTGTTGCTCTTTAGCCCCAGCTGAGAACCACTCCTCCCATGATATTGTGACCCGAAGACCTGCTTCCAGAGTGTGGCTTTTCACTTCAGATTTCTGTGGTTATTTATTTGATGTTCTGAGCAGCCGTTGGTTAAAAAGTACTTTTCATAAAAAAAAAAAAAAACCCTCCTTCCAACATGATCCTGTACCTAAAAGGCCTCTGTACATTCCTGACTCAGCTGGACATTCAACAGGCCACCACTTGCAGCACATGTCAACACACTGCGCAGGTTACCAACCCCCAGCCCTCTTCGACGCAAAACCAGTTAAAGTCACCCTGAACTGGAAGGTGCAGTAAAAACAAGACTCAGACTCTCTTATGAGACCTGTTATTAAATACTGTCAGGTCATAAATGAAAGAAACAGCAGAGGCAAAGAAAACTAGTTTTTTTTAAAGATGTGCTCAAAATGAAAACTCTGTCATCAAACTAAATAGAACCTGCTGTATTAAATACCGAATAGTATAGCAGATATTGAGAAAACTGGAAGATATGTTAAAGCAGCAAATGAGAGACAGATGTGACTGCCTGACTTTAGCCCATGGCTGTGATGAGTGAGTGTGTGTATGGGGAGGGGGGTGGTAGGTGTGTGCGCGTGTGTGTGTGTGTGCGCACTAGCAGTGGGAAAAGAGAAGCCTGGTGTCCTGTCTTCATCTGTCACTTTCTTAGGCTGCACAGTGTGGAAAATATGCCCACACCGAGGCTTTTGTCACATCTGCTATTTTTATAAGCCCATCAGAAACTCTTTTGTTTTTTTCCGGGGCTTTGTCTCTCTCTTACTTAGATTAGCTAAAGTCGGCGCGTGGTGCCCATTGAGAGCTCGAGTGCTTTTCTAAGTTCTCTCTGAAAAACACTGAACGACTGATGAAAAAACATCATTAATTTAGTTTGAATACAATCTCCTTTGATGTTTGATTTAAGAATCCATCCTTCAGACGGAAGGAGCTGTCTCACTGTTGATTCTGTGCAAATATAATTTAAAGATTTGCATATCAAAGACAGCAGTGCTAGATCTTATGAGCTGCTCCTCTTGGGTTTGTTGTTGATTCGGGTTGCATTTGCAGTTGCCTGGTAGCCGGAGTCAGCTCCTTCTTCGGGAATCATTTACGATCAACGTCGCACGGCGCCAACGGGACTGACTGGCCAGGCCTCCATTGGGAGCTCCTCAATAAATTAATTATACCAACTCAACTGGCCATCTCTGTATAAAGCGTTTGCTTATGTAAGATATAATAATGGAAACAGAGAGGCATTATTTCCTTCATGAATATCTAAAACACAACCTCTTGTAACACAATGTAACACAAGGTCACATGAAAAAACTGAAAACAAGAATAGTATTTGATTCCGTGTTTTTTGTTTTGTTTTGTTTTGTTTTGTTTTGGGGTTTTTTAAGTTTTATCACTCTCAAATAAATAGTCTACATTTTTTAAGGTTATTTGTATTTATTGTGGACTCTGAAAATCAACCTAAAAATGAAGAACACAAAAGTTTACATTTTATTGAATGAAAAACACATAATACCAAATCAAACATGACTTAATATGTTTTTGTAAAACCTCAGGGGTGATTTTTTTCTTACCTTTCTGAATCCTTTAGAATCTCTGAGGCAGCTTGAAGTGTCTGCACAGATGTTCTGTATTTGACTGAGGACTGGAGACCGGCAAGGCTGCTACTTTTTCTTCATTTACCTCTTTATTGCCTCTGTCATGCAGGGAGGCTCATCCATGACTCATCATCATCTGAGTGAAAAAGGTTTACATCCGAGATTTTCACAATTTGCAGGTCTGGGGCATTTGTGCCTGTGTTAACACAATGCTAAGATGGAAAGATATCAGCGTCAGCATTTGAAGTCAACCAATCAAATATGGATGAAAAGCATATTTTCTAATATAGGGAAGTAAATGTAGATGTAACTGTCACGTGGTCTTAAAAGATGGGGTCACTTGGACCCCACAAGTTTTTTATTGTATGGTCATGTGACTTTTTACAAGTTTTTTTTTTTGTGCGTGTCTCCACTTCCCGTTGTCTGACCGTGACATTTGCTGCACTCCTCCTGAGCGTCTCACTGAGATCACAGGGGGAGGGCGTTGGGGGAAAATAGCCTGCAAGTATAATATTTAACTATCTTGTCCCTAATGTCTTTTGAGATTCTTTTGGTCTTACTCGTGTCAGTGGAGAGGTTGCAAATGAAGAAACGTATTCTGTAAACTTCAATGCCCACTGACTGTACTTTACAGTCAGTGGGCATTGAGATCATCACCACCAGTTGTGGATTGACTGATTGACTGATTACACTGAGTGCAACACATATACACCCAACAACTCCTGATACGCCCTACACCACCACTACAGGGCATGGACATGCTCCACCATGACACATACTTTCAATCACCTTGTGCCAGCACAGACTCAAAAATCTTTTTTATTTTTTGATTTGGAAAACCTGGGACAAACTAGAATGATACTATAAATACTCGTAGCAATGAACAAAGATTCTTTATACCATCAATTTAATAGCATGCAATCCAAATACAAAAATAAAATACTATGGAAAAAAACATAATTAAAATAAGGTATTTCTAAATTGAACCAATACTTAAACATTTCTGAAATTATGTGTACTATCATTGCAATTCCACGAGCTCATGCATCTCTAGATGAGATGCTGCCTTGTTCAGCTGCCCACATTGCCCACATCAGGAACTACTGAAGCCAGAGCAGCTGCTGTGCTGCAGGGAAAACAGTACTTACAACTTTACGTCATGAAATGCAATTTTTATCTTCAATGCAGTAACTTTTCGAAAAGTGAATTTTTGAGAAGAGGGACAAAATGGGTTTAAATTACCCATTTAGTTATTTAGTTATTAAAATTTAATTATTCCTCAAGCTTATATATTAAAATATGACAAATAATGTTTTGGAAATGTAAAGATGCCAAAGTGCAGGCTCCCAGTTGCAACAATTTTTTGAAAATTGCATTTTTAATGGACCTGAACTTTGTCAACACTGTCTGACAAAAATAAATCTAAAATTAGTTTTTAATGACCCTATTAGTGATATTTTTACTCAGTTTTACAGACAAATCCTTCTCAAGAAACAAAAGAATAAGTTAAAACAAAAAAACAACATAAAGTTTATCTGACAGAGTTGACAGTGCCTGACAGATTTGACGCTAAACTGAAGGTGGTGACAGACTAGTGAGTAAAAAGAAATACTTGATACATGTGCAGTAATGCCATTTATGTAACATACATTAAAATGAATTAACTGCACATTTAAGTGAGATTTGTTAACATTATCACTGAAAGAGTCACACTGTGAGTTAAAAACTCTGATGGACATGACAAAATGCCAAACTACCTCAATGTATATGATGTTATTGTGAAGGAGGCCATATTGTAAATCATCAGGTCCATGACATGATGATTTGAGAAAAAAAAAATATTTTGTGTATACTTTATTCAAATCTTGTGCTTTATCCATAGAAAAAAGTGCACACACACAACACAAAACTCTAATCATGTTTGATGGATGAGAGCTTATCAGCAGTGAAGGAGATGAAACACTGGAGGATGATTCAGCCTGAAAGACCTTTGGGAGAAATTTGGCGGAAAGTCAGGCGTGGCTGCTGGGAAACACTCCAAGCCTTTATGTTCCAGGTGTGAGATCGTTATTCACTTGCACAAGCAATCAGACAGTAAGACCTCCAAAGTGACAATACCTTAACCTTTCCAGAATCATTAAGGGAAGTAGCGTTATTGAGTGTTTTATGTAGGTCTAACACATGTTTCTCTAACATGTTAACAGATATTCTTTGTGGTTATTTTTTTTACCTTTTCCAGTATCTTGCCAAACATCAGTTTTTTTACCCACGAAAAACAAATGTGAGAAAATGCGGTATAATAGTCCGCTCGTGGAAGCGCATAAACAAGTAATTGATTTTTAAATGTTGGACAACTTGAAGATTATTTGAAGTAATAAAATCTCCTCAGATGGGTTTTGTTATTAACTCTATATCCTATAAAGCTGGGCGTTATCCAGTGATTTGCTAAGGGAACAAACATGCAGGGTGGGATCGCTGCTCGCTGCAACAGGCTCAGCTGCACTCGCTATATTTGGTCATTATTTTGTCTTGAGTAATTTTGCAGCTCACCAAACAAACATGACAGTCACACACACAGGGTTGCATAAGAGTCTTTGCTCTTTGCTGACATTTTCCCTGTTCACCTGCATTCACTCCAAATGCCATCCCACAGATAAAACAGGCCCAACGTTGTCTTAGTTCAAAGACGAATCCCCTCCCTCTGCTGCTGATAAAAGTCTTTAGGAGCTGGAAAATGATTCATGTGTAGGAGTGAGGCGGAATGTAAAGCATCGCACAACAAAAGCTGTTGCAGAGCATCACCACATTTGGGGGAAACAGAATCAAAGCGGGAGGTGTTGCCACGGACTCAACACACCTGGAAACAAGAATATTTGTTTTTAGAAAATTAAAACAACACATTTTGCACTGAGAAATCCCTGACGCCTTAAATTATAAAGCGCACAAGTTACAATTCTACATAGAAATGTCAGCTCTTTGTATAGTGGATGAATACTGGAATCGTGAAACAGGTTTGAACATAACACCCCTATACTCTCTCTCTGATTTCTGCACAAATATAACAGTGAGTGTTAAGGTGTTCGTTAGCGGGTTTTAGGGGAACTGGTTGGCTGATTTTCGCACCTTTGAAAAAGAGCGGAGTGTTTTAACACCTTGAACTGGGTCGCCTCCAGCATGTACAGTACAGTGGTAAACCATAACAGGTGAGTGTTGTCAATGGAAAAGCTCCATCAATCCGCACCCTATGTCTCCACGCAGTAAACAAAGCAAACAGGTAATAAACACAAAGAATATTTACAAATATTAAGTTGTGGACAGTAAAAGGACAGTTTAAAGCAAATTAATATAAAAAAAAACTAATTTGATGTTAAGAGAAAGGGCATTGCTTATTATTTTTTGTACTTATAACGGCATAGCACTTAATGTTGTTTCTTTTTTTTCTTTTTTTTTTTTTGCTCCTGCCTACTTCAGCCAGTCAGTTGAATTTTATGATGCAGACAAAATAATCCCTCAGTCCAGCCAAAATGAACACAGTCAACAAACAAAAACATTACATTGCAGCATTGAAATAAAGAGAAGTAACTAAAAGATGTAATCCAGACTAGAATTAATCTATGTTCCAGTTAGGAGAGGCAACTCTAAACAAACGGGTTTTTCGCCTTGATCTGAAAGAACTCTGCGTTTTAGCAATGTTGCAATTTTCTGAAAGTTTGTTCCAGATCAGAGAAACATAGAAAAAAGAAAGTTGTATCCATGTTTGGATCTGATTCTGTGGATGTTGAAAAGATTTTTTGAAACAAGACCTGGGTGGTCTGGAAGGTTGATACAATGACACCAAGTCTTTCATGTATTCTGGTGCTAAGCCATTCAGTGATTTAAAAACTAACCAAAGTGTTTTAAAGGATGCTAGAAATAGATGATACTCTTTATTTTTGCTAGTTTTAGTGAAAATGCAGGCAGCAGCATTCTGGATCAGCCACAGCTGTTTGATTTTTGAGGCAGGCCTCTGAAGACACTTTTGCATGTATCTGTATGTATAAAGTGTCACAAAATAGTGCCGTTAATCTTTTAGTAGGTGTTGTTAAAAACGCACCACGACTCCTTCATCTCCTAATTGTAGCCTTCCACGAGCTGGGGTTGATTTTGGCTCAGCAGCCAGAGATCAATGTGCTCGCTCAAGTGCGACGCATCAAAATCATGCTTCAAAGTGGAGTGACAACATGACTGCAATGTCCGCTTTGCCAGCACTGGTGTCGACAGATGGCACAGAAACTATTTCCATCAGTCATCAGACTGTCCCCTCAGTTTGTGTGAGCTGACATTTTGACATGTTACATCACAGAACATGTCATTCTTTAAGGCAACTGCTGCTTGGGGAGGGGAAAAAAGCAGTGCACGATTAACTGATGGTGGGGTTAGGATACGAATAAAGAGTTCCTCAACTTACCAGCAGAGACCAGTGTAATCAGGCCTAAACAAAGACCCCCACCACACACACTGCCTCTTGATATTGGCTGTAGTGGCTGCGAGTCACTGAGTCACCTCTCTGGTGATAGCTCGAGTGAAAACTGCTGCGCAATTCCAAGCAGCCGGAGCCTTCTGGGGGGGAAGTGCTGGCACAACTGACAGAGCGTGGCGAGATGAGCGAGGATAAACCCAACGGGTTGGCAGGGAAGGTGGGCAGCCAGCGAAGCAGCCACCTCTTTAAGTCCCAATCATTTCGTGACCTCTGGAGACGCGGTGAAAGCCTCGTGGCGAAGCATTGCATCTTACTGTCACTGATAACGATGCGTGTGATGAAAATAACTGCTATCATTACAGCTGCGATTGGCTTCAGCCCCTGCACTCGCATTCATTCAGAACTTTGAGTACTTTGATTATATCTCATCTCCAGGGGGGAGGGATTCTCGAAATGAAAGTGCAAGAGGGTAAAAGCCTTCATGCTGCCTGAGGCCTGGGAACTGAAATTTGGATGCGCAACACAAAGTCGGCTTAAGCAGTTCATGTTTCGAGGGCTTTCTATAACTTTTCCTTTCCAAGTGTGTTCAGGCTTATAGCTCATGGTAGTTATATTTGTTTCCATGACAGAAATGAATAAATAAGTGACAGGAAAGAAAAATCCCATTTACGGTTCAACACTCAAAGTGGGACATCAGTGCATAACAAAATGTCAAAACTAGCATCAGATCATATTTTATTAGCTATTTCATTAATTTGATTAAATAAAATTCAGATCTGTTTGCTGATTTGTTCAGCAACAAGGAGGATAATAGAAATGTTGTCTGAGCGGAACAGCTTGGAAACCTACCAAACCGGTACTCCATACAGGGATTTAAAAGTATGCACAACAGAATGAAATTCTGACAGATAAACGATGCCCTTTGTCCTCTGCTTCTGATATCCACAGGCAGACATTAGCACATTCATTCAAACATATATGAGTTAGAAATGCTGTAGTTGTATGAATCTTGATTTTCTACAATCTGACCCTCTGCTACTTATGAGATTTTGGCTATTCTAAGATAACAATAGATAACTCTTCGGTTGCATTTGAACAAAACATTTCAGCTGCAGCTAAGCATCATAGTTAAACATGTAAATAAAATTAAATGAAATGACACATCACTTATATTTAGTGCTTTTCAGGATACTCAGAGATGCATTACAAAGACATAAGTCGTTCAGGTCCATGCACACATTTACACACCGAGGACATGTTTGAAGAAAGCAGCTGTTGATTTCCTGCGACATGCCGACATTAGCGGACGTTGGGACTGAAAGTTAAAAGTACTGCTGTTAAAGAAAGCATAATAGGATTGGCTGTGCGCCTGCTGCTTAAGATGTCTGCTGTAGCTTTAGCAGAAACTGTGTTGTTGGTTTTTTTTTTTTTCTTTCCTCAGGCTTGGGTTGTTCCTCTTGTGTCTTAAATCCAAGATTCTAATTATTATATATTCCTGAGGAAAAACATGTACCAAGCAGAGAAATTGTTTTTGTTTGTTTTGACAAGGAATGAAATATCCCCTTCACCTCCATGTAGCTCTCACGTTTCCTACATATATGACTGTTGTGGCAAAGATATTCACTCCATGCTTTGTTCTCTGTCCTCTCACCCAATGGACATAAAAGAGTGCATTTCTCCCCCTCTTTTTTGTCTGCGCTGTCATTTCAGTGAGAGATTTCCAGAGTGTGCTTCTACAGATGCTTTGTTATCACACATCTATCATTTAGTTTTGGTGAACATGACTCAAAATGCCCTTTTTTGTTGTCGAAAACTGTGCGTTCAAACCTTTTGATTGAGAGAGCTGTGAAGCATCTGAACACAATTTATGTAGGTTTGACATCTTCCAGATTTGCATGTTTTCTTCCTCCAAAATATGAAGACACTTACACTGTAACCTTACGGAGCAGTCATGTGCATTTGTCTCTCGGCTGTCGCAGACAAAAGCTTTGCAGTGTAACACAATATTGTGCACATGGTGGCAGTTTTATTAGCCAAATCCCTCTTTCTCATACCACCCACTTTCTGAGCTATCCATTAATAGACGAAACTCTATTTGCACTCCAACAACATTATCTCCCCCCGACTAAGTATGGTAGTAGGGTGAAGGATCACAGCACCGCTGAGAATAGAAGAGAATTTTCCCCTGCAGCCCATGAATCAGACAGATGTTGCTTCTGGCGCTGCATTGTACTGAAAGAGGAAGGGTTACTCTTAACTAAGATAGTGGAACATGATTCTGTCATGTTAATGTGAAAAATAATTTTCACACACAACGAAGGGCCGCGAGGAGAGGTTTTCTTTAGTAACGTGACTGACGGAGCGCCGAGAGTAGCCAGATTGGAGAACAGGCTGCTGCAGTCTGGATGCCAGGGCATTGCATTCTTTGTCACGTTATCACAATACAAATTTCTTTTTTTTTAAGTGATTTACAGCTTAAAATTTAAACAGTAAACTCCCCGAGATGTAAGCCAGCACTACAAACTACCACATGCAACTGATAGATGCAGTGAGAGTACGCCTTTGGCCTACTTAAAGAAGTCAGCGAAAGCATGAAGATGTATACAGCACAAACCTCCTCCTCCCTCGTTTCAGTTTGTACGGTAGTAGTGTGTGGGAGTTTGGCTGGACAGGCCAGCCCTGTCTCTCTGGGCTGCCAGCTAAATCTCCAGTGGGCCGCCGAGCCAGCTCAAAATAAATATGTGCCCCCTTTCAACCAAGAAATCATCAGGGCTTCTTTCTCTTTTGGCAGGCATCTGCACAATCCTCCGCTTAAAGCTTCAAGTGAAACTTTCCTCATCGGCTGAGGTCAGAATCTAATTAGTTTTTATTTAGGTCCTGCACGCCACCGAGAGGCCACCACCGTCCGGATTCACAAAGATCACTCAGCAACAGGTCAAACTGTGACAATTTGCAAAATTTGCAAATTGTGAAAGACATGTGTTGATTCGTCCTTTATCTAAGATGAAATGTACATATTTTGAGTTCTTGCTGTTCCATGTTGGGTATTTGTTTATTTCAACCTCAAATAACAACCTCTACTTGTAAGGGTGCAGGAAGCTCCATCCTTACAATCATCAATATGTCACATTAGGAATCAAAGCGGCACATAGAAATACTGAAGCAAAAGAAAAACAACTTAATCACAGGAATAAGTTGCTGCACACCCTGCTGACACTGTTACTTTTTATCCAATAAAAAAACTTTTCTTTTTTTTTTCCTGTGCAGCAATAAATAAAAAAATGCAATCTTTTAATGGAACAAAGTAGAAAAGAACAAAGTTTAAGATTTCCACTCTTTCAACAGGGTCTTTAACTTTTCCTCTTTCATTTTTTGGGTGAAATGTTTATTTTTCTTTTGTTTTGATCTACTTTTTTTTTTTTTTTGTCAACTTCAAGCAACTAAAATGAGAACTTTCTTCAGAAGTCCTCAATGTATTTAGGAGAGTTTGCTGAATCAGTGTACCTAGGTCTGTCTTTTGACTAAAATAACAACAAAAACAGGCCAAATGTTTAATGCCTAATATTTTCCATTTAAGGATTTTAAATTTGTTATTAAAATTTGAAAATCCCATGCTAAAAAAAAAGACAAACATTGTTTATCTGTATCATCTTTTCTCCTATTAAATTTTCCACCCTCCAGAATCCAACTATACTCGCCAGCAGCTCTATTTTATTTATTACCCGCTTCTTCTTTTTTTTTTTTTTTTTTTTTTTTAAAGAAAGCTCTTCTGACACATTTTTGTACTCCTTGCTGAATGGAAATATGGCAAGAATGGCATCTCTCTCTGTTTGCATACATGCAGGTATTTGCACAGTTTTACTCACTTTAAATAACATTTCTGCTAGAATCTACTCAGTTATGCATTCCCTTGGAGATGAGTAGAATATTTTTAATAACTGCACAGTATATATATTGAAGTTTCACCCTTTCCGTGCAGTGTGTTGTTTTTTATTCGGTTTTTATATTTTCCAATTATAAATTCAATATGCACATTGGTGTAGTTCAGACGTTGAAAGGAGTCTATTCAAAAGTGGAGTGCAGTGAGGGATAAAAATTTTGTTACATATGACGATCAAACAAGTTTTAACATCAAACAAATCAAGTAAATACAAAACGTAGTTGCCAAATGATTTCATTTACTAAGCAAAAACAGTTTGTGATAACTGGTAATTAGTTTTTTTTGCTTAAATTGCTTAAATTTCTCCACATTGTTCTTTAGGCTATTTTCCAGTATGTACAGCCTGTTTGATGTTATACCACATTAATCCAGTTTAATGTTGAATTTGATCAGGGCTCCCCTAAACCGTCTTTATTAACTAATCAGAAGAGGGTTTGCTGGTGTGCTTTGCATCATTGGCCTGCTGCGTTACTCAAGTGAGCTTAAGGTTTAAGACCATGAACTGCTGTTCATTCTCCTTCAAGATTTTCTTGAAGCGAGCGGAATTACACTAGTGTCATTATGGTTAACCACATAAGATAGCAGACGGGCTTTTCTGTTCTTTTTGCTCAGCAGTGGTTTTGGCCTCGGGAGTCTCCCATGGATCAATCAGACAGCTACAGCTGATCCAGAATGCTGCTGCTCACATTTTCACTAAAGCTGGGAAAATGGAGCACATCACTTCAGTTTGAAAGTCCTTACACTGACTCAGTGTAGCTCAGAGAATAGACTTTAAAACACGCTGTTAGTTTATGCACCGCTTAAGGACTTAGCAATCAAACTACATTTACCCCCTGGAAGGGCATCAAGAGCACATCAGTGAGGAGTAGCGTCCAAAGATACCTGTGCATTTTTGACAACAAACGGGAGTCACATTCTGACAGCAGGAAACTATGTGATGCATTTAGCTGAGCAAACATCTATTAACCTCAGAGAGTACTGTACAACAATTACAAAAAAATGAAAAGAAAACAAAATATTCCACCTATTTTTAAATTATTGGATTTGAAATGTGTTCACTGAGGATGTTATGAGAATACATGCATCGGTTATATATGACCGATGCATGTTAGGAAGGTGAACAAGAGGTCGAGAGAGCAAACAATGTCTAAGGCCAACTCTACCGAATTAGCTCATGTAGCTGAAGTGACTCAAAGTCCCCATCTACTGGCGTTTTGTAGATCTGTTATGATGTCATCGGCACAAACATAGCATTTATCATGTTGGCAATAATTGCATAGAGGGATGTGGTATGTAGTTCAAGTTTTTGCTAAATCAAGTACAAAAAATGTTTTCATCAAAATGCAACTTTGGTGAAAATTCCAATTCTACTTGAATAATTTACCGTGGTTGCAGATGTAATCCTGGAGGAGCTCATTCATTCTCATCAGAATCTGACAACCTTCAACCACAGCCAGAATTAAAATGGTTGGCTCTATTTGGAGCTGGAAATAAGTCTGAAAAGTCAGTGAACAACATTGACATTTTAGAGCTCACCGATTTTACAATGTAGCTTTATTGTAAAATGCACGTAAAGTCACCCATACTTTCTGAGATCCTGAATTGAAATAATCTCTCAGTTCTTCTTTGAGCTTTCCATGAAATTTACAACTTACAAAAAGCAAAATGGAAATCAGTAAATGTCTAGGGCATAATTTGACCTTTGGAAAATTAATTATAATGTAGTTTTGTGTTTATATTATACATTGTACTTTGAATTATGTATACAAGAGTAGAAATCAGTTGGTTCACCTCATGTTTTGGTATTTTTACAATAGATGAAACTATCAATCCTGAAAAACAAGAAAAGCAGAAATTGTTCAACATTTGTACTTTATCCCCCAGAAACAATTATTTAATGTAAAGTCATGTTATACACTGACCATCTTTTTCAAACTAATTTCAATTAAATCCATTTTAAAACAGCAAAAAAAAAAAAAAGTAATGTAAAAAACTGACAGAACACTGATAATAAAACAAATACTTTATTGTAAAATGTTTTATTCAAAAACATTCCAAGATTCCTTCACCTTAACATATTTTACAAATATGTGGCTTACACAAAAAAAACAAAAACAACAATGATATAAAGTGGGTGAGAACAGAGAAAAATGCAAACAACTAACTTTTCTTTGAGACAACATGAAAAAACAAAAACTTGACTGGCAAATTAAATATAGTTTCATCTTAGTCCAGGCATTCAACCTAAATCAGAGCTGTTTGGACTAAATGGCATCTGAAGTTAAAAGTATGGCTGCCATGAAAGGGGGTTTGAGGTGCTGGTTCTTTTTAAAAGCTGAGAGAATCTTCTCAATAAAAGTGAAATGATTTGGACTCTGAAATGATAATACTCCAGCTGGTTTCACTTTTAAAAACAAGGGGCATTTTCTTCAACAAGAACTTGTACAAATCGTTATTCATCCTCATTTGCCTCATCTAAAGATTAGTGCACATCTTTGTCATAAAAGCCACTGACTAGAATTTGAAATTATAGTTCTGCAGCAAGAGTCAAGTCTTCCACTACACAGAAAGACGTAATACTTTTACAGTTCGGTCTGTTAAGCAAAGAAAAATAAACAATACATGATTTGGATGGATATGGACACATTTTCACATTCAGGAAAAAAAAAAAACCACATTTGACATTTATGATTAAATAAATGATCAGTTTTATACAGCAGCAATTTAAGATTGTTCCCCACAAATAAACTCCAGAGGATTGTTGATGCAAAACTGAATGAGAGCAGCTTGAAAACCAAAAAAAGAAAAAAGACAGATGCATATAAACTAAGGTCAAAATTTACATGGATACATTTAGAAACATTTGTCGAAGCTTCATTGTTTCGTGTTGCTTTACAAGTGTTCGGCTTCTGCACGCCAATGATGTGCTTTGAAACTGAGACTCCGACTGGGCAGCGAAGGAGGGGATCAGCTGCAAGGACGCACAAGACATGTCCGGATCCAGGACAACAACTCTTATCTCTTGCACCTGGGAGATCATCTCTCATCGGATGGCCTATTAGGAAGTGGTGATTTTCAGATAAGAAAGTTAAAATTAGCATCCGTGATCCAGCTTTTGAACAAGGCTCATGCTGGTTCAAGACTGACTGATAAAAAACAAAAACAGAAGACACGTTCTAAACTTAAAATACAATTAACAGTCTTTTTTTCTTCTGTTAAACGGATGTGGTAAAGCATCAGAATACTGAAATCACTGCACTTATATTTGGGAAGATCAATCTTCTGATAAGGCTAAGCGTCATCTGGTTTTTATACATTCATAAGAACAGGACTTGCAGTTACGGGGGAGAAGGGTCAGGGGTCAGGGGACCGCGACGGGGTTAGGACAACAACACATGTTGTAGTTAAACCGTTTGACAATCAGGCTGAGGAAGGCACTGGGTTTATGTTATACCACATGAAACTCTTACGCTCTATCCATCCACTGTCCAACTTGAAAAAGATAAAAATCTAAAAAAGTTTTTTTTTTGTTTAGCTGGAGATTATTTTGCTATTGAAAAATAAAGTTTGACATATTTAGAAAAAATATCATCTGCACCTTTGATTCATTTCAGCAAGGAGAGTTTACCAAAAGCAAGCAGCTATAAAAAAAAGAAAGTAAAACTTATGGCATTTTGGTTCTCAAATAAGCATCTGTTTAACGCTGACTGGACTAGAAGTCTAGAAACAGAAAACTGTTGATGCTTTTGTGCTGAGGGAAAAAAGAAAATTGAGCTTTACAAGTTTATTAAAATGATACATCCACTAATACTAGCAGAAATGTTTGTGACCCATTCCCACTGAAGTAAAACCAAATAAATTAGTGCGCTTACAAAAACTTGCAGAAATGATAAAAGGACAACAAAAAGAAAAACAAAATGTCTAGACTGTCACAGTGCTACACATTTAGACCAGGAGACTCCTGTTAGTAAGGGTGAAAAGGACAGCTCTACATGGAACGGTGCCATCTTACACAGATTGAAAAAAAACAAACAAAAAAAAAAACATAGCACTTGGTAAGTCACAGTCCTCGCATGCTTCAGCTCCACGGGAGTTACTGCGTGACCAGTCGGCTGTACTTCACGCCACGGTTCCAGTGCATTGCCCGCACTGCGAGGGGCAGCTGGTAATTCCGAGGAACCGTGCCGTTCACATTCTCTTCGAAATACTGGAAGAGTTTGTACCACCACACCCGTGACAACAGGTTGCTCTGTGACGTCTCCTTCAGCGACTGAAACACACGGAAAAACACGAAGGCCGTCAATAGAGTCACAGAATTTCTGATGTGGATTTGATGTTTTGACAAATTAGCCGTTATGTCACAGTTTAACTCTTGCTCAGCTGTTTGGCATAAACTATTACAGCGTAAGACTGACAGAGGGCGCTCTGGTCTCCAACAAACTTCTCAACCTTCACTGAAAACCATGAAATTACATTTTCTATATTCTGGAAGTTGAGTTGTGTTGCATTCAATTTTATTGTGAGTATTAGAAATGTACAGCTGCACACTCCCTCGTATTGGTCTGTTACATAACATTAAAAACATTTAATAACATACATTTAAGTTTATGAATGACAGAAATCAGAAATATACTGTGGCTTTGTTAAAAAAAAAACCAAAAAAAAAACCTCAGCAATAAAATTTCAAATTGTGGCGAAAAGGTTCGATTTGGCTCATCACGGCAAGTCAAACTGATCAGGAATAACCCTGTGAACTCACCTGCTGGTTGGCTATTGTGTGGTACCACCAGAAGAGGCGGGTAGTGATGAAGTATGCCACCACCACGTCCACAGTGTAGTGGTCGTGGGCCAGGAGGATGCAGAAAATCCCAATGGCGCTCAGTGCCAGGCAGGCCCAGTGGTACAACCAAAAGCGCCTGGGGGAATCTGAAAGGGACACAGATCAAACACACACAGAAGGGGAATTTTATTCAGCAATGGAATACTAATACCATTATTAATTAATTGTTCTTACAGTATGTATACTCCTGTACACGTTGTGTGTAAGTGGATATATTTTCCTTGTTTGTTCCTTTTTTTTTAACCTACTAAAGAGTATAAAATGCTTTTTTTTTCTTTTATGGCTCAAAATGAAGAAGTAAATAAATAATAAGTGAATAAATTGTGCCAAAAGTTCAGCTGGTACAATCCAACAACAATGGCAACATCACTTAAAAAGTTGTTCTACTTTTTAACCACTAGATGTCAGATCTGCATCAATTAGATTCATGGACACACTGCTAGACAAATACTTGACTTTCTTTCAATAGCACCTGTAAAAGTGAAAAAAGGACAGCATTCAACACCACAACTGAAAGTGAAACATGATAATCAAATTAAAATATCAAGCTTTAAATGCTGAAGCTTTCTTTCACGAAGACGGATTCAAGTACAGAAACTGACCCCCACGAAAAAAGCCTGATGAGTAACACCAAAGTGTGACAGCATGATGTGTGGTTACAGAAAAAGTGCAATCCTAACAGACCGGAACCAATCTTGCAAGGAGAGTATGTTGGTGGCGCAACGTTTCCTCTCCATCTTTGCTACAGCTACACTTCCTCGTGAAATCCGTTGCAAAAGCAAACTTAAACTGAAACCATAAGCACCACCTGTGGCAGTGAAAATACATATATTTTTTTAAAGTTCAAACACCACTCTATTAAACTTCAAGTGCAAAAATATTTAAAACACAAAGAAGCCTGACAGCTAGATTGTGATGAAGTATTTCTAAAACAAGCTGTATACAAGTACACAGAGGTCAAATGTCCTCCATCTCATCAGTCCTGACAAACGCATAGAAACAAAGCAGCTTACACTCCTTGATGAAAAGGAACGTGAGCGTTAGCATGACAGTGTGGCCGCTATATAGATAATCTCCACACATGGTGTGGGAGCCTGTGATGGAGAGGCCCCCGCCGGCGATCATTTTCATTATTCTCCTCATCTGTGCCTCCCAGTTCCCGAGAAGCTGGAACACACAAAGTCACACAATAGAATGTTATTCCAAGAGAAAAAAAACAAACAGAAAAAAACTATGAAGACATAGTTGAAAAGATGATGTTTGATTTCAGTTTCTATTTGTTAGATGACAACATCTCAATTTCTAAAACACATTTTTCAGTAATTCAGTATTGCTCCTACGTGAGCAATATATGTTATTTCTTACAACATCTATTGTTGTCAAAACAAAACTAGGATGAAAAAAATCTAGTTTATGCTGCACTGAAAACGTTGCTGGACAAAAAGAAGTACATTTCTTTTTTTTGGAATTGACCTAACATCTTCTATAAAGAGCAAATTTGCACAGTCTTCTTAAAAGCAGAAAACTGTGAAATAGGACGGATATAAAGGAAGCATTTGATTTCAGTGATAAAACATCTGGTTCAAATCTTCATCCTTAACCAGGAACTGAACCTTAGTAGCATTCCCACTTTAGTTTTATGTTCCTCATCCCAAATAAACAGTGCTTTAAACTCATATTTAACATGATAATGTTTCCTGCAGTAAATGGGTCTTAAGAAAACTTTTTTCTCATTTCATAGCAACATTCTACAGTTCCTTAGAAAAGTATTTTCAGATTAGTATTTTTTGTATTTCTCCATGTTACAATCACACATCACTGTTTAAAATGGGATCGTATCTAATAAACCAACACAAAATACTGTATAACTATGAAGCTGAACAAATTGATACATGGCTTCCTATGTTAATTTTAATACAAAAAAGAATCGTCATCTGACTTGTATTTGGATTCAGTTGCCTTCAATCTTATCTATAAAATTTAAAAAGACAACCTGTGCGTTTACATAAGAGCATGTATGAAGACATAAATTCAATTGACAATTGGGAGGAAACCCTGAAATTGTTCTCCATCCAATCTGAGAGTTTGAGCCATTTTGCACAGAAGAATAGGAACAAGATTTAGTCTACAGATATATCTACACCAAAAGACCTGTAGCTACAGGCATTCATTGCTAAAAATAAATGCAATAAATGGTGGTACAAGTTTAAGCTTTTTACTTGATAAAAAAAAAATCCAAAATTTCAGTTTTACACTACTTTTTGTTTATCTTCTGCATAAAATTTCAGTAAAAAAAAAAAAAACAGCAGTTTATACATGTAACGTGACAAAAGGTGACAAGGTTCAAAAGGTATAAACATCGCTCAAAGGTGTTATCTAAATAATACTCTTTAAAAAACTCTTTAAAACCGTAAATAAGTGCAATCAAGTGAACAGAAACCCATACAAGTAAGTAGGAGCAATTAAACCCGTTATGTAATCAAAACCTCATGAAGCAACAACTCAAAGGTCTATGCCACCGAAGCTGGGCATAACTTAGAAATGTTTAAAGGAAAGTGTGAACCAATATTTCTAAAATATTTTTTTCTTTAATTTGCTAAAACCATTTGCTTTTAATTTGAGACACAAAACAAATATTCTACCTTTGGTGAGCACTTAAAGTGCATCCCAGGAACCGGAAGAGTTGTGATATACATTGTGATACATCTGTAGAGATAGAGTGTTCCTACAATGAAGAAGAACCTCCTGCCTACAATTGATCTGTGAAGAAAAAGAAAAGAAAAATGATCACAATCATGTCTAACATAGCTGAGAACAGACACATGCCAGTATTAAAGATACTGAATTTACAACTGCAAAACCACAACAAAGGCTCATCGCCTTTAACTACATCTTTACAAAACAAACAAACTGGTCTGACTCAAAATATTTCCTACAGGGAGAAATGTGAAGAATCATAATATTGAAACCCACACACATTACTCTCTTCAATGTAATAGTGTTTTCAAACTATGATTTCTAAAAGCAGGTAAAAATCACAACATTTCAAACTTTTCCAGTAAAAAATTCACAGGTTCCCCCAACATATTCTGAACATTTAGGAAACATTTACCAAGTCAGGCACTGTCATTTGTATGTTGCAGTTATGAAAAAACACATATAAGCCTGGCTTCCAATAAAGCATTATTTGACAGATTTTTTATTTTATTTTTGTATTGATACAAAGACATAAAATCTGATCTCATCCAAAAATCTACAGGATTTAAGATGTCTGACCAACTCTATGATCTGTAATGTATTTAGTGCCAATGCATTGTTTGGAATCTAAAAAAAGACCCCAACTCAGTTTAAGTCCAGTTTCAAGATATGATTTAAAAGGGCCAATAGGTGAAAAAAAAATACTGACATTGCGAATTTTTGTGTCAGTAATGGGTCAGTTACAAAACAAATAAATACAAATAATCAGTAACTTGTGGTAAAACAAAGATAAACATAAATTAGCCATTTTTTATAATTCTATTTTTTTTACATAAATAAGGTAATGAGGAATAAAGTATGACACTCAGTTTTCCCTTTTTTATATTTATAGGAAAAGATATAGTGTTCCTCTTTTCAGATTTTTCAAGACTGCAGTAACTCTAATATAACTGCAATAGGTCTAAACAACAGATAACGGCTTATAGGTATAATATTTTAAATAACAGCAACAAGACCATGTTTTTATTTTGCGCAAGCACCGTGAAACTGTGGGATTTTGACAAACCCACGCCTATTGTGGAGGAATAAATGCTGAGATGCAACATAATGGTCCGTACCTGTGCTTGAGAAGCATCCACTGTATCAGCCACAGGGCCACCAGCAGCATGCCGTTAATCTCGCAGATGGAGAAAGCCCATTCGCGCCTGTCGAACAGGTCGAAGAACTTATCGGGCAGTGGTGGAGTATGCTCCTTCGGAGGAACTCGTTCATGGACCACTGAAATGACGACACTGGTGGTGATGAAGCACACCACAGCATAGATGAATGCTATGCCCGTCTTCCCCCACTCTGTAGGGAATGGGGAGCGAGTAGGTTCTATTGTTGGCATAGGAATGTGGATCATCTCCTGCTCAGAGTCTTTCCTCCCCAACATGCCATTCCTCTGAGGCTTACTAGTTCCGTTGGGTATTCCCGCTATGTGCCCGTTTGCGTGACCGTTTTTATGATCCTCGATGTGAGTCTCTATCCGGAGGATCTCCATCCGCTCCAACAGCCGCTCCCCACCATCAGGTGACACCCTCGAGAGGGGAGGCACCTTGAAGTCTGCCTCGGTGAGCCTGAGCAGAGCGGGGCCGTCTGTCTGACGGAGGGCATGGGTGTACTCTGGCATACCCTCTTTGCTCAGCCAATCAGAAACATCTTCTGCCGACCATGACGCCACCTTCTTCATCTTGAACAGTGGTCAACGGTGAGGATTAGGAGAGTCCTCAGATTAGAGGGCAAAGTTTATAGGAGGAGCGGCCGTCTATGAGGCAGTAGAAAGACATCTGCAGTTCTGACACATGGTGCGTCTTTATCCAGAGGGAGTCCAGGTTCCTCTTGACATCTGAAAGAGAAGGAAGGCAGCCGGGACTCTCTGGAACAGACGGCTTTCTTCACTTCAGCAGCTTCTTCGAAGCAGCTCTGCTAAAAGAAGAACAAACGTGTGCATGTTAGATTTTAGTGATTCAAAGTAATAGCTTTAATTCACTAATAAATATCAAAAAATAATCCAGCTATTTTTTCATTTCAGATACTGGAAAAAAGAAAGGGAAAATCAGTTTGACCTATTCATTAAACACATTAACAGTATCAATGACCCCTTCTGCGATTTTCCTGAATTCATTAGAAGTAACACACAGGTTATAGAGAAATATATTTTTGTGCAGAAATTGGGATATTCAGATTTCAAAAACTACTGTGCGTTAGCAATGTTCCCCGGCTGCATCTGTGGCGATGCTCTTAAGCTTTTGTGAGCTGCATACGTCAGCCATCTTCATCGGTCAGCTCCGTCTGATTTCCAAAACAAACACGATAGACAAAGTGTCAGCGTCAAAGAAGCCTGATCATAAAAGGTTCCCAGAGTTTTCAAAGGCCAAAAGATCAAAAGTATGGGTGTACTTCAATATGAAGGGTTTGGATTCTCTGTATGGTTTTGTGGTCTGCCACATTTTCCATTGAATTTCAATTAGTGACTTCACCAAATGTCAGATTGAAGAGCACACTGCCTACATCCTTTAGGGGCAAATTTAGTTCACTCTATCCAGATCAATTTTTTGTTCAGTTCATTGTTTGTTCAAATGTTATTTTATGTAATGCAATAAATGTAAATGAAGTAAAATTTGCTTTTGGTATTAGGAGGTCAATAGGATATTTAGATTAGTTAAACTAAAAAGTAGGCATTGGAGAAAAAAAAAATACAGTAAGTGTCATTAGGATAATTAACCTCCTAAACTACTTTATAAATAGATGTTATGTAGACTTAAGAGGCCATGAACTGCTAAGCTGATTCATTCAGATACTTGTACAAAACAGACATCTATTAATAAAAAGCTGGTGTCTTATGTTGTACACATAAAGGTAAATCTCAAAAGCAGTGCAATATTTCTTGCCAGTCATCTCAGAAAGTGAAACAGTCATTGTGGAGATTCATTACAGGGTAAAATAAATTCTAGCTCTTATTTTTGCTTTATTAGTGATTTTGTCTGTCAGGTAACCCTCCCCCCCCAAAAAAAAAGTTCAGTGTCTCAGAAAATTTGAATATCAGACCAATCAAAAATGGATGTTTTATGCAAGCACAAACGTCAAACATTGGCAAGGTACGCATGTTTCTATGCATTAACTACATGGCTGGGCCTCCTCTTGCATGAATTACTGCACTGGTGCATAGATGAGATCAGCCTGTGGCACTTGTTAGGTGTAATGGAAGCCCAGATTGTTTTGATAAGCTGCCTTCAGGTCATCTGGCTTGTTGGGTCTGGTTTCTCACATCTTCCTCTTGACTAGAGCCCATAGGTTTTCTATGGGGTTAAAAGTCAGAGGAATTTGCTGGCCAATCAAAAACAGGCACACCATTGCCACTGAGCCAGCTTCTGGTACTGTTGATAGTCTGAGTAGGTGCCAGGTCCTGCAGCAAAATAAAATCAGCATTTCTGTACAAATTGTCAGCAGAGGGAAGCATGAAGTGCTCTAAATTTTTCTGGTAGATGGCTGCATTGACTGGATTTCAGAAAACACAGTCGACCAGCAACAGCAGATGACATGACACCAAACCATCATTGAATGTGGAAACTTCACACTTGACTTTAACCAATGTAGATTCTGTGCCTTTCCACTCTTCCACCAGACCCTGAAAAAGACTCTGATGGGAACTCTCAAGAGATTGTGAGAGCTCTGAAAAATCTGGTGGCTTGAGAGCCCTTTGAGATCTCAAATGAAATGCAGAATTTACTTTAGTCTGAAAACACGACCATGAATCGCAGTCCATTTCCTTTTCTCCTAAGCCAAGGTAAGATGCCTCCGACGTCTGTGTTTCAGGAGTGGTTTGACACAGGAAATGAGACATTTGTAGCCCATTACTTGTATTTGTCATGGGCTACAATAATGAAGCCCATCACAAAGATGTGGTAGCTTTACTGGAATGGAATTTACTAGACAGTGATCTCAAGGCTGCGGTTCTCCTTTTCCTACTGCATGTTTTAGTACCACACTTCTGCCTTCAACCAGCTTCTTCAGCAAGAACCTTTTGTGGCTTACCCTCCATGTGAAGGGTCTTGACTGCCTTCTAAACATCTGTCAAGACAGCAATCTCCCCACGATTGCGTAGCCCACTGACACAGAGTGAGAGACCATTTAAAGGCTCAGGAAACTTTTGCAGGTATTTTGAGTTAATTAGCTGATTAATTGCTCCTTTCCACAAATCCAAAACCAAACTGAGGACAATGGGGAACAGGGCTTTTTCCATTGCTGCTCCATGTCTATAGACCTCACACTCTGACAGCACCACAATCCACTGACTGGTTTTTAAAAAAACTGACTGTTTTTAAAACATTTCTTTTTTTGCAAAATTTTGCTTCGCTTTCTTCAATATGTTTTAATCTCCTGTTTATTCATATATTTAAGAATTTTTATTGATTGCAATTGCTTGCCGTTTGCTATTTAGACCTTTGTAGACATTATGTCTTAGGATATAAAGGGCATTATAAATAATATATTAGTAGTAGTAGTAGTAGTAAGGTGTGAAATCATGAGTTTCCATTAGCAGCTTTTTACAGTATGCCAATTTTCCAAGACACTGAATTTTGATTATTATCTGTAACCCATAATCACAAAAGCGACAAGAAACAAGGTTGGGTATGCTTTAATAGGTTTCTGTGTAAAATACGAGTTTCCCTTTCTGGGAGTACTTAAAAGAAATATTACACTTTTATGCAACATTCAAATTTTTTGAGATGTGCTTATAAATGAATGTAGAAAGAAATAAACTATTGGAGGAGGAAATGAATTGTGAAGCATTTATATGGAGAAACATAAATCAAACTGTGAGGTCAGCCAAGATTCACGGCTATGCCAGGAGGTGCAATATCTTCTTTCGAAATCTGAGGAAACTGAATAAACAAAGGAATGTATTAGGAAAGCAATACACCACATATAAAAGGCATAGGAAAGGCACATCTTAAAAATAAGGCGCAGTGCACGTTATATCTCGATAGCAACGATTTAAAAACTTCTTTGTTTTCAAATAAGCTTTGGCTGGGAGCCGTGCAGACCAGTTCATATGCATTTGTCTTCATTCATAGCGACGGGCAACCTTTGAGATTCTTTTGAGATTTATCAGCAAAGTAAGCTACATTGTATTCTCAATGCTGCCAAGTTGGCTAACTTTTTTCTTACAACCTGGTACACATCGTTACATTTCTGGAAGAATGATAGCTGCAACTCCCTTTTTTTAGTATTTAATCAATTAGCTAATTTTAATCACACCCAAGAAGATCATTTTACTTTATTATTTTTATTAGAACTTTCAAAATTATCACAAAAAAACAATATACAGTAAAGCTATGAGAACTGTGGGTTGATTTGGTTGTCAGCACAAAGCCTACACATTACAAGTCGCAGGCCCATGTTAAATCAAGCAAATTCTAAGTACTTGAAGAAGTAAAATGTAGTAAACAGACTAAATGTCTCCAATGATAGTGCACTGACAGACTTCAAAATCAAACTTGTGGTGGCATCTTTGGTGTTTCAGCACACTTAAGTGGTTCAAAACGAAACTCAGACCATGCACATTTCTGTTTAATGTGGTCAAACCTATTGATTTAAAAACACTTCCTTCCTAAGAAATGTTTACCAAAAAAAAAAATCCATTACATTCAATCTTAAGCTTTATTTCAGTAGGTGACTGTATTTATCAAACAGACCTTTCACACTGTACTTTTAGTCCACTTTTTTACATGAAAAGTCACCTCATGATTTCAAACAGAAAATGTCCTTTAATTTTCCCGTTTACTTTTCAGTTCCTCCCAAATAGCTCTTATAAAATTTAAGGACACAGTCTCCAGCAAGACAACATCAGGAGGCATAAATTATGTTCACATTCATTAGACTGTAAACCATTTACTTCAAATGATTTTGATGATTATTCTGCAAATTCTTCAACCTGAAAAAACAAAATGATTTCTGATTCATTATCAGAAATCATTCACCAGAAATCACCAGTTCTATAGTCAAAATATAAGAAAAGAATGTAAAAAAAAAAAAAAAAAAAGAAAGAAAGAAACTATAGTGTGGTTTGGCCCACTCCAAACTCTAGGCAACAGCTGTGGAGATGAACTAGGACATGTTGCATATCATTCATTTGTTTACAGACTGCGATGTCAATGGTAGATACAGGGTGTGCTTTGCTCATATGCGGGGGGGTGTGGTTGTGGGGGAGGTGATGATGAGCTGCAGACGAGCTCTGATCTGCAGCTATTGGAGGAGATAACTGGGTGTATGAGGCTGAAACCGACTGGTGGAAGGGTCCTAGAAGTCAGCAAGGTTGGAGCTGAGCATTAGATCAGCAGCCCCACCCCTTTCAAAAGGCCACGATTCAACCAATATGCATCTGTACGGCCGGGTCAGGCTAGGCCTTAAGCAGCTAAACACACTGGCAAGCTGGATGGTTGGCAGAACAAACCTCACACAAGAACCTGATCTCGCCTCATTTCTGCTTCGAGGCCTGTTCAGTCATACCGGTTTAGTTTCTACAACTTCACCTGGATTCAGAGTAATGTCACATCGCACAGCTTATGTGTTACATAACCACTAAAAGAGGAAAAATAAAGCATGTAGTATCACATAGTATCATGTAGAAGAAAAAAAATTGTCCAGGCTGTGCATCTCTGAACTCAGAGGAATGTGAGCAAGGGTGAGCAGTATTCAATGAAGATAAAGAACACGAGTGACGGTTATCTATTACTTCAGACTGTTACCACATCATAGATTAGTTGTCACCAAGTCAGCTGTGAGAACGACCTTTGGTCTATGAATCAGCTTAACGCATGTTGCGCAGAAATAATCTCCTTCAAATGAATAGGAAAACAGACCAATTCTGAACCAATAAACAACCTTGAAATGAAAAAGGTTAAATAAAATACTTTGGCATGGTGTTTTACAAATTTACAGTTGTTGTGCTTTGTAACCAAATATACAATTTGACATATTCTTATTGTTAATCATATTGAAGAATTTATGAAAGGTGGAGAGATGGTGCCAAACATTCTAATATAATATACTGTTGAGTTCAGTTACACAAGACATGTGAGCTTTTATTTACGAGCAATTTACCAATAATGAAAATTCCTTCATTACAATAAAAAAGAAACTAAAAGACAAACTATCTGGAACAAGACAGAAAGAAGTCTAATCATGAAATGTGTTGCATTTTAAATAAGATGTTACTGAGTCACTGAAGCGCTCATCTTTTGCCTGTTACTATATACTGTTTAACTGAAGCACGCAAAAGGAGGTCTATAGAAAGAACTCTTTTGTTACATGTTTACACTGAATACTAAGTTCTTTTTACATCAGTGACATCATTCATTTGGACACGGATGCTTAAACTACTTAAGGAAATCACTGTTTTTTCCCTCCCCCTAGCCTCACCGCAATAAGGTACAACCCTCAGAGCAAAGCAAACACGAAGAATGAAAACTTGATGAACAAGGGCTTTGAAAACCAAAAATCAGTTGTCAAACAATGAAAGTCCATAGCTTATAACCAGAACATAATAAATGCCTTTTTTTTTTTTACGCAATTTCATATATTTTTTGATATGATGTTGAATGAGTCTGAGAATTTATTTTCTCAATGAAATTTGAACATGTATAAATAAAAGTCGAGATAAAATAGAATTTGTTGGTAGTTCATATTCTCAGATTGAATGCAGTTTTGATGAACTACAAACCTACAACTAAACTTAATGAAGTTTTGTTGCTTAGTCCAAAACGGTGTTACATGTCCTCATGAAAATAAACTTTTTGAACCTTGATTTTCTTAAATCCTGAAAAAAAAAAAAAGCAAGTGCCTAAAGAGATCAATCAGATTTTGACATAATTGGGACAGAGCATCACATGAGCCTTATGTTGTATACTTTAAAGTTAATAGGTTATTTAGGATTTAAAATATAACTTATAAAACCGGCAGTAAGGACATCTACACTGTTGGAGCAGTTAATCAATTGGCACCATAAATATAAACATATTAAGTACTTTTGATCATTGTAAATGGATAGTTGGAAACACTGCAAGATGGAAATAACTAGAAAGTATTATTAATGGACGTTTAGAAAAAAAAGACTTTATACAATAAATTCTCCACTGTTTAAAGGTTTGGTGGGGCTGAGAGGAAGCCGCACTTGTGACATCATCAGGGAAAGATTCTAGTTAAGAGTGACGATCCATCAATCTGACAGTAACATAAACACCCCAGGTTTAGTAGATGGATTGGGACTGGCCAGCCTTGTTACAATTTAATACACAGTCAATAAAAATGGGTGAAATCAAGAGTTGCTCCGCCACAAGCGCCACTTCTTTTATTCCTAAAATACCTGACCTCAATTTGAGCTCAAAGTGGCACATCAGTCACAGTAGTATGTTCCAAAATCTCCATCCAGAAATTTATCAGATCAAGCATACTGACACCCGAGAGGAATCCATGATTACGACATGTATGCTGCTTAAGGTGTAAAAAGTTGATGCTGCCCACATTTTACCTTTATTTTCAAAACTTGAGCACATTTGTTAACATGTTAAAACGCAAGTCTGCAAACCACATACAATTCATACAAAACACATGGGATGCAGTAAAAAGGTGAACACTCTTGTGACTCCATAAAAAGCAGAACAGCAAAGACATAATATGTTGAGAATTTAGCACTCAACAAAAAGAATACCATTATAAAAGTTTGCTTTTATGCACTATATTTTTTGTGCAAGTCAAACAAAAAAAAAAACTCAAGCTATGTAAAATATTTCAGAAGCAATAATTATTGCTTTTTTGATTTAAATAAAAGCAACTTATTGTGAACACTGTTTTAGTTTAATCACCAAATAAACAGTTTTCTCAGAGATCTGCTTTTTGTATTTCTGACATTTGCGGCAAAGCATTTTCCATTTGAGACATGACTAAAAACTGAGCCGAACTGAGATCAATGCCTGCTCTACTCTTTGAAACGGCCACCCAATTAGGCCAATTTGATACACAGCATCTGAAAAGTTCTGGTGGCGTCCTGGTCCTGAACCCTGAAAAAAAAATAAAAAATACAAATCTAGTAGACCATCCCTTGTTTATTCTTGTGTGGTTATCTGAATCTGACCTTTAGACATAATCATAGACAATCAACTATCAATTTCTGTCACATTAAAACACACGTATGATATTCCTTCCAACAGGAACCTGTTCTGAAAACAAATAGGCCAACTGCTCTCTTTGTACCTCATGTTCTGAGCTCTGGGCCTTTTCTTTACTTGTATCCACTTTCAGTTTTTATTTTATACTGTGTCACACCAACAAAAGGTAAATCAGACGCTCTCACCTATATCCATTTACACTTGGCATACAAATACTGCGTACGTGGAGAATATGAGGTCAATATTGACATAACTGGGCCAGCCAGGCATATGTGAAAGACAATATGGTTACAAATTAACTCTGTATTTTTCTGTGACTTACACAGTGGTTTAGTCACAGTTTTTGAATGAAAATATGTCGCTGCAGAAAGCCTGAGGAAGTCACCAACAAAATTCAGAAAAATGTAAAGTCACCATGTGAAGCCAGTTCTTAGAAAATAACAAAAAAAACTATGACTGTTTGCATGACAGGTCACATTTTTCTTTAAATTTAGGATTTTTAAGCTAAATAAATCTACAAAGACATGTTGCTCCTCAGTTACACGTCATCAACAACTAGTGAAGCCTGTGTCCACGTTTTGTTTTTCGCTTCAAATTTTCGGTTCAACGAAATCTAATATCTAGTGATGAAATGCGTTTTCTGAGAAGGCTTTGAAGCTACAGTTCACCATTTGCAACTAACTGACACCTTGAGTCGCAATTCTTTAACAATTTGGCCGTGGGACAGTTTAAAGCAGAAACTTGGTACTCATTCATTGTTAAAGCCTGTTTTGTAAGGTCACAGTGTCCTCAGTATTTGCCAAGAATGGCTTCTTAAAAAAATAACAATAAAAAAAGAACAGTTCTTGAGCACATGAAAGTCTTTAATTTAAGTGCATGCTGCTTGTGGTTTAACTTGAGCCACAGATCAAAATTACCTTATTAAATGTGGCTCTAAGCAACTGGTCAATGTGATGAGCAGTTCTGTGGAAAATCTACACACATCTCAGTCATGTCCTCAAAGAGAAACACATTTCTACAAGGTACAGATTAAAAACCCTAGGGGAGGAAAGCTCTTGCAATGGATAACCCAAGATTATCCATTGATTTTTTGATTAGTAATAACAGATTAGTAATTTGCCCAACTTTTCAAGGTAGCAGGTTCCCACTAAAAATAAATAATAATATTTACAATATCGTTAATATAAATATATCTAACAATCTAGTTTCTCTTATGCAAAATGTTGCGCCAGCTATTTTTGAGTATAGTTGCCACAGTTTTGTAAAGTTTATCATTGTGTTGGAAAACAAATCATCCCATGAGGATTTATTATCATGAGATAAACTAATTGTATTTTGGGGGTTCTTTTACCATCTTTAAAAGCTGAGACAAAACCTGGGATAACTACTTTCCTGTCCTACACCTTTTACACCAACTGCTTGACGAAAGCTTAACTTTGTTCAGAAAGTTAAAGCTGGTTGTTTTTCTTCACCTCTGTGTTGAAGATCACGTGGAAATATACATCTTATCGTCATCTTATTTGACCATTTCAATACTTCTGTACTTATGTTTTATCATAATGAAGAAAGAAAACCAGTTTTACACAATGAGGTAAAGTAAATCACATACAAGCTAAACTACTATGGCAAAACAATATGCTAGTTAATTAATATAATAAAGGACTTGTTCATTTCAACAAGCACCATAACAAGGATGCCAAACAACCAGACCATCATCTACTGATGACAGAAAAACGCCCCCGCAGTTTTCTCAGAAACTTTTAAGCATACGAGACATTTATAAGCCTAAGAGGAGTAATAGACTACCACCCCCCTACCAACATTTAGCTGCATGCCGCTTATACGCGTCGGAAAATATAACTAGGATGGCACACAAGGGACCTATCAGCAGGAAATAATTAGGCAGCAGTGGATTGTTTAGTGCCCCAAGAACAATGGAGCATGGAGGCTCTTCTTGACAGCTTCACAATGACTTTGTATGAAGTTCAGCTCCCAGTGAATCTTTCACAACTGTTTAAAGGTTATGAGATCTACGACATTGGATTTTTTTTTTCTTTAATGAATCTAATTTAAATTGAAATCTTCAATGTTAACATTGAAGATTTTTTAAATGTTTATGGAAAGAAAAAGTCAGTTTTGACTCCTATATGCAAATGAAATCCTGTTGATATTTTTTAGTTCTGAGTTTCATAAACCCCACTTAATATGTGAACTAACTTTTTCACGTTCTTAAATTGTAGAAGAACTCTCTGTCCCAAAAGAGGAAGTGACATCAAGTGCTGATTCATTAACATGTGCTGTAATACCTCAAAACTTTGACCAACTCACATGCGTTTTTATTAATTTTCCACTCACCATCATCTTAACTTATTAACGCTCTCCATTTTTTCAGGAAACATCCACCCAGATCGAAATTATTAAACACAAGTACGACTATCGAAAACCTAAAACCACAGGAAAGCTTTTTCTGCACATTATTTTGCACAGGTGTTCTTTTTTAAAAATGTGTTTTTATGAACGCAGCAGAAGTTGGGGCTGTAAATCATTCTCAGACTGTTAGACAATTGTTTTACACAAACTGTTTATACACAAATTCTCAAAGGAGTGCGAGGAACAACTCAAACATTCAGCAGACTCAAGCAGGGAAGACGGCAAAGCGTATTTTCCTGCGACAAGCCCTTAAAAAGTAGCCACAGTACAGTGCTGACTCCGGCAACACAGAGGACGGAAGCAGGGTGTGGTCTCCTTCAACTGTCTATTTGATTTCCTGTGCTCTCAAATATGTCCTTGAATAAAATTATACAAAGCAACAAGTTCCAACTGTGAAAGTTCCACTTTCACAATCCACACCAGTTGAATCCAGATCTGCACGTGTGCAGGATTCAAGTGAATGGGGAAAAGTAAAGCCTGCTTAAGCACCATTCTGCGGTTGTTAAACAGGATGTATGTGATGATGCACATACACCAAGCATGTGCAGCTTATTTACTTTTGAGGCTTGTTAACTTTACTTTTGTTCTTCTGTAAAAGGTGTCGACAAACACCAAAAAGCTGTGAACAAATGCTTCAACAGATAAAATTAGATGATCTGGTCGGGATAAAAGAGCTTCTACATCCCGTCCATGTTCAATGAGTGTAGTGTGAGTTTTGAAAATGTACCTCACTGGTAAAAATAGCACTTTTAGAGTGTTACTTGGCATTTGAACCATACCAGACTCATCCACACTTAGCAAATGCTGAAAAACTTGAAAACTTGTTGGACTGTGCAGGAACTCAGCACTCCAAAGGAAGAGCCTCAAACACAGATTAACTGCATAAAGCCTCATAACCACAGTTCATTATATTAAAGATTAAACTCAAACAAAAACTAGAGTGCACTCAGAGAGACCTTATTTCAATGACAAATAAGCAAAGATTTTAATATTTCAAGTTCTCCTCACACACCTATTATCACCAGCTATTATTCTTTAATTTACACACTGATCAAACTACTCAGATTGTACACCTTTAATACTCCAAGTTAAAATCAAAATCAACCAAAATTGAAACAGCTCTGACCTTAAAGCGGCACTGGTAAGAAGAAAAGCTGATCGACGCAGCTCTAGTTGTGTCCCTATATTAAGAATAATATAAAAGTCACAAACTGAATATAGGACAAGATTCATCTGCTTCAAAATGTTTGTTTTTTTTAACAAAATGTCCCTTAAGCACACAAACTTGTATCAGAGTTTACCATCCGAAGAAATGCAACGTTCCCGACCCAAAACAACCAATCAGAACCAAGAAGAGGATCTTGGCGCTGTCAATCATCCTCATGCACTCACTGCTATATGTGTAAATTGAAGAGAACTCGTAGTCACAGAAAGAAAACGCTTATCTGCCATCATCAGTAAACATGCCATCTAGTCTGTGCATTGCCAACAGGCTCTGCAACTGCAGTGTAGCAGAGAGCCACAATTCGAAACTTGAAATCTTGATGGGAAAATACCTAGCTCGGGTTCAAACAGGTTAGACAACAGAGCTGGGTGAACAATAAGCCGGTCATCAGTTCAGAATGAGACTCCTTTCTTTAATTCCTTATTAGAGAAAATTAAAGAAGCTTTAAAATCCAAGCTAAAACAATATCGTATCCAGTTATCACTTTCTCTTTGTAGTAAACAAATCAAGTATGTGCAGCTTATCTACTTTTCATACTAAGTTGTAAAGTTGTAAAGCCAACAGGCTGGTTCACCTACTCATTTCTTTCAATTTAATCCCATAAACTGACATGAACTCATTCAGCAAACTGATATAAAAGCCTCAAAGCCCTATTTGCCTTGCACTCCAAAAGCAGTTGCAGGCAACAGAAAAAAAAACTGGGAAAACATGTGACTAACAGTAAAGCCACATGTGTTTCTAATGATGGCAGAAGAAGCATCAGAGGAGACCTCCGACTCAAATCATCTCTAGTCAGTGATCAATCATAAAAAGATCACGGTCATTAGGGCTGCAGAAGCAACCTGAAATGCCTCTTCAGTTCAGAAAAAAATCAATCATACTTGCTAATATAAAATTATTTTTTAATCCAGAAAAAATAAGCGTTTGGAGCCAGATGAGCCCATTAGCTTTAAAATGTCAATTTGTTTTTAACTCTAACCTAATTAGAGGAAAAGAATGGAGCACTTTGCCATCTGTAAACAACCTAAAGAAAAAAAAAAAGCAGCAGGATCTGGTCTGGATTATAAATGCCGTCCTTTCAAACTGAAAGCTGGTATCCAAAACAGAAAAGCAACAACTGTTCCCACTCCTGCTAATACAAAACAAACGCCTATGGATTATTTAAGCTACATTAGTTATAGAAAACATGTACATTATACACACACTTAAGACCAGACATTGGCAAAATTTAGCAGTTCTCATTTATTGTGGAGATATTTCAAAGCCACATTTTGTTTTTACAAACTTGCATTAGAAAGAGTTAAAACTATAATACCATTTAATCTGTGCTCTCAACTTGCTTCTGTAACAGATTTACACACACACACAAGGCATTTGCGAGAATCAATGTCTTGCCCAAGGGCATTTCAACAAGTAGACTGGAGAAGCAAATATGTAAACCATGCAAGACATAGACCACAAAGCAAGAGGATTTTTAAAACAAAAACATTGCACTGTTATAAAGGTGATTGAATGCCAATAGAGGTCAAAGACTACACTACGTGACTAAAGAAGATCTATTAAAAACAAAAACACAGCTGTCTCCCTCCCCTTTCCTGTCCAAGTCAGTGTTTGGTCAAAACAGCCGTTGTCAACTGACACAGTTTTCCAGAGTTGAATCACACAGCGTACAGACAGCTCATTGTTTCCACTAAAACTGCTGCTGTGCCACGCTGGTCCAGCGCGACCCTCTCTCTTCCTCGCTCGCTCCGAGCCTGACATGATTTGGGCAATACTGCTTTCCAGGCTGGATACAGTGACAACAATAACCCCGCTTATCAACATTTTGCCCTTTTGACACCGTCCGCCTCACACACTCATACACACACACACACACACACAGTTTGCGAATGTGAAGATTTGCTTTCTCACCACTTTCCCCGTTGCACAGACATCTCTTTGTTGGTTCAGATAACAGTCTCCTTCAACTGATCGGTGTTTGTCAGTCTGTGTGTGTGAGAATTCTTTTGGGTGGGGGCTTCGGAGGGAGTCTTTGAATTAACCACTAATATCAGGTTGTTTTAATAAACATGCAACAACTATTTTGTTTAGCACATCTGTAATCACTTCCGCCCTTTTTCTCCTCAAGACGAGGAACGGGTGTAGACAAGAGTCGTGGGTGAAAGACTGCTGTATCAGATTTTCTGGTTTGAAAACAAAACTTGCACCTACTTAACCACTGCTAGTTAAGTAGATGCAACTACTTAACTAACCATTCTGAAGGATAGTTCAGAACCTTAAGAGGGTTTTGTTAAAAACTTTCCTCTGATCTCTCTAATAATTGGTCAGAGAGGAACAGAGACCAAAAAGGCTTTGTGCATTTAATGAATAGGAAAAATAATTCTGATTATTTAATATTTGACCTGTACGATCAACAGTGAGAGACAATCAATAAAAATACTTGGTTATTATTTTGGTTTCGGGTCACTTGATTGGTGCATCCTCATCAGTAAACACACAATGCAAATGTAACAGTATCAAATTACAAGAAAGTTAAAGAAAATGTATCAAGGAACCTACAGGAAAATACATATTAGTTTCCACCTTGAAAACATACAACAGAACTTATAATTAAGGCTTTTACAATTTCTCATAAAAGCTACCAATTGTGAAATCTTTTTGCGCTGAAATAGCTTTACATTAGAAAACATTCATGTCTGTTTTAGACTTGGAAGTTTTTGATTTTTTTTGTTGTTGTTTTTTTTTTACTGATGTTAATATCTTGGAAGGGCAGCGTTACAGAACAATACGGTCTAGAGTTTGGAGCCTAAGTTCATAAACATCATAGTAAGAAGAAGGCACAGCACAACTATAGAAGAAAAACTTTGGTTAATGAGAATCAGATCAATGTTGATGCAATATCAAGAAATAACATGGAGACTTTATGTTTTCTTAAGACAATGCTGGCCTGTTGACAACAAACTTGTCCCGGGGCTTTCTTACTGAAGTAAAATAAGAAAGCCAGAGAGGTGGGCTAGAAATGCATTTAAAAGAAAGGCTACTTTGCATATAAGTGTTACAGTTCCACAAACAAATGACTGTGGCAAATAGCTGTGCATGTCTGCTTAAACAAATATAACAACATATTTGTTTAAGCAGATCAAAAACCCGCATCCATGTCAGACATGCTAAAAATAATGCTTAGTTACGCTGCATTCTATATATTGACCTGTAACACATGCATCGTTTCTGAACCCTTTTCAATTAAATAACATGTCATATAATGACCTCTTTCAGAATATACTCAAAATATTTGGCTTACAAAAAAAATGCAAGCAAAACTCATCTTCACTTACTTGTTCTCTATTGTGAAGAAAAAAATCTTGCAGCGAGCATGGAACAAAAGTCTTTTTGAAGTCAATTAAATGCATTTATTTCATTATTTATTAAAGAACACTTGGAGAAACCTCATCAAGGCCATATCCCGACAAAAAACAATTAGCAATGTAAAACGTATGCCAGTATTTGTGATAACTATTCTTCTTAGGGTAGCAACACCAAAAATGCTCATTTGAAAATCCAGCAACTTTTCTCAATTTTAATGAACAAGCATGGCGTGTGTACAATTGAAAAAGTAATAGGAATTGTATATAAAAACAATAAAACAAAAATCACTTATGAGATTATCTGACTGACTAGACTGAAAACAGACAGATTTTTTCATATTGCAATCATTACGCTTCATTCATTACCATACACCAAGATTCCCACTCTGTTCATGTCATTTTGATGTAGTTTGTTCAGTTTAAAATAAATAAAAAAATTAGAGACAAAAATGATAAAAATGGAGATAATCTTATTCTATCTTCTGTTTCATTTGAACTTATATCAGATCATTTGAAAGCACATATTCTTTCCATGTGTTATAATCATAAGAAAGAAACAAACAAACTAAAAATCCTCTGGAGTACACCAGACCTTAAAGAAATTGGCATTGGCTAAGAAAGTCTGATCTACGCTCTTATCAAAAAGAAAGAAAAAAAAGAAGAAAAAGAGAAAACATAACAGCATTCATTATTTTGACATGTAAATCCCTTTCAGTCAAGTATTCATGCACAGAAGTGCCTTGTTAAAGACGCAAATGGTCATATTTGCTCTCTGGATGAGTAGTACTTTTTAAAACTCTGATCTAACGTATTGTTTCTCACGCCTCGTTCACAGCAATCAGTTCCTTCCACGAATTCACACCTGTAAGATTCCCGAAACACAGCTGGTGGGAGCGCGAGCACGTGTAAAACGCAAATCCACGCTCACGCGTCGGACGTGATTCGACCGTGGGGGTTTTAAGGGCTTACGGTCTCATCCTTCCAAAAATAGATAGCAACGCTCGCGTCTTCAAGACCACAGCTAGCATGTTAGCTGTAATACAATCCAGATTCACAGCGAGATTTGGGGGTCGGGGTATCTGCTAGCAACCAAACTATTAACTATCGTGCCACAAAAAATCGTACCTGGTCGTAAAAACGTCATTTTAGGCGAGGTTCAGCTCGGGCTGGGGCCTCTCTTAAATCCGGCTGCATAAGGATTAGTAACGATATGAAGGGATGGGTTTTTTTTTTTTCGGCAGCTGTTGAAATGTTTCCATTCCAAGGCCAATGAGGAGTAGTGGTTAGCTAATGCGGCTCCTTCCTTCTAAACCTACTGCTCTGATGTGGGTTAAAGGTAAAAGGGTTACCCTTTAGCACAATGCGGGCTATGGTTATTCGATAAGTTTGTGCTATAAAATAGTTACCGCAATAACTAACAGCTACCTCGATGTGACTTGTTTTCTAAACCAGCCCCCCCTCACACAACGCCAAGAAACCTCACAGGAAATGTAATGTGCGTCTTTCTGGCGAGGACAGCGGCAGGTTTTTTGCTTAATATCATCTTACCTTTGCGATTTTGAGGGGCTTATCAAAACGTCCAGGCTCCCAACGCACAGTGATAAGGAGCCTCTTCTGTAAAGTCTGTTTTCATGGGTAGGCGGTTTGAAGAAGGCGTCATTCCTGCTGCGTTCAGGTCCTGCCGAAATGTGGGATTTGCCACATTCGTTACGGAATCGAGCAAAAAAAAAAAAAAAGTGTCATGTCACGCAAATCCAGAGACGTAATTTACTTCTAATATGAATGACACGGTAGTATAAATGACACACCGGAATATATTTATTTGCTCTTGTTCACTTGAACGCTAATGTGTATCTTTTTAATCCAATTTGTTTATGACGTGGAGGTAATGATGATGGCTTTCTTCACCTGGAGCCACCTGCTGGCGCAGCTTTTAAATATTTACACTAAAACTAAGAAAAGTCTGGACTTTTCCAGTTTTAGGCTAGGTGGGTTGTTTTCAAAATGTCAGCTAATAGACACATTAGTAATAAGAACATTTTGTAACTTCTCTTTCTTCTTACATTTCTCAAATTCTCATAGGTATACATAAACATTTAATATATTTAATATAAACATTTAATATGTCTGATAGAATTATCCTTCCAAGTAACTTAATGGCAAAGGCAGTACCTAAAAACTGTACTCAAGAGTTGCACTTCTTCCACACAGATAAAAGTAAAAGTGAAAAGTTCAGAAATTTCTTAGGCAAGAGTAAAAATATTTCATAAAAAAGGTGACATAAGTACTTATCACTGTAAATGATCATAACATCTGGTTTAATATCTTAAAAAGATGTAATCAGATAGACAAAAATATAAAGTCATGTACAAGTTCAGGTATTTTAAATGCTTAAATTAAAAAAAAAAACTGAAATAATATAATTACAAAATAAATTTTAAGCAGAAGAAACACTTTTCCATGACAGTTTTCATGTAAAACTTATGAAACTAATACAATAGGGAATGTTGGAACAGGGTAAAGTACATCCCTTTTGGTTAAAATATGTTTGTTCTTCATTTAGTGATTTGAGTATCCAGAGACTTTACTCAAGTACGTTGACATCCTAGAAACAATCCTAAACAGTTAACATAAACAAGCACACATTCAGGGCAATTTAGTGTCACCATATTTCCAATGAATGGACTTGGAGACAAAGTCAGAGTACTTGGACAAAACCCAGACATCCACATGAAAAACCTGGACTCTCCAGGCACGATTATACACCAGGACCTTGTTGTTGTGAGATGACAGTATGACACTGTGCAGGATTTTGTTGGGACAGAAGAGAATAAGTAATAATGAGTAAGAACTTGTCTTAAATATAAATCTATGTTTCAGCAACATTTTGATAAAGAAATAAAAAATAAAACCCCGAAACTTTGATCTCCTTAAAGACAGATTGTACAAGAACAAATATGCAACTATCCTTTGGTCTTCCTTATTTTTCACCCTTCAGAGATTCTAATGTTGATAAAAGTCTAGTTTGGTTGATGCAGGAAGCAAACAGATCTGGCATGCATATACATAATTCTACTTTATAATTAAGTTTGTCAAAACATGACCGGACTGGTACACTATCATGAATAGGTGGACTGTTTATGTTAACAATGTTATCAGCTTTGACTTATAGTAAGCATGCACAACTCCTGTGAGGAACATATATTGAATTATTTTTTGTTTTACGTTGTCTAGGTAATATGTCACATCCTAGAACCAACACTTAACATAACAGAATGATTTAATAATTATAACAGTATAGTTATGCAGAAAAACATGAATGAGTGATTTCAGGTGTTACTATTTATTTATTTTTTAGATTGGTCGGGTGGAATGTTGTTTTTGTCTTTGTTTTTTATAAAAACAAAATAATAAGGGAGGGAATATAGTGATATAAAAATTGCAAATTGTTGCAATAGTTATCATCTTGTAGTCTGAAGCAACATAATGTATAAAAACAATAACAAGAAACCTAATATTGTAGTTTCATTTTTCAACACTTTACATATTTGAATCAATATTTTAAATATAAGTAATATATAATATACAAAACCATTCGTTAAAGAGAATAACTATTAAAAAAATCCATTCTTTAATTTACAAAATGAAACTGGTTCTATAGATTAATTACACACAGTCTGTTGTTTTCAAGAATTCTCTATTGATTTTGATGATTTTCCACTTACATCTAATGAATATAAAACATTTAAGATTAGAAATTTTTCATACAAAAAATAAATAATAAAAAAATAATAAAAAGCATGTTTCATATCTGTTGAATGTTGTTATTTTTTAAAGGTACTTTTAATCTGTCAAACGAACTTTATCTGTTTTGGCAAATATGAGTATTATATGAGTATTAACTCATTAATGTGTCACAAATTATGATGCAACAACATAAATGCAAATGACTAGAGATAAACAAGAGACAAAAAGACTTTGTCCTGCATCATCATCTATGCAATAGCGATGATGCGGCGATCCTTATGAGACTTCCAAGGTGAATTTGAAAGAAAAGTAATATCTCAGCATCGAAGTGTACGGTAACCACAAATTATATTGCTGGAGTTTATGTTTTATAATAATCTGTGTACTGAAAATGTGGAAGCTAAAGAACCTAAACTTAAAAAAAATTTAGTGCTGAATGATATATGCCACAAATAAAAAAACATCTTGAAAGAGACAGGATGTTTGCAGCTTGCCCGTAACTCAGAATGGAATTGGCAGCTCATAATCGGTGAGGAGTAAAATGTCAGAACACAACAAAAGTGTTCTGACATAATGTATAAAAACATTAGCCAAGATTCACAGGCTTTCCAGAGATGAGCCATGCATAATGAAATGAAAAAGCTTCATGGATAGAGAGCATCATAGAAGATATTGTTAGTATGTTGTTAGGGTGAAACAACATACTAATGCATGTTGTTTAATTTCCCATTTATACAAGTTTCTTTTTTTCTTCACTGTCAATGTCCACATGGAGCAAAGCATATTTGCCCAGGCTACTGTTAGGAAACAAAAGTAAACAAACTGGACTGGACTTTGCTCAGATACGCAAGTATCTGTCCATCAAACAGATACTTGCGTTATCCAAGAGCAGCCTTCAGGTCTAAACAGGTGCATAATGATGTTTTGTCTTTTTTATTGCTTTATGATATTTTGCTGTGTTCGTCACGTGACACCTCAGGATGAAGAAAGTATACCTCCTATTGCCATATATTTCAACACCAAAGGGAGGTATGAAGAAGTGAACCCATATCTCAGACAGGACATACTCGCTGTAAACAGATCTTCTTTACAGCCTCCATCCTCGCAGTGTCGGGAAATCCATCTGACGGCCATCATAAGACACGGGACGAGATATCCAACGGCCAAAATCGTCAGGGACATGCAGCAGCTGCACAACATCGTCCTGAATAATTTCACAGAGGAGCAGAGCTGGCTGCGTGAAATCCTGACCCAGTGGACGATGTGGTACACTGAGGGCATGGACGGCCGACTGGTCCAGAAAGGCGTGGAGGATCTGAAGCATTTGGCCATCAGGCTGTCAAAGCTCTTCCCGACAATCATCTCTGAGGAGAAACTTCGAGGTGGACTCTTTAAGTTCATAACCAGCTCCAAGCACCGATGTGTGAACAGCACGCTGTCCTTCAAAGCAGGGCTGACGGAGATGTGGGCCATCACAGGTACAAAGATGATAATCGGTGAGCAGTGTCGCTTCTTCACGCTGGCCAACTTTCTCAGTATAACCTGAAGCTTTTTGTCCATGCAGATGTGGAGTTTGGCCACGAAGTAAATGATGCTCTCATGAGGTTCTTTGACCATTGCACCAGGTTTGTGCAGGAAGTTGATAAAAACTCGTCAGCTGTGATAGAGGTGGACAAGTTCAAGCAGGGACTGGAGATGATGAGGGTCCAGAAGAAAATTGCAGAGCGTCTGGGAATCTCATCCAGTTTAATCACATATGGTTGTATCCACCTTTTCACTTACTTTTTACCATAAATCCACTTTGGCTACCTTCCTTTTTGTCCTTAAATTGCAGATTCCTATCACAAAGAAGCAAATGTCTACATGGTTCATTATGCTCTGTGTGTTTTCCTCTTTTCATGAGCTTGTTCACATTAGCTAAAGCTAATAGCACCTAAATTACTATCACTAACTATAAAATGAAAAAAGAAATGTCAGAGCAAACGTTTATGTCAGTGGCAGATCTACGTGGAGCTCCTGCAAAATACTCAGCACATCTTCACTATCTGCATTCTCCAACAAAGGAGTAATTTGGCAAACTGTGCCCAGTGAAATAAAGCTGCTTTTCATCCATCGAAAAGTGAAACAATAGTGCACCCAAATTAAATATTTAAACTGTTTAAACATTTTAAAAAGGCTGTTGTTTCTGATGTGTACGAATGCACTGGTGTGTATCTTCCCATTGTGATAGAGATTTGCAATTGCTATGATGGTTTTAATTTTGTTACATTGTCCGTGTTGGATATTTTTCTTTAAAAGAAAACAACTATATAATACACAGAACATCAGATGCTTTTTGTCCATTATATTTTACTGTATTGTCCCTAATAAGTATGTAAATAAATCCATCTTAGTCAGTGTTATACAAGTATAGCTCTTAAGACCATTAGACATATTGCTCAGTAGTATAACAATTCTAAGTGCATGTGTAAGAACTGTTTCCTGTTTTTGGCAATTGTTTCAGATCACTGTTTCTGCCTGTGACTGACCACCATCATGTTTCACTTACAGATTTGGCCGAGGCAGCATTTCTCTTGTGCACTTATGAACTTGCTGTCAAGGCAGTTAAGTCCCCCTGGTGTCTACTCTTTGATGAGGATGATGCAAAGGTTGGAGTCCTACTGTTTAATTACATTAATTACAACAATCTGATTTTGCTATAGCTATAGTCCAAGAAAGTCTTTCTTGAGCTGATGAAGAGAAATCTTAGGAGAAAAATAGATGGATATTTGATGTTTCAAACTCCTGACTTAAATGAGCGGGCGATTAACAGGCTTCTGAAACATTTGGAGGCGCTGGTCAAGATCAAAGCATGTTAATGTGCTAAAGTGTCCTGGACAAAGTCTGTCATTCAACTGAGAATCTGTGATTTGAAAATTCCATCCAATCTGACTGACCATGAACTATTTCGCAAATAAGTACAGGTTGAAGTTTCGGTCTATAGCTGTGCAAAACCCAAAAGACTTGCACAGTAATTGCAGTGAATGGTAGTTCTGCAAAGTTTTCGCCTTGGTGACCAAATACAAATCGGCGGCACACTTTTCAGACCCGTATTTGGAAAATGCAATGACATTTCTACCCTTAATGTGCCAGAATGGAAAAAAAGTTCAAAAAGGTCATACCTTAGAAAACTGATTGATAATTTGAAGGACTCTAGACCTTTTCTTCACATTATTGCTCCATGTGTCTTTTTTGCCAACAGGTTATGGAGTATGCAAGTGACCTGAGGGAGTTCTGGAAAAGAGGCTACGGTCATGACATCAACAGCAAGTCAAGCTGCCACCTCTTTCATGACCTGTTCAGTCGTCTGGATAAGGCAGTCAGCGAGAACACGTGATTAGATAATTCATCACTATAGCCTAGGAGTATAAGCTCTTTTTTCAGTGGTTGCTAGTATTCTCAGGCATTTATTTTTTTTTTACCTTTCATGTGATCTAACACTTTCATTGCTGCATGTCTGTTTCGTGTGCTTCAGGTTACATCAGCAGGTCAGTGAAGCGGTGACTGTCCAGATCGGCCACGCAGACACCCTGTTGCCATTGCTCACCCTGCTCGGCTTTTTTAAGGACGCAGTCCCACTGACGTCGACCAACTACGCCTCGCAGACTCAACGCTCTTTCCGCACCAGCCGCATGTTGCCTTACGCTGCCAATTTTCTCCTGGTGCTGTACGACTGCGGAGAGGAAGGCATCAGGCTGCAGCCTCTGCTGAACGAGAAGCCTTTGACCTTCCCCGGTCTGACTGATCAGCAGGCCTCCATGCCGCTCTACGAAGATGTCCGAAAGCACTACCGAGATCTTCTCAGCGGGTGTGACTTTGAGGCCGAATGCCAACTACTCAAAAATCCTGCCGAAGTTTAGTGCTGTTTTCATTTTCTTTTAGAAAAAATAAAGATAAACATCTGTTGAAATTAACTAGTCTGAGCCAAACTGGGAAGAATGGAACATCTAATATTAAGATCATACTTTTTTGTTCCTCTAAATACAAAGACTGGCATATTTAACTAGCTGTGAGCTTTTACTAAAAACTACAACAGTCCATCTCATCTTTATAATTACCAATCTGAACATCTAATGAAGCACAGAGCCTGTGTTTTAATGTAAAAAGGATTTTTGGAATGATTTGGGACATTGTTTTTGAAAGTTTGTAATCTCCTTGAGCTCGTCAAAGAAACCATATTATTTATTTGCTTTGCGAAGATTAGAATATTGACATTGCAGTGAATGTTTTTCAAATTCGTATGAAACAAAGTGTCACAGGGGGCGAAGGAGGGAGAGTATACAGAGGACGAGGAAAAAAAATGCAACACTAAAGAATAGCTACACTAAATGAACTCTGTGACTAGAGCAACTAAGAATAACCAGGAACAGAAATATGACCACAAACACTGAGATGAACTGAACTAAAGTAACACAGAAACAAGACTGATATAAATAAAGGAGGAACAAAGTAACAGAAAAAATCAAAATCCAACTAAACAACATCAGATCCTAACAGAGATCTTCTTTCAAGCTGATTATGCTAACCTGCTAATGCTAGCATGTGATCTGCTTTCTTTTGGAAGCCCCCACGGCACCAGAATGGCATCTCCCAGGTTCTCGTCAAGGCGAGAACAGCCTCTGCATCTCACGTCAATTTGATTGGCTGATAAATACCACTTGAATAACGTCACGCATTCGGAGTCTGCGCAAACCAAAGCGAGATCATGACTAGCTTTCTATGCAAAATCCTCTTCTTTACCACCTTCACCGGATTTTCCTGGTTTTCTCGTACCGCCTCGAGTCCAGAGGAAAACCCAAATATCCCGCTCATCGCCAAGTATTTCGGCACCAAAGGAAGGTACGAGGAAGTGAACCCTTATCTGATACGGGACATACTCGCTGTAAACAGGTCTGGTTTGCAGCCGCCGTCCCCGCGATGTCGCGAAATCCATCTGACGGCCATCGTAAGACACGGGACGCGGTACCCGACGGCCAAGAACGTGAAGAAGATGCAGAAACTTTACAAGCTGGTCCAGAGCAGCGCCCACGGGGAAGAGAGCTGGCTGCGAGAAATCCTGACCCAGTGGACGATGTGGTACACTGAGGACATGGACGGCCGATTGGTCCAGAAAGGCGTGGAGGATCTGAAGCATCTGGCCGTCAGGCTGTCAAAGCTCTTCCCGACAATCATCTCCGAGGAGAAACTCCGAGGTGGACTCTTTAAGTTCATAACCAGCTCCAAGCACCGGTGTGTGAACAGCACGCTGTCCTTCAAAGCAGGGCTGACGGAGATGTGGGCCATCACAGGTATCATCAGTGATAATCACACTGGCTGCAGAATGATGTTTGTGTTGGATCAGTGTAACGGGTGGCTTATTTTTTTTTCCCCCCCTGCAGATGTGGAGTTCCAGCATGCAGTGAACGATGCTCTCATGAGGTTCTTTGACAAGTGCACCAAGTTCGTCAAAGAGGTTGATAACAACCCGTCAGCCTTGACAGAGATGGACAAGTTCACACAGGGACCAGAGATGGTGAGGGTCCAGGAGAAGATCGCTGCCCGTCTGGAGGTCCCAAATCACCTCATCTCATACGGTCAGTTGTAAGGTTTTAGACAAACATGAATGAATGTTTAAGTTATTCCAAAACCAGAAAGTCTGTGCTGTGCCTGTCTGTTGTCACTGCCTTTCATTTGTGTTTGGGAAATGTTAAGTAGGAAGACATTTTAAAAACAAAACTAAAATGTACACGTTTATGGGGCAATCTTTGTGCTATATAATCCAAGCATGTTCATCCTGAGAGCAGGATCTCTTGTCTATTGTTCTCAAAAGTTTGAATACTTTTTGCTTACATTTTTATTTCCGAAGCAGGACTTCATGTCTTATGTTTATCAACTTAATATTTGTTACTAAATTGAATAATGTGCAACAGAAGTGATATGGACTGCACATAGCTTTTTAGATCGACACCCAATATTATTATATTGGGTATATTATTATTATATTATTATTATGTTATATAATAACATAATAATATAATAATATTATTAATAATAATATTAATAATATTATTATTAGGCAGGAACATAATATGGCTTAATATGACTTTATAACTTAATGTCTTTTGTTATTTAGTGAAAAATAAAAACTATAACTATAATTGTGAATGTCTAAGTGACTTTAACATTTATAGATCCATATATTTAATATATTATAAAGTGCCACGCAGTTATATGTTTGCAGTGAAAATTGGACCTGCTTGTCTTCTGAAGTGGCCAATGGTTGTGAATTGGCACTATGTAAATTGAACTGAATTAAATATAAAATAGCAGTAATCCTCCATTAGGTGCCACTTGTAATTTCACATTTTACATTGAGAAGGTCCTTAGCTAGTGATGTACAGAATTAATAACAGTAGGTGGTGCTGTTTCCTAATCTAAATTTTCTAGCCCTTTATCGTCTCTACTGCATTTTCTTCAGGAGTTCCTTTAAATTAAGATTTTTGATTAAAAATGTAACAAAGTACAGGTACGTGTTTAGAGTCCAAACCAGCAGCATCAAACCCTCTGAGCAACCAATCATCCAGGTATATTGTATATTATAATATCATATATGGTATTACATATAAATTGTTTGCAATAGTATTTTTACATGAGTATGTTGTAGTTTTACTCAAGAACATGATCTTTGTTTCCAAACTAAAAAGAATTCACTAGTTATTCTTTTTTGTTTTTTTTTTTTTTTTTAATTGTTTTGCTGTACTGGTCGAATCAAAAGCAATCTATCAGACTAACCTTTAATCCCTTAACCTCTAAACCCGTAGGAGGAACTGGCAGTAAACATGCCCAAATATGAACTGCTACGCGTAAATGTTTTTTATGTGTGTTTGGCTTGTGCCAAATGGTATTGAACTGAATGAAAGGTTATGAATTCATGTTAAAAACATAATAGAAGGGGGGGAAAAATGAGAAAAAAGGGAACTAAGTAAAAAAAAATATATAGCACATTGTGTTGAGCCTGACGGTTGCAGAGTAAAATATGCAACATGAAATTTGACAGAAAATGATTCAGAATTGAACAATTGATATTTTTAGCATTGATCTACAACATGAAGCATTCAGTGAATCATGTATACTATTATTATTTTTTCTATCTCTCAGATATGGTGGAGGCTGCCTTCTACCTGTGTGCTTATGAGTTTGCCATCAAGACAGCGAACTCCCCGTGGTGCCACCTCTTCGACGAGGTTGATGGACAGGTACGGTCTCACTTGCATGCCTTCAAACTGCTGGAAATACATTTGGAGAGTTTTACATACCATCAAATCAGATTCAGGTTGCGTGCTCTTTCTGACCTGCTGTACTCGGAGTATTCAGGTCAGTTCATTGCCCTGGGCAAGGTGCCCAGGAGCGCAGCCTGTCAGCTTCCACCATCGTCTGATTTGGTTCACACTTGTCTCTGTATGTTTTTGTCACAACAGAGAGAGATCACTGAAATTTGCCAACTTAAAAAACATTTTCATTATTACTTTACGTTTTTGGAGTTTTTCAGTTTTTGACGTCATGCCATAAAAACATTTCTAAAACATGAAAACAAATAAACGCATAGTTATCCATTGGCTCCGCGGGGTTTAACCTGACAACAAAACATAGTTTGAAAATTATAGTCCATAGCGACTGAAGGTCCAAACAGCAGAGTAGTCATTTGTTATTACAGTGCAAGCAGGTTTTCGAAATTGAAACCACACATTCGAGTCGCTGTCATACCATAATTTTGACCTATAGAGGTAACCACAAAAGAAGTTGGTAAATGTACCGACTTGTTTACGTAAGATGAACAAATTACGACAAGTATCACTGCAGTATTTGTATCTCAGGTTGAGAAACATGCCATTGAATAATTTCTTCAAAACTGAAGTGTATGTTTATCACGAGGAGGGTCTATGGGAAAAGGATACATATGTTTAGGAACAGAGTAGAGAAATTATCCCTCAAACTTTTTTTTATAAGAATTGTAAAAAGTAGCAATTCTAGTATATTCACCTTTGAGCCTGTTATGCAGCTATTACATTAATTATTTGTAATCTCTTCCTTCTAATCTGATCTAACAGGTTATGGAGTATGCACTCGATCTGAAGCAGTTCTGGAAACGAGGCTATGGATACGACATCAACAGCAAATCGAGCTGCATTCTGTTCCACGATGTTTTTAGTCGTCTGGACCAAGCAGTTAATGAGCACAAGTGAGTGTAAAACAATGGTGGCTGGCATGCTTAACTGCTTTTAAATTCATGAGTAAAATAAAATGATTTCATTTCTAACTCCTCTGGCTTAGACTCATTCAATCCATGTGTTTCCACTTTGAGATAAAATCTCCTTAAAGAATTGAATTTGCCCAAAGAACAAACAATCCCTAGAGTCTTAAGAGGAAGTTAATTTGGTCTTCCTTCTCTTGCAGTGTGATTATTATCACAGTCTAGTGGTGATGGACTTTGGATTCAACAGCCTTATGATTAAACATCATCCTGCTTATGGACAAACTGCGACTTTTACTGAAATCTAGCTACAGTGCATTTCTGGTTCTGATCAGTCACCCCTTTTTACAGTAACATAAGCGTTAAAGTCCTCCAACATAAAAATGACATGTGGCAAGATGACTTGCTACTCCCAAGTCTCACTGGGCGCAAAAGGGGAAAAATGCTGTCAGAACGTTGACTCTAAGCTGAGGGCGTTGAGAAACCTCCCTCTGGTCCAGCTGGGATGCCTTACAAAACTTTGGGGCCAACATGAGGGCGTTTTCCCTTTTATTTAAATGTGTTTCTGAATCTGTGTTTTGGTTTAAACCTTTCCACTGTGGCTCTGGGTGTAACCCAGATACAAGATTATAAGATTATTAGTTTGTATTCTGGATAATAGTCATGGTCACTGAGCAGTCAAGTGAGGCTTCCTGGTTCACAACTTGCACTCTGAACCAAGGTAAATTGGGTTTGATCAAACCAACACCAAACTTTCTCCTGAGTGCCTCTTGGATCAGTTAAGGTACCAGCACCGGCACTTCGAGCGCAAGCTGAAAAGCGCAGCCTTGTCATTTTCAATCACATATGATTCTGTTTGTTCCAGTTCTGGTCAGGCGTTGACTGAAGCCGTGACGGTGCAGGTCGGACACGCAGAGACCCTCCTGCCCCTCCTCACCCTCCTGGGCTTCTTCAAGGACAGCGAAACCCTGACGTCCACCAACTACGCCTCACAGAGAGCGCGCTCCTTCCGCACCAGCCATATGTTACCGTATGCTGCTAATTTGGTCCTGGTTCTGTTCGACTGCGGAGGACGGGACATCAGACTGCAGCCTCTGGTCAACGAGCAGCCGGTCGTCTTCCCAGGCCTGGCTGACCGGCAGGAGTCCATGCCGCTCTATGAGGATGTCAAAAGACAGTATGCGGAGCTGCTTAATGGGTGTGACTATGAGACTGTGTGTGAGCTTTTCAAATCAGCTGAGCCTTAGGGAACAAAGATTTTATTGGCTTTAATGTTTTTCTTTGAATAACGGAGTCAAATTAGGGTTTCAAATGACAACATATTGTTTTTATTGCTTTTAAAATGAAAGACATTAATACCTCACCGTTAGCTGATAATTGCACTCTGAACAAAGATGTGCCGTGCTTGTTGAATTATGACTTAATTGTTGTCTTTGTGCCACAAAGTGTTCCCTGCCTAGGAGATTAAATGTAGATCATTTTACTATACAGTATTACAGCTGATCACCTCACTGAAACTTTTCCAAAGTTGGCTTTACTGTGACTTGGATGTTGTTTCGTTTAAACCGGTTGAATTTTTTAGGATTCATGTGATTTGTGATTAACTAACAATGATTCATGTCATTAAAATATGCTTTTCAATGATTCGGGGTTTAATCAATTTATTGCCTTTAGGGTTGTGAAAAAGAAAACATGTGCGGTTCTGTTTTCGCTTACACTTAAGTGTTCCAGACCATCAAACACATGTTAAAGTACAATAAAGGTATAAAGCAGCTGTCAAGTCGTAATTTCATTCAATAAAATGAAAAAAAAAAAGGTTTTCAAACTACCCACCTTATATGCTGAAAAATATAATTGCCTGACAAGCGAGCAGCAATGACTACTATCAAGTGGTAACTTCTAACGAGTCTTTCACATTGCTATGTTAGCATTTTGGCTAGTTATTCTTTGCAAAACTGTTTTCTGTCCAGTCACAGTGACAAGATTTGAGCAGTCAACGGCCCATTTAAGGCCTTAAACAGGTTGTGTGTCACACACAGCATCTTGTATTTGTCCAGATTTAGGCTAGGATGCTCCGAAAGGTTAATAGTTTTTCAGCCAACCTTCAACGGTGGAGTCGCTGGTGTGACTGAATCATTGTCTCACTGTTTGACACAATTGTGCTTGAGCTTGAAGTCACCAGACATTCTTCTTAAAGACTTTCTTCTGAAGAACAGAATTCATTCATTTTAGCTAAAGGTGGAGCACCACCACTCTACCACCACGTGGTTTGACTGTATGACGTCCGTTTCTGAAATGCCTTGTCGTGTGCGTTGTGGAGCATATTTTAAAACAGGGCTCATGAGTCAGTTTGAATGAATCAAAAACTCATCAAATTAGATTTTTTTTTTTTTTTCATTGTGTTTTCCTTTAGGATACAAGTGTGGTCTTGATACATTTTTGTGAATAAGAGCAACACACATTGCAAGATTTTGAGATTTACCTTTTGAAATGCACTGCGATCATTTTGCACACAACTGTACATTATGCTTTCATTTGTATTTTAGTCTTAAAACCAGGATTTACTTTGGAAATTTTCCTGGATTGATTCCACAAGCTTTTTTTTCCCGTTATTGTATGATCCCTGTAAAACACCAAGTCACTCATGCTCAAAGTTTTTTACTAACAAACTGCAGTTATGAATGCTTATTTATTTACATATAGTGTCTTTGTTAAGAAACAATCGCTCTAAGATGTAAGAAACATTGCATCACGGTGGGAGTCCTTTCATGTTTTATTGATGGGGACTCAAACAAAGTGAATAGGAGAAAGGTGGGTGAGTGGGTGGGGTAGAATACAGAATCTGAGTAAATCCAAGACAAACTGGGGGGTGGGGGGAAAGAAAAACAAGAAAGCAAAAGGGATCAGACATGGAGCAGGAGCCATCAGGAGCCTTAAGGGGGAAGAATAGGAATCAACCAGTGTGCGTGGCAGAAACATCACAAGAGGATCCTGTAATCTTGGAGGCATATGCTGTATATTGAGGAGGAGCAGCTCACAGGCATACTGTCAGAAGGTGACAGAGAGGATGGGTAAATAAACACAAAAGGGGAAATACAGAGAACAGAGAAACAACAAGAAAAATACGAAAAATCCCCTCAGACCAAAACCCAAAACAACAGAATCCATTCTTACGCTCAACTCCAGCAAGTCACCTTTACCACATTCCTAAATGCTGAGGTTATGGAATGTGATGAATGAGCTGCTATTTGTTGTAACAAGCAATTAAACAAGTGTGCCTAATAAAGTGTGTAAGAAAGTCTAAGCTGCTGCAAGAGTCCTGAACAACACCAAGAAAATGTATCATATTGCATGAGTTGTTATATCACTGCTTTAGGAAATTCTGCTTCTCTGCTTTGCTCTAAACTGGCCTCAAAAACTGATATATATTTTAAATTTGCTTTGTAAATATGAACCATTCAGAAACCTCAGGTCATCAGGGAATGACCTGAGGTGTTCTTTACTGAACCAGGTGAGGCAGGATTAAATTTCTATCTGACAAACTCCCCCAGAAACACTGGGATGTGCAGACTCTGTTGCTTCAAATTAGGACTGGAAAAATATTGAGCAACTTTCTGTTAAAAAAAAACAAAAACAAAACAAAACAAAAAAAAATCCTGACCTGTATTCTGAACACTGATGAGTGGAAAAAAGTGTGAGATTGAAGATGGATCTGAAATCTAATTGAAAACTAAATGTTGATTTGAATTTGCATTTGAACGTTTTCACATAGATCTATTTTTAAGCAAACCCCAGAGGGCTTTATTTTACGTCTGTAATTTGATACCTATTAAATATAAAAACGGTTGTCTATCTCAGATGAGTTATTCTGTCAGACGTAAAAAAAAATAAATAAATAAACCCATTTAAAAAAGCTAAAGTTTTCAGAACATCCTGTTACAGGGGTTAGTTCATTCTTTAATCCATAAATACCTCATCAGTTATTAACTTCGCTTTGTGTGAACGACCTGTTAACTGCAATTTAACAAGGCGCTAGAGAACCTACTGTTTGACCAGGAAACAGCTCATAAATTTCAAAAACCAGCCGGACAAGCAACACCGTGTCAAATCACGGCCCTTCTCTCCGTCTTTACTACACAAAGAACATTTGAGAAGCTGCCAATTATGTAAATGTATTGGACGTCGGAGCACGAGGGAGGTACCGGGGGCCGGGCCAGTCGACTGCTACGTGTCTTGAAAACGGTTTTTAAAAAGAAGAAGAAGAAAAAAAAAAACCTCCTCCGGTTTATAAGCGGCCGTAAAAAGTTTGGTGGTGAGAACTTTGCGAAGTCCCGCTACCGTCCAGGCCCTGCGGCTGTCTCCTGCGCGTGAAGCGGTTCGATCCCGGTGTCCAGCTGAACGTCGGTGGTGCGAAATGTCCAGCGTGAAAAAGCTTCGTACTGTGAGTAGACATGCAGACAACGGTGAGAGAGAGAGAAAAAAATCTGTAAATACGACTTATTTCCATGGAAACCGGGATAAATGTTTCGTCCCGGGGGCGGATAAGTCTTGTAAAGACACCCGGCACTCATAAAAAAATACATATATATATATATATGCGTCAAGTAACTTCTTCGCAGACTGACCACTGGACATCCCCTCCTTCCCCGGTGCTCTGTCTGCAGTCTGTCTGATCAAGATGGGCTGTTTGCAAACGTTCTTTGTGTCGTTTTGCCTCACAGGTGTTCGCTCTCTATGCGCCTTCACTGTATACCCAGGTGTGATGGCCACAGCCTTGCCTTTGACTCTGAATAGGCCGGTTGTAGTAGGAACATATCCATGTCAGCCTGGCCCACCGCTAACATTGGGTGTTTTGTGAAGGAGAGAGAAAGAAGCCACTGTGGAACTTGTGCACAGGAATGCTGCCGGCTTCGAGAACGTGCATTTATGTTGAGATTATTTTAGGCATGCAGATGCAATTAAAGCATGCTGATGCATCCCACAGATATTCAATATACTGCTGGGATGACTTTTCTTCAAAAACTCACCTGGCACAGAGAATTAATCTGTTGGAGCTTGTGTTGTAGTGCTGTAGCTTCTGTAACTGACTGAGTCACTGTTCGTGGGAAATTGTGACATATTTGGTTTCTGAATCATTAACGGATACTTGAACGGGGTCACCTTCACGGTTTTCTCAACAGAAACCAACAAAATCTAAATTTGTAAAATGAAGAGGAAAGCCTAAACTGATAGGATAATTGTGCAAATATGTTAGTATTTATCTTCATATCCTCCTCTGGGCCTCATGCCTTGAACTGACTATGGCTGTTTAAAAAAAAAAAAACTTGCTACGGAAGCCTAGAAAGACAATTGGGGGAGGGAATCTAAGAACCCATCTTCTTAGTTTCACCCAATAAAATATATTTTTTCATTATGTACGGTGTAAGTGAGATAGATAATGACTAGTCACTGCAGGGATGAAAAGTAATTAAAAGAGTAATTTTCATAATGCTGACATCAGCATTATGAAAAATCGTCCCTTTTCCTTTAATAGAAAGAACACTCTAGGATGTGTGACGTGTCAGAGGAATGGACTTTCAGAGTCAGGTCTGTGTTTGTATGTGAAAGGAGACTCTGTTAGGAAATCTCCCCAGAAGAGCAAAGAGGTCCTGTTAGGGAGGAGCAGGGTGGAGTATGGTAGACTATTTGAGCCCTGGGTGTAAGGGCTGGAGGCCCATGTAAGTAGGACAGAAGGGAGTCTTGGTGCTCAGGCCTGTCTGTGTGGGCTCGAGCCATGCCACATCATCTCTGGGCAGGAAGCAGCACACTGGTCACATTGTGTCATCAGTCTCAGTTTTCTCCCTCCATCCTGTCTGCTTTTAGCTGTTCCACCCAATGAGAAGAAGGAACAACTTTATGTATTCAAACTTTTAAGACAGCCAATTATTATCTTCCAGTTGAGTGTATAAAACCTATCTTACTATGATCATTCAGCTTTGTCATTGGGCATGGATGTTCACTGGTAAACGATATTAAACTGGTACTTCCATGTGGATAAATACTGCACTGCGACTGATTGGCAAAAAAATACTGTCCGACTGAGTCCTTTTCATTTTTCTTGCAGCACTTTTATGTCCTAATGTAATGTTGAAAAGTTCCTATCTACCGAACCAAATTGAACTTCCGCTTTGTGTCTGGTTTTCAATTTTAGAACCTCACAAGGTCAACCAATGTGGTCTACCAGGCTCACCACGTCAGTCGGAACAAGAGAGGGCAGGTTGTGGGCACCCGGGGGGGCTTCAGAGGCTGTACCATCTGGCTCACAGGTTCACTGATGTGTAGACTTCCCTTTTGCTCTATATTTTTCTCTTCTTCTTTAAATTAACGTGCATTCTGTTAACAATCCCTATCAGGTTTGTCTGGCGCTGGCAAGACGACTCTTAGTTTTGCCTTGGAAGAGTACCTTGTGTCCCACGCCATTCCATGCTACTCACTGGACGGTGACAACATTCGCCATGGCCTAAACAAGAACTTAGGCTTTTCTGATGAGGACCGGGAGGAAAACATACGACGTGTGACTGAAGTGGCAAAACTTTTTGCTGACGCTGGGCTTGTTTGCATTACCAGTTTCATCTCACCTTTCACCAAGGTCAGAGAACATTGTGCACCGACGTCACATGCTGAAAACATTATCTCACCTGTAGATTTATTCTAAACTTAAAGTTTGATGAAAGAGAAAAGGCGAACCCGGAACACATTCTGATCTCAATACATAATACAGTCCATACTTTCCTGAGAAGTCACGTTTTTAAGTGAAGTCAAGTCAATTTATTAATAAAGCACATTTAAAAACAACAAGAGCTTACCACAGTGCTGGCTAATTCCAGAACGCACCCTTCCAGTACAAGGTTCTGGCAAGGTACCTCACTATAAGTCCCAACATATAAACCCCATTTCCTGAAAATACTCAGGAAGGTTCAGAAGTGGAAAACTGTAGGCTTTTGAGAAGTATTCCACATAGAAAGTTTCATAAAAGTTCGACAATATTTATTGGAAAATTCCAGAAATTATTTCTTTTAAGTTTCGTGAAAGCGACAGTAGAGTAAAAGGTACATTCTGGAAAGCATCTTCTTTCTGGGAGGATACAGACAGACAACGTTAAAAACTATTTCAACAATTGCTCTGCACATGCATGTTCTGACTAATAGGTACTGAATACATTTTTGGAACTGAGTGTAATTACATGCTCTTTGCATCCACAGGACCGTAATGAGGCGAGGAAGGTACATGAGAGTGCCGGGCTAAAGTTTTTGGAAGTCTTTGTCCATGCTCCTCTTGAAGTGTGCGAGAGTCGGGATGTGAAAGGGCTTTACAAGAAGGCCCGTGCTGGAGAGATTAAAGGTCTGTTTAGCAATACTTTCTGTCGATGTTATCCTTACAATCTGTCTATTACATCTAATACCCACAACCCTGTTTACTTAACCTACCATTTCTGTGGTTTGGCATATTTTCCAAGGTTTTACTGGGATTGATTCAGAGTACGAACGACCAGAGTCACCAGAGCTTGTTCTGAAAACTGGAGAGCTGACTGTGAACGAATGCATTCATCAGCTGCTGGAGCTGCTCCAGGATCAGGTAGGCGGGAGGAGCAAGAATCTTGAGCACTCACCTTGGGATAGCATAAGGTACTCCTTCAGGATCAGCTTACATTTTCATCCTCCAAAAAGCTACTGTTAGCACGCATTGTTCCTAGATGGGACGTGGCCAAGTACCCTCAAGAACAATGTATATCTCAGTTTAAACAGGTAAAGTAAATCTAATCAAGGATGGGGTACTGTATGTCAAGCACGTGTGAAAAATAAAGAATTTAAAAATTTAAGACATGAAGACAGTCATGAGGATCCCGGAAGATCGACGTTAGTACGTTTAAAACCAATGATGAGAACTTTGTGATAATCTTTTTATAATGTTTATTTGACAAAACATTGAAACAGGAAAATGAGTGGTTGGGTATTTGAGTTACAAACAGTGGATATGTGGAATGAATACAAGGTGTGGCAAGTATTCAGAGAGCAAAAGATTAATTGTTTAGCTCAACAAACAAACCAGGTATTATGACTTCTGAATTTTGCTGTGTTGACTTAAACATTCCTCAAATGCAAAGTACATTGTATGTTTGTCTTGTGAAAGTCTTGCCTACATGTTGCTTGAAGCGACATGTCGCTTTCAAGCAACATGTCTGGCATATATTTGACAATGAGCTAATTAGGCAGTATTTCATTAGGTTTTCTGAAGTTGGTTTTGCACTCATTTTCAGTTCACCGCTTAGACATTTGTAGTGAAGTCATTTATTTTGTTTCTAAGCCTCATAAATTAAGAATCGTTCAGATATAAAACAGGCAAAATGCTCAAACACTGAAGCCCTGCTGTGATGACGCATCAAATACATTTTAGATCTGATATTTGGTTAACAACAGCTTGTCGCTATTTCAAAACACAATTTCTTGGTTGACTCTAAAAAATTTCAAACATAAAATAATTTGACATATATAAAATGGTATTTTTAGTTCAGCATCAGTTCAAAACTCTGACGCAGATGCTTACTTTAGCTCTGTTAGCGGCTAATAGTTAGCCAGTCACAACATTCTTATGCTGTCTAACAAAAAAACTTAGAAGTGCTGAGAGTTTTTTTCTTTGGTTATGTAACAGAGCATTGTTAGACATGTCAAGTTTATATTACTCATACACCAACTGGACAGAGCTTTGGAGGACAGGCTTAGCTATGAGTTTGAAATATTTTGCTATTTGTTGTTGTTTTGAAGCTCTTGTCTGTTTTATTTATTCATTAGCTATTATATGAAGTCCATTGAAGCATCATGCATGTCTCAGGTTTGGACAATTCCCCCCCCCTATTTGCTGTAGATATTTTGGCCTTAGATGATTTGCTTTCTTTCACTTCCTTCATTTTTAAGCTCACTGCATGCCATCAAGTTCAATGACAGAACAAAAAGGAGTAGAAGAACAACCAAAGTTAAAAGAAAACAACGTTGCCAGACTTTAGGACAATTGTTGCTATTCAAGACCAGTCTGAAAGATTACGGAAAATCCTTGCTCCTTGAAAACAAAATATAAACAAATGTTTGATTTTAATCTTTTGCACAACTTTGTATGTCTGTGCAGAACATTTTTGCACAGATTGTCTTGCAGGAATTGTTTCTAATTTAAATACTTGCAAGTCAAGAAAATAGATCTGGACATAACAATAAGGTCCTGTAAAAGTGTTGGTGTTGCAGCACATTGATTTATGATTATTACAATGAAACTCTGAGAAGCCAAATATGTAAAAGACAATGTGGATGTTTCTTTAATTTTTCAAGTGCTGATTTTTATTTCTTTGAAGTAGGCAAACCTGGACACATGAACGCACTACAAGTCGATGTGCTTGAATTACTACTGTCAACCCTCATCCTCTTTCCTAGTCCCCAGCTTTGCTGGTTTATATTTTACTGATAAAGTAAATATGTAAACACAAGACACTCTTGGAGCCATATCACTGATGTAGGAATTTAACTTTCTGCTGAGTCACTGTGACTTTTTCGATTTGCTGTGTTAAGTAAATGCAGAAAATTATACACAGCTTAGAAATCTGCGATGTAGATTTATGGGGAAAATGTCTGCCTTAACTCTAAAAACTGACAGAAACCTCATATTTATACATATAAAAAATGAGGACCATGCATGGCCTCTGAACAGGGTCAAATTACCATAGCAAATGGTTAAACAAGTTAAACTAAAATCCTGCTCATATCTGGCATTGACGTGGCTGATCCCATTACAAGTTAACAGCTTTGAGCACGAGCATTCACACAAACTATTAAAATCCAGCCTTCAAACTTATTCATGTCCCAAATGGGCAATTGATGTTACAGCAAGTATAACAATTAAAAGACAAAGAATCAAAGTTAATAAAATAAAAAAGACATCAAATATAAATCATAATACATAATGTGACAAATACAGCAGTGTACATCAGTGTCGACCGACAGATGCTACAAACACTAACAATCAGATGCGAGTATCATGACCTTGTCCTGCATTAAAAAGAGAAATTGCTGTAGAAACAAACGAATGTTTGTACCTGCTACTTTTCATACTAAAAAGTCTGAAGCAGAGGCCAGGGGACAGAAACTAGAACTCGACATGTCACGGGTGAGAGCTGTCAGCAAGAATGCTGTTAGTTTTCATGATCTGAGTAATCAGGTCTCATGTCTGACTTCTCAGACTTAACTAATCAGGTGTCAGTGTTGTACATCCAGTATACAACACTGCAAGTTGAGTGTTACAATGAGTGTTATGCCGATTAACTCCTTGATCGACACATAGTGGATCTTCCAGTTGTGCAGCCAACATCAGTTCTGCTAAGTTTTTTTTAACTACATTCCCACAGTTCACATTCACTTGAGAAACATTTTTTTATTAAGTTTATTGCTACAGAAATCTTGATTAACGTGCAGTGGCAACACTAGAAGAATAAAATAGAGTAAAGTGATTGAAGACTTCACACTGAAAGTTGTAATCTGTAAACTGTCCTTCAGTAAAACAGTAAAACCCCACATGTCAGTGGCAGCTGTTCTCTGTCTAATTATGGCAAGATTTAAAAAGGAAGCAGCAACCTTATAGTATCTAGTAAGGTTTTTACTATCAAATAAATTTGGTTGGCAAATATGTTTAAATATTATTTGTCAATCTTATGATTACACTGCAGAGCGCTTTCTGGTAATGCACTGATCCATACAATCCAAACTGATGATAGTGCCAGGCCTGAACGAACTCTGAGATGGACTGAGCAGTAAAAAGGACAGTCAGACACAGGTTGAAGTTAAAAAAAAGTTTCTTTTTTTTTATCTTAACCCAAATCACAAACTTGGGTAAATATTTGAAAATTGGTCCATAAAAGAGGTCAAAGTAACCAAACTCTACTAAAGCTGACAAAAAAACTAAAACAAATCTACCTATTTAAATAAAACAAAGTTAAATACTGACTGATTAATCCACACAAAAGACACAAAAACTTAACCGAAACTAACATAAGAAAAATCCCTTGATGCTGAGTTGTGCTATGAACCAAGCTGCAATCTTCATAGACTTGCTCCATTCGTTCTCCACCTCTTTGTGCCCCTGAAGGACTAGAGCAGCCGGGATGGAGGTAACTCAAACAAACACAGATTAAATCAAGTAAAACATAGAACAGTGTAAGCTAAAACGCGTGTACTTATTCTAGAATACAGTGTTATATGATGTGTAGAAGTCTAAACAAAAACCAATTGTTACTCTGTTAACAGAGTAATTGATCACAGACCCTTAGAGATTCACATGCTAGCTGTGACATTCACATGCTAGCTGTGAATCTCTATTTATATTTGCTTGATTCATCAAGAAATTATGTACTTTACATCAGATATTTGGCAATACTTCAAGCAAGAAGTGTCAGGCTTGGCATGTGCCAGTTCCTATAAAAAGACTTCTAGTTCTCCTGGTAGTGAGCAATTATCTCAATATCCCTTCTAAACAGTCATGTTACTATTCTGGTTCCCTAGTAACAATGAAAGATATTTAGTTAAGTAACAACTGCACTGCAGCTACCGACCTATCCTTGTTCCCCTTGGTGGCTGCCAGGGAGGCTGATAATCCTTCGCTTGGTCTTTGCTGTTGCTAGGATCCAGGAGAAATGGATCTCAGCTCCTGTGGACTGAGATCTTTAGTGTTTTTCCTGGTATCTGTTGGAGCCACTTCTCCAGAGTGGGGGTCACTTCTCAGTGCTCAGTGCTACAATAACCTTGGACGCTACAATTACTTTCGCCTGAAATGTTATCTCTATCGCTTCGCTAACCCCCTTTCACAAAAGACTTGAAGATATCAGTATTCCTGCCTGTTTTGTGAAAGGGAATAAACAGGTTAGAGAGACTCCACCAGGAATAAGGAGAGTGATGGCAAATATACCGTACAATCTTTTTACAAATTACCTGGAGTCCCAGTAGGTATTGAAGGATCTGTACCACTGCAAGTCAGCATACTAAAGGGATTGAAAACAACTATACATAGAAAAAAAACAAAACAATTAAAAGCTCATTTACTCATGTTTTCTAACATTTTAAAGTGCAAGACTTATCTGCCATATTGAACTAACCAGATAAAATAACATATTCTCTTTCAATTGCAAAGCCTGCTAAACATTTCCTTTGAACTGAACTGTAGCCCTTTTTGAAAACTGGAAATTATGTCAGTGAAAAGTCAGGTTGTGTTTATGGAAGCTATAAGCTGGGTGCTGTCAGCAGTCAGTGAGAGGTAGCGAGATTTGCCACTGTTAGAGGTAATCAGATGTTGGAAACAGTGATTAACTCAATACCAGCGGAAAGCTTGAGTGACGTTTGCTAATGTTTTAAAACTAGACAGGATGTTAAGCAACTATGAAACTACAAGTCTAATTGTTACTAATATTACATTATTAGGGTAGCAAGTATGGTAACAAGATGGTTTATTAGTAGGAAAGAGATAAGATTTAAAAAATGACACTGGGCATTTCATTACACATTTTTTTTTAGCTTGGTGTACATGTCTGTTGGTCTGCTGAACTGAAATAATTGTAAAGCAAATATTTAATGGAGAGAAGGGAGATAAACAGAAGGATCAAAGTCACGTCAGATCTTCTCACTTGAGAACTCGTCTTTATGATCAAAAGATAAGTATGCCGCAGCGTATGCTGAACGTGCATTTCATGAGATCCTCTTGAAAACAAAAAATCCCGGGATGTTCTTATCACTGGTTGAAGTGATGAAACAAACTTTTGCTGATTCACAATTCTTCTTTCTCCCTGTACCGTCTGCAGAACATTGTACCAAGCGAGATCATAGAGGAGGTGAATGAGCTCTTTGTCCCGGAAAACAGACTGCATCTTGCAGTCGCCGATGCAAGCACACTGCCCACCATCAGCATCACCAAGGTGGTTATCTACAGTGCTTAGGCATTTTTTGTTGTTGTTGACGAGACGAAGTTCACCGTCATCTTGTGTGACCTGAATTTTATCAGTAGCTGCTTTCCTCCAGGTGCCCTCAAGATATTTTGGAGGATGAGTGAACATTTTCTTTTTCTCAGCAGACTGTCTGGGGTTTGGATCTTTGACTAATGCCGATGTTCTCCATCCTCAGCTGGATCTACAGTGGGTGCAGGTCTTAGCTGAAGGCTGGGCAAGTCCTCTGAAGGGCTTCATGAGGGAAAGAGAGTTCCTCCAGGTCCTGCACTTTGGCAACCTGCTGGATGGTGAGAGATAACCACGCTGACAATCTTTGTCTCTAACGCAGCCCGCAGTCGTGCATGTTCAGATGTGTATATGAATACATTGGTAGTCAGTTCTGAAACACTAAGTAGCCAAAAATGTGAGTTCAATATAAATCATTACATAAATAGAAATGTGGGTTTTTTATGCCTCCTCATAAAGTGTAGCACTGTAAAGAACAGAGTCTAATTCTTCCTCTACCTCATAACTATCAATGGTTTCCTTAAAATACATCCACATTTCTATAAAGCTGTTCTCAAGTTAACTCTGTGATGCCCAGAATTGTTCCACATTTATTCAAAATTTGGTACAAGTGACTATTTGTCTTGAGCATTGTTTTCTGTGGGTTTATTTTATTTTGATAGGTTTCTGTATTTATCCCCATTACTTCTAACACACCTCCAAGGCCACTACACTTTATTTAATTTAAGGGATTCAGAGTAAAGAGGCAGAGAATATGTTATTATGTTTGTAGCTGACCTGCTCTTTTTCTTGATTATTTTTCTTCTTTGTTTCAGGCGGCGCCATCAACATGTCGGTTCCCATCGTGCTGCCTGTGAGCACCGGGACCAAGCAGGAGCTGGACGGCTGTGCAGCCTTAACTCTGGAGTACCAGGGCTCCCGTGTGGCTATCCTCAGGAATCCTGAGTTCTACGCACATCGCAAGGAGGAACGCTGTGCCAGACAGTGGGGAACCACGTGTCCGCAGCACCCTCACATTAAGGTGATCAGAAAGCAGTAATCTTAAAAGGGGAAAAAAAAAAACTATCTAAAACAACCTGGCCCTATTGGAAGGATGATTGCCTCCTAAACCTAAACTCGTTCTGCAAATCTTGCCTTGCCACCAAGTGTTTGTCTTGGTCTTTTACAAAAAACAAAAAAGAAGAACCTGTTTAAATGCGTGCCACACCTTCCAATTATATTTAACTGTGGCGTTTGATAGGACCACTCCACAGATTTTATCTGTTTTTGGGAGCAGGATGCATTATTAAAATATGATGATCTGAAACATTTTGTGCAGATGGTTATGGAAGGAGGTGACTGGCTAGTGGGCGGTGACCTGGAGGTGCTGGAGCGGATCAAATGGAACGATGGACTGGATCAGTACCGTCTGACTCCCAAGGAGCTCAAGCAGAAGTTTAAAGACATGCAAGCAGGTTGGAAAGTCTGAATTATTGTTCTGGAGGATAAGTCAGCGAGCTAATTACATGTAATCAATCCAGTACCGGCAAAGTCTGGGCTCACAACTGAGTGTAGATGACAGTAAGAGGTACTTAGCGTATACTTGAAAAATTTCTACACCTAAACAAAATACTTTGTTGCGTTTGACACAGAATAATATTAACACTGTCAAGGATTTTCCTATTTCTTTCTAATGCAAGCGTGATATGACTAAGAGTCCTCTATTTCTAATCCACTCCTCAGAATGGGAAAAACCAAAGAACATGCCTTTCAAGTGAAGAGAGTCGGAAAACAGACACAAGGAAGTTATCGAACTTGCCCATACTTAATAAGTGGAACTCATGCAAGATGATAAGGGTGCCCGGAAAACTCTCCAAAGCTCCTTGTTGAAAAAATGTATCATAAACGGGCCATTAAGTAAACGGGTCATTAAGTTTATATTCAGGTTTTGACACGTCGTACCAGACAGGCCAATAAAAGCAGGCGGTTTTGCATCCAACTTCTTCCATTCCTAGAAATCCAAGTTTCTTCCCTCTCCTTTCAGACAAACATTGGAATGGATCAAAAAGGGAAATGGTAAATTTAAACCTGCATGAGCGCTTCTGATGCATGAAGTTTTGCATCATCAAAGAGTAACGATGAGATGAACATCTCATTTCTCTACAATAACTCTTTGAAGAATTTGAATTAATATGAGTTGCAACAACATTTAATTTCCCGTTGGGATCACTAAAGTATTTTTGGATTGAATTTGAATTCACTGTGGCATGTACTGCTGGCTGAACATTGTTCAATATAATAATTTATCCAATAATACAAATGAAAGGTCTTGGCTTATATTTCTGTATTTCATTATATTTCTCCCTTTTTATAAACATCCAACAAAAGTGTTAAACCATCAAAGACTCTGGCTGATTTCTAACCTCTACACTGTGTTGCACTGCATCTTTTTCACAGCTTTATAAGAGTGAGCAATAAGCCACAGAGACAGCAACATTTCTGGAGTTTACTTTATTTAACTGGATTTGTTTATAGTCATAAAAAGAAGGCCTCTAACCCTAACCGCCATGCAGTGCGAAGCTGAATTTATGATTACAGTCTATATGACTCATTTAAAAAGCATGATAAGCATGATTGCTGTGACTTTTATTAATAAGCTCAATAATCTTCGAATATATTGAAGAAAATGCTTGCGTGATGCTTAAAATATCTTTATATTGTTTTGTTTGTTTTTTCCTCAGATGCAATTTTTGCGTTCCAGCTGCGCAACCCAGTGCACAACGGTCACGCCCTCCTGATGCAGGACACCAAGCGGTGTCTCCTCGATCGGGGATACAAAAACCCGGTTCTCCTGCTCCACCCTCTTGGGGGCTGGACCAAAGACGACGACGTGCCTCTGAGCTGGAGGATGAGGCAGCACGCCGCCGTCCTGGAGGAGGGCGTCCTGGACCCGTCCAGCACCATCGTGGCCATCTTCCCCTCGCCCATGATGTACGCTGGACCCACAGAGGTGAAGAGAAACGGTTCAGCCAGAGGTTACGTTACCAGTCGTTGGTGAATCCATGTCGGGGCTGAGTTTGTCGGTCTGGATGTCTTCCAGGTGCAATGGCACTGCAGAGCCAGGATGATTGCCGGGGCGAACTTTTACATCGTTGGCCGCGACCCAGCCGGCATGCCTCACCCTGTGACGAAGCAGGATATGTATGAGCCCACGCACGGAGGAAAGGTTCTCACCATGGCCCCCGGCCTCACCTCTGTGGAGATCATCCCGTTCAGAGTTGCTGCTTACAACAAGACCAAGAAGGCCATGGACTTCTACAGCCCGGAAAAGTGAGCAAAGACAAATGATTTAACTTTATTGAACAGTGCCTCTCAAAACAATTCACACCTCCTTGAACTTTTCCGTATTTTGTCACAAAGGGAGCTGAAATTGAATACATTTCATTGGGATTTTGCTTTAAGAATATATTGAGAAATGTAACTTGCAGTTGTATTCAGCTTCCTAAGTCAATACTTTCAGAAAAGGTGTCATCACATGCAATCTTTTAAGGGTCATTTTCCTGCAACTGTTGATTTATGTCTGTCCCAATAAATAAAACGTGGCTCATTTTCAGGTATTTGAAATCCTTCACATAAAATCTCAACAAACTTACGAAAGCTCAGAGTTGTCAGACGACAGAAAATTGAACTCTTGAACAGATATGAGTTACTTTGCAGGAAACCGCAAATCCTTGTCTTAAGCCAAGCAAAGACATCCTTCCTTTTTTTTTTCTAATCTAATAATTCTTACTTCTTTAATTTCTCAGCCATGCAGATTTCGAGTTCATCTCTGGAACCAAGATGAGGAACCTGGCTCGGAGCGGAGGGAACCCGCCCGACGGCTTCATGGCCCCAAAAGCCTGGAAGGTGTTGGTGGAGTACTACTCTTCTGTTCAGAAGAACAACTGATCACTTTTCAGTGCACGCTCAAATTACATTTGATAGATTTATTAGTATCTGGGGCATAGAAAATTGTATACTCCTTCCTCCTGGGGGTATTATATCCGGGATGGATTTCTATAAACAATTTGGTATTCTTGGTTTTATTTTGATGTCTTAAAGTTAAATGATATTTACATACCTTTTAAAGCACAACAGTTTATAAGTCCATTATGTGTTTAAATGCATATTAACTTAAGCTACATATTTTAATAAAGGTAACATGAGATTATTTTTTATTCCTTTTTTTATAAGCTTAGAAGTATGTACCAAGAACAGGAAATTATGTTTTAATATTTACATATCTGAAGGAGAAAGGATTTTTTTTTTTAAAGTAGATTTTACATTTGCAGCATTAACTATTATACCAGAGTCTTATCGAGTTATTTGTTATGATCTGAATGTAGTTTTGTCACTGCATACAATGCCTAACTGTCTAACATGTATGGCTGTTTTTATAATGTGAAAAGTGCCTTTTTCCTGTCATGTCATTCAGAAACTGTAACTTTTCATTCTTGCTGGTGTTTAACTGTAGTTTATGTCAGGTTTGTGAGGCATTATGAAGTGGACTTGTGCATTCATAATTGAAGACTGCGGGAGTTTGACATTGAGTAATAAAACAAAAGCGTTTCTGTTAATCACTGACAGAACCCTGATAATGGAACATTTTATACTTCACAATGAAGGTAAAGTACTTTTCTGAGTGCTGCAGGTTATGCAACATGCTTCGCAATGACGTTTGTGTGCACAAAGTGCACGCTGTTGGTACAAGACCGAAGTGAATCACGTTCAAGACTCGCAGGCGTTGCAAAGCCGCCATCTGCTGGTGAAGAATGGTGCATGAATAAAACTGGAAAGAGCACAGTCAGTAACATTCAAAACTCACCCAGTACTCTCCTCGCATTATCTTCGAGATGCAAATGCATTGATATTTTTTGTTTTCTTTTTTGTTGCTGCATCTAATTTTAATTGTTGTGAGAAACACAGCATTGACTGCAAACGACTTAACTAAATCCTTTGTAGCAGATTAAGGAGAGCCTTAAAAATAAACACTTGCTGCTAGGCAAGCTTGAAGGACTGATTATTTTACCAGTCAATTAACTTTCCAGGTAAGCTCATTTCTACGAGACGGGTTTTTCTCTAAAGGGGAAAGCTGCTGTCCACTTTAGCAAACTCCTAAATAGCTTTTGGATTTAATCTATTTTCCAGTCAACGCCTTTCACCTGTTAAATCTCATCTGCAAAACTTTGTGAACTGGATTCAGCACTTCAGAACACCTTTTCTTTTAAGTATAAGTATTTCACATTAGGTCCCAATTTTAGATTATATTTCATACTGACCACAAATCACAACACATCTTATCACAACGAACTTTGCAAGGCATACGGATACAATGAAACTTCAAATACATGAGTTTACATTCAGCAGTTGTTACAGTTGTCCTTTAAACAGTGTCACCAGCGTCAAAAGCCTCGAGTTGCTTCTCACGAGCAAGTTTGGTGGATTTTGCGTCCATTTGTACTGGAGCAACTGGTGCCACAAATATTTCCTGCTTAAACAATTCTCAAACCAGTGCATGGCAAAAGGTGCAATGTTGCCATCTGCTGGTGAAGCTCGCAAACTCGACCAGAGCACAGAGCCGCAGCTTTAAGAGGCAAACGCATTGGAGTCTGCATTCATTTTTATTTTTTTTTGTTATTGTTGTTGTTGTGAAAAACACTGCCTGGAAAAATTAAGGAGAGTCACAAAAAACCTAAATAATAAAAATAATAAAATAAACACTTGCTCCTAGATAAACAGACTGAAACATTTTTACCAGTCATTTAAGCTGTTAGGTACGCTCATTCAAGTGGGAAAACTGGTGTCCACTCGAAAAGACAGTCCTACTCCTACATAGCTTTGCATTATATCACATATTTATGTTCCAATCAGAGCCCTTTACTGATTAATTTGCTAAGCTGCATCTTCAATACTTTGTAAAATCTTCAGATGGAATCTTGAATTATCAGAGCGGTTTTCTTGCTAAATTCATTCATCTTTTCTTTATAAAGTGACTTCAGATCTTGAAGTCGTTATTTGGTAGAAGTGCCTGAGTCCAATTTTGAGCTGCTTTCCACAAGCAATAGCCTCGACAAATTTTCTGAGATTGTGTCGTCAAAACTTAAGAATAAAAATTCCTTTTATTGGCCCACACTGTTGAAATCACGGTGCAACAACAACAAAGTGACAAATAATCAAAGCAAGTAGATTCACACAAATATAGAATTTAAACTACATACACACAGAATAGGAAATAAAATAATGTACAGTGAGGACAACTTTTCGGCATGCTGTGCAGTTATTAAAAAGTAGCGTACAAGCCCAAAGGAATGTTCAGCTGGTTGATTAAAAAAAAAAAAAAACAACTTGAAAATATCCACATGTATTTAAACATTGACAAACAACAGACTAAAACTATGACTAATTTAATTGTATGTTAACGTCACCATACACACAAGCTCGAACTTCCTCGGCTGATGTCTTGACATATTGTTTCCACATTTAATTACGTTCTTTCCACATGATTCCATTTACTTGATGAAGTAAATACCCCTCTACACATCATTCCTGTCAGCAACCAAACACCCAGACAAAAATCATGCTTCCACCCTTGCACCCTAGGTTGTGTTCTCATCTTGCAGGTTTCCCCCTTTTTTTCCTCTTTAAATATAACAATGGTCATGATGACAAAACAGATCAATTGTAGTTCAACGAGCCCACAGGATATGTCTTCAAGAATTAAGATCATTTTCCTTTTGTGCATTAGCATACTTTATTGTGCATTTGCAACCATCCCAAATTATCTTCCAGACTTGTTGACTGCTGTTACACAAGGAAGTAGTGTGTTTGATGTGTTACTCGGCGCTATGTGTAGAGGTGTGGCACCGTTTTACTCAAACAATGTGAATTAAAACCAAAACACTGTCATCTGACCTTTTACTAAATTACTCAAGGTACTTTATGTACTTTTGGAGTTTGAAGAAAGCAGTAGGAAATTCTCTTTAAAGATAATTTCATATTATCCTGACACAGCAAATAGAGAAAACTTTGGCAATTGAAACTGACGCAACACAGGAAAAAGACAGTCACACTGTGTGTGTCTTTCTTTGTAGTGAATGTAAATATCTGATATCAATACTGTAATCAAAGTTGTCAAGTGGTAAAAAGATGGTAACTTTCCAAAGAAGACAATCCGATTGCATTGAGTCACTGGCTTTCCAGCAATCCCGCCACATAGCAACACTGAACAATTGATAGGATTAAGTAAGATGACAAAAATACATAAACTGAATAAGATTATATTCAGTTTCAAAAAACATGCCACTTATTTTCAGACATATTTAAGTTAACTGCAGAATTACACATTAGTTAAGTTTTTACATGCCATTTCTATAAAAAAACAAATATTTTTCAGAGGGGTAATCTGATCTGATTAGTGCTATCAACACAAGTCCTACCGATAGGGGTGGTTGACTTAACTGTAAGTTATTTTTTAACTGTATATCTTCTGTACGAAGTGTCCTGATTTTTGTTTTGTTTTGTTTTGTTTTTTGTTGCGGTGAAGATATACATCAATAACTGGAATCAATGCTGAACGTAGATGGGTAGGCTTCTTGGAATTAGTCCAGATGAAGAAAATTTATTCACTAATCCGAATGACTCTTGCTGACATGAGAGACAACAAAAATCTTGAAAAAAAATCTTTAGACATTTCTAAACAAGAGATGAGGAAAAGGTAAATGATAATTTTTTTTCTATTGTTAGAAAAATTGTTAACATACTTCTTACTTCCAAGATGATATATTCTCTTATACGTGTGTGTGTGTGTGTGTGTGCGTGTGTGTGTACTCATTCCGTTATAGTCACCTCTAGTGGTAACAGTTGGATCAGCACCGGTTCCAGGTGTCTGATGAGATCATTACCAAGAGGATGGGGCAGATACTTACATGGGAGAGCTATAAGGGTTTTTAAATGTTTTTTTTATTATTAAACAAGATTTCAGATCAGTCCGTCCTAACATTTTTTTAAACGTGTGTAGTAGCAATAATATATTGCTGTAAAAGTTTCATTTTACCAGTTAACTGCATTTTAGATATATTTCAAAAGCACGTGCGAAATTTTATTTCCTGGCATAATTGACTTGAAAAACACGGAACAGTTTTACGGCGTCCAAACACAATGGATGTCTTTTTGACTGACCAGTTACAATGACATATTTCTACAGTGTAAAATGACAGTTAAAACCGCAAGAAGTGACATTTTGTTGGAAACTTCCCTAATTACACTCACACGTGACCGTTTTGACAGAAGGGAGCGATTAGGACACACTTTTATCCTTCCGCCAGACGCACAAAGAAATAACTCTTTGACAGTATTTTCATTTCGCAGACGTAAATAGTTAGTTCACAGAAACTGGTAGTATTATTTATATCCAGATTCGGTGACCTTAGGCGGACTGAGTTGTAATTATTTGTTGGGACTATATCGTGGCGGCGGCAGAGTACATGTTGTAAAATCCTAGCCTGCTCTAGCTTCTTTTTTTCCTTCGGTTGGAGGCCATGATGGGAGCCTGAGAGTTCAGCTGGAGCGAGAAAAGAAGATGATTCCCCGGGACGAAACTGTCAAATCAGTACGGGCGGATTTCTGATCGTTGTATAGTCCATATACAGCTGAGGTGGAGCCTGTCACGTTTTTATTTTTTTTTCTCAAATGTGTTCTTGGCAATCAGTCGATGACAATGTTGAATCGTTAGGAGGTTTTTGGACCGAAAGAGGAGGTAGCATTAGCCGCGCTAGCTGGCTACGTCTCAGTGACTGGATACTGGTTTTGAGAGCCGGTGAGTTCTCTAACCTCATCGCCTGGAACGCGTCGGGAATCTTACACATTTCACCCGAGGATAACTGCATGTATTTTACCCGGGAGCGTTTGTACGACGAATCGCAGGATTGGGAAAGTCGGGCCTGCGCCGAGGAGCGGAGCAAGGCCCGTCTTTATGGTCCAGAGGAAGCCTTTCTAATCCCACAGACGGCCACCGCTCCGCGCGAGGACCTGCAAAATTCAGCAGCCAGCGACCGGGAGGACCGACTGCGACGTTAGCGACCAGACGCAGAATACTAAATAAACCTGATTTAACCCCTCCTCACCCCCTCCTGCACCCCCCCATATAGACTCTCTTATCACCTGCTACAATGGCTGCGATTATAAAAGAAATGGTCAGTCGGAACAAAAGGAGATACCAGGAGGACGGTTTCGACTTGGACTTAACATGTATCCTTCCATGTTCTCCGCGGTGTTCCTTTGCATTGCCCTGTCGCGGGATTTTGTTGCGTTTATTTGCAGAAACGGGGCCAGAAACGTCAGCAGAGGAACGTGAGGTTGGTGAGCTTCCTTGCTACCCTCGTTAGCTGTCGGCTAGTTGCTCTGCTGTCAGCCAGCATGTTTGAAAGACGCTGGATCTGTCAAAGCAGCGACGCAGAAATGTCACAATAATATTTAACTCGGAAATTGCCCCCCGCCTCTCTTCCCCCCCCCCAAGACTGTTGTGCATGTGTTGTAATCCGCACAGGGCTTATTATTATTCTTATTTTTATTATTATTATTTGGAACACCAGTTTGCCCAGCAATGAGCTGATTTTTAAGGTTGTCAGATGGCGATTATTATTATTGGTGTTTAATCATTTTATTAACTCATCATTGGACGCTCAAGGCAGTTGGTATCAGTTGCAGAATGCATGCATCTTTTGAATTACTTGTTCTTCTGGTTTATTATGGCGGGGTTGCACTAAATGAGTAGTTAGTCTGTCTGGAAGAGTTCAAAAATCACGATCCATTCCTTCAAAAAAAAAAAATAAATAAATAAAATAAAAAATATCACATGTATATTTTCACATGATCCTTTAAGGAGTCATGTCGTAAATGACAATTTATTGTAGTTGGTCTGATTCCCTGTTGCTGTTAAGATGACCCTTCTGCTTATTTGGCTGGTGATTAAACTGGATTAACAGCTGATCTGGTACAGTGTTGCCAATTAGATTCATAATTTAATGTCTGACATTGCAGAGAGCAGGCTATTAAAACGGTAGGCCTGATGAGATTGGGCTATTTGTGAGCTGATGGTGGCAGCCTGGCAGCTAAACACATCTGTTTTTTTGTTGTTGTTTTAAAGAGACAGATTTAAGTTTATTATAATTGTCATTGTAAAGATGTAGGTCAATTTTGTTGTTTTGATCCCCTTGAGAGAGGGAGAGTGTTTTGTTTTTGTTTTAATCTGATGCTGAAATGCATCCAGGAAAGTGTGTTTGGGCAAATTCAGGTTAAAAAAAAAAGACGAAAGCCTCATGCAGTCAACAGGGCTGCAAGAGATGAAAAATTAACAAGCCCCAGTTTTTAAGGACATACTGTGCTATTGAAGTCATCATTGTGTCGTTAGCTCAAACGCAGGACCGATGCAAGCTTTTATTAGAGATGCACTGATCAGGGTTTCCATGGTTGATGTTGAGTTTTGTGAGGTGTCACCTGCCAGTTGCATTTTATTTATTCATTATTTATTTATTTCCCTCCCCCAAGAACAATTAAACTGTGCAGTAGGTGCTTTGGGCGAGTTAATGGGTTTGAATCTAAAGGTAAGTTAAAGAATTATAAGATGATTCCCCATGAATCCTTCAAAGCCTTCATCTGATTTAACTTCAACTCAAAAAAAAACAAAAAACGGTGCATCAAAAGACATGCTCGTGTGATGCCAAGTTCTCAGTTTTGATGCAGTTAATAGATGGAAAAGAAATAAAAATCTCATCTCTTTCTCAGTATTTGACCTGCCTTTAATAGGGGGGGAATTGGCCAAATCTTGAGTGTATTCCCAGTTTTATGTGTGAGGGGAAATTAAATTTCTTTGTACCTTGATTCAGCTGCGTGGCCGTGCCGTCGGCCATGTGACAACCGTGTTACCATACGTTGCATCGGGTCAGATGTTTTATCACCTGGTTTCATAATGTGGTAAATCTAATGTTGTGTCTTTCAGGGTTGGCAGGACGCTGCGGTGTGGCTCTCTGCGCCCTGATGCAGGTGTTAAAACGAGGGGGCGGGACCCCCGCTGCTCAAAAAGGGACATCTATCTTTTGCTTGAGGTCTATTCCCTATTCCCCCCCCGCCTCCCCCCTTTGTTTAGATGTGGGCACTTTCAAGTTTATCATTTCTGGCATGGCATCTAAAAACAATACGGGCTCTCTCTGCAGTTATGTAATGCAGTATCACAGTTCTGGGAATTGCCCTTAAAATAGAGTTGCCGGTGATCTTGTATCAGCGTTGCTGTCTGAGTGCTCTCTACCTCTTTCTATCTCTCTCTCCGGTCCTCTCAACCCACCACCTCTCCTTTTTTTTTTTTTTTTGCTCTTTTTCTTTTGCTACTCCCACTCCGACTCTTCCTCCTTGTGCTTTGCCCCCTTTCCTGTCCTCCCCACCTCCTCCCTCTTAGCGCTCCGTGCTTCCAACTCTCCCTTCACCCACCCCTCCTCGACTTCTTTGCTGGAAGTTGTGGATTTGGTGTATGCATAGAGCTCAGGCAAGGCTGGCTTTAAAGAAAAGGCGTGCCTAAAGCAGCAGATTTTATTTTTTATTTTTTTTATTGGAGCTTACATTGGGATCCTGTGTATGCATTTCTTCCCAGCTGCAGAAACCCACCCGATGCCTTGGACTGAGGCTCTCCTGGGATTTTTTTTTTTTTTTTCTTTCTTACTTGCATTGAAGGCTTGAGTAGCCCATTAACTGGGTTAAAAAAAAAGAAGCAGAATTCAGATTTTAATTAGGTCTTTGTGGCATTAATGTACAAGATTATGGCATATCAACAGATAGATGTCTTTGTTGCGCTTTATGGAAATGGAATTCGAAGTATGTGAACATCACAAGCAGAGGTGGTTCTAACAGTAATGATGTCCTGGTTTTCAAGCCCCCTTCCAACACCTTCCCCCTCCTCACCACTCAGCTTATTAAAATTTAAGTAATTATTAAGTTTGTTTTTTTTTTTTTAGCAGAAAACTGGTAACTTGGTCTCCCAGTCCTCAGCAGCAAGCAAGGGAAATTTACTCCAGGGCAAATGCATATAAGCACTAGCAGTCTTGCTCAATGCAAAACAGATGAAGTGTATTTTATTTTGTCATTCGTGGGCACCCTACCCTTTCTGCCGCCCTGGGCAACCGCCCATATCAAAAACTGTCACTGATCATAAGCAGGCATGGGCTGATTATTGGTTGTAAATTATCAAGGCTTTGAAAGAGGGCCGTTTCAAAACTGCTCAAATTTTGTCATCATTCCAGAGCTGAGTGAGATGAAAGAAGTAGTGACCAGAGTTTAGTCTGGCTGCGCACTGGCGATCAGCTGACTGAAATGTGGCTGCTCTACTTTTTTTTTTTTTTTTTTTTCCCCTCGCTAACAGCAAGGGTAAATTTGTCTGGATGTATTTCTGGAAACCAAAAGCAGACAGTCACGGGGTGGAAACTACCCACCGCCATTAAGGTAACGCTGTTTTGAAACCTCTGTCAAGCTGCAGTTAACATGTGTGTTAAGCCGCTGAGCGCGGTGTGGCTACCCTGGCAGATAGCCTGACACATATTAGCTTGTATTAGCTGCAGGTGTTACTCTGCAGAAAGCAGAATGACAAAAAGCTCTGATGGTATCACAATGAGCAGTTTTGTTTGGAGTGGCTGGTCTTTGCTCAAGTTTTTGGATCAGAATTAAAATAATATACGGTCATATTTTTTGCAACCGTAGGGGAAAGAGTCGGTTTTCCAGCCTTTTAAAATGCCGATTACTTTTCTATTTTGGTATTTTTAACAAGTACTGTGAAGACGTGACATTTTTACGCAACTTTATAAAAATCTTATACTACTCCATGTTTACTTCCAACAGATTTTTTTCTTTCTTCCTCATCCACGGTTAGCTCGGTGTAGCTGCTACTGGAAATATTAAAATTACTACGGTCTGTTCCAGATGGAGGAATTTGAATCTTTTGTTCGTCTTACAGTTGACTGTGAGTTCCCGTTCTGGACTCTGGCTCGCTGCAGGTCTGCTGATTGAACAATGAACCATGTGTACGTGCCGAGCGTACCATGAAAGGGTTGTCCTTGTGTTTTTGCATGTGCAGGTACTCGTCTGTGTGCAGCTTATTGTGTAAAAACCATCAGGTGTGCATATAATTTCTCTGACTGGCTTGTAAACCAAAGCTAAAATTTTTATTTTTATTTTTTCGTTTTATTTTGACACCTCGGCTTGGAGAGAGTAAGAACTGGCGCTCTTTTTAGTTGGTGGTTAAAGTGTGAAATCATGCATCTTATGGCGACGAGCAGATTTCAGTTGCAGGTAGGCGTAGTAGTCGAGGTCCGAAAACATAAATACACACACGGCAACTGAATCTTTTTTTTTTTTTTTTTTGCCACTGCAACATGACGACATCCACAAGTCGCTGTGCTGCAACCTTTCAGTCCTTACACAAAACATGTTGTTTTTCTTCTTCTCTCTATATACCTGCGTGACGTCACAGTGCTCTCAGAGATATTCAAACGAGTCCGGCCCCGGCTCCGAACTGATAAGCCGCACATTTGAACTCGTCCCGATATAACTTTCGCGCTCTAAAAATAAATGTCGGGTCAAGGAGCGGAGACTCTGGCTGCACCCACATGTATGGGCCTGGCTGGGGCAGGAGCGCTGCTGCTCCCGTCCTCTCCGCCTCTCACTGTCAAGGCCATCTGCCGCGAGGTGCAAATATACCCCCGCGCGCACCAACCAAGGCCCTTTTCCTCTGCGCTCCCATCCTGCCGTAACGGCAGCGACGACCTCAAGTCGACATTGACTGGAACTTTTAATGAGGTCCGCCGCTCGTCTTCCTGTTCAGAAATCGTCTTAAGAATCTTGTGGTGTTGTGTTCTGTGTGTGCTTTGTTCCGTTTTTTCCTTAATCCGTGCTGAACAGATATCTACCCAAACATTATTGCAATGGGCTTTCCAGCAGAGCGACTCGAAGGCGTGTACAGAAACAATATAGATGACGTAGTACGGTGAGTGATTCTTTCGTGACATTTGTTTGGTAAATTAATAGCATTTTAAGATAATTGAGTTTTATTTTCTGTTTATCCTCTCGACAGGTTCTTGGATTCGAAGCATAAAAACCATTACAAAATCTACAACCTGTGAGTGCTCCCCGTACTGTTTGTCTCTCATGGAGTTTGTGTTTACTTAGAAACTTCCTCCGCGTGTCGGCTAACTGCAGTTTGCTTCTTCCCATTTCAGCTGCGCAGAAAGACACTACGATGCTGCCAAATTCAACTGCAGAGGTAGGCTGCTTTACCTCCTCGCCGTCGGACTGAAAAGCTTTAAAAAAAAAAAAAGTTGACTGTTCTCATGCTCATTGCTCTCCGCTTCTGTTTTCCACTCGCTCCTTCCCGACACTGCGTGGGCCCGTCGCTCATCAGTTGCACAATATCCTTTCGAAGATCATAACCCCCCTCAGCTGGAGCTAATTAAGCCATTTTGCGAAGACTTGGACCAATGGCTCAGCGAGGACGACAATCACGTGGCGGCCATCCACTGCAAGGCCGGCAAGGGCCGCACCGGGGTCATGATCTGCGCCTATCTGCTCCACCGCGGCAAGTTCGCAGAGGCCCAGGATGCGCTCGACTTCTACGGGGAAGTGAGGACACGGGACAGGAAGGTGAGGGCTGAGGAGAAGAGAGAGAGAGAGAGAGTGTGTGTGTGTGTGTGGGGATGACTGGAGACAGATTACTCAGCCTGGAAAATGTGGGATTTGATTTGCTTTTAATGTACTTTGTACCTTGTTCAATTATTTAAATATTGAACAAGATACGTCCCATGTTTCATTCCCTTTTTCCCAATGTTTTACCGTCCTGTCTTTTTATTTTGTCCTTCCTTCATATCTTATCTTTCCTTCCTTACTTGTATCCGTCTTTCCCTATTCTTCCTTTCTTTCTCCTTTGTCTTTCTGTTGACTGCAGTCCTTTCTCGTTTATTTTCTGCCTTATTCCTTTTTACCCTTCCATCCTAGCTTCTTTCCTTTAGTTGTGTCTTTTCCTCTGTTCATCCCGTCTTCCTTGTCTCCTTTTTTTCCTTCCTCTAATTAATTCAAGGATTTTTCCATCCTTGTGTTTAGCCTCCCTTCCATCTTTCCTTGTCTCCTTTTTTCTGCCCTCCCAGGTCTTTCTTTTTTGTTTCCTGTTATCCATCCTTCTTTCCTAGCATTGTCCCTTCCACACTTTCCCTTGTTCTACTTTGTCTTCCCTCTTGTTCTTCTTTCTACTTTAAAATGAATACAAAGGACTGAGAACTCTGGGAAGTTGAGTTTAGAGAAGCATCATATTTTTACAAGAGAAAGTTTGCAGGAACTCTGTCATAATCTGGGTCGTGTGTAGCTGCGAATTCGACACTCGGTGCCTGTCTAAAATTGCATATTTGTGTAGATTTCAGCCTAAATCCCAATGAGAAGCAAATCAACTTTTAAGTCTTCTTAATCTGTAAATGTTGCATGTTTTCCAAAGCATCCTTTGGCGCTAGAACACGTCGTCTAACGTGTTCTAACTCCACATTTTCCCCGACATGACGGGTGTCTTGCAGGGGGTGACGATCCCGAGCCAGCGCCGATACGTGTACTACTACAACTACCTGTTGAGGAACCAGCTGGAGTACAAGCCGGTGGCACTGCTGTTCCACAAGATGGTCTTCGAGACTCTCCCCATGTTCAGCGGGGGCACCTGCAGTGAGTCAAGTTCATGTTTGAATTCAGCTCCAAACCAGGGTGTAGGCATGCATGCTGCTGTTCAGAATGGAGAGAGAGTGACTCAGACTCGGGGCTCACCCACGCTGCGGCGTAGCGCCATGGAGGACAGCAGCTCCTTCTCGGTCGCCCGGCGTGCCGGTGTTTTAGAAATCACCTGCGGTTGAAATCGCTCGCCTTGTTTTTGGACTTTTGGCAGAAAAGTGCAACTGAATGTTTATTCGCCGCTTTGCTCTGCCGTTCCAAGCAGCGTCAGCACGTTGCCTAGAATTTGTAGATTCAGAGCTTTTCCACAGCGAAACGTTGTGGAAGTGTCACAGAGTTTTCTTGGGCTGTATAGAGGCTATAGTAACGCAGCGCTGCTCCTCCCACACCTGTTGCTGCTTACCGCCGTTCAACTTACTCAAAGACTGCCACATTTTTTTCTTTCTTGCTTGAAAGACAAAAGCTTTCTGGTAAACATTTAGAAACAAAAAAAAAACAACAGAATGCATTGGCATGGAAACTAAATCCCCTTGCTTTAAGACTGCAGTAAAAATATTAATTACACATTTTCTAAATTATGTAAAAAAAATATAAAAAAGTTAGAAGAATGCAAATATAATATTGATATAATGGTAATAAATATTCTCAATACTTTTTATTTAAAAATAATCTGTCCTAATAATTTTGCTGCAGTAGAATAATTTTTTTTTCCTTTTAATTCATTTGCACTAATTAATTCAAGTTATTTTTTAAAATTTATTTTAAATAATATAAAAATGTTCTCAAAGCGGCCAAAGCCTACCTGTGTTCTTGTCTTTTGGCTTTCTATGCCTGGTCGTAGGAGGAATTAGAGCGTCCGCTGTTTAATCACGGCACTAGGGAAGTAAACGCCGCCGCTCACAAATAAACGATCAGCGAGATCAGCCAGGCTTTACTCCAGTAAAGTCGACCAGGAAGTAGCTCAAAGTTGGAAGAGGAATAAACGTTTTTGTCTGCAATTTAGTTTTGCATACAATAGCCGACCACACGGCTCTTAATAACTCAGTTATCAGTTTGTGGCAGTTATCTGTATTGACACATCATTGCGTGTTTGCTCTGAGCCCAGAGTGATATGCCCGTTGTAAAACGGCGTGTCTACAACCAACGTTTACACTCGTTTCAGTCGCCCGTTTCGGACACCAAGTCAAATGCTTCTCAACGCTTCCTATTTATTTAGTTATGTCTTTTTTTTTTTTGTTGTTGTGCTCTTTAGTGACACTCCATGCTCTTGAGGATGTTTATATAAACAATGAAATATTTCAGCCTATGTGCTCAAAAGTGTGTGTGAGTCACTCGATGCTGAGCTGCTCTTGTGTCTAAATTTGTCTGTTTTCAAGCTGCTGGTCAGAATAAAGCCGCTCTTCCTCCTTGTTTGTGGCTTTCTTGCCTTAACGCCGGAACCTGCTCTTCGGCCCTGACTTCATTAATCCTTCTCTTTCCTGCTTTCTTCTCCTTTTTACTTTAAAACCGAAGCCCTATTCTGAGAAATCTCCTTAAACGTGTAGGAGTTTATTTTCCTCCGCCCTCTAGCGAACAGAGTTTTGATAATCTTGTTATAGATGGCTCGCCAAAGACTCATTTAATGATTTATTTTGTTTTAATAGTAGTTTTATTGCAATTATACGAAGTTCCCCATTTTGTTGCTTCCCCTTTTGTGTATCTCCCCTCGATTGACGTCTTATCAGAACTGTAAGACACACACATTCCTGTGAAGCTGCACACTTGTATGTTTAGGAATAGTTACCCTGATGCAAACATGTGAATATTTGTGTGGAGCTTTTGTGTTTATGCCTGCTGTGCTGTGAAGCCCCTGACCAGCCAGCCAGGCCCTGCTTGTGATAATTTCCTTTTTTCTCTCTAAGGGGACAGTACCGTTAAAAACAGGAGCGAGCCGACCCCTCAGGGCTTCAAGAAAGGGAATTGGCATTGGGGTAAATGAGCCTTTCATCCATTATTATTATTTCACTCATTTGCTTTTATGTGGCCCTAGAGACGCACCAGGCCGGAGCAGTCTAAGGTAGACCTGTTTCCTGGCAGGGATAGAGTAGAGCTTCAAGAGACGCATAAAAAGTAAAAAAATAAATAAATAAAATCATCTCCAGTACCCCACCCCCCACCCTGATAGGAACCGGAGAGGGTCAAAATTGGTCAAAGTGCAAAGTGTTGCGCTCGTCTAAAACTAAACCATCAGAATAGGGTTCCATGTATCTTATTCTGGCTCTTTTTATATATATATATTTATACAAATATATATATATATATATATATATATATATATGTAACATTTGTGGTCCGTTACCTTTTCTCTTAGTTTTTGTTTCAGTTTTTACATTAAACTGTCACTTTTGGGACTCACATGGTGGGGGGAGTTGGTGGTGTGCTGTGTCTTTTGTCCAGCTTGTGTAATAACAGTGGTAATGTCCTGTCCTGCTGTCCCGATTCACTCCCTGCTTCTCCCCCCTTCCCCTCCCTCATCTTTCACTTCATAACCTCCTGTTGCTTTGTCTCAATTTATCTAATTTTATTTTTTACTTATTTTTTTCTAATTTTTCCATCATATATCTCGCTCCCTCAACCCTCTGGCAACATCACCGCTCTTTCCGCAGATCCGCAGTTTGTCGTATACCAACTCAAAGTGAAGATTCACACGTCGAACCCGGCTCACACCAGAAGGGAGGACAAGCACATGATATTCGAATTCCCCCAGCCGCTGCCCGTCTGTGGCGACATCAAAGTGGAGTTCTTCCACAAACAGAATAAGATGATGAAGAAGGTTAGTTTGCTGGGAGGTGGGGGTGGTTATGTATTGTACTTACACAAAGCTTGATAAATGATCAGAAGTTGGTCTTCATCAACTCTCTCCTTTTGGCTTTCTGTAAAACTTTTGGACTTATTGACAATAAAAAACATAAAGAGAAAATTCATTAAAAACTGAGATTTGTGGCCAATTTCCAGCTATTAAGCTTTAACCGATTGCTGTTTTAGTAATACATGGTTCAAAATATTGATTTGTAGCCTTCCTGTTGTGAGCCTCAACAGTCGTTACGGTAACATACTAGAGCTGGAAAACAGAGTTTTACCCTTTTAAAACCGAATCGTCAGGATTCGACATTTTATTCAGTCTTTAGGATCCTTAATTATCATTTAATGTGGTCGGTAAGAGAGCAAAAAGAAAATTAAAACACCATATCTCAAAGTGATCTATGTCTTGTAATGCTCTGTCTAGCTGAAGGTTCATTTTTAACTGAGTCGGGAAATTATTCTTGAGTTTTCAGGATGTCTGACAGTCATTTAGTAACAAGTAATCAGATTGGCAGACTACTCTTAAGCATCGATTAACCTTCCACCACAGTTTTGCAAGCTTACAGCAACTGCCTGAAATTTAGTTGCTAACGATGCTAAACTTGCCTTTTGCTTCAGAGCTTCCTCTTAGCCTTCGCTGGGGGTCTATTTCATTGTTTGGTAGGGATGAAGCAGTATGAATATTTGTCGCAATATTGATATCCAACTATAAAATTAATCAAATGGCTGATAACTTGTTTATATTCTTCATTTTTGATGGATAAAACACCCAATAATTCTTTGAACCATCACTGTCACATGACTGAACAAACACAACACCTGAAACACAAACTGCATGGATGTAAACATGCTAATATCGGACCGTATCATTTTCAGATGATGCGGTGTTAAAAAAAACATAACTAAAATGGGCCGGTCAAGATGTTTATACTGACATATGGTACATCTCTAGTATTTAGGGAACCTGGACTGCAGTTGCATATCTCCTAGTGTTGGCATTTAAATTTGGTATGAGTTGTTATAATCAAATCATCTGATTTTAGCTCCAAATAATAACTTGAATACGTTCACTGCCCAGTTTTTAGCTTTCTGACCAACCAGAGAAGCCAAAAACCTTCCGATTCCGGTCTCGGATCACTTTCTCCCTAAATCTGTCCAAAATCCTTTTGACTCACCTATTTCTTCTTGCCGTCTTTCTCTTTCATCAGGACAAAATGTTCCACTTCTGGGTGAACACATTCTTCATTCCTGGACCAGACGAGAGCGGGGAAAAGATGGAGAACGGGGCGGTGAACAACGTGGAGAGCCAGCAAGGAGTGTCGGGCCAGGGGCAGGGGCAGGGCCCGGTCCAGGTCCAGGGCCCAGTCCAGGCCCAGCCGCAGGGGGCCGAGACCAGGGACGGCTGCAGGGAAGGCGACAGGGACTACCTCATCCTGACGCTCACAAAGAATGATTTAGACAAGGCTAACAAAGACAAAGCCAACCGCTACTTCTCACCAAACTTCAAGGTAAGCAGGGACGGGGGCCGTTTTGGGTTTGTCGCACTCCAAGCCCGCCGGAGAATTTTGCCTGTTTAACCGGAGCTGTTCTCGATTTCTAGGTGAAGTTGTATTTTACGAAAACCGTGGAGGAGCCTTCAAACTCTGAGGCTAGCACTTCGACGTCCGTCACCCCAGACGTTAGCGACAATGAGCCAGACCATTATCGATACTCTGACACCACTGACTCTGATCCGGAAAATGAACCTTTTGATGAAGAGCAACACACGCAAATCACAAAAGTGTGAACTCTTTTAAAGCAGGAAAAGAAGAAATTATACACCTGAATTAAAAAAAAAAAAAGGAGAAAACTTGAATATAAACTCAAAAGAAGAACCTTTGTCCCTTTCCCTCCCCCAGACGGCAATAGAATATAATGTCGAATGCCAATTTTAGGGAAAAAAAAAAAAAAAAGATAAATATCCTGACCAATATATTGTTTCTGTTTTTATTATTTTCTTTTTTTTTTTTTTTTTTTTCTTTTTGGCACGGCAATGTACCATGTGCGAGGTATTGACACTGTTGCCCCGTGGGAAAAGGTGCTGTAGCTATAAAGATGTGTTTATATATATATACATATATATATGTATATACATATATATACATGCATATATAAACAAACTTTTTTTTGTGTCAAAGACAATGGAAAGAGTACCACAATCAGGAGACGGGAGTTGAAGTGTGGGAGAAGTTGGAATGAAATACTAGAACTAGAACTATGCTGCTCCTTCTCCTGTCTAAACCAAGGCCAGTGCTGCAGTCACTTTGTTTCACTCCCTCTCTCTTCTCCTCCCTCCCTCCCTTCCTTCCCGCCTTTTTTTCCCTCCCTCCTCTCATCTTTTGCTCTTCCCTCCTATCCTCCTTCCTTATATTCCTTTACTGTGAATGCTTCTTGTGCTCTTTGCAGGCTGTCTCATGTGACTTTTGGCCTTTGTGCAGTGCAAACTGCATGCAGGCAGTGGGTTGGGGGTGGGGAGGGTTGTGGGGGGGTGGGGGGGGGTTTGCAAAGAGGCTGTGATGATGTCTAAAGCATTGCCATTCCTGTTCCCACTGTGTATACGTTAAATTATGCAGAACAAGGCATCCCATGTAATTGTTAATGTTTTTTTTATCCTAAGATAATAAAAAATATAATACACAAAACAGCAGGGAGACCAGAAAGTGTTTGCAATAATGTTAACACTACATTATTACTATTATTTTATTTTAATTTTTTTTCTTTTTTTTGCATGTATTGAAATTGGAGTCCATCCCAAATAAATGTATGCAATGTTGTCATTTCTTACAGAATCCAGCCTTAAGATGCATCTCCCCAATGTTTGAGTCATGCGTAGAAAATACCTCAGCAGGTTTTTGTCATTTCTTTTCCCCCCCTCTCCTCCTTTCAGCTCCCCCGCTAATAGAAATGGATGCGGCCGGTCGCCGGTCCGAATGATCGTTGCGAGCGACTGCCGCCCAAGACCGCGTAGCCTAAGCTGTTAAATGTGGGTAAGTTGGAACATGTGCAACAAGTCGGGGGAGGAAAACGAGCACCGGCGAGAGGGGAAATATGCTGTAAAGCAGGTTGTCGTCGCAGCTGTTCGAGGCGCGCTAACAGTAACTTCCTGCTTTAAAAGGTCAGGGCCGCAAATAGTCGGGACTCAAGGTGGGGAACTGACAGAAGGATTGTTATTCAAAGTTCAGCTGAAGGGCCTGTTTTGTCTGTTATTAAGCTGCGCCGGGGCTGGTGTTTGAATTCAGGATTCAATCAGATTTTCTGACATATTTTTGAGCTGAAAGAAGCTTGACCTCATGCTAAACCAGGAGGCCCGCGGAATGGAGAAAAGGAAGGAACGCGTCTCCAGCCCCGAGAGGAGGGCAGAGGCCTCGGCTCGGCCAGCCGGCCTCGGCTAGCCGAGCCCAATGAAAGAGTAACAGGATTAGCAGCCATGTTCATGATGGGACCGCGAGACCCTGGAGAAAGCATGGCCCAAAGCCTTCTGATAAAATAAAGTATGAATTAAACCAATATATTAAAGAAAAAAACCCCAAAAAAACCCCGTCCCACCCTTTCAGGCTGCTGGCATATAATCCCCACCCCACCCTCTGCCTCTATTAAGGCTCTCAGTCCTCGGCCCGGTCGAGTTGATAGAGACATCAAAGCGAACCAACACAGTGTCAAATGAGACAGGCAGCAAGTCGCAGGGGCCCGGCTGTAATTGGCTGAGCTGAGAAGGAGGGTGAGACTGGTAGATTAATAATGAATGTGCTGTGCTGGGATCAGGGAGAGGGAGAGAGGCCTCTGCTCTCCACAGGCAGATGTGCCAGAGTTTCAGAGGCGATGTGTTCTTACTCATCACGTAAAGAAACTCCACAAGAAGCACAAGTTTTAGACGCTTTCATGCCTGGACTTCTGGCTGCTTTAAAACGGGTTATGCCTAATGAGATGGGACAAAAGTGCACTTTATTTATAGTTATAATGATGAATATCTCAGGAAAGTGAAACGTAAGCTATTCTAAAATACATAATGAGACCCAGACCATAGAAAAATGTTTCTCATTTAGTTGAGTTATTAATATCTGCTATTGGGCTCCCTACACAGGGTGCCATCAAATTAAGGGGCAGCACAAGTGCAAATCAAAGATAAATTATTGTATGCTTTCACAACTTTTCTATTGCTTGTTTTTAAGTTCTGATTCAACATCTCCGACTCGGTGCTGAATCAAAAGGCTGTTTCACTTGTCAAGGACGGCATTTGATCCCTGTTCATATTGCAAAATGGACCGAATTATTCCACTCGAGTCATTGAATATTTATTCTGTGAAAACTCTTCATAGCATCACTTTCGATTGGGGGAAGTGGTAAAACCTGTAAAACTTGGACTAAATTATCGAACATTAATTACTGAATCTCTAAAACCTTCATATAGATATGAAGAGAGGATTATTCATCTGAGCAGCATTTATAGAAAGACGAATTGAGAATAGTGCAAATGAATAAATGTATTAATTCAAGTTATGTGTTAATTTGATTGCGTGCAAAGTATAGATTAAAAGGGACTCTTGAGCAGCTTGAAAGTTAATGGTTTATCAGAACGTCCATGGTAACAGTCACTTCTCTACAGTAATTTCCTCAAATGTGTTATACATTTTTTTAAAGTTTAACAGATGAGATGTGAATTTGCTGATAAGCCTAATCGGATTCCACGGTGAAGTTGTGCCGATGCATCCAGAGCTTCAACCCCTGGTATAAAAACAATGGAACTAAAACATCTGAAGGTTATTGTCGAAGTTGTTTGTATTCCCTGTGGTACACAAACTTGTGTGAAACATACCTAAAAATGTGTTTGTCCTTCTATTAGGTTGAGAAGACAAACTTCAGTACTTTGACCTCATCTGGCTTTTTAACTGTCTTTGCCTTTTTTATTTTTTTTCCCCCCCATGTCTGCTTGCAAATTTTACTATAAATTATTAATTGTGTTGAAATCTGGACCGTTTTCAGGCCATGCCCTGGAGCTCATCTACATTTTCTGGAAACGCTTTCTCACTCAATTTGTGTCCCGGACAAATGACTTCATCTTCAAGGTTTTTTTTCAGGCTAATGGAATGGAAAAAAAAAAACTTCCTAAAATTCTCTAAAATCCACATAATTTCCCTTACAGACCATGACTCAAAACTTTTTTTTGTTTTGTTTTTTGTCAGGTTGCGACAGGTAAACCATCGAGTGAATAGAGCTCTTTTTACCTCTGTTCTTACCACCTGTATTTAATTTACATATTTGTATAAACCACCCAAACATGGAGCCCTACCTCATAAGTTATTTTGATAAATCCCTAACAGAAAAGATTATGTAAATACTTTTTGATGAAGTTCCCATTAAGCTGGTGCGCCTCATTTGTCTATCTTGTGCCTCCTCTTTTTTTTTTTTTTTTTTTTTACAATCTTTAAGGTTATCTCATGTAATATGAAAGCAACACCAGGTCAAGAGGCCCTGCTTCAAAGCAAACACTTTGCTGTCTAGTCGTTTTTGCCCTCGTCTTTCTGTCAGCTGCCTGGGTCTGAGATGCCGCCGAGGAATTTTAGGATGTGCAATTAGGGAAATGAGATAAGAGGAGCATCTCTATAAGCTTTGCCACAGAGCAGGAAGGCAAAATGATCCTTAAGTGACTTCATCTGAATCAGACCCAACATTATTCTTTTAATAAATTTGTGCTTAAAAGTCTAAATCCAGCAAAAAGTCAGAAGCTTTTAGACGTTGTTTCGTGTAGCAGGCACAGTTTTTTTTTTTTTTTTTTTTTTTTTTTCTTTGGGATCTCTCCAGACTGGTGTGTTGAGACTGAATTATCATTTTTTTGTCTAATCTCAAGCTTATTAAAAAGCGATTTTAAAGTGTCACTTTCTCTGGGCCATTCCAACACTTTAAAATGAAAACGCTTTTCTGCCAGCTGTCTTTAACTCCATTCAGTTTCGCACCAATCCTGAGCTTCTATATCATTGCTGAAAAAAATAAAATAAGTCATACCCACATCATAATGCTGCCATCACCTTGTTTCTAGAGTATGCTCAGGGTGCTGAGCATAAACCATTTGCATGTTGGCCCAAAATAAATACATTTTCTAACACAGTTTAGCTCTTGCTCTCCTACATGAAGCCTTTCTTTCTTATGAGGAGAGAATATATTATGTATTTATTTCTCCTTGAAGGCATAATTTAGGCACGAAAACCCCATTCATGGTCAGCGAATCGGACTTTGCAAAACAGAAGCGCTCGCACTAAAACACAAAGAGATTTAAGTCCAGTATTATGGCCAAATGAGGTGATGTTGGTGGTGGGTCAGTTTGGCCTACAAACAGAAGATAAGCCATGGCTGGTAACCCCATTTCCCCTCCCATCTGTTGGTAGCAGTTGTAGGACAGGACCTGGCAACCCACCCCCACTGACCCCCTCCATCCACCCACACACCCCTCCCGAGCCCTGTTTCTCTGGCTCACCGCACAGCTGTGTTGCGTTTGGATTAGGCCAAGAATAAAACAGGAAGTAAAAATTAAACAAAAGCTTACACACACACACACGTGCACAGGATCCGTAAGTTACCAAAGACTCGGCAGCAGCACGAGTGACAGCCTGTGGAAAAAGGGAAAAAAAATTAAAAAAAAGAAAAAGAAATGCACACCCCCACACGTGTGGACCAGGACTCTCACAGATTCACACAGCATATATACACACCGGGGCAACAATAAAGTCAGGCTCTGCCTCCAACACACTAACACGAGCCCAGGCGGGACCACAGGCATATCATTTCTCTGTGCCCACACATATGATCTTTTTACATGCTAACTGCTCTCCTCCTCCTCTTCATGGTGGTCTGCTGCAGCGACCGCCGAGGGAAAACTCACTCCTACTTACCAGTGCAACGATCCTAATGTGAGTGTGTTTTAATCACGAGACGACAGGCAAACATCGCAGCGGACATCAAAAGTGAGCAGCACACCCCCAGGTTGTGTTATGGGAAGTTTTAGCCGTTATAAACATTCCCAAAAATACAACATGTAACATGTGTTCCCGAGGGTGGTAACTGGAGCACAAACTAATATGTTAAAGGAAAAGTGTTTTTTTTTAAAAAGAAAAAAACAGGTGAAATGATTTACTGTAGTTACATAAGCGAGCTCAACTTTAAAATAATGCTTTATTGAAAGCACAGTTAAGATTTATTTTTGAAGCATTTCGTCTTCTGGAGTTCAAACCAGCTCTAAATTATAATAAATCTGATCATTGGAGTCCTGCTGGTAGTATTTTTACCTGATATTTGGATGCTTTAGTTGTATCTATATAATATGCTTCACCTAAGTGATAAAGTTCCTGGATTAAATTGGTTTATCAGTAATACTTTAATTTATTGAATGGGCCAGTAGATAGTAGTGATATTACCAAATGGACATCGCCATAAAACTGAAATGAGAGAAATCAGTAAGTGAGGCTTTATAGAAGTAACACAAAATGACCTGGTTGTCTTCTACAATTTCCTATCTTCTCCTCTTTTTGGATAATTGCGTCAAATGGCAAAACATGAGTCCTTTCCTCCCAAGAAAACATCCAGGTCTGACTAATATTTCCCAAAACCTCACAGGAGAACATTTAATAGTCTAATGGAGCGAAACTGGGCCTGGAGCCACAATTTTTAAAACATAGGGTTGGCATTAAACAATGTGAATCACCAGACACACAATGAAACATGGTGGTGGCAGCAGCATGCTTTGGGATTACTGTTCTACAGACAGAAATTAGGTTGTTGATGGATGAAGTGATGGTCTCTTCAGAACGCCAGTGAACCTGAAACCAAGATCCTCAGGCACTCTGGAATCTGAAAGTACATCCAAGTGAATTTTGTAAGATACAAGTTGAATTAAAGGCAGAAAAACACTTCAAAAAGATTTATAACTGTCTTAGAAATATGTCATTGTGTAAGCCTAAAAGACTGGATGAGATGGGGTTTCCAGATGCAGCTTTGATTATCATATAATTCGTCCTTAAAAGACGAAATCCAGTCCTGTGCTTCCGTTGAGGGAGCCTGAAATATTCAGAAGTAAGAGTTGCTTTTAATGGATCTGATCAAGAAGTTCCTCTGTTGTGAAGATGGCTAAAGATGTCGTGATGGAACAAATTTAGACGCAGGCGAGTGCAACTTGCTCAAAGCCTGTGTGATTTCTCTTTTCGTGAGTGAATTCACAGAGGTAGGCTGCTGTCGATGGTGCATAGGAACCGCGGCGCGATGAGAAAGTGGAACTGGGCAGGAGAAGGAGGAGATGTTTGGAAACACAAAGCCGTGTGTCGAGTCAGCTTGGCTGGCGACGCCGCGAAGCTGATGGAAATCCATCAAAGTGCTTCTCGTCATGAGTTGGACCCACACTTAATGATTGTACGGTAAATGTTTTCATGGTATTTTTTCCTGTCAAGACCTGAGTCACCTAATGAGTCACACCAGCTCTCCATCTCTCTCTCTCTCTCTCTCTTTTTCTCTTTCTCTCCCTTTTTTTTATGTGGGACAGAGAGTTTTTGTTGACATGGCGATGCCAACTTTGTTTTGTCAGTCGCTGTAAGAGAGGCGCACATGGAAACACTTACTGTACTCTTGACCCCTCCTCTTCCTCAACATACACACATGTCCAAACATTTTCTGTGTGATCAATGAAGAGCACATATGTGTCCATTGTATAGAATGAAAGCCAACATGCAGTGCCAGAGGCAAGGAGGGGGGGAACGAAAGAAAAACATGGCGGAAGCATATCAAGCTTCAGTTTGAGGTTTTTACATAAATGCAGCCGCTGCAGCGAAGGCTCTCCCACTTCTTCAGGAAGGCTGACATGTGCTCCTGTGACAACCACCGCAGGGCTTTTATGTATCTCAATGTGAAATTTCTGCACACCTGAAAATCCATGCCCGTATGCCAGAGTCTGCACATTTATCAGACTTTACTCTGACAGGCTCTGTTCTCCACCTGACTTTTTTTACCCTGAAATTTTAGAGCCCAACGTAATCCTTCCCTCGAGCCTCCTCCTCCTCCTCTTCGACGCCTATCCCTCCGTTTCCCCCCCACCCCCTCTCTGCATCTCGTGTCATGGTGAGGGTAATGTGAGGCATATGGCTGCTGATGACAGTCCCTAATCCTCGTGCTGATAACTGATAGTTACCCGCGTCCTCCTCATCCCCGTCTCATCCCCTTTATGCCAAGAACAAGGGCGGAGGACGCGAGCGCGTCGGCTGACGCTCCCCGCTGAGCCTTCAAGTCTCTGCCGCACTCAGCTGAGAATCATTATCTGAAATGACTGATGTGAGAAGGGGCTGATGGACAAGGCAGATATTCGTGTTTGCGCTGGAGTCAAACTTGCTTCAGACTCACCGAGTTTCAGAAAGCAGAAGTTGCTTCAGGGTCTGAGAGGATGCGAGATGTGCCAAAGCAAAAAAAAAAAAAGAAAAGAAAGAAGAAACCCACAAACGTGTTATATTTTTGGAGTGTTCAAGGGATTGCATCGGGTTTCTTACTCACTCAAGCTCCTGTTGCTTTATTGAGTTTTATTTGGTAATAAATAAACACCCAACAATATGCCCACAAAGAGCAGTGACAGCCAGCGTTATACCTTTTGGTTTTCCAGTCGTTTAAACCGAGTTTATCATCATATTACACCAATCATATAAACGCAGAGGATGCAGACATAAATATATATAATTTCTTTTTTTAAAAGATTTTAATCACCAAAGTCAGTAAATAAGAGCTGGTTTGGGTCACTGATATGTGTTCAGATGTCTTCACACGAGCATTTCGAGTAAAAGTTTAATAACCGCCGTCTTAAGTAGTAACATATCCTATTCTAATTAAAACAAGATATAATATTTTAGCATCAATCAAACAAAAAAAAGAATTTACTTGAAAATGTTTACCAGCAACAAAAACATCTAAACTGTAGGGCGTCGTTGTGCTGAACTGAATTTTAACTTGACCGTTAAAAAAAACAAAACAAACAAAACACATGTCCACTCATCTGAGTCTTAATTAGGGAAGTACTGAGCTGGGCCGCTTTCAGAATGGTCTTTATTCTTCTTGTTATAAATTCAGCACTGTGTCCCAAAACATCCCTTGACTGTTTTGGGGACTACGGTGTTCTGTGGCATTTAAATAATGCTCATTTAATGCAAACAGAGCCCAGAAATAAATCCCCCACTTCATTCCACCACCAACCCGAAAAGTTGATGCCGACCGGATTGATTCGTCCTTTAATCCACACCCAAGTCTTTCCCTACGATAGGGAAGAGTTGCATCTTTGTTAATTTTACTTAGCTGTTGTGCAGTGCTGGCTCGGTTTTCTACCCTTATGTAAGAGGCGCTTAGTGCGGTTGTCTGCTGCTGTAGCTCATCTACTATAAGGCTTGACATGTGAATACAGAGAAGGCATTTTGAATATTTTGTTGCAAATGTAAAACCAGAGCACATGAATCCCACAGATCAGTAGTTTCTGAATTATTCAGAGAAGGCCATCAGGCACCAAAACACATACATTCACAGCTAGCTTTAAAGTCATTTTTATAGTCGGTTTGTACTTCAGGAAGTCATCTTCTGCACGTCTGGCTCATTTACTATGTGAGTGAATAGGTGTACCTAATAAAGTGGCTCGTGAGAGTTAAAATAAAAGAATATTGTTGCCATTGCGCAAAAAGTATATTAAGTAGAGTACAGTACGTGGAGAGGCCACACAAGGCTTACAAAAGACACAAGTTATCAGTCTTGATTTCTTCCAAAACTTTACAATTAATCTAAACGCAAACTCACAGCGACCAGAGCCAGTTGAAAAATTACATAGCAGGGGCCTTTCATTAAGATAATGTCATAAAACTTTTAGAATGAAAAAGATCCCTCCATCTCGCAAGAGCAATAAATACAAAAAAAAAAAAAAAAATCACTCAGTGATTCTGGGATTTGCCAGCAGAGTATCTGTCAAAAGTTTGCTAACATTAGCTGCCATTAGGCTCTGAAGCCATTAAGACCGTAGAAACAAAACCCCTGAGTGTACTGGAGTGAGCAATTTACTGTAGGTTTTTATTGCTTATGAGTTTCACTTCTCATTTGAAACAGAAGGAATGTGTCAAGTCTTTTTCTTTTTTTAGTGTTGCTTTAGAAAGAGTGAGACAGGATATTGGCCTCACACCAGAGAGTTCAGTTTCTCCAGATATAAGGCAAAAGGAGGAAGTACAAGACTTCTAATTTCTATTGGTCAGCCTGTTTAGTTTGCTTAAAATGTGTAGACTAAATTTAAAATGTATATAAATACAAATCTAATTGTTAGGTTGAAGATTTTGTGGAACGGATGTCACCTTTAGATGTAAAAAATATCAGTACTTTTAACTGCTGAAACCTTTGTTCAGGCATTTAAATCATTGTTGTGAGCAAAAATAAGCGATCCTCTCCTAATTTATTGAGTTTGAGTTTTGACTTTTTCATTCAACATATCAGTCATTATAGCAAAATGGAAATTCATTTTAAGAAACAAAATCAGTCATTCTGTCAGTAGGAAAAGGGGAGAATCCAGCCAAATACTAGAGTGCATCAATGACTCATCGTGGAACTAATCCTAACTTTTTGGAAGATATTCGTGCTCTGTGAAATAAAACTAACAATATCACAAAAAAAAAAAAATTAAAAAAAATATTCATACCAAAAGTCGGTGGAGACAGCTGGATGGTCTGGGGCTACTTTACTTCTTGTCCCCTTACATTGACCCACACTTGAGTTATGCAGCAATAAATTACTCATTGCGCACCAATGAGGCAACCCTTGAATAGCCCTAAACAAAAAACAAGCAAAAAAATATGAAGGTCCCAAAATGTTGTAGTCAAAGTCTAGACTTAAATTAATTAATTTACTATGACATGACCGTGAGCTGACTGTTATTTGAAGCTTCTGATGTGGCTTTACAGCAGCCCTGCAAAGAAGACGGGGCCAAAATTATTCCTAACTAATGCAACATATGCATTATTAGAAATAACACAAGCTTGTTGACAGTTGTTAAGGATGGTATAACCAATTATTAGGTTTAGCAGGCAATTCATTCTTCACGTGGAGCAGAAATGGTTTCTTCTTAAATTAAGTTATCATTTGGAAATTATATTTTTGTTTTATGCTAGATATCTTGGTCTGATTTTAAGACTTGTGTCTAAGTGTCTCAAAAAATGCGGACAGAGGAAAACTGTAAGGCAACAGATACTTTTTCAACTTTTTTGAGCTAGTCAAAATACTAATGAAAGGTAATATTTGATCAACAGGAAAAAAACAAAAGCTCTCCATTCTCCGTACCTTTTTTCTTAAGGTAGCTAACTTGGTGTTTATGCTAAGAGACCTCTTTCATAATGTTGGATAGGAAATCTGTAAAATATATTACAGTTTCTGAGCTATTAATAGTTGGGGTTTTTTTGTCCCCCAAACATCTTCAGCGACAAACATATGTACGATTTTTTTTTTGTTTTCCTCAAATTTGCTTCAGAGAACGGTATGCATTTATTCAAACTGTCTGACATACCTGTAAACTTTTCATCTACAAATGTTTATCAGTAAAGCCTTTTTTTTTTTTTTTTCCCCAAAATACTGGACTGTGGCTTTGGAGAAGCAGTGGAAATTCCTGGTGTGCGTATGTGCATACTTGTACAAACAAGCGACATACTTTCTGGAGGCCTAGTGGATGTCAGTCACGGCAGTGGGTAAGTGTGGTCCATCCTCTCATTTAGAGCCTGCCAGTCAGCAAGCTACTCAACCAGCCCTGAAACCAGCCAGCCAGAGCTTTTTAAAGGGCCTCTGATTTGACAGAATCCCAAGGGGGGGGGGAGAATGAGGGGAGGGATTAGGATTAGCAGCTGTTTCCCCTCAAACAGTTGGAGAAGATACGCTGCAGCTACACCACGCTGATGGCAAATTAATTGATGAATAGAACATGCGTGTGTCGTCTCAGATAATGGGCTAAAGCTCCCCGTTTCTTAAATTGCGACGAAGGTGTCCTTTTCGTGAACCCGGCCTTGTGGATTTGCTGTCACGTATGCGCACTGAGTGGCAGGGAGGGGAGGCGAAAGCATATTGTGGCCTGTGAGAAAGGTTCAAAACATCACTTTAATCTGAGAGCACAAAGCCAGCCACAGATTATGGCTCTGCCTCTCAAGTGATTCTGCTGGAGATCCGGTTTAGATGACCCCCTCTAACACCCTCAGAGACAGCGTATTTCACCCCAAACAAACACTGATAGCAGCCATCAGCTGAGAACACACACACACACACACACACATATGCGCGCAGCGAGAGCGCACTCTTGATTCACATCCATGGCATGAACGTTGGCTTTGCTCCCTGCGTCTAAAAACACACGCATGCTGTGGCAAATGCTCGGAGCCACAGACAATAACAAGATAGACACACAGGCTTATGTCAGTTTCACTTGCATCCACCTCGGGTTATTAAAGGAGACGAACAGGGTCTGCTGCGTAGCTAACAGGTTTTGTGGTAAAAAAAAAAAATTACCCCTCTTTGACACCTTGAGTGAAAACGGCACTGCCGCCATTCAAAACAGCCGTCCAAAAATAAGGGGAACGTGAAGCTTAGAGGAGCAGAGGTGGATAGCTCACCTCTTTTGTGTCGTTTATCTGAAATCAGAGCATCGCACATACAATTACAGTGCAATGAAAAAAAAAAGTTGCCTTTTTTACTTCACTATGATCCAACAAATTTAAATATCAAACAAATATAACCTGGGTAAATACAGTATTTGTTCTTTAAATAACTTTCATTTATTAAAAGGGAAACTATTTTGCTAATTGTTCAACAAGAGAGTGACCAAGCAAAATGGCATCTAGGCCAGATTTCCAGGGCAAAAACCCCTCCTGTTTTTTTTTCTTTTCTTTTTTTAAGAAAAACACACCCAAAAGTCTTAGATTTGCCTAAAAACATACTAATCTCCAAGATGTCTGAGGAAAAAAAGAAAAGGCTGATGACAGGTTTTTTGTGATCAAAAAACCTGTTTTAGCCTCACTTTAATTTTAGTGTGGCTAAAATAAAAGCAAAGAAGAGTGGGCCAAAACTCTCTCACAGTAAAGGACAATTTATATTTCTTCCCTAGCAATGATTGCAAACACTTGATCGCAAGTTATTGTTACCATGGATGAACAGCCAATTGTTTGACTTAGGGAGCAATTCCATTTTTTTTTCACTTAATAATCAAAAATCATTTGAAAACCGTTTCTTACATCTACTTTGGTTTTCTTTGTCATCCCCCCCCCTTTTTTTTTTTGAGGTTTGAAACATTTAAATGTGACAAAGAAGCAAAAAGGTAGAAATCTGTAAGGAGACAAGCAGATTTTCCAAACCTTGTACCTCCCAGGGAGTTAATTGCTAGTTTTCTCTATCACTTATAAAAACAGTCAGGGGCCATAATGTGGGTTTGCAGGGCTCAGCTCTACTGCAGTCTGGTGTTCCCTGCACATGTGAAGTACTCCATCTCCCAAGACTCAATGGCTCTGTATAATTTACAATATTTTTCTTTCAGAAAAAAAAAAAGTCACGCATTCATTTTTAATGTGACAAATGAATTATGCAAATTGGATCCACGTTAAACAAAGACTAAACCTTCGGTAGAAGAGAGGCGTGGTGTGTGGTGTGACTGGAGGAAGCAAAATTCAGAACTGGGAAAAAAGGTAAAATAAGTGGAGCGAATTTTTTAGAGGGGGCTTCACCATGATGCTCCCGAGAGCCGAGGGGATGAGTCAGAAAGGAGATGTCAGTGTCGAGCAAAAATTATGACGACAGAAGAAACAGAGCTGCATTCTGTTTGAACTACACTGTTGTATTTGAACTGAGAGACTGCAATTATTACAGTGCTGGGAAGGGAAGGTATTTTCTATCTTACAGATTTTTTCTGGTTTTGATATTGGGGGGCAGGGGTGGTTGCTGTTTTTTGTCACACTTAAATATTTTAGATTATCAACATAATTTTAATGTGAGACAGAGACAAGACAAATAAGTCTAGAAAAGCTTATTTTATCTTTCTCCTTTGCTGCCGTCAACCCTTCGCTGAAACTGCTCCACTGACATCCCAGTGGAGGAATTTTGGCCCTCACTCTTGCTAAATTGTTTTCATTCAACCACACTGGATTTTTTTTTTTCTTTTACTATAAATATTGTATTAATCCAATTCGTCCAAACTTTGACTAGGCCAGTCGCTTTCCTATTGCTCAGAGATGGACTTGCTGGATCTTGAGTTCATGATCCTGATTACTAAACATTCTCCTTTAGGAGTCTCTGAAATCAAAAGCAGAATTCATGGTTCCGTCAATTGCATTTTAGTCAGAAGTTTCACAAAGGAGGTGGCTATATTTTCACATTTCATTAATACAATCATCATTTGAAGCCTTTGTAATTGCTGCTCATCTTTGACTGATGTACCAATTTGTCTGATGATCTGAAAGATTTAAGTGTGACAAAAAGTGAAAAATACCTTTTGTTCGTGCCAATAAGATGTTTGGGGGCTCAGAATAATTGGTTTCTCCCCCTCTGCACGAAGGCCCTTTGTGTTTTCATGCAAAGCCCGTCTGGGTAATTTCTACATCTTTTATTGTACAGTTGCAAGCCTTAACCACTTGAACCGCATGGAAAATGTCCCCACACCCTCAAATAACGGTTACGTTGGTGAACGTGTGGTGTGTGAAAGACAACAAGAAAGAGAGTGAGCGCACGCCCTGGTGTTTCCTGTCGACATATAAAAGGCCAATGGCTTGGGCGTGCATGTGCACGCCCAAATATATATCATCACACATCATGATATATGATATATATCATCATATATCATATATAATGATATATAATATCAATATCATATATCATATAATGATATATGTGTGTACAATGGCCCTTAGCATGATGTGAAAAAGCAAATCCCTATGAAGCACATGAAGAAGCCTAATCATGCACTAAGCACCATAGCAGCTACTTGTGATGTCATGTGAACTTTAACGCTAATAATAATAATAATAATAATAATAATAATAAAACAGAAGTTTTATTATTCTTTAACGTTAATAATAATAATAATAATAATAATAATAATAATAAAACAGAAGTCAAACATTCAAAATAGGTCCAGATTTGTTCAAATTTAAAGGACCAAATGACATAAGTGATGACTCATGTGCAGCTAATGTTGCAAACGAATCCCCCATATAAACCCCAGATCACCTTTCTGAAGGATTTCAGCCATGACAAGACAGGTGCATCAGGAGGAAAGTGACAAATTGCTGAGGTTTTATGTCTGTTCGTTTCCTCTGTGATTTCGAAAGAAAGGGCGGAGGAGGGAGAGAAAGAAAGAGAGAGAGAGAGAGAGAGAGAGAAAGTATGTGCATATGTATGTAAAACAGAGACAAGAAAGAGGACCTATCTGTATTTGAATGCTCACCACTACCACAAATAAGTGAGCGTGATTCATCACTTCCTTCCTATTAGCATGAATAGTGCAAAAGCAGAGGGTGTAAACCAAACGCTGCAGTTCAGAACACCGTGCTCTCTGCCCCGCTGCATGCATGCAAGCCTACCATATGTACATCACAACCTGTACTGTGATGTGTGTGGGCATGTAGTGCACTTTCAGATTGTGGTGAAAAGAAAAAAAATATGCGGCTCCGCTGTCTCTGTCTGGTATTTGTCTTCATGAGAACTTGCAGAATTAGGCTACATAAAAAGAAAGAAAGAAAAAAAAAAAAACTCTTAAAAAGCCCTGCTCTCGACCTCTGGTGCCATCTGCCAGTGACGGGGCATAAATGCAAATCAGATCCAGAAACCATGCCTGCTCCTTCCATTGGAGCAGCCTACAGAAATAAACTGGGTCAGACGGACCAGCTACCAGCTGTGTGTGTCTGTGTATAATAAGGCACATGCGCCTCTCTTTGTGTGGAGAGACAGCTATATGTGTGTGTTGAGAGGAGGGGGTTGAGTTAGCACCAAGGGTTCCTACTGTTCTTATTTGAGATACTGAACACTTTCCAGCAGCGTAGAGTAAAGACGAACCGGCAGCCCGGCCACTCAGAGCTCCTTTCAGGATGTCAGGCCACAGAGGCACTCCTGGGCTACGTGACTGGCCGAAGGAGCTGGGTGACAAATAAAGGCTCTTATCTGAGGCTGAAATTAGACCACAACCAGGGCGCAACTGATAGGGAGCGTATTAAACTCTCTCTCTCTCAAAAAAAAAAAAAAAAAAAAAAAATCTGAACCTCCCGGGAGGGTGATGCAACGCAGAGGCAACACTGGCGTAATGCAGACAGATGCGTCCCCCTCTCTCATATCGCTGCGATGCGTCTGAATTATGAATGAGGCCCCATGCATCTTGTCAATGCAAGAAAGAAAAGGGGGGCTTCGTCTTCAGTCGTTGCTCTCCATATACTGTTTGTTTTCTTTAATGCTTTTCTCTTTAACCTCGGCCTCTGCAGGCGGCGAGAAAAGTCTTAAGCGAAAAGCTACACACACACACACACAGACGCAAATCGAGCAGCAGTCGTGCGTCGTTTTTGTCCGACTGCAGTCAAACACTTACAGATTATCTGTAAGTGCACAAGACAATAAAAAGCTGATTGGCATTATGTCTAAGGGTTGATTTCTTTGCGGATTAAGCAGTTGAGTTTAAAGGTTGCAGAAACAAAGGGGCATGACACCACACACACACTGAATCCTGTATTTTGTTTTTAGTCTGCTGATGTCAGAATAGGAATTTGTATTAAAAAGCAGGCCTGCCAGGTCTCTTCTCTTCTATGTGATAAACATGGAGCAATATGAACTGAATAATAAATGACTGCACGCCTTTCAGTATCATTTCAAACACGGGCCTATTCTATTTATAGACAACTCAAACATTTCCTTCTCCAGCAAACTTTCTGTTTTCTTTCTTTCTTCCTCCAACTGATTTCAGGCACAGATTGTTAATCCAGTCACAAGGGAGGGCCAATGACTCTCATTTCCTGCAGTTTGGTTCTCTTTAACAAAATGACTCCCCACTCCCTGAATTCTCTGAAGTTCCTCTGAGATATCTGCAGCTGCCTGGATGTGTCTCTGTGTCTTTCTCTGGTTTGCGTCTACAGATCATTGTGCTAACACACCGGCTCAGTGTGCAGGGTAAGGGCATGTGAGCGTGGGGCATGAAGTTAGACAGAAAAGTGAACAGAGATGAAAAGGTTAATATTTTCCAGGCTTGTGGGTGGGAGGTGATAGCTTTGTTCATGCCGTGTGGGTAGTTTCTATGTTTGTGTGCATGTGTGTGTATGCGTGTTTTAGCATTTAGCACCTTGTAGGGACCATTTTTCTTGCAAATACCACTTTGTGAGGACGTGCTGCTCCTTATGGGACCCAACAAAGCCTGAGCCACATAAGAAGAAGTGCTGCTTTTAGGTAACGGTTTAGGTTAGGACTAAGGCTAGGTGTAGTGTAAGGGTTAGACTATAGAAACGAATGAATATTAGGTGGAAGTCAATACAAAGTCCTTGTGAGGATAAAAAGACTTACTATGTGTGTGTCTTTACACATACACAATTTCCTGTGTGGGTGAATAAGAAAACTTTTATGTTAAGCATCACTATGGTCTCAGAAAGTGGATTATTTAATGTAAGTAAGAGTGAAAAGAGATGTGTGGCCAGTATGGTGGTATGATTGTGGGCATTCCTATAATCTTTTCTTCTCTAGTATGGTATGCTATGCTATACTATACTATTCTATAATATGCAACACTATATGATAATATGCTATACTATACTGTCCTGTGACACACTATGCTATAAATCACTAAATTCTCACGTCTGAGTCATACTAAACTCAAGGGATGTGCTTTGTCTAAACATAATAGGCAACTTTGCAGAGAAACTTGATCTTCATGTACTTTCTTGCCCACAATGTGCAATAAAAAGATAATTTCCTTTCTATTTATTTGGTTCAACGCTACAGAAATAAAAAAAAAAGGTCTCAGATTTAGCAAAACAAATGAATACATTTTAGCACCAACGATGTTTTTCAAGAGAACTTTTTGCTGAAAACATGGCAATGGTCAGAATACCTCCAGTAGAAAGCAAATTTCTCATACCAAGTTTTTCTTGCTATCATAGCTGTAACCTTTCTAATTCAATTTCTTTTTCATTTTTCACCTTACAAGAAACTTCACGAGAGCTGACTATTTATCACTGATAATAATACTGCAGAAGGTTTTTGTCATTTCAAAGCACTGATAACGTTGTTGATTACATTCCACATTTTAAAGTTTAGGTGGCATCAAGCTTACAGGAATGGCAGCTGGCCATGGAAATAAGAGAGCAGTTGTTTCTAGGGGAATCTGCGAACGTCCTTTCATATTCTGTTTAATACAACGGATAAAATGAGTTGGATCAGCGTTGCTTGAGGACACAGAGGACAGGTAGAATATAGGACACGCAGGGTTTGCATCGATTAGGCCTTGCCTGCGGGCTCAGCTCAGTCTCCTCGTGCTGTTGTTCTGTTCTGTTCTGTTCTGATTGGGCCCAAACTGGATGCTTCCAACAACAGTCCTGATAAATCCAGCTTTGAGGGGTTTTTAGCTGGCATTATTCTTCTTTTTCCTCTGGAAACAAGACACCCCAATCTACACTCTTCACCATTGTCTTCCTACCAGACAGCCGAGAGAGTGAATGCTTGTGGCCAAATCCCCCACCCGCCGCTCTTTCAATGTGCAGACGCAGGCTCCGCTGCCCACATATGCTCTGGGCTCTAATTAGGCAGACCGCTGGACGTGTTGCTGGGGGAAATCTCCCTGCAAAGACTTATCATCAAGTGGCAGCTTTTACAGATTTACGTCTTTTCATCTTGTTTATGTGCAAGTGTGTAAGCCCATGCCCAGGGACGGAAAGACAGGGAGATACAGCAGTCATGGATGTGGAGCAAAGCACACTCCATAAATCTAATGTACAGTATGCCACAAAGAGATACGTGAGACTGTATGCAACGTGTTGCATAACGTCACTACTGGTACGCTTAGAGAGTGAGCAGCATGCCTCGGATCTAGTGAACTTGCAGAGCTTGCCCATAAGACCTGCGTCATCGACAGCAAGGTTATTTCCTGTAGTTGAAGAGCAGCATGACTCTCTTCCTGTTCTCTGTGAGAAGAAGTGTCAGGTCTATTCTTCCAGTCCTACTTTCTTGCACATTGGGTACAGCTTATAAGGCGCACAAGACATTTCAAAATGACATAAATATACATATTTTTCTGCATACCAGTTCCTCCAACAAAGGCAGCTTTCTATAATAGCATCCAGTGATTACAATAACTGCCTGTAGTGCTGGCAGCTTTAGTTTTGTGCTTGAAAAGCTCAAGTCAAATTCAAAGAAGCTCAACCTCAAGTGAACAGGAGTGCAGGAAGAACTCTTTCACAACGTACATGAATTTCCAAATTGACAAATGCACCAGAGGAGATGTTGCAGTGAGTGCAACTTGTGACAGTTTTGTTGATGTGAAACAATGTGTACAAAAAAACCTTACTATACTTGTTTTTTTTTTTTTTTTTTTTTACGTAATGTGGTTTTTAGCAGAAAAAGACAGACAGCAGTGTGACTGAGGTTGATTAAATCTCTCAAGGAAACAGCATTAGTAAATTTCAGCATGCAGATAACGGCAGGAGTTCCTTTGTTTTTTGATTTTTTTTTTGTCAAAGAGAGGATCTTTTTGTCAACCCCAAAGGCTGCTTTGCGACACGGGTCTCTTCCAGAAGCTTCTTGATGATAACAAAATAATTGTATTCATTTTTTTCCTCAGTTTTTTCCCCTCCTCTCCGTCTCAGAGGAACTATTACTCTAGCTTTAGTCTCTGTTTGACCTCGAGCCTATAGGTGGAGCACAATGGCTGTGGTTAAAGCCGTGGTTTTGCCTCTTCATGGCCTTGTCACGATACAGCAGACTAGTGAACTCATTATCTCAGTGTGAGTTGCATATTCTGTACTTCCTCATGCTGTAATAGCAATCCTAGAACACTTTTTTCTTTTTTTTTTTTTGTTTTTGCACAAGTGAAACAAAAGGTATTCATGCAGAGTGCCACAGTTGAGTTTGCTTTCTCAGCCATATGACTTGCATTCTCTTTAGGCTGCTACCAGCAATCTCTGATGTTGTCACGATATTGAAATGTTTAAGAAATTCACAGATATTTTTCCCATCAATGCTGACAAGCCATCTTTGTCCGTACATGGCCAAATTCCATCTCCATCTTTGTTTTTTAAAAGATAGGATGCAATTATTCACCTTTCTTTCTTCCAGTCATGTCAAATTTATTTGTAGAGAACATTTCAGCAACAAGGCAGTTCAAAATGCTTTCAGAAAAACGTTACACAGTCACCAGCGATGAAACAAGCAATAAGCATTAAATGTTGTGCCACTATCAAATTCAAGTAAACACGCATCAAATATGTTGATGCGTGTTACTACTAATCAAATAGTTGCCTCAGTGTTTCAGCAGTTTTACAGTTTTCTGGAAGTTTTTTCCACATTTGAAGATGAATGCTGCTGCACCTCCATGTTTGGTTCTGGTTGTGGGGATGTAGAGCAGACCAGAACCAGAAGACCTGAGCAGTCTGGAAGGTTGATTATACAACAACAACACGTTTTTAAAGGAGTAGCTTTATGTATTTTCCAGGCCCATAGTGCCATTTTCTAAAACTATCAAGTAACCTTGTGAAAAATCGCTGAGCTTTTCACATATTGACGTTAGAAGAACTTTTCTAGTTCACTTCCTCTGCTGCCATTGCTAAAGCTACAGGCGCACTGCAATTCCGAACCAGCGCAGAAAATCGACATATCATTCACAACTTTTCCCTTTGTTTGCTGATTGGCCTGGTCAAAAATCTACCAGAGACAATCCGAGTCAAGAAGAGAAAGCCCAGACTGTGTTGCAAATGAGAATGTTTTTTTGAGCGTAATTGCACAGGAAAGCTCTATTGAAACTGGATCTTGAAACGTTTTTTTCATTTATTTTTAACTATTTTCAACCTTTGTTGCTTTTCCATTGGAAAAAAAAAGAAAACTTAATCACAATTGTCTTATAACACTTGAGAGGGTCTCTTTGTTCTCTCCAAGATAGCTTTATGGTCCGTGAAGGGAGTGGAACTGATATTCTTACGAAAACATGCGAATCCTATGAGTTCTCCTTTAATTTAGGAATATTTCCCAACTGGAAACTTTCCTTCAACTATTCAGCTTAGTAAATAAATTCTCCACCTAATGAGGTTCACTATGTCATTTCAATAATATCATAAATCACTGAAACATGCTGATTCAATATTCATTTATACAATATTGATTCTAAAAAAAAAATAAATGAACCGTGATTACTCTGAACTGTCGTGTTTTCATAGCAATGCAACCTCTTTTGGCTCTTTGCCAATCCGTTAGTATTTCAGCACGTTCAAAGCTGCAAAGCTTCACAAGAGAAATAATCTCTGCTTTTAATCCATGTGATATTTTAGGTTCTACCGCCTTCCCAACAGCCATAACGCCAAAGCGCAACAGCACCACCTAGTGGTGGAGGTGGAGTATAGCGTTTTGGAAGACGTCGGTACTGCACTTAATTACTTTGTTACGCAACAAAGCGATTATTTATCATCTGATAACACAACATATTACATAAAATATATATTTTAAACACATTTATGTGTTTTAAGGTAAAAGGTCGGCGCATCATTAGACAATGAATGTACTGCGTTGAGGATTTTGACATCTGTTGCTGGATTATTTAACTGACCACTACAGGGCTTCGGTCAGAAAGCACGCAGGTCATCATGTGTTTTAATAAGTTTACTGGAGAATTATGTTAACGGTGCAAATAGATTGTAGCAGTCTCTGAAAATACAAAATGATAAATAAAGATACAAAATTAATATTGGAGAAAATGGAAATATAACAATTCACAAATAAGTTAAAAAATATGAACATTAATTCCCTCTGTGATAAGGGCTGTTTAACTTTAAATGATGCGAACTGACAAAATCTTTAACGGTTAAATGCTGGATAGTTTTAGTAATTCAAACACATTAAAATTAAGATTAAACCAACATTAATAAACTATAGAAATACACCAGCAGCCAAATAACTCCGTCAGCAGCTATAGCCGGCATCCACCCATTCATGTCACATGACCATCACAACTACTCAACATCATCAATGACTGCGGCACCGACCTCAACATTAAAACGGAAAACAGATTAGCTGACTAACGTCAAGAAGACAGAAAATAAACAGAACAAACTTCCTTCAAAAATAAAAAAAAGCACTTCAAAATAAAAGCATGGATATCAGACATTGAATCACTTGAAGAATTAATAACATACTGGATGTAAAACAAAGTTGTTTTCACAAACTAATTTGTCAGTTCAAACCTGTGTATAATTGTTTTCCCCCAATCTTGCCTGTCCTGGAAAACATTAATTTCTGAGTATCCTTTTCTGTCTTTGAAGGTGTATAAGCTTACCCTGGAGATTAACATTACAACTTCATCTGATAAGTGTTCTTTTAAAAAGAAAAGCCTGTTCATTTAATCTTGAACGGGCTTTTTAATTTGAGAATACGGGCGTTCAGTTTGAGTTGTTGGAAAAACCCTGGTTCAGAGTGTGTTTGTTTGGGACTTCCCAAAAACACCTCGACTTACTTTTAATTATATGAGCAACTCTCAGAATCTCAAAACGAGCCTTTTTTTTTATTATTACCAGAAAAGCTGATATTTCCAAAAAGAAAACCAATAAAGCGCCCCCGTACATGTAAATGTGGTCACAAGAAACAAAGCCAAAGCTTTAGAAAATCCGTACATGTAAATGTAGTCACAAGAAACAAAGCCAAAGCTTTAAAAAATTCGTACATGTAAATGTGGTCACAAGAAACAAAGCCAAAGCTTTAAAAAATCCGTACATGTAAATGTAGTCACAAGAAACAAGGCTTCAAAAACTAAGCTTAATTTACATAAAAGGATGGGCTGTCAGTAGAAAACGAAAGGATAAAAACGTGACGAAACGCGGAAGTTTACGTCCAGTTACGTGTTCGCGTAGAAAAACAATGGTGTCCTCCAAGTTCTCCGCGGGTCTCTTTTTATTTTGTGTTTTCTCTTTTACAAAGTAAGTAAAGCGACACTTTTACACACAGACTGAGGTTTCGTGGACTCGTTAAATGCTTTTAATGACGCGCGGCGTGTGTTCGGTGACATGCGAGGCTGTTATGACCGCAACTCGATTTAAAGCCTGTGTATATAGGATTGAGTGAGTTGTGAACGCGATTAAAATTTGATAAAGAACCGGCTTTTGTGATAGATGAAAAAAAAAAAAACGTTTTAAAGAAACGAGCTGTTTTCATTTATCCGTGGTTAAGAAAAGGTGTGGTTCGTCGATACACAGTGCAGAAGAAGAAGAAAAAAAGGGGGGCAGCCAAGTTCGCCGCAATACTCGAGTTCTAAATTTGTTTTTTTCTTGTAACCTGTTGGTAAATAGGGGCGTATTCAATCAAGCTACATTACAATATCACAACATTTGTTTAAACTGTTTGTTTTAAGGAACTAACAAAATGGAAATTAATGATTGGTTTTACTTTCTTTCTTCAGTGCTGTTTCTACTGAACTAAATGGCCGACACTCTTTTCAAGAAAAGCTTCGTGTGAAAAGGCAGGAATGTCAAGATGGCACTTACCCGCACGGAGGCATAAACTGCTGTAAATGTGCAGCTGGTGAGTTTTATAAATATATATGTATATATATTGTCTGAAAATATTCAGTCTAAGAAAGTACGTTTTTTTTAAATCTGGGAATTATGGCCCTCTGCCCAGGGTGGTAAAGCGTTGGGGGAACATTTGCCAAAAAAAGAAAACAAAAAAGAAAGAAATATCTATCCTAAATAGTTGTATGTTCATGCTGATGTGGGATTAGGAGCCCCATAGGCAGGCCATTGCCTTCCTGTGCAATTCCTCTAAAAAAAAAAAAAATCTTGCTTCCTGCACAGTCTGAGTTTTCTCCCCTTGACTAGGTGAACAACGATGTTGATTTTGTGCGCTCTTTTAGAATTGTTGCCTGTCTGTAGTTTTAGCAACAGGCAGGAAGTGAACAAAGCTGTTCAGTCCGTGTTGGCCATGCTTCCAAACATTGACTTGATATTAACAGCCGCCTCGTTCAGATCAGCACTTCGCTTTTGGTAGTGGAGGATGGTTGTTTACAGCCCATCCGTCCGTCCATCCATCCATTGAATATATACAACTGTATGAGACCTGCCACTATGGACATAAAAATGAAAAATAACAACAAAAGGCTATGTGAAGGAAAACTACAAGGGGTTTTGTAAATGTTTTACACATCAAAACCTGAAAAGTGCGACCTGTATTTGTGTTCACCCCCCTTCCCTCTTTACCCCTAAATCAAATTCGGTGCATTCGCTTACCCTTTGTCACAGTTTGTTTCTTTACTCTCTGGTTCATGTTTGTTTAAATTGCAGGTCAGCGAGTGCAAAATCACTGCACTGGAAATGCAAACAATGGAACCTGTGCATTTTGTGAAAATGGGTTAACTTATAACAGTGAACCCAATTTTAAGGACTCCTGTGAAATCTGCACATCCTGCCCAGAAAACGGTAAAATCCTTTACTTGTCGATTTTCTCAGACTATCTGACAAAGTCTGACTAACTGAACACTGCAGACTAACTGATGAAGTCTGCACTGTTCTGCACCGACTTATCCTTGCAGGATTGCATAGGGTGTACTATGGTGGCACACACCACAATGTCAAATTCAGCTTTTATTTCCTTTTTTTTTTTTCTTACAGTGGCTTGTTTTACTTTCAGGAAAACTCATAACTTTTTTCCAAGCACGCCAATAAATCACATGCTTATCACCTCTATCCACCTGCATTAATACAGCTGGCTGAGACTGAACAAATTAATATTCTTTATATCAAGAGGATAATTTTCTATTTTAAGGACATCATTTCACTCTTAATTAGATATTTATCCTATAAAAATTTTCAGATCTATTTATGTTTCCTATTATATTTTTGAAATGGAACCAGGATAGCTTTGAAATAACAAGCATTTAATGTCTTTAGTACCTTGATTTTCATATTTTTGCACATTGTACTGGCAGAATTATTTGCTATACAGTTAACGTTTCAGTGATATATGAAAGAAGAATGAGCTGCTTTTCAAGTAAAGATTGGAGTAAACAAAAAAAAATGCAGTAAACCAGAGCACTGAGTCTATTTTCAGCATGGGGGGGTCATGTGTGAAAAGTTCTCGTATCGGTTACAACTTTGTTTTGTTCTTTCAGCTAATTTAGAAGAAGAAGAACCCTGCACCCCACTCAAAGACAGAAAGTGTAAATGTAAGGCGGGTCACTACTGCAATTCTGCAGAAGGAACCTGTAAAATCTGCCATCCCTGTGCAAAGTAAGCTTGCCTCTGTCGGATCTTTATGCTCAACCATTTATAGAACATCGTGTTTATGAAGTTTCTTGCTAGATTACACGGCACTCATAGGTATGTGTTTGACAATCCTAAGACTTTTCTGATTAAATATAGTTCAGAAAATGAACCCTGACTCATTGGATTTCATTTTTGTAATTTAGCATGTTTATTTAACATGCTAAATTACAAGTAAAATTACAGTAATACAATAAATAACCATTCAACTTGAAATTGTGTTTGTAAATAATTCTAAACATATTGGTAAATGCATGTAAACATTTAGTTGGACATTTGTATGGAATATATTTTATATTTTGCAACTCAATATAGCTTTTTCTTTTTTTACGTAGTCATTTCTGACAAAGCTACAAATATGTTATTAAAGAAATGGCAAAATGAAACTTAACATATCTAATACCTTAAAATATTTCATTATCCTGCACAGTTACCAGCTTGTTGCATTTCCATTTAAGTCTGCAACCAAAACCAGCAGCACCTGGCAGTGAATCGGTATTCATCACTGTGGGTTTCAAAAAACTTGTAAAATAACTAAAAATACACATGTCAAAAGCAGGAAAAATGTACTCATCATTAACACACAAAGAATTGCACATGAGCATAGGCTATATGTGATAGCCCCATATAGAATTTCACGGCTTCAGATGTTAGTGACTCAAAAACGGTAGTGCATAACAAAATGTAATTGCTTTTAACTAAGTAAAGGAACAGCAAACTTGCAAGTATTCCTACAGCTGCTAGAATAATATTCCAAATTGTTTATTAATAATATAAACTTAATTTTTTTTTTTTATTGTTTTGGTTTTGATTTGTAGACTTAGAAAACCAAGTAAGAACATTTCCTTTAACGTAGAAAAAGCGTAGCACCCTTCTGACGACCAGTGACCCAGGGTGCACAGAAACATGTGGTTAACCACTTTCTGTTACATAAAGCCAGAGGAAATGTCACTTCCTTCAGCATTTTATTATTATCATCAAAAGGATTTTTTTTTTTTACTATTCCTATTTATTGAAACATTAGTATCCCTTGCTCCTCAGTTCCAGCCCATGCCTGGTGTACACGTGAATTAAGTCCAGGCTCTGGAGTTCAGATATTCTGATAGCTTTAAAGCTATCAGAGCATCATTTTGAAAGCTTTATATTTGGATTCCTGTTAAACAAAACGTCTTCCTCTTGTCCTTAAATGTATTTTGAGAAAAAAAAAAATGACCTGGTCTACTCCTTACTTTAAGATGTTCTTCCACCGGCGTTAAAGAGTCCTGCACAGCCACCAGTGATGCAGTTTGCAACGAGGAAAGAACAGGTGAGCTATTGTTGACTTTATTTTACAATAACACATTCAAATTTACTCTGACTTCATTTATGAACAGGAATGGTGTGGAAGAGCTTATGATAAAAGCGTTATGTTTTCCTTTTAAGGTTTGTCAGATGGTGCAGTCGCTGGCATTGTGATTGCAGTTTTGTTTTTTGTCGTTGTTGCCCTTGGAGTAGTGTTCAGGAAGAAAATTCTGGGTAAGCGTACACAACACTCAATACATGTATACCAGATATTCATTGGGTTCTCAATAAACACCATTATTTATCTTGTATAATTATAATTCAATCCATTAGTTAGTGACAATAACAAACTGTTTTTCTTTCTTTCTTTTCTTTTTTTTTTTAACCATTTCTAAAGGGTGTTTTAAAGAAGACGAATCAAATCCCCCTGGCCCTGTGGTAAGTTTATTAACTTAGCCATTTTTATATTTTAAGAGAGTAGGCTTCTGTGTCATGTTTTCTAGATTCACCTAGAAGACCGTTTTTAAAATCTATCTCTTCTTTAATCTTAAACAAGCTGACCCTTTATGTAGGAGGGACAGGTTTGTTGTCCTCACTATTACTGTGATTGTGTGAAAGTTTTGTGGAACAGCAAAATGATTCTGTCGATGAAAGCTAAATAAAAACTAATAATCTCTCTGTGCTTCACAGAATGACCCACTTCTTCCAGGTAAGACAGAATATGTCTTTGCATGATCAATAAATCTGTCGTGTGTGTTTTCCTTGGTTGCCCCAAGTCATATCTTCCCTGTCTTTTCATCCCAGTGGAGGTGGAGCCGCACATAGTGGAAGTTGCAGAAATAATCGGCTGGAAAGTTATGAGCCAAATTGCACTCAGTAGTAAAATGGCGAATTCCATTGACAATGTAAAACTCAGCCACCCTAATGATAGTGAAATGTGGACTGCAGAACTATTGAGAAAATGGATAGAGGTGAAGGGCATGGCTGCCTCAGTAGAGCTGATCCAGACTCTGCGGAAAATGAGGCAAAACAAGAAGGCGGACCAAGTCAAAGAGAAACTGTATCCGATCGACTCTCCTACACAGTGTAGTTCTGCCTAAATATTTTCTTAACTTTTATGCTGTTAATAAAATAATAGCATGGATTATTTTTGCACAATCAAAAATGTTTACAATCTTACACTAGGATGTGCTTTTAAAAAAAAAAAAAAATCTTTATATGAACTGTTAAAAACTTTAAAAAAAAACTTTTTAAAAAACTAAACAAATTTAGCGAATGGACTATCACAATCTAAATGCTGGCCCAGCTGGCTGGAAAATTGTTTTTATTGTATTTTTGCTTTTTTTTTTTTTTTTTGGTAATTTGCTTCTGCTGACTTTCCGTTAAATTTGTAATTTTCAAACATTTTTACTCTGTATGCACTGAATGAATAAAAACAAGTTCAAATATGTAAGAGGTCAAAAAATACTTGGCAGATATAGCATGTATTATTTAACTAGTTTTTAAAAGACTCAACATATGATCAAACATTGTTGAGTGAGTTTTGTTTTTCTCTTTCTGTACATTTTAATACAAATGTGATCTTCCTTTGTAATTTCTGGACATAATTGGTTTTTTTTTTTAGATTTTCTTTTAAAGATGTTGAAAATTGCAAATCCACATAAATAATGGGGGGAAAACTAATTCATGTGGACATCAGGCATCAATTATAATATTTTGCTTAATAAAAGGTGGGAAAAAAAATAAGGGATAGTTGTGTTTTGTGGCAGAATATTACATAAAGCCCTGGGAAGGCAACTATTAGAAAAGTTGAATGTGATGCTACTAAATCACAAATTTCTCTTGGGAAAGCATGGAGCGGCATACAATCAAGACACAACACTTGACAAAGTACGAAGGCACTTGTTTCAGACTGGAAGCCTTATCTCAGCCTAAATGTGTGACTTTTGCATAGATTTGCATATAACTATTGCTATACATGACTTGTTAACTTTTTGTTTTAGTATTATTTTGTCTGAAGATTTGGGAAAATTAGCTAAATATCCCAAGTGGTTGTATCAGTTCTGTGCCTGAAAAGGATTCAGATACTGAATAAATAAGCAAAATCATAAATGGTGTGTTTTTAAAAAAAGCCTTGAAGTTTATCTGGATTACATCATATACTTGCTCTTTAAGAGCTGTGATAGATTGTGCTTCACTTTGACCCTTAATGGGAGGAGGCAGCAGGAGCTTCTGGCTGCATCCAATTTTCAACATAACTTTGTTTTTTTATGCTATTTTAATATCTAAACTATTACTCTCAGTGCCAGAAATATCAAAACAACCTTTTTGTGTGAATGATCAAGATGTTTTAATATGCCTCTGTTTTCTATGGATATAAAATGCACTATGTTTTGACAAATTTCACAAGTAAATGACCGATCTGGGCTATTTATCCACCATTCACTTCTCTCATGATGGAAATGTTTGACATTTTTCAGTTTCCCCCTAAAATAATCTCCTGTGTTTTTTCCCCCCTTGTTAAATATTATATGATTGTTGCTACACTATGCCATAAAAAAATCACCATCTTCCTGCTAGCACTTTGAAACGCCTTGTTGCTGAAATGTGCTATACAAATAAAATTTGATGTGATTTTGCACCTAGTTTCCAGTACGTTAGTCATACAAACGTTTCTCCAGATGACAGTGCTCTGATATGGTCTGAAAGTCTGAGATGGACAGAGTGAAAAGGAATGATGGGAGTACTCTGCCCTGTGGTGCTCCTGACCACCTAGGTACAGACATGCTCCTGACCTTTTATTTAATTTTTTATGCAGTGCTGAAGCTCCACCTAGTGGTTCACAGAGACAACTTCATTTTCAGTAAAACAAACCACAAACTAATCTTTTTGTATATATGTGTTGGTTTTCATTTCTGTAGATCACATGGTTAACTAAAGGTTATATGATTTTAAAATTTGCAACCACTAAGTTCACATATTTTAACAAGTAAAAGGTTAAAATCAGAGGACAATATTTTGCATATTGGGGTAACGTGGTGCTGCGACAAAACACAGGAGTACAAAAACATGAAGAAAAATGTTCATGTTAATTAGCTAATTTTAAAGTACTGCTGCAGTAGTGCGCGGTGAGGCCTACTGAATGATAATAATGCGCATTGAAAGTCGTCTTGTCATAGCTCAGAAACCCCTAGTTTGGGGCGCAGCAGTGAAATCTGGGCGGTCTTTTTTTAACATGGGTGGAGCGCACAGCCAGGAAATGTTGAGAAGAGGAGGCTGAGTGAGAGCAACTGTCCCCGAGTTGTTCTCGTGGAGGCTGCTGCTTTTACCGGATGGACTTTATCGACACGAACTTCCGCTAGAAGGGCGCGCAGGTAGGTTTTGACGGCTCGTGTCGGCTTCTCTAAAACATTTACTTTTGCTGAAAGTCAGCGTGGGGATGCTGAAACAAACTGTCCAAATTATGCAAGATCTTTTCCCGGGAGTGCTTGAGTTGCCCTCTGTTGTTGTAAGAACCTCATTTACAGTTTCTGGAGGCACAAAGGTTCATTTGTTCGCCGTTCAGGCTCCCGGTGACTCATTTGGTCTGGAAAAATGTTTGTCTACCCGCCACATTTAGCTTTCTATTTAGTTGCTAAGGCAACAAAGGCGGAGCCGCCAACTGCCACGATTACGTCACTTGTACTCACCGTTTCGTTACGTCTTTCTGAAAAAACTCAGTGCGTTTGTGATATTTCCCAATCGCACTCTAAAGCGTAATAATAGCTTCCTATATATGTATATTTTTGTCACTTGTTTTTAACGCAATGTTTCTAGTACTGGTGAGAAAATATGTTCTGATTTAAAGCCCTCAGAAGGAATTGGCACCCACTCACAAAACATTTGATGCTGTGGCATGCATCTGTACTCAGTCCCCTTTACTCTAATACCCTTAAGTCACATAATTGTTGAATAGAATCCACCTTTGTTTAATGTCAGTATAAATATAGCTCGCCTGTGAAGTTCTGAGGTTTGCTAAAAAAAAATAAAAAAATAAAAAATTGGAGAAGAGACAAACAGACAGCAGGCCTTGTTGATAGGAAGACAATTAGTTTAGTCCTCCATGAATCTGACCTTTATGAGAGAGTGAACAGAAGAAAATGATCTCTGAAGTCATTTTGTAGTTGGCAACTGCAGAATTTTTTTTAAAAATTCTGCTTCTTTACATGTTGGTCAAAGCAGCCCGCATTGTTCCGTTGCGATAAGTCATTTACAGTTCATGCCTTATGAAAGATAAGCAGCTTGACTTATTTTTTGTGGTATGTTTTTTGTAGCAGTGGCTAAACAAAGCTTATCTAATATCCGCTTCATTTGGGGTCTCTTGTCAGCTTCACTGTGTGTTTTGATGCAAGTGTTGGAAATATTTCTGGTGAGTAAGGCGTAGAAAAACCTCATGGGTTTCTATGGCTTCACATATGCCATTACTGCTGCCATTTTATTGCCTCGGGCTGACAAGAAACAACTCGTGGTGTTCAAGTGAACTCATAATAGGTTCACTTCCCTTTTCTAGTGGACTAAAGAAAAATGTCAAGTTAAAATGTTATCACTTTATGACGTTATGGGGATGTGAGATTGGACAATTCCTTCTCGAAGATACCTCCAGGGACTTTGTCAGCAAGCTAATGTACATTTTTTTGTGTAACAAGGGCATTTTGAACATTCTGCTCATGTGTAACATGATATCTTAGCGGTGGCTTATATTAAGCTTTTGGGCTTATGTAATATCCTCTTTTCTATACAGTAGAAATGGAAAAGACAAACTATCAATGTGGATGTTTACAAGAAGGGAGTAAATACAGTTTTGAGGGGGTGACATTTTCTGAAAGGTTTACTCTTTCTACCTCACTCTAGCCGAGTGTGACAGTGGACGAGTGCGTCACTCAGCACACAGCGTCTGTTTTTAGTCGTACAGTCTGTGCTTCCTGCAGTAGGTGGAGAGCTTCCTAGAAATAACTCTTACAAATTTGTATTGTCATATATTCATGTGAGCTTTTACTAAAAGAAATATTTATGTTTCCGTTTCAGGATGTGAAATACAGCTGGCTCGATGTCTGCTTGGTGGCTGATCGGATGTGTTAAAACTGCCAATTCAAGATGCAGGGAGCCATTGCACGTGTCTGCATGGTGGTGGCCGCTGCCATACTGAATCATCCGTTACTCTTCCCCCGTGAAAACACCACGCTGCCGGAGCAAGATGAGGATCTGGTGGCTCGGATGCGGGAGCACGAAGAGATGCTGGAGATGGAGCATGCCAGGCTGGAGAAAGAACTTGAGCAGCTGGAGGAGACCCCGTCGGATCAAGGTTTCAGTTGGTACTTTTGGAGTGTCGTGTCTTTCGTCATATTCCTTGCCATCGAGATGTGCAGAGCAGATATCGCAGAAGATGAAATTCATCCAGTTGAGGTCGAAGATGTAATATGTGAGACCGTATCCGCCCCACCCAGGATGATAGATAAGAATGCCCTGAGGAACTTCTGTGATAAATGCACCTACACCTCGTCCCATGAAAACTGGAAGGTGAGGGAGTTTGTGGAGGGTTTTGCTGACAACCTGCTAGAGTCGCTCTGGAGCATGTGTGACAGGGAGGTGGACATGGAGGTTGGTGATTTCATTGGCATAGGAAGCATGTTTGAGTCTTGGAAGGTGTGCCAGCCTCTGATGTGTGACCTTTTAGTGCCTTTCTCACCTCCTGATCCTCACTCTTTTCAGTACCATCTGTGGTGCAGCTCCTCTAGTGACATTCCACCAGACATGCAGTGTTGTGGCACCATAAAGGTGACCATCTCTGGGGATGATGAAGAAGGCTGCCTATGTGATTCTGCCAATCTTGGGGAGGACATGCTTTGTCTGTTGCATAATAAGAACAAGGTGGTCAAAGTGAACCGCAGCCCAGATGAACTCCTGTGCTCCTCTGGCACACATTTCTTAGCCAAAGATCAAGTCATGCGATGGTTTCAGATCGCTATCACCAAAGCGTGGGCCAGAATCTCCCACAAATACGACTTTGAGGTCACTTTTCGGAGCCTGGATGCTGCTGGTGCTTTGAAGATCCGATTCCGTTCTGGAAAAGTCATCGTACTGAACCTCATCCCCGTGGTCCAGCTGGAAGACACGAACGCTTATTTTGTCTCGCACTTTCCGTCAGATCACAACGGTTTCCCAGACCCATACTGGCCTCTCTCCTTAGCTGTCTGCGAGAAAAATTTGCTAAAATATTTAGCTAAGCGACTACCACAAAATCCTTGTCACTTGCACTGCCTTCAGGTCTCTACTTTCTTGCACAGAAAGCAGATGAGTCTGACAGGAGAATCTGCCCTCACTAGCTACCACTTCAAGACCGCCATGATGCACTTACTACTTAACACCAAGACCTCTGCGTGGGGAGCAGCCAGTTTGGAGCGCAGGCTTCAGGATGTGTTCAGCTTCTTGCAGAGGAGCTTGCAGGAGAAGAGACTGTACCACGCTCTAATTGGGAACAGGAAAGTGCCTCAGGACATTCGGGTTCCTGAGAGATTCCGCAAAGCAGAACCAATCAATTTGTTCAGGTCATTGGTGCTGAGGAGGGAGCTTTATGCAGCGACCGTTAGGCACTTCCAAGAGATGTTGAGAAATGCACCTGTCCTTATAGAAGAGTATACACCTTACTTATCCAATGGTTGTTAACACCACCGCCTGGAAAAGAGCTTGTAAGTCGAGACACACTTTGATATGGCTCACCATCCAGGGTGGCTGAGCCTGAGAGCAAGCACAGAATATTTGCCAATAAAATAGTTGGTGACTGATTTTTTGACTACACTTAAGTCAAAAAATTATTCATACCTCTGGCAGATTTCGGATTGAATCTCTTCATTTCATGACAATGTTTAATGTGACTGACTGTGCAGGATGAGGTTAATAATGAAACTACTTTCCAACCTCAAAGGTTGGAAAGTCTTAAGAGATTTATCTTTATCTCTAAAGATAAATCCTCACAAATACCTGTGGAAGCATGCAAAAAGCTGGTCAGCTGTTAGGATTTGATTGTTGTAATTCCAATTAAGCTATTTTTATTAAGAAGAATGTAAATTTTTTATAAAACAAAATGTTATCAAAATTGATATTTCCTTCACAATGTTTAACTATTGTTTGAGATACCAGTCTAATTTCTTGTAAGAAATCAATTTATTGGTGGAATGAAAAAATTATAAATTCGAATTTGTCATGTGGTATGACTAATTTTAGGCTTAAATGCAACACTTAAAAGTGTCATATAGTTACTGATAGGTTACATGTTGGAAAATATATGCAGTATTTTGGAGAAAGATCTATTCAACAAAAGAAGGGGTGCAGGCCACTCTTAGCTTTTTTATTTATAAGTGTATGTATTAACATAAACTGTAGAAACATAAAATTTTCCCAAGTGGTTTTGTGATTGCACCTCTTTTTAATACATTTTCAGAGATGTAGCTGTTTAACAAAATAACAAGAACCTTTTGTTACTCCTTACTCTACCCAATCCAAAGGCAGCTCATACTTTTCCTTTTTAAAGCATTTTTTTTAAGGTATTGTCTGTGTCTGATATCTACAACTTATTTTTAGTAAACAGAATAATTTTAACCAGAGACTGAAACTGTACCATTTTTATTTTTTTTAAAAAAGTGCAAAATTTTGACATGGCTGATCATTCAGTTAAAGGGATACAAATTCATTTAATTTGTCACAATTATCTCCATGAAAGTCAACATATCCAGGACAGAGAATGTTCAGTGGACAGTTTGATAACACAGTTAATTTGTGGTACTGAATATAAATGGATGGATGAACAGCTGTTTATGTTACAGGCCAAGATCATAGTCGGGTTTCCCCTCAGCAACGCTCTTGTAGAAGGCTTTGTAGGTGTCCATATTGAACATGGTTTTTTTAACAGCTGGATCCTCCAGCATGCGCTCCATCCACTTCTTCAGCTCAGGAGTGTGATCCAGACAGCTGGCAAGAAGAAGGAAATAAAATGATGCAGAGAAGAACATTTCAACATGACAAGCACAGTTTTTGGTTTTATTTGCAAAAAACTGATGATCGCAGTCAACAGCCAGTCACATAATGTTTTTTGTTGTTGTTTTAAGTACTGTACTTGATCATTACTGCACTGACCAATGAGTAAATGAAGTCAAAGCAAAATGCTCTGCTTCCGTTATATTTTTTTATGCCTTCTAGCATAACTTAACTTCTGGTCTTTTGCACATATTTGTACCGATTCAAAGAATACTTTCCATAAATAAAGTTACATATTTATTACATGGTTTATAAGTGTTACTCACTGCTTCAACTCCAAGGCCTCAATCCTCTCAAAAAATGGCCACATCATGTAATCGATCATTGTGATGGTATCAGCTTCAAAGAACTTTGTCTTTTTCTTCTCCAAGTGCTGAAAATCAATCACCATCATCAGTGTTGTGTCAAGTATAGTACGTACACTAATTTGTCGACCAAAGTAATTAATTTAACCTTGAAGGTAAAAAGGAGAAAAATATCCCAATACGTATTTGACCCACCTCATTCAATTTAGCAAATTTCTCTTTCAGCTCAACTTCCTGTTGAGACACATCCTCTCCATTCCTCCTTCCTGATGGGATCTTGTAGAAGTAAGGTATTACCTAAATAAAAAAAAATAAAAAAAGCAGCATTTCTTTGGTTACTAAAAAATAAAACCCCAGCCATAATCAAAAACTAAAGATTTTAATACAAATTTTGCATGGCCTTTACCTTGGAAAAATGCTCCAGCAGCATTCTTTGTTGGGCTTTTCCAAAAGGAGAGGATGGAAGAAGCTTTTTCTCAGGATACACTTCATCCAGATACTCACAGGTGATGGGAGACTCGTATATAACTTCACCAGCAGAGGTCTCCAGTGCAGGCACAAGACCGAGAGTGTTCTTTTCAAGAAACCACTCAGGTTTCTCTTTCAAATGGATGTTGATGGTGTCATATCTTACATATGAAACAAAATCGGGTTGTTCAGGCAGTGAGAAAATAAGTTCATTAATAATAAATAAATAAAAAAAAGTTTTTTAAAAATGTATTTTTACTTGATCCCTTTGGCGTTCAGCACTAATCTGGTCCTTTGAGCAAAAGGGCAGAATCTCATGCTGTAGAGACGCAGCTGACCTTTGGGAACAGGGCCAGGCGCAGGGCTTCCTAATGTCAAATGCAAATAGGTTACTTTTTTATGACAAAATGCAACAAGACAAACAACAAATGTGTATCCTCTTCTGATTATGTAATATCTAATATTGTAAGTTTTTCTTTAAATTCTCAATGATTTTCTGATCTTTCACCTCAACATTTCAACTTAAAAATCTAATTCATAATAAATAAAAAAAAATAAAGACAAAGGATGAAAATCAGGTCAAGTTGAGGTAAACTAGAATAAATATCTTAATGGGATGCAAGTAGACATTAAACAACAATCTGGCTTTTTGTAGAGCACATTACACCTAAAAAATAAATGAGAAGAAGTATTATAGTGACAAACTACACACTTATAATTGTAAGAGAACTTTTGAAATGATTTTTTATAACTTGTGTTCAGAAAGTGCAAAAACAAACTTTTACTCGAGTGATAGCCAGAATTTATTCATTTGTCCGCTTTTAAAAAATGCCATTTACCAACACATTCATTTCATATTAAAAACTTTGATGCAAATTATGGCGCGCCACTGAGAAAAAAAAAAACGGCTTATGTAATGGATCGTTTACAAGCTGGACGGAAGAGGTCATATTACAGAGATGACTTTGCAGATTTATTCCCATCATTATTTCTGCCTGAGAATGTCTGAGGTTGGCGCTTCCGGGTTGGCTAAAATAATTAAACGAATTCTTGGAGAAAACAAACTGGACGATGTCCAAAGTTTAGCAAGCTGACAAAACTCAAGAAATGCTCCCTATATAGACTTATCTGGACGCGTCTTACCTTTAGCGAAACACTTTTCAGTAGCCATAGCGTTCCTGAGGACTGGGACGGATTCTGTTTGACCAGAGATTTCCAAGTACAGAGATTTCAACCGCTGCAAGGCGCAGAACTACATTTATTTGCTAACTACTTTCGGTGGAGGTGCGTCAGGAAATTCGGAGCCAATAGCGTATTAGTGGGCGGATACAAATGACAGGTGACCTGGCACTAAATATCATGATTTAACCCACCTTTTTTAAGGTGTAGTATAGTATTTACAATATAACAGACACCACAATGACTTTGCAGAATGACTTTACAATAATTTTAAATATGGTATCATTAGAAGTTTTTTTAAGTGATGCACCAGAAAGAGTGTTAGCTACTTTTTTTTTTAACCAAAGTAAAAAAGAAAAACAAAGTGTTATTGAATCTTGTTCCACCGTATAATATAAAATGGCTTTTTTTTGTTTTTGTTTGTTTGAATCTGTTCAGTTTCAGATGCTTTCCAGAGTAAAAGTCTTTTAACATGAAATCCTGAGAGTACTTATAAATACCTAGGAGTACTTATTCATGATAAATTGTGCTTCGGTTCCCCAGGTGAAGTCATTGGACAAAAAAAGCACACCCATCTAGGCACTTTTATTGGAAACTATCCCACTTTTAATGTTAGTCCTGCTTAATGAAGGTGTTTTATTCTTGTTTTTTTTTTTTTTTTTTTTTTTTAATCCATTCTTAGCTATTGCCAGGTGTCAGTAAAGCTTAACAAATTTGGTTCTTGTTAAATTATAGAATATTGGTGGAAAAGACTACCTCAACTTGAACTGAAGAAATTCCTCCTGTAGGACAATTAGTGTTGTTAAATGTTTGAGAACTGTTGCCCTGAAGCAACTTTGGTGTTCATCATTCAGAATCAGCTCCAGCTTTGTGCTCACATATTCACCATCTAAGAGATGGAGCCAATGTTCAGCTTTCACACAGAATATATTTTCTATTTATTGTGTGCAAATTGATGGGTGGTTTATAAATATGACCTATATTAATTGAACAGTAAAAGCTGTACGCATAAAGTGTTTGTCAAACAAGCATATTTGAATAATGTTGTGTATGCAGACATTGGATTTGTAATGTTGCAGCTTTTTAGAGCTTCATTCTTTAAAAATACAATGTTCTGTGACCATACATCTGTTTTATAACTTTAAACACATAACTTCTAGGAAATAGTGAAGAAGCATTATAGTTGCATATTTACTTATTCAAACCTGACACCTTCAAGTTTGAGCCTCTAAATCTTATGGCAGCCAATAAGAGTGAAATGTTGATTGAAAGATTTAAAAAAAAACATACACACAACAGGATATCTTTTATGGACTATATTTTATTTTTATTTTTGACATGGATAGCGCTAATTTTAAAATTTTAAATTCTAATTTTAAAAAGAAATTTTGAACCAACACCCACTTTCATAAAATTACCTTTTAAATGACCAGTAGAAAAAAAATGCAATACAAGGAGATAAAAAGCAGTCATATGACAGAAATACAAAACATGTAGACTTGTTACTGTGAAACGTTGATTATTTGTTTTCTACAGGCCATAGTCAAAGTCAGGTTTTCCATCCAGGAAGCTGTTGTAGAAGGTTTTGTGAGCCTCTGTGCTGTACATGGTGGCTTTGACAGCTGGGTCCTCCAGCATGCACTCAGTCCACTTCTTCAGCTCAGGAGTGTGGTCCAGACAGCTGAAAGATCCAGAGAAAACACTTTACAGCACATCAATTTCCAACTCTATGCCATCATTTGGACTTAATACATTCCCCAAGATAGATATTTCAGAATAAAACCCAGGCTTTATGGTTGCCACTGACCACTGAGGTACAGGGATCTCCTCTGATACCATCATTGACCTTTTGCTGTACTTCGTGTTTGGTCTAGTTTATTCCCATTAAATGATGGGAATAAAAACTTTTTAAACCTTGAATACAAAAAAAAAAAAAAAAAAAAACTAAATAAAGGAAATATTACTCACTGTTGTACTTCAAACATCCCAAGCCTCTCAAAGAATGGCCACATCATGTAGTCGATGAAGGCTATGGTATCACCACCAAAGAATTTTGTCTTCTTTTTCACCAAGTGCTGAAAAACAAAAATCACACTCAGCATTGCTAATAAGACATTAATGACTTATTTTAACATTATCCGACTAAAAACTTAAAATAGTCTGACATGTTGACTGACCTGTTTCTCATGTAACCTTGCAAATATATTGCTATTAAAACATCTTGAAAATCTCAGAAACTGCAGATTGTGCATTGGCAGTTGGCACTGACTTTTTTTTTATGCATTAACACATTATCACTGATTGGCTTTCTGAAACACGCCTGCTTTCAAGCATTTTTCAAGCACTAGAAGCATTGAGGATGATATCTGGCAAATTCAAACAATCATTTCTTAATATTTTGGAATATTTTCCAATATTTTCTTATGTTTCTAATATATTCCAGTGTTTCGGGATAATTCATATTGATGATCATCGCCATTAATTTTCACTGATTATCTCTGTTGGTTCTTTTTTTTCTTCTTCCTGAGCAGAGTGACTGCAGAAAATGTTTTCCATTTTATCAAATTATTCCAACAGAAGACACGAATGTAACTTCAGGCCACATTTATTAGCAATGAATACCTACATCAGATTAGGAGGGCACTGAAAAGCTTTACTCAGAAAACTAAGGAAAGGAGTCATTTCTGTCGCTGTCAACAGGCAAGCCTTTTGGTGAAAAAAATTATATGGTGTCATTGCGCAACTTTTTTTTTTTTCAGGAAAACCTGCTCTTCCCGTTTCATGACTCTCTCTGTCTGACTGTGATTTCTTATGATTAGATAGAAAAAAGAAGTAGACTTAAAGCAAAGTTTGCAGGAGACAAAAACACACAAGGCCTAGATGTCACTTGTGTGATTAATTTTAAAGGTAACTTTATTTATTGTTACGGTTAAACTAAAATCTCCAGCATGGGGAGGTGGGATGATCTCAGGTTTTCTTGACAATAGTCAGCTGAGATAAAGATTGAGAATTTAGAGCTGTGACGACAAGAGCTATGTTGGAAGAGTAAAGAGGAGGGATTTTAAAATAAAAACACTTTGCTAACTGTGAAGCAGGGTAAGGGAAGCATCATTCTGTTTGCCTGTTTTGCTGCCAGTTATACTGGCATAAAATAAAGTAGATGAAATAATTAAGAAGAAGAGCTAACTTCAAAATGATCTCAAATCAAGGTGGTGAACTTTGTGCACAATGAACAGGACAATTATACTAAATACAAAGAAAAAAATATATTTTTGAAAACTTGTGGATTGTCCAAGACATTCAATTAATTGTGTCAAGAATAATTTACATGCTAACTTTAAGTTGAATTAAATTCACACTAATACAGCTAGTTTCTGTTTTAGAAGCCCATAAAAGTTGTACATTACAAAAAAAAAAAAAAAACTCAGATAAATCATTAATATGAACAGAATTAACCAATGCACATTTCCCCAAAAGATATTACAACTTACTTCATTTAAATTGGTAAACTTCTCCTTCAGTTCGGCTTCTAATCCTGTCACATCGTCACCCTTTCTTCTTGCTGATGAGATCTTGAAGAGGTGTGGTGTTACCTATAGAAGACAAGATTGATTTCTCTCATTTTTTCCCCCCCATACAAACAGAAAAACATTCAGTATCCACGTGCAATCAGCACCAAAGATTTACATGATGACGTTCTTCATAACACACCTTGGAAAAGTGCTCCAGCATCATTTTTTGTTGGGCTTTCCCAAAAGGAGTTGCCGGAAGCAGCTTCTTCTCAGGATATGCTTCATCCAGGAACTCAGAGGTGATGACAGACTCAGTCACCACTTCACCAGCAGGTGTTTCGATTGTAGGAACGAGACCATCAGGGTTCTTCTCAAGAAACCAGTCAGGTTTCTGTTTCAAATGGATGTTGATGGTTTCAAATCTAACAACAAAAAAATACACACCAAAAAACACCCCTAAGTAAGGAAAAATCATATTTCAGGATTGGATATGAAGTTTTTTATATTGAGAAAAAACAATATTTAATTTATTTACTTGATCCCTTTGGCGTGCAACACCAGTCTGGTTCTTTGGGCAAAAGGGCAGAATCTCATGCTGTAGAGACGCAGCTGACCTTTTGGCACCGGACCAGGTGCAGGGCTTTCTGTTTGAAATTTAAATGCAACATTGAAACCATGTTATTATTATTATTATTATTATTATTATTATTTTACATTGTATTTTGTCTCTGTGATCCTCAAAATGTTCTACTTTAAAACACAAGCGCCTTCTGCGCCACATCTTTCTGAAAAGTTCTGTAAAAACCGCAGCTGCAGGTCATTACTATTTTATAAACAAAGAGAACACTTTAGATCCGAAACGAGGCGAATCTTACCCGCGGCGAAGCTCTTTTCGAACGACATAGTTGCGGTAAAACTTGTTCAAATGGTCGCACGGAACTGAGCACAGAAGCTGCAATTCTTTATTTAAAGAGCTTCTTCCGGGGAGGAGACGCCAGTCCGAAGAAGCCTCCTTTCTTTCGTTTTCGTTTCGTGAGTCAGCGGGCTTTTATCCACACAGGAGCTTGTCAGTGAAATTCTATATTATTAAAAAAATATATATAGGTTATATATAGTGCGGCAATTCCTTAAAAAACGATTAATTAAGTACACACGGTCTGACATGTCAAGAGTCAGTTGTCGTTTATCGTCTGAATGTCATAAAATGATAATCTCAGAATGGATTGTAAAGTAATAAAAAGGTCATGATGACTCTGCACTTTGACCAAAACACACAGAACAGCCAGGAGAACCGCTGAGTAACTACGTGACTAAGCATTTTTTGTCTTACGTTGTATAATAGAGGACAGAAAATGAGGAAAATGCAAACCCAAAGCAGATCCAAAATAGGTATGAGAATATTTCTAAGATATTTTAGCACTCATATTAAATTATATGATGCAAAATAATGCATGTTTGTTTCTGTGTTGCCGGTGATGGCAACCTGTCCAAGTAGAATGGAAATATTGTTCATTGTCCCTCAGTGGGGAAATTCAGGTATATCACCAGCAAAGTTACAGGCAAAGGGAGGCATGCAGGAATAATGACAAAAAATAAGAACAAAATTGACTGTATGGTTTCTAAGCAACTACAAACGGCTGGCTGGTGCTGTCTAAAGATGGCGTGCCTCTTATTAGACATCAAATAGATGTCATTTCTGTTACATAAGAATACTACTGCCATAGCAATCAATCTCTTCAGCTATTTCAGTTTCTCAGACTATAGCTAGGCCATTTGGATTTTTGTTTCACCTGACCACATGTGGAAGATCAGAAGTCTTTCTCTTAGCCCAGATGACATTTAGCAAAGGCTAAGATTTTGTGGGAATTATTCAGGCAACTGACTTCTTTTTAGGTCTGGGATTCAGTAGTATACAATCTCTGCTGCCCTGAGATGTGGACATAGACATGGCTATCTAGAAGGTGGCCTTGGTGGTAATCCTTTTCTTTCGTTTTTGCGGTTTTCCCTTTGAGTTTTTCCACACGGTTAAACTTCCCGTGTTTTTAATATAATACCTGAGAAATGCCCTGCTGCCAGAAAGCATGAAGAAAGGCTTGCAAATGGAGCAGGCCGTAAGCTGGAGGAAGAGCACCCATGAACTCCAAGCGGAAGGAGACAATATTAGGCAAAGACTCTACTTGGTGTACTGTTTTTGTTGTATTCTTTGCTGCATAATTTGTTGAATGGAACTCTGGCCACTACACAGTGATTATGTAATATATCTGGAACTGGATGTTTTCCACCCAGCACTGGCCAGGAACGCCCAGAAGAACCTCACTGATAAACAGACATTTATCAGTGAGGGCGAGCGAACGTTTCAACGAAAACCCTGCAAGTCACTCTGGAACATGTGTGACGGGGTGCACACCTTTCACCCTCTTACTCTCTTACCCCATTTGCTGCCTTTTTATCTATACAACTGTATACACACCTCACTTATTGAAAAGAAGTGTGCACCACTCCCTGTAGGAAGATTTATAAGCCTGACACTCCCAGGATTATGTATTTATTCAGAAGTCAAGAGTTAGAAATACAAATGATCGCATCAGTTATTTCAAATTTTGCTGAGATGGCAGGGTTTTTATGCTTTTCTTGTAATTGTTTGCTTTGGTGCTTAAAGTTAACCAAAATGACTCAGCATCCACTGCTAATACCAGATACATTGTATATGAAGGTTGTTGCATAATACCGAGACCCACGTCATACTTTAAAATCCGGTTCTACCAAAATTTTAGAATTGACATGTAAAGTTTTAAAAGAATCATTCTCCCTATTATTATTTAGTCTCTTATTAGACAGAAATGCTTTGGTAAAACTAAATGACCTAAAACAGGAAATGTTGTTTGATTAGAAACAAACAAAGGTTAAATGCCTTTTACAATGTATTTTCATATTTAGTTCCAAATGCAAATTTTGATGACATGAAAGCTCACAAACTAATAGATAATAACAGAACCTTTCAAATCCCCATACAGCCACTGCTGTACAGGGACAGTCTAATTACCAGTGAATATTGATTGTTAAACACATTGTGTTTGAGAGTGTGAGACCTTTTTTGACTATTGTCTTGCTTAGATCTTTACATGTGATGTAAAAGAAAGAAAAAAAACTCATCAAATTCGGAGTAGAAACATCACAGATCTATTGTTTTAAATCACAAAGTTATGTTTAGCCAAAGTTAATCAAAAACAATTTAATTCAGAAAATAACAGTCAAAAAACTTTATGATATGAATTTAATTTTTTTTTCCCCCCTCGACTATCAGTTGTTTTCTACAGGCCATAGTCATAGTCGGGTTTCTCAACAGCGTATCCCTTGAAGAAGCCTTGCGGGATTCCACGCTGTGGATTGTGGTTTTAACAGCCGTCCTCAAGCATATGGGCTCTCCACTTCTTCAGCTCAAGTGTGTTGTCAAGAAAGCTAAAGTGACAAAGAATGGGTAAACCAGTCAGTCACAGGACAGCACATTAGCATTCAGTTTGTTGTATGTAGTCCATATGTATGTAGCCCATATCTATATTTTAGGATTTGAGTACATTTTTTTTCTTGCTAATTTTCCAAACCTCAATATCTCATCAAGCTTAGAATTATTTGACTTGCTGAAAAAAAATATTTGCAAGTTGTAGTAACCGGAAAGAGTTAGTTTATCATTTCAGTTATTAAATTATAAAGCACCAGTTTGTCCTGAAGAAGCCTTTCTATAGAATGTTAAGTACATGAGTTTTAAAACTATATTACAACTGAAATCAAATTTCTGATTATATTAACAACACAAAAAGAATGAGACACACTATCTAATGAGTAATCTTACTCACTAGAGTAGAGAATACTACTTCCATGTTTTTATTTTTGCCTTTTGCATTGCACAGTTTATTTGGGTAGTTTACAACAACAACAGAAAATTATTAGCACTCATGGTTGCAGGTCACCCATTTCAATCCTCTCAAAAAATGGCCACAACATGTAGTCGATCATTGTGATGATATCACCATCAAAGAACTTTGTTTTGTCTTCACTAGGTGCTAAAAGAAAAAAAGTGTTGCACGGACATCATTTTTGCTCTACAGTATGACAAGTCTGTTTTAACCTAGGAAAAAATATTTACAACTGATGGCTAAAGTAAAAAAAAAAAAAAAAAAATATATATATATATATATATTATATATATATATATATATATATATATATATATATATATATATTGCTATTTACGCTTACCTTCTAACTTGGTCAAAACCACTTTCAGCTCAGCTTCTAGACCTGAGACATCTTCCCCTTTCAACCTCCGCACTGGGATCTTATAGAAGTGTAGCTCCACCTACAGAAACATTTGTTGCTTTTAGGGGTCTGTGTGTCTACAACAAACCCCTAAGATTTGGATTCAGCATTTTCCACATAACATACTTTGGAAAAAAGCTCCAGCATCATTCTTTGCTAGGCTTTACCAAAAGGTGTGGAGGGAAGCAGCTTTTTCTCTGGATACACTTCATCCAGGTACTCACAGGTGATTGAAGATTCATAGATCACCTCACCAGCAGGTGTCTCCAGTGTTGGCACCATACCGAGAGGGTTCTTCTCAAGGAACCACTCTGGTTTGTTTCTCAAGTGAATGTTGATGGTGCCAAATCTGGAAAACGCGCACACACACACACAGACACAAAGTTCTGCAGTGCCTCAAAGAAATAAAATGTTTCTCAAATGTATATTAGGAACAAACATCTGAGATACAATCTGAGGTAGCATTACTTGATGCCTTTGGCGTGCAGCACTAGCCTGGTCCTCTGGGCATAAGGACAAAATCTCATGCTGTAAAGACGTATACTGTCTTTACAGGGGACCGGGCCAGGTTCAGGGGTTCCTGAGTGTCACAAAAAATACTAATAAAACATTAGCAAATGTATTTAGAGTATGTATCGAGAGCATTAAGTATTGAGTTCCCATTATTATTGTTTAATAGAGACTGTGATATTTCCATATATGGTGTTTTTGAGCTTTCATGTAGTGGGGAAAAAAACAACATACAAAGTCTGTACACACCCTGGGATCTGTAAATATGAATCATTAACAATAACCCATCATAACGGAGTATCATGCACTCAATAATACTCACTCTTTGTCAATATCAACCAGACTTTGGAGTTTTACAAGATACATTCTATGCAACTAATGACTTAACATCTGTCATGCTCTTAAATTATATTTTTTTTCTGTGCATTATTCAACATACTTTAAGACACATGTCAAACTCAAGGCCTGCCATAAATTTTTTATAGGGCTCTCTACCTTGTGGAGGGACATAAATAGAACATTTAAGGTAACTTTGTAATGTGTTCATTCAAGATAAAAAAATATTTCTCTATCAAACTTTAGCAGCTTTTATCTGTATGCTGCCAAACTACATCATCGTGACAAGATGTTCAATATTATTTAATAAATGTTCATCAAATGTAGACACAGTAATTTATTAATATTTTTACAGTTTGGAGAAATAAGAGTAGGAATAAGACAACATGCTTCTACTTCAACTAACTTGAGAAAAACATATTTTAAGAAGAAAAATTTTAAATTTTAAAGTTTTACCTTTGATCACACTCTTTTCACTGGACATGTTTGCACTTGGAACTTATCACAGCAGACTTCAAGAACAGGAATTTAACTGTGGACGGTTTTTTTTCATGTGCTTTTATTTTGTACGCTACCGGTGCACGTGGTGTCCAACAGCCAATAGCGTGACAGATGGGCCGTTCCATCTGTTTGTGGTTGCTATGGATACTAAACCACTTGTCTATGAAATTTGTCTTCTTGAAAACTCGGACCTGTAATAGCGCTCAGTCACATTTTTGAATTAAAATGAGCGAAGTTGGAAGCTTAAACATAAGGTACATTTCTTCTGTTTTATTACAACTTCATTCCTGAAAAACTGCCAGTTTCCCCTGTGCCCGGCATTGCTTATATTACTTTTCTGCTTTCTCCCCCTCGCTAGTTGGATTCAAGGATTTCCAAGAGACAATGTTGCTTTTGTGAGTAATAGTACAGTGTGTTACGCGTGCGGGAGTCATATATGCTTCCTACACCTGGAGACAAAAAGACGGAGTGTATTTCAGAGTCCTGGCGGTGGCGTCGGAGCGCTGGCAACTGACTGCAGAAGTGGGACGTTTGCTTTCTCCGAGAGAGAATTGAATCCGTCTATATTTGTGTACAGTTTTCCGCAATTAGAACTGAAGAACGAACTGAAAGGTAGTCAGCTTTAGCCAGTTGTCGTGAAACATAATCCTTGTACTGAATTATAAGTGTTTTATTGCAGGAAATACGTCACTGGACTATATATCTTTGACATTAAGTGATGGAGGGCCTTTTTTGGTCTCCTGCTCGTCGCTTCCTGACTACTCCATCACACTGTGGTAAGACACCAAACACGCCTTTCAAACTTTTTGGAGTTGGTTTTTTGACCCCAAAACAATTTTGAAATCATCCTCACGCCCACAAAAATCGCTCTTTGATATGAAAGCCGGTCGTGATATCGCACCGAGTGCCTGCTCCCGTAAAATGATTTCGAAATTTCTCTAGGGCTGCTTCAAACAGTTAGAATTCTGTCTCTCCCTCACATGACAGTTGGCTGACCGTTGGCAGAGAGCAAAGCTTCTCTTTAGAACTGCAATGACTGCAGGTTAGAACTACAACATGGCGGAACACTCCGTGCCTGCAGAAGAGGGCTGAGCAGAATGTTAGAACGTGACAGAATGTTTTGGGCATTTAACCCAACCACTTTTCCTCATAGGATTAGTGCAGCCCTTTAAATTAAAACTTACTGAAAATTTCAAAATAAACGCATAAATATTCCTCTCCCCTTAGGCGGTGCACTCATATTAGCGTTTAATAATATCTCATTAGCACAAACATTAGCATTTCACTTCCTCCACGAGCATTAGCCTTTTCCCTAAAAAAAAAAAAAAAAAAAAAAAGCTTTTATTATTTATTTATTCGCCATATTTAGTATGCTGAATGGAGCAAGTCAAAGAGAGACATCATACTACTGATACCCCACTTGCCAATGACAGCATTTAGACTAACATTAGCATTTTGGCTCATTTTAGGTTATACACTAATTTTAACGTACTGAATGGCGTAAGTCCATGTTACTCGACATGTCCGTGATTCTCCACAGGCATTTAATTACTTTGTAGCTTTCTTTAGCATTGATGCTAATTTTTAGCATTAGAAAGCCAGGTCTGAACCGACGGGCACACTTTGGCAGGTCCCGTTTTAAATTTATTTAGACATTTTCTTGTTAGGTTTTTAAAATGATTATTTAATTTTGAATCTGGAAATTGTGACATGCATTGGCATTCTAAGTCAATACTTTTAGAACCACATTAGAATTACATTTGCATGTCTCTTAGGAGTTGTGTTGCTGCACAGCAACATATTAAAGTTGTCAAATTCTTTGCCACATTGCTCAATGTCAGTCAAAATAAGTCACCAGCATCTCTGAATATACATTTTTTAAGCAGATTCTTACTGTCAATGGGTCCCTCTAACACACAAATGTTTTCATCCACCAGGGGGTTGATCAGGGACTAATCTAAAATAATGCAGGTCACTGGTGATGATACAGATAACACACCAAACCATCTCTCACATCAACATTATCATTTTCTGGACTGTGGGGTTCACTCAGATGTTTAGCAGCAGCAGATATAAGTGAATTGAAGACAGCCATCACATCGGGAGACGTTTTTTTAAAAATGAATATCAAGGGCAGTCAAAAGTGTATTATACAATAACAGTAGAAAGTTTCCAGAGAGAATAATGGAAATGTGTCTTCCTGTCTACATTTGCTCTTGCTGCTTTCTGTACATGGTATATAGGAGGCATATGGCTCCATTTCAACACTGGTTTCCTTTTTGATACTCTTCCATCATGGTCAGTTTATGGACTGACCAACTAGTAGTTTTTCTATCCCCCACCTGAGCTTTGGATCTCTGCAGCTCCTACAAAATGAACATGTCTCTTGTCTTCTTCGCTGATTGAACCTTTCCTCTCTGCTTGGAATGTCCAAGCTCTCCTTATTGATGCACAAGTTCTCTTTGGATACTCTGGCATTCTCCTATCTTTCAAAAGCATGGCTGCTGTGTTTGTTGGTTCCTCAAGTTGCCCTAGGTGTGAGTGTGTGCATGTGTGGTTGTTCTGTGTCTCTGTGCTGCACTGTGATAGACTGGCTGCAGTAGGTAAGCATCAGCTCCCATGCTTGGGTGAATGGATAAGCAGGAATAGATGAGAGGTGGATAGATGGATGGATGGAAGGATGGATGGTGAAAACAATTAGGTATTTTCCTGTCACTTTGTGTTGGTCTATCAATTTGTGGTTGCAACATAAAATGAAATATGAATGAATGAGCACCTTATACACTTTAATGTTTATCCCAATTAGGCATTTATAGTAATTCTGTGTCTAGGAACTGGGAAAAGGCTGAGTTGATCTGTGTACAGCCTCAAGCTGGACGGGATGTCATTTATTTGGAGTTCAACCCCATAAATTGCTTCCAGCTTTGTGCTTTGGGCACCACAACCCTCACTGTTTGGAACATAGAGAGATGTGGGTCTTTCCATCTGTTGAAACCAAGGTAAAAAAAAAAAAACTAAAAAAAAAAAAAACACACACAGAGTAATAATCTGTGAAATTCACCTATAAGTGAAATTCACCTATAAGTGAATTTCACATAGTTATATTCCAAATAGTTCAACATTACTTAGAGGTAAAATAACACATGTATTTATAGTTAAAGTGGTAATCTTGCAGAAAAGTTGTCAAGAAGAAATATTAAGTTGTGATTTACATGTGTAGATTTATTTTTGTCCCATTGCAGGGCAATACAGCTTCCAGAAATCCCGGATTTCTCTTCAGAGAAACCAACTCCCACTTCCACAAAGGACCCAAACTGTATTTCTCAAATTCTGGCTGCCCTTTCAGAGGTCTCAAAAAAGAAACCTTTTACCTGTGAAGAAATTAAACATTTAACCACACCAGTTGAACTATTTGTTAGAATAAACTTTATCCAAACAAAAAGACAAAATGTTGATTGCAACTCAACTTGTGTTCAAACAGCCTACGGCAGCCAGAGTAACACCATCTACCGTATGTTGGACAGCCATATCACAACTTTGTGTGGGCTGTGCTGAAGGCTATGTCCTTCTTGTTGACCCTGTGAGCCTCTCTGTTTCACGCCTTGTTGACCCTAAAGGTAAACTAAATTATACACAGGTCATAACACCCCTATTATTCATCTGAGTTGAATAATTTCCTGTTTCTTTTGTTTTTAGCTGCAGATGCCATTCCTGAACTCAAAAACTTCTACTTTCAATCTCTAGCGATTTATAACGATGGTCTTGTTGCGGTAGGAAAGGTATGCAGCATGGACACTACCAACATTTGACATTGTCAAATATAAGAACTTTAAATATTTTAATATTTTTCAGGAGAGTGTGATGCACTGTCTGCAGACCAAAGGGACTCAGATCAGCATCACACAAACTTGGGAGTTAGAGAGACCTGTTACGACTGCAGTGGTCTCCCCCAACAACAACACATTGCTTCTGTCCGCCAATACAGTAAGCACCTAAATGGGGTTTAACCTACATGTGATATTCCATCGACCTTTACATACTAGCTTAATGTGAATTTGGTCAATCTTTCAGGGGCATTTCTATGTGCTGGATACAAAAAAGTCAGACCAGATTGAGATGATCTCGGATATTCTCAGTGGCAACTTTTTGACAGCTGCTTTGTACTCTGACAAGAACATTTGTGTGGTAAAGTGTTTAAGTTGCTTGTAAATCGGGCTATACTGTGTTGTTATAGCCTATATAATTTAGCTGTGAGCTGTTGTGTTTACACTTCCACTGACTGCAGTCATTAAGGGATAGTGGCGTTCTGCAGCTGTGGTCTTCCAATGGCACCTTCCTCACCTCCCTGTCCCTGGAAGCAGAGGTAAGATCGACATCAAGTAAAACCAAGGATTCCACAAGCATATTAAAATATCTTCAGATTTGTCAGAGCATAATTAAACAATAAGAGTGTATCGAGATAATTTACGTCTGTTTAGGTGACAACCATGACCTGCTCTCCCATTGCACATTACACCGCTCTTGGAACAACTTCAGGAAAAATCCTTTTCGTTGACTTGAACTTTGAGAAGCAGCTTCGCCTGGTGCATGAGATTTATCTCTACCACACTGCTGTGGATCATCTAGTGCAAGTATCCTCCATCATTGAAAGAGCATCAACTTTCAAATGTCTCGTGACACATAAATGCATTAAACTTAAGAGAGAAGCTTTTAGTTTTGGGTCATGAAAATAAAACCAAGACGTCATTTTACAGTTTTGATCAAGAAGGGCGCTACCTTCTCTGCAGTGGATTGGATTCGCATGTTTTTGTAATCGATGGAAGGCCATCAGCAAAGTTTTCAGTTGTGGGATACATCGGTAAGAATATGTTACAAAGACTCATGTGAGAATTCTTGAGCTTTATTTCAAACAATTCTGTATGTGTTCTTCTCCAGAGGTTCCTGGCAGAATTTTGTCACTTTCCACGCAATGCGTCAGCCGTGGTGAGGATGTGAAAGTTCTTGCACTCTGTGGTTCACAAGAGGATAAAAAGGATGAAGGGAGCTGGCTGTTGATGTTTTCTCTACCTTTCAAAGGCGTTGGAGGTAAAAAGCACATTGGTTACATACAAGCTGTAGTAAAATGAAAAAAAAAAAACAACTAAACAATCTTGTCTCTTTCACATAAAGTCATGGAGCCACAAATCTAGGTTCACTATGTGAGAAGACTAAATAAAGCACAGAACACATTTATCAGGTCGAAAACAGCTGATTGATCATCTCATGAGAAATGTGTGGGGTGACTTAGCAGATCTTAAAGGAATTTCTCTCTGCCCTTTCATTGTCTTTGTGTAAAAGCCTTCAGTACAGTTCTTGATTTAAAAAAAAAAAACTTAAATTGATGTCCGTGATTTGGGTATTTCAAAAACACCCTTGTTTGAAGAACCGACACCTAAACTGCTGAATAACACAGCGTTTGAGCTTAGTACCAGAGCAATGACTTGCAATAAATATGGTTCAGAAGAAATTAATGTGGCTAATCTTTTCTGTGATGCTATCTTTATTGCTAAAGCTGATAACGCTGTTGTGCTTCTGCTCACCTTTAGGTTTTTTTTCTGTAGAACAGAATGGTTGTCTGAATATTCCCAGACTATCGAGACACAAAGTGCAAGTTCCACTGACTTCTTGCATTCTTGGGGCCGGTGAGGCCTTTGGTTATTGCCACAGAAAAAAATCTCTTCAGCGATTTCAGTTTCCCGAGGTTTGATCCCAAATGATATTTTCCTGGCGGCTCTATTTTCATACATTCTAAACTTAGGCACGATTCCTTACACTAATTGGAATTAAACTATTTTCTGACCCCTTTTGTTGACTTAGGACACATTTGGTCTCATCAGCAAAAAGAGGGCCCATCTAATCCCAAAGGAAGAAGTTAATTTTCATCTCCCCGGCCATGCCACTCTCCTTTTGTCTCCTGACTGTATGTTGCTTGCCTCTGTGGGACGACAAGGCATACTACAGCTCAGACCAACCTCCTCCATGGTAAGTGGTTATTTTGTTTGTATTTTATGCCATCATCTGCAAAGGTATGAATAATTTATTCATACCTCTTGACTTGTTCACATTTTCTGTCACAATCAGGTTTCAGTCTTTCCCACTGTGATTTTATTTGTTAGGTCACTACAAAGTGATACAAACTTGTGAAGCAGAAGGTAAATGATGCATAGTGTAGTGACGATTACTTGCCAAACCAAACATCCAATAAAAGTTCCATCACGCCTCTACTAAGGCACTGGGGTCACCAGGCCCCTACACTTATAGAAAGTGAACTGACCCATATTTCTTCCTGTCTGTCTTAGAAAAAATAAATAAGAAAACAACAACAACAAAAAAATAATAAACAATTATTAATCTGCAAACTCATTCTGTAAATAATACAAAAAAAAGAAATTTAAGAATAAACTAACAAAATTCAAATGGATAAAGAAATAAAGAATAAATAGCTCCAACTCATAGGTTTCAGATTTTTTAATTTTTATTTTTATAAGTTAAACTTAAAAATAGCATGTGTATTCAGAGAAGGTGGTTTAGTAAAGAAATCCAGAGCTGTTATGTTCAATCCATAATCCACAAAATGAACAAAGTATGGGATATATGCAAACTTGTCAAGACGTTGGTCTTGACATCCTGAACTTACAGATTAGGTAAAAAGGAGCATTATTAATAAGATCAGGAGCAATAGGGCCATGCTGCTGGAGGAGCTGATGGGATTCACAGATTGAGACGACTTTACAAATATAGTCTTTGTGAAAAGGGCAAAGAAAAAGACTGTGTTTAAAGAAATCCTTATTAAGTACTTAGTATGAGTCATGTTTGATGTATATATCAATTTTAGAACTGAAAGTAGTTGCCAGGAAAGTACACAATCATTTCCTTTGGCTTCACGACAAAGTATTAGTTTGTGCGTGTCTGATAAATAAACTTTTAATATCAATATATCTGCAATAATCTGTAAATATATTGATATTTTTTTCCTCAAACATTATTGCAAAGTATAACACTGCTGATGCGCCTGCAGGAGCTCTACTGTGAGCTGCGGTGTCATTCAAGACGCTTCGGCGGAATTCGCAGTGTGTCCTTCTCCACAGACTGTCACACAGTCGTCACTACTGGCGCAGACGATGGCTCCCTCCTCTGCACTATGATCAAGTAAAGCACCACCCAGTACACATGCACAACTGTGAACAGTAGGGGGCGTCCTTGCTTGCATAAGGAAGTCACACCTGCAGTTTGATGTAGCTTTTAATAAACGGTGCAGGATAGCAGTAAAAACAAAATGACTTAAGCTCCAGTGGGTGGTATTATGAGGTTATATAAAACCATGAGCTGAAGGTGTGGAAAAACAAAGACTTACTGTAGTAAAAGTCACATTCTGGCTCTGAAAATCTTCCCACTCAGATTCCACATCTGCCTGCTCTTTCCACTCCCACACACACGTTAGTTTCAGATTTCAAAACATTGTGATCATAAGTACTATTCTTGATATTTTAGTAGACTTTTATGAGCCTGTTATTGGTTCACCAAGCGTCTGATTTTCTGTAACATTTGATAAAAAAGCATGAAAGTGGAGAAGAGAAATTTTCATTTCAAACATAATTAAAACATAACTAAGTTACAATGATGTATGTTTTATTAATTTAATATTAAATTACTGAATAATTTATTGAAATGTTATTCATAAAAATTTGTCTCATCAAGTGATCTATTTTATTAACTGTTATACTGTAAAATGAAATAAGTATAATGTTAACTCAAGTCTGAGGTAATTGCAATGTATACTTTAATGTAATAATATTGCATTATTGAAACTACACTAACATACTAATTTGCTTATTTTTTTTTTTTTACCTTCCTACAGAGTTGAAGAGGCATATGTAGCTCCTTTCAAAAGCCGCGAGATTAGGGCTCAGTCCTTAAGGACCTCATTCATTTCTGAAAACCCCAGCCTGCTTAACTTCTGTATCTTGGAGCAGGGGACTCCAGTTAGTGGCGAGAAAACGGAAGAAACAGAGGTGAAACTCTCTGTGTTATAATGCTTTTTCTCTTTGAAGTATTATTTGGAATCAAATTATCCTTAAATTCCAGCACTACTGGTATCTTGCATAATACTCTAGTTTAATCAGTAATTTTTTTTCCATATCTAATAATAATATGTAATGTTAGCTAATTAATTTAAAAAGTCATATATGTAATGTCCCTAATCATTTACAAATATTTATAACCAAATTTACTTCTTATGCTTTACAGTTCAGCCACGCAGTATCAGATGATGTGAAAGAGGAAGATGAGCATGATCTCCCCCCTGCTTCAAACCCCACGTGGTTGGAAAAAAGACACAAAGAAGTGGGTGACAAGCTCTTGTGTTTGTGGTTATGACAGGGTGAAAATATGCATAGTTATTTATCTTGTTTCATAATATTCCAGGCGGTGGTTTAAGAGAGGGTTCTGCTCCACCTTGTGTGTGGAAGTAATTTCAGAAAGAGCAGCTATTGTTGGCACCGAGTTGCTTTTTGCAGATGTTTGATTTATTGTTGCTTACAGAGTGGCAGAAACAAGTAATTGCAACATCTAGTTGACGGCATTAACCAGATGTTTACACCTGTTGGCACCTTTCCACATGACAAAGACTTGGCATAAAGATGAGCTGATAATAAACATGTGGGAGGTCTCTACTACACCTGATGTGGGGAAGGTGGAAAGATTTTTCTCACTTTGTGTGTTTTCAAGACAATTTTACCTTCATGTTTACCTTTATTTTTTAAAACAGATGGTGAAGGAGGATGGAACAAAGTATGCTGAACAAAAGAAAAACATAAGAGAAACCATGAAAGAGTTACGGGAGATTGTAAGTAGGATTTTATAATTTGCTTGGAATTACAGTTTGTCCGCATAGTTTAATAAACAGTCAACAGGAAAAAATGTCACTGCAGACAAACATAAGAAACTGTCACTATACTAAAATCACAACTTTAGTTTAAAAAAATCATTATGCCACACATCTTTTAGTTTCAGTTTTTTTCCCTTAATGTTTTGTTCATTTGTAATTATTAACCATTTTTACCATTGACACATTATAAAAAAAAGGCAATCAGACTTTTGCTGCCTGGTGCAATTTTTTATTTTTCTTCATAATGTGAATATGAAGAAAAAATAATCATCCTTTTTAGGATGATTCGTTTTTTTTCTTTATTTTAAGGACCATAGCACTGAAGAGGAAAATGTGCTGCAGGTTGTTGATAGAGGTCGTAGTTTTACATCCAACAGCATATTATTATACCCAACAGGGAATTATAAGATATCTAGGTAACACTTTATTTGGTGGGTAGTGAATAAGACGGTGTTACTGTCATACTGTCATAACACCGTCATAAACATGACGGTGTTATGAACACTGTCATGAACACGAGTAAGTCGTCATGAATATTTATGATTGTCAACATGCATAATTTTTTTGTTTAATCAGTAATATTTTTATAACAAATTTATGTCAAGTCATGATTTCTTGGTTAATGTCAAGTTGCCATAACAAAGACATTTTGAATAATGTCAACTTTGCATTAAAAGTGTCATGATTTACCGAATGGCACTTTATGACAACAGTCATAAATATTCATGAAGACTTACTCGTGTTCATGACAGGTGTTAGGACATGTTTAGACAACTCGTCAAATAAGCATATGTCCCAAACATTTATATGATTTTTATTCTATTCAGTATTCTAAATAACTGATGTTGGGTTACGTGATAACAGTAAAAAATGACATTCAAAGAAAAGGTTAAAAATGAAAGATTTTTCCGTATTTAACTGATTTCTGAACCCATGATATGCTGTAACTCTACAAACATCTTTTAAAAATTTCTAAACAAATCTGAATTTGGATTGAATTCTTCTCTAAAAAGACATGTACAAAATGTGCTTTTGTTTGTGGTCAGGTTCAGAAAATGATGCTTGAGAATGAAACCCTCCCAATAAAAATGTTTAACTTAGATGTGGAGGAGCAGAAGAGAATGGACACCAGGGTGGAGGAGGCAGCCCAGAAGGTATTGAAATCTCAAATAAACATTACTGCCATCGACCTTAAATTATTCCTTAAAATGATCTCTTAACGCTTCTCCAATGCACAGGTGAAGGCCGAAATTGAGCAGGACATTCTAGAAAAGCAGTACCAAAGAGACGTCCTGAAGGGAGAATGCTGGGATTCTTTTCTGATCAAACCCCGGAGTATCAATGTAAAGTGGCTCAGTAGCAAGCTTTTAATAAAGAAGACTACTTTTTTAAAAATCAATTAATTTTGAATTATGTGTGGCTGTCATCCACAGGCGTTCCACTCTAAGTTAGCTGTGCAGAACTATCCCCTCAAAGCACGAACAGAGAAGGAGTTGCAGGACATCCGCAGGGTTCAAAATATGAGGATGACTGAAAAAGCTGCAGGCAAAGTGAATAAAACTGGTGGTTTAAATTCTGATTGACGAAGCAAAGTAATGCACGTGTGATGAGTTAAAAGTAATTTGATCCATGTTTACTGTTGTGGGTGTGCAGCAGGAATGCAGCTATGTGATGTTTTATGAAAGCAGTAGCAGGGAAATGTCACATTTTTAATCTTTATTTCCTTGTGGAAATCTATTTCAGGACAAGCCATCTAAGTCTAAACAAGTTTACTTCTGAAAACACTACTGGTTGTTTGAAATCACAGACTTTCCTCTGAACTTTCCCCACTGCAGCCCTCTTTAAATACTTGAACACGCTCCAGCCCAGCCCTGTTGAAATGTTTTTAGATTTATAGCCGTGTGGCTGCAAGCAGGCTGCTGCAATGATTTTCTCAACTGCAATATTCTTTGGATATAGTTTATAATCTTCTGGCCACAGATTCGGCGCTCATGTTTTGCTCCATCATTTGTTGTGCCCGCAATTTCAACCTGCAGCTGATTGGCCTGAAGAAGAGCAGCAGTGAACCAGAGGAAGGCCATGTGGCAGAGAGTGCAGACAGTGTAGGACTCGCAGCTCTGTTAACCCATGCCAACATCTACCTCTATGACCAGTTCAGCATGCAAACAGTCGAACAGCGGATCAACCAGATCATACTGTTACAGGTGGGAACATGTCGAAACACTGCAAAATGGTGATTACTACTCATTTAGATTCCAAACCAATTTGAACCCAGGATTTACTTCTCTGCCTGGTCTCTTGTCCTTCTTTATTATGTGCATAGTATTATTTCATCATCTTACTAGGTATGTGTTGTGAAGTGCACTCGTCCATCCTTTAACATAAATACATGATACTGCCACCCCCTGTGATGTTGTTGCTGGTTTTTTCAGACACATCAAATTACATTTGAAAAAAATACAATCTACTTTTAATTGTGGCTTCTTCCACTCTGAGTGGCATATGCTGGCTAAGGATTCGTTTACCACCATCACCCATAATCTTTTTTCTTTTCCTTTTAGCTCTGTGGTTAATGTATGTTTTCTTTCTTTGAAAAAGCAGCACCTGTCTCCTTCCTGGACTGACTAATTAGACATTCACTTGTTGTATGTACAAATTTAGTTTTGTTACTGTTTTTGTCCCAGTCTTAATTAATAATGAATTCTTTTTCTCACTTCTGAATGCAGGATTTGATTTATGGTATCAGGATGGCTTTCAACTCTGACTTCGAAGCCCTGTTCAAGCGAAAACTGAAAGAGATCAAACTTGTTGTGGACATGAACAAAAACATCAGGGACATCATGCTGGAGCTGGACATCAAGCAGACACTGTGGGAGCCCAGCCTGACCGACATGGAGTGGCCAGAGAGGCTGTTCACCGTGGAGGACTCTGAGGTCACTGTCCTCATGAAATGTCCTAGCAGTGGACATGGTTCATGTAAAGTTCAACCAAGCACGAGTGAATGTGGAAGTGCTCTGTGGTTTGTTTTTGTTTTGTGAGCTGAGATGTGAACTTGTGTGTAATTATGAGACGTTGCCTTTGTCCAACTTCAGATTAAAGCAGAGAAATACCTCACCCCGGAGCAGAAGGCAGAAGAGGAGAGACTTAGGTTGGAGAGGGAGGCCCGGCTGGCTGCACACGTATGCTGTCGTGATAAACATTTGAGCTTTTTTCTAATTCTTTGAACAACGCAGATAACACTTTTATCCGCGTTGTTCAGATAAGTGGTTTCAGTTTACAATTGTGTGTGCGATTTAAAAATCTATAAAGTAAGTAAGATGACAGTAATTAAAAGGTCAATTGAACCCTGTTGAGGGAGGGATGCTTGCCCTGTTGCAGAAAGACGACAGCAGAGAGAGAGCTCTAAATGACATGATGGGCGGAGTCCTGGAAGTGAAAAAAGTGGACATTTTAAAAGTGGTAAATATTTAAATATCCTGTTCACATAATGAAATTTAAACTGAATGATTGCTCAATCTCAAGATAACATGCTATTTTTTCATAGTGTAATGACTTCCCTAGCTTGATCAGTTTATATAGAAAACATTGAAGAATTATGTCTAATAGAAATGTACTTACAACTGTGAAGGGTTTGACCATCAAACTGTCATTCAACCTTTTTTTATTTAAAAGAAAACATCCCATCTAGATTGAAACCGATTGAATTATATGTTAAAAACCATAACATATAACTGTATATTATATGTTAATATCTTAGTTTAAACATTGTATCAGATTTCTCTGCAGCAGCACTCAACGTCACTCTAAATAATATTCTAAGTATTCTCTTTTGGCTGGAACAGTTACATTTTTTATTGATTTATTTTTAAAAAAGTTTTTACATGTGTTTCTTTAAGGCAATGCCAGTAGAATCAGACCAAACAGCATGAGGTGCCCATAATTTGTTTTGGTTTTACTCCACAGGAAATATATCCTCCTGAGTTTTCCTTGATCAAACCTCCCATTCAGTGGAGTGAAGAGGAGAAGAAAGTCTTCAAAGAATATGAAAAGAGCATTAAAGATCTCAACGAGGAGAAGGAGTTATATAAACGGGTAATTTTAAAAAAGGGGTGAAAAAAGTTCCGTTTGTGTGGGGTTTTTTGGTATTTTATTACCAAAATATTAGTTGAGATCAGTGTTAAGCATATGTGAACCTTGGCTTTGCAGGGATTGGAATTTGAGATGAAAAAGCTGCAGGAAGTCATCAAAGAGGCAACAGACAAGTTTGATGAGTCACTCACAAAGCTGTTTGAGAAGAAATTAAAGTTCACAGCTGCTATATATCAGGTAATGCACATTAAATCGCAAAAGTGTGGCATTCATATTCATATGCCATTTGCTTTAAAAAATTCACCTAAGTCTTATATTATTCCAGTAGTGACACACATACACATGATAAAAAGTGTTCTCTCTTGTTCTGATTTGTTGTTTCATATTGGTTTGGGTGTGTTCTACAGGAAGAGCTGAAGATCAGCTATCTTGCCGAATCAGTGCACAAGGTTGAGGCGATGAACCATCAAGAGCGTGAACTCAAGCTCAAACTTGAACAACTGCTGGCACAAAAGGTTAAAAACTCTCTTGCTGCAGGCATTTATTAATCATCGAAACTAGATTCAGTTGATGGAAATTGGCGTGTGTTCCAGTACAGCGCCTTACCATCTCAAAACCTAATTTGATAAACTGATGTGATACAACAGGTACATGTGTCAGGCTGACTGGCCAGATCTGCAAACTTTTTTCTGACAGGTAAACACAGAGAAAGACTTGAGTGGATACAAGGACACGGTGGAACAGTTTGAGTTCGAGTATGAGAACATTGTAGCTGAAGACAAAGTAAGCACGCTGATAAAACACACACAAAAAAGAAAACATGGTTTGTGTAAGACATAAATACAATTTTGTTTCATCACCCAAAGAATCTTGATAAAGAATTCAGGAAAGAGTTTGCTGATCTACCAAAGTTTCTGATTGATCAACTTTACAAACAGTTCAAGCGCAGACCCAGGTTTGTGACCATTTCCATGCAGCAGTTGTTTAACGCCGGTTGTTCTGAAAGCTCAGATTGTCTCGACTGTTTCCAGGGTTCAAAAGTTGAGGGGGCTGTCTACGGATGCCGCCAACATTTTCAGGCCGCAACGTCTGAGCATCCTCGCTCCTGATGGACTCGGCCAAATACTCACTGCCATGGAGGAGATGGATGCTCCAGAAAACATGCCCAAAGGACTGACCCTGCCCGTCTGGGAGAGATTTTGCATTGTGCGCAAAACAAAAGTAGAGAGCGAACAAAAGGTAATACAAAGAAAAAGACATGTGCATGTGCATTCATTTTATATTTCAGAGACGCAATATATTTGCTTATTTTATTCCCTGACAGTTTGTTAATTTCTTTGCTTTTTGTTTTATAGATAAAAGTGCACGCTTTGGAGCTTGCTGAGATGCAGGCCTTCCTGCAGAGACGTATAAAAGAAGATAATGCTGCCCAAGGAAAAATTAAGCAGCATTTTGAAGAACTCCGAAGGTAGGACCCAGAACCTCTGACTCGACAATCTGTTTTATTCAGACCAGTTAAGTTGGGAAAATAAATACTGAATTTGGAAAACAAGTATTTACTTTGGAACTAAATACATTGGAAAAGTGTCTACATCCAAGTGAGTAAATACTTGGAAAATTATTTGCTAAATACTTTTCTCAATACTTAATTTGGATCTAAATATTTAGTGTTCAAACTAAACTAAATATTTAGCTCAAATGTAGATATTTTGTTGGGAACTAAACATTTAGTTTATAACTAAATATTTAGCTTCTTTCACAAATTTTTTATTTGAAATCTAAATGTTTAATTTGTCAACTAGATATTTAGCCTGTGAATTAAATACATTTAGTTTGAAACTCTAACATTTATAAATGTGCAAATAACATGGCAAAACAAATATGACTTTGAAAAAATAAACACCCACTTTTTTTCCCTCTCTGACAGACTAAATAAACCAAAACATTTTTTACTGGCACCCCACAAGAAATGCTTGAAAAGGCATAAAGGCAATAAGTGAGAAAAAGTTTTTGTGAATAATGCTATGGTGTTTTCTGATGTCATGTTTCTGCAGACTGAGGAACAGGAGGAACCAGTATCTCATGGACCCTATGATCCAGGTTGTCCTGCCACAGGGTCAGGTGGAGACGTCCACCTTGGATCTGACAGCTGGCACAGCTGAGACTGACTTCATCCTTCTCGACAGAAAGGTGGTGGACGAAGTCAAAGAGAAGATCAGGGTCTGTCTTTACCGTCAAACGTCTTTATCAGACATTTTCATATCAAAATGGGGATAAGCAAAATGTTACTAATGTTAAAATAGTAATAAAGCAATACAAGCTGTCTTTCAAATTCTTATTGCCTGTATTATCAGAGAGTTGCAGAGCAGAAGATAACCTACATGGAGGCACATGGCGCGGTCCGTAAAGAAATAATCCAGCTGGAGTGGGAGCACCGTGTGTTGGACAAGAAGATCGAGGACTTGCATGAAAAGAAGAAAGAGATCAAGATGCTTCGACTCTCAAAGGAAGATTTGGAAGTAATCTAGTTTATAATCATAATTCTGCTTTTGAAGTTCTGGGGAACTGTGATTTGCTCTTTGACGACGACTGGAATGCTTTTTTCTGCCGCGTTAATTATATGTCAGAGGTTTTCAGAGGATTCAGCATCAGGTTTAAATAATAATACGAAGGAAAAAAAAAAAAGAGGGGAAAAAAAATCTACATATGGGGCAAAACATTAATCCAGTGTGCATGTCTGGCCAAATTTCTCCTTGTGTTATCCAGGCAGGTATTTTGGTTTTGGCACGGAAAGATGTTTTGCAAGCAGAAAATTGTTACCATCTCCCAGCACAGATGAATTATCTTTTATAGAAAACTCACACCCTCTTCCTTCAACTTCCCCACCCTTTTCGCCTTTTCAGCATTTAAACGTTTTATTGACGATGTCGTGTGTGGATAGAGGTTTTTACATGCCCTCCTCTTCCAAATTTATTTTTATTTAGTTCAGTCCTAAAATTCTTCACATCCCCGCCTCCCCCAAAAGTTTAAGCCAAAGAAATGCAGTTTAATTAAATTCATGCCAAATAACTAACAGGATAATTGTTTACTTGTTTACTCTAGAATAGATGTTTACCCTTGTTGTACTAAAACAATAGATTTCACTAGTATTTTTAAACCTATATTAGATTTTGGAAAAGAAAACAGATCAACTAAATGATCTCTTATAGTTTAACAAAGCATTGCACGTGAATTCCCTGACTTTAATGCCAGTTTCCTTTGGCAGAAGGCTTATGTTGCTCTGCCGCTGGTAGCTTCCTGACATTGTTAAAGCCCATAAAACCATGCAGGAAGAAAGCTGTGAATATAAATAATCCATTCTTGGCATTAAAAATATTTCCTGATTAAAGATTTTGGGACATTAGCTTGGAAATGTTCACTCTAAATGTAGAGAAAACACCGTTTGTAATTCATTTGTACAAATTAACAGTCTCCTCTTTTTTTTTGCTTCAGTATCTCAGCATGAAGGATCCGAAGTCTCACGAGTTGGAGAAAATTTCTAAGTTGGAGAAAAGTATTGCTTTCATGAAAAAGGTGACAACCTGAACATGTCTTAGCACAACGTTTAAAGTTTGAACCACAAAAGCCAGCAACATCTTATGTGTAATGCACACTGCTCTCAATTTCAGACCCATAAAAGGGCCATTCACCGGCGAATGAAAAAGGTAAAACAGATTAACAAAAAGATATCAATGGTAGCAGAGAGCAGTTCTGGTATAAAGAATGAGCTTCCTGAGATGCAGGCTTCTGTGGCAGAGCTGAGACACATTTATGAAGCCTCAGGTAAATGACAACATCTACAGACACATCTCAATAATCTAGAATATCCTTGAAATGTATGTATGACCACGTGCAAAATAGCATAAATAAGAGTGCAGCATGGATCCCCCTGAATTGCTGAAATGGACTTTGCTTCACAAACTTATTCAACTTTACATTCAACTTCAGTTGAATCAGTCAAGTTAATGAAACACTGTTAAAAGCCGAAGTTTTTAGCTATGATCTTTAGGTTTGCCTTACTTGTGTTGAGTGTTAATACCTGCTGGACATCTGTCAGGTCAGCAGTCTTACTCGTGACAGTGTAGCTGCTAACAAATCTGTATGTAAAGTATAGTTTTATTGATCTTATGTGACACTGGAATTTGGGTTTTCAGTATGTATAAAACATAATTACTAATTAATTCATCAAGTCAGCAAAATAAATTCTTGAAATGTATCAGTCTGTATAAAGGGAATCTATACAAATGTGCAAATTTTAGTTTTTGAACAGATCAATACATATTTTGATGATATTCTGACTTACTGAGTTGACCATTAACTAAGTCCATTTGGTAAATACTGCAAAAGGGACTTTCCTCCTGTTTCAGCTTTTAATGAGGCTCTTTTGGCGTTTCAGCTACCGAGGCAAATGAGGCAGCAGAAAGAGAAGAGCGCTACCTGGAGATTGTTCAAAGGCGCAACCTGAGGGACCTCGCTAGGGCTAAGTCGGATGAACTGGACCTCCTCCGGAAAGAAGTTGAGCGTCTGGAAAGGAGGAATTTTCCCTCACTCGATCAGCTGAAATTCAACTAGTGCCCAACAAGTTTATTTATTTATACACTGATTTGCTAACAGAATATTTAGTGTTATTTTTGCTGTGAACAAGAACTAAGAATAAATAAGATGAATTGTGTTAACTCTTTTCTGTGGTCCTTGATGGACTTAAGATACTTCTGGCATTATGTAGTGAAGTCTCCCTCTGGACGGTCAAAGCACAGAATGCTATCATCCAGACCAAAGAGGTCAATGAGCTCGGACAGGTCGGCCTTCCTTCCATCTATGGGGAACTCTGACTGGAGTTCATACAGAGCAGCCTGAGCACAACTGCGCCACTTGTCAATCAACGTTTGGAGCTGCGTCAGATCATTCTGAGGAGGAAGACACACACACACACACATATATTGCCTTTTTCAGTCTAAATGACAAACCTGGTTAAAGATATTTGATGACATTCCTGATACCTTGCTTCTGTACATTTTCACCATCTTGAGTCGACGTAGTGTCTCTGTTTTCTCCTTTACTTCCTTCCTCAACTGTAGAGCTAAATCTCCTGAGGACACGTGTGATGGCTGGGGAGCAAGTGAGGGCAACCTCTCACTGCCCAGCTTCACCCCAGTCCCGTTTGCATCCACAGTGTGGACAGCGACAGTCTCTTGGAGTCTGCTGGAGCATGCGGGGCATCTTCCTCCTCACTGTCAACACAAAGGCGCTTGGCCACAGAAAGGGGGGAGATGAAGGAGCGCCGTGTTCTCTTCAGCCTGTCCCTTAGGGAGGCACTCAGCCCAGAATGAAGCTGGGGAGTGGGAGAGGGAATCACACCAAACGACACAGGTAAATGATAATTAATATGCGAGCATGGATAACAGCAGTTGTTTTGTACAAAATGTCAAAAGAATTTCCTCAGACATGGAGATTAAATGGCTAAATAGATGGACAAACAGAAGAGTGAAGGTGATAGACAGATAGATAGATAGGAAACAGACATGGAAAACAAATACTTTCCACACTATCATTATATTCCATATTTATTCACAAAAACACACCTACGATTAATTCTTTACTTTTTCAAACTTTAAAAGACTGAAAACTTGTTTATTTGATTCCAAGTTGCGTCAATGGTGAAGTGATCCATTGAATAAAAGTCAACAATGCTCACCTTCTCTTTGAACTCAGAGGGGCTTGACTCCACTGAACCAGGAGATGAATACCCACATGATAGTTTGACTGCTTTCGGTGTGATCTCCATTAGCCAAAATCACTTTGACTCACGCGAACTCTTTCGCCAATGCAGTACAAGTCAGCTGCGTTTGCAACATTAAGTTTGCAAGTTAAAGCTTTGATATACAAAGTCTTTTAAAAATAGCACTTTCTTTTCAACACCCACCGAAGACGACTCTCTTTCCGTATTTTTGCGGCGTACTGCCTTCAACGTAAGTGATTGGACAGAATTTGATTACGGGTCAGTCGAACGGCATCCTGGGAGTTGTGGTTTATTTTTATCTATCTTAGAAGTGCCTGAAAATTACACGTGTTCGCGGGTTTTCTGAGACATTTGTTGTGTTTACATGTCATCCTAACCATTTCTTACTTGCACTGCCTTACGTCACTGCTGCCTTTGCGTTATTTGTTACCGCCCAGAAGGCAAATTAACCTATATAACGTAAAAGGGCTTTTTGTTTTAGCTTCAGATCACATTTAGACCAAAACCACTCAAAAATGATTATTAGATCTTGTCTTTACAAACTTTTACTATTTCTGCACTGCACTGTTATTACTAACTTTTTCAGTCAGGTACAGTGCCATAACATTTAGGGCCCTCCAATATTTTTTAATTATGATTTATTTATGATTTTAACACAACAATGAGCACCATATATAGACATTCAAGTCATACTTGAAACAGTAATTTGAAGAATAAACACAAACCAATAAATGACAAAACGAAAACCAAACGTAAAACAAAGCACACAGAAAAACAGCAATTGTTTTCATAAGTAGGTGGTTGATATGTAAATAGCTAAAAATATAAGCAAAGAAACAGAGGTTACAGAATATAAATAAAATGCAAATTAAACAGAAAGCAAATAAAACGGGGTGTAATCTGTGCTACTATAATTGTTGCAATATCACAATTTTTTCATGCCTCCTTTGCTGCTCTTTTTTATTTGGAAAAGTGTAGGCCCATTAGAAAAAAAATACCTGGAAAGTTGTCTGTTACTTCAAAGACTAACAAAAGACATAAACACTATATTTGATCAACTTCAGAGATGTCCTTTAAAAAAAAAACTTCTATGTTGAATGGTTATTTTGACTATATTTCTTTGTATAAACTAAACTTATGTTTAGATACAAAATAAATTGGTGCTATCAATGTAACTAGTCTAAAAGTTAATATAACTGAGATTTTCTTCTAACGTAAATAAAGACCTAAATTAAGATACGTGCTGCGACAGACTGGCGACCTGTCCAGGGTATATCCCGCCTCTCGCCCAGAACGCAGCTGGAGATCGGCACCAGCAACACCCGACCCCATTAGGGACAAAGGTGAAAGAAAATGGATGGATGGATGGATGGATGGATTAAGATACGTGGGATCTGAGTAATAAAAAAAGAGTACTGGTACAAAAAAAAATACAAGTGGTTTCTCCATTACAACTTCATTAAGGGCAGTGAAGTTACAGAATACCCCAGTGACTCATGGCTTTGTTTAAATATTAGATCAATGTTAAACAAAGCTGTCCTTAAGGGATAAACAGAGGAACTCTGACAGTCACGCTGAGCTCTGAGTAAAAGTGATTTATCTGGGCTTTTGTTCGTGTCTGGTCCATGTTCATATTGGGTCTGAGTCACTTTGTTCTCATTTGCTATTTCACGTCCTTTAACAGGCCTATTTATAAACTCCTAAATGTAATTCAGAAGTCTTTTCACACTTGCACATGAGACTCTGTCTGTCGCCACGAGGAACGTAATATTGTTAAATAAGAGGCTGCCTGGACTTGATTCTCAGTACATGGAAACGTGATATTACACACCCTGAGGACGGGACTTTTTTTCTTCTTACATTTTATATGGATGAATCTTGCAGGGCTGAAGGTTGGAAACAATTACTATGCATTAGTCAAGGCTCTAGAGTGTGCTCTCTCTTTTATTGTCATTCACAGTACAGATAAAATACTTTGATTGCTCTCCAGTAAGATACATGACTCAACTGGTATGAGTTTAGAAAATCTAGAGGCTATGTGAAACACCCAGTGAGCCAAATCTTTCAACAAACACACAAATGGCTACTTATTAAGGACATATGTTTGCACAAGCTATTAACTCTTGTTAATGTTTATGTAGCTTAGTGTTAGGAAACTAACTTTAAGTTAAACATAATGTTGGAGAATAAAAGATCCAGTTTTTGTGGCTCTTTTTTTTTTTTTAGTCCCACTCAGTTTTTGTTTGGCTGAAAATCTGTTTTGTGTTTTGGGTTACTTTGATTTCCAGTCAATGTGCTGCATTGTCTTCTTAAGATCTCCCTGTAATTTGACGTGACTCGTCTGTTAACACATTCTCATACAGATACAGCAAAATTACCTGACAGCACCAGCTGTTTTCACCTTGGGAAACACAGATGGAGAGAACCGGAAACATTTCAGGCCATATGAAGTTTGTTGTAACTGATATTTTTTTCTCCTGGCAGACATGTTGACATGCCACTGATTTTTAAAAAAAACGGCCGGTGCCATTAATGAAATAAATAAAGTTCCTGTCAGCAGGGAGCTCCTCCAAAAATAGCTGTTCACTTCATGTTTCCTTTCCTTGTCTTGATAAAATGAGAGAGGCCTGCTGTTGAAACATTCTTCAAATGTGGTCCAACGGTTGTTTTGAAACAATTGTTTTACATTAATCTTCATAACTGTTGTGGTATCTCAATAAATACAAACCCTCCTTTTAGATAAAAATAAATAAAGGTTAGTCTGGTTTAATGAGTATAGAACATGAATACTCTGATCAATAGACTAAAACTTGTACTTCTTTTACGTATTTTAAATCTACTAAGAAAGCATGGATACTCTGTCTTTTGCTTGATCTCTTTAGATCTTTGTATAATAAGAAGCCATCCAACGTAAATTATTATTGTTGTTTGACATTTTATAAATCCATTGGTTGTTTTCACTTCAAACCAAATACAATACGTTAACTGTCATGAAAGGGCTTGAAAAACAAACTGGAGGTTTCAAACTGTTTGCATTAATTAAGAGCATCCAAAGGCTTTATATCACAATGATCACAAAGTGCTTGATTATAGATCAATGAGCCAACCCAATAGTCGCGGAAAACATTGCTGAAAATCCCCGCTGAGTCATGACGTAACGTTTAAAATTGTGAACTAAGGCATCAATGTCCCTCCACGGATAGCAAATTCATTTATAATTTGACTTCGTAAAGTGAAAAGTTACATGACAGTTTATCTGGCGATAAGGAGGAAGTCACGAGAACTTCAGAGTAAGAGCAGCAGCTTGGAAATCTAACAGACCGGCATCCTATTGAAAATTTTAAAAGTGTGCCTTTGGTTTCCAGCGACATATGGAACAGAAGATATTGATTCAACATGATCTTTGTTTCTACAGTGGTATATCTATCAGCAGATAATTTGTGTCGGGACATAAAAAGTAAAAGACCCATGAAGGAAGCTGTTATTTTATTTTTATTTTTTTCTTATGTGATGCATTTTATGGCCACAAACAACAGCTGCAGTGGCAATGTTGGTCTTTGTTTTTACTCTGCCTCTGTTCAAGCTGTAGCAAGAACTGTTTACATCCTCTACTGTTAGGTTTTTGTTTGTAGTTGAAAAGGTGATAGTTCACAAAGGTGTTTTATTAGGCAGAAAACAATTAATATTCAATTTACAGCAACAGTCCATCCACAATCAAAAGTCTTTTTTTCATATGTGGTATCAAGGGACATGCTCATTTGTTCTCAAAAAGTACTTTTAAAATCACTAATCTCCTTAAAAACTGTGATGTAATGCTAAATATAATTTACTGACTTTTCAGTCTTTTAATATCCATAGGTTGCATCGCTCTAGGATATAATAATCAGCTCTTTAAAGGTGTTAAGTTATATTAGATGCAAACATCAAAGACAGTCCTCTGAACTGAGCAACAGCATATTTAAGTTTTTCTTGTCAGATAAAGCAACGGTTTTGTATCAGGACAGATATGCAACAGATAAGCTCCTCTCTCCAGAATGTGCCTGCATGTTCTCTGAGCCAAGGGTCCAGTGCCGCACTGGAATGTTTTTTTTAAATCACAGTTGAGTGGTTTAAAAGTTCAACTCAGAGCAGACCCAATCATTATCTCTTCAGATATCCAAAACCCTCCCAAGATTAATGTGTCCATAAAAGTATCTCTTTTTTGTTTTGTTTTGTTTTGTTTGTTTCTTTGTCAACTACATAGAAATAGACTTTAAATAATTTGAGCAAGAGTTTCTTTGTAACCTTGTAAATGAATGATAGTATAAACATTCCTATCAAAATCAGTATGGATACCAAGTCCATGTAATACAGAGGCTTTATTTTCTACCACTTATGTAACAGTGAATAATGCCACATTACAGTGCATTTTCCATGTGTAGGTCTTTTGTTGAACCTCTGGAAAATGCTCCTGTCCCACTCTGCAAAAATACCAAAGCAGTATCCTGCAGGTCTTTCACACAAAAAGGAGTGTATCTGAAAAGAGGCATCAATGTTTAGTCAGCCCTGCTTTTTTTTCCTTTTTTTTCCCCCACCATCCTGGAATTTGTTGCTTTCTGCTAAGGATCTGGAATTGTCCAAGCTCACACACGGATGTGAGCAGGGCAGCTCCTCTCCGTGGGGCCATTTGTTTTCAATCATTTGAGCAGATTAGAGTCTTACTGGCTGTGAGTCATGCCTGGTGGGTGGATTTCTGCGCTGGGTGTGGTGGTTGAAGGGAACCTGTGGAAGTCTGTGGCTGCCACCGGAGGAATACAGCATCTAATTTGGTGTCAAACGGCATACATGTAAATTAGCAGATTGGGAATGCGTATTCTGATTACAGAGTTAAAAACAGGCCTTGTGTCCTCTCATTTAGGAATGTGCATGATGTGAGAAACGGTCCATGCCGCAGCTTCTGAAGAGTATCATGATTGTGACATGAAAAGTATCAGACCTCCCTTACAGAAGTGCAAACAGGAAGACGGTCCCTGCAAAAACTGCAAAAATGAAGAGCTTTCACTTGAAGTAGCTTGTAAGAGAATTAATGCCCTCTGAACTTACCCGCATTTTACTGCGTTACAACCACAGACTTCCATGTGGTTTATTGTAACTTTACGTGACAGAGCAACACAACATAGAAAATAATTGTGAAGAGGAAGGAAACAGAATTTTCAACAAAAAAAAAAAAAAAAAAAAAAAAGAAAAATCCAAAAAGTATGACAGGGATTTGTACTCTGCCTCTTTTACTCAGACACCATAAAGAAAAAACAAGCGCAAACATTTATCTCCAGAAATCAGTTGATGAACAAATTTAATTTGGAAAAACCCTCTGAAAAGTGACGGTTGTTTAAAAATATTATTGCCTGAGTATTGTTTTTTAATCTCAGCCGTTATGGAAAGAGACATTAACTGGGAAAAAACAAAACAAAACGAAAAAACTCAAACATCTGAAATGCCAAGTTTCAGCTACTGAATCAAGTTTCTCACAAAAATCTGTCTAAAAAAGGAGGAGTGTGAGCTGATGAGGAATTATTCAGTTCCCTTTTTTCACTAAAAAAAAAAAGGTGAAAGCAGAAGGACACAATATTCTTAAAAAAACAAAACAAAAACATGCACACACAAAAAATCACTATGGAGAACAATTTTTTTTTTTGCATTTCTTTGACATTTGTCTACAGATTTATTAGTAAATTATCACAAGATGTAAGACATTGTCTTACATCTGCTTTTCTTGTGCTGTATTTGTACTTGTATTTGGAGAACTTGTTAATTTCCTTTTAAAAAATTGTCAGGAAAATGCATTTGTGGGTTGAACTGCGAGGGTTGCACCCATGAAAACCTTGCCAAGTCCGCTCTGCCAGAACCAAACAACTTTTTTCTGCTCCTGAATGTGGAAAGCATTGGTTTTGTAATAAGTGGAAACGCTTCACAAGAAATGACTGAATTAAGAGATCCTCTCAACAACTGGTCTGTGAAGAGGTCTTACTAGAAAACATTAGTGAACAAACAGCATCAAAAACAGCAAGAAAGTAAAAGTGCCAGAGATGACATAAAGCAAAGAGGTTTAAAGCACGATAACGGCAGCATCATGCTGTTGGAGCCAGGCATGCTGATCAGAAGTGATGTGTTGATAGACGCCAATTCAAAAATGCTGCGGGCTGCAAAAGATGGAGGTTCATCTTCCAACACGGGAACCACAACAGATTTTTTTCGGTACTTTAAATTGTTAGTTTTAATGTTTATCTTGGCACCACTTGGTGTGAGATGTATTATTGTATGTTTTACTGTAAGCTCTACAATTTATTTTTGTCTCTGTAGCACTTTGAGATTTCTTTGAAATATAAGGTGCGTTACAAATAAAATTTATTATTATTATTATTATGTTCAGCCAGGGATGGGTTAGATTAAAACATTTTATTGTGCTGAAATGGCCTAGTCAAAGTTAAGACCCAAGTGAGATAAAAAAAAATAAAAAAAATGATGCTCACTGACATCTTTTATTCAATCTAACTGAGCTGGAGCTTAGTAAGTTTCTCGATCTGCACACAAATGTTTTTGTGAAAAATAGTTCCAAAAAGTTGTCACATGAAAAGGACTTTTAAAACCACGCGCCGTGTCCAATCTACGTCATTAATGCAAAGTCCAGTGAAAACACAACGGAGTTTGATTAGTACCAAGCCGATTTTTACCCTCCAAACTGAGGGTAAAACTCTAAGCGATACCTGCTGTCTGAATCCATATGGAGCAAAAGTTGAGTTTCTTATTTCAGTTATGGGGCCAGATGTGTTGCAGCTGCAGCGGGATGGATTTACTGCCCACTGCAGATCAGCACAACCTGGGACAGCCCCCCTCTTTTTCTGTTCAGAAAAACACAGAAAGAGAAAGAGAGAGAGAGAGAGAGAGAGAAAAATCACAACTCCCAAATCTAACTTTTTTTCTTCTCTCTCTTTTTTTACCACCTCCGCCCAAAACTTTGCCCCTTTCCAAACTGGTGACCACAGCAGTGAAGCAGTAGCGAGAAGAGGAGGAGTTTATCTCCTTTCTTTCCCCCCCCAGTCGACAATCTGTGTCTGCAGGGGCTGAGAATATGACAACTTAATTCCTTCTCTGTTCCACCCCCCCTGAGGCTCTATTATTTTTCTTCTTTTATATTTATATTCAGCTTCCCGTGCCGTCTGCCACACCTGCCTGCCAAGCTGCAGCTCAGATGGGCGCGGCTGGGACCGGAGCCCAAATCTGTGTTTTGACTCGCCTGGGAAAGTTGAGCGAAAAGGCACAAAAGAAACGCAGGGAGTTTGGGGGAACATCCCCGCACGCTCTGCGAGACAGCTCCACACTGACGCATTGTTCTTCCACGGGATAAGTGGCTGCGTCCTGAGAGGAACCCGACCGCTGCAAGGGGAGCGCCTGACGGTATGGAGAATATCACTGAAGCTGGAAGTTTTTCTCTCTTTTTTGTAACTTTTTTTCTTCTTCATTGTCTAAAGCCTTTTTTTTATGTTGGATATGCGGGTATATCTTTTTGTTTTGTTTTCTTGCACCTGGTCTTGCTCGCATCTCTGCGTTAACAACTGCGCTCTTGGGGGGGGGGGGGGGTTTGGTGACGGGCTTGTCGTTAGTTTTACAGACTGGAATAACTTTTAGCTTCCTCCCGAGAAGCACTTCTCGGCTTGTTTGTTAAATCCACCAGGGGGATTTTTGGGGATCGTTTTTCTGTTACAGAACACCCCCTCACCCCGGTCTTTTTTGCTGTGCTATTCGCATCCTTCTAAATATATTCCAAAGGACCTGTCCAAGCTGTGGCTTTAGGCATCAACCCTTAATAATTGCTGCCCGGATCAGTTGCATGCTATAAAAAGGGGAATGAGTTTATAGAAACTTTAATAGGATGCTTATTAGGATTTAATTTATTGTAGGCGTGTGTGTGTTAGGTTTGTGTCTTTACTTTCAGAACAGATGAGAAAATGCCTGTTTGTTTCCAGACGTTTATGACAGTGACTACGACCCTGGTGTGGTTTCAGCATCACATGCCCCAAACAGGAGCATACCAGTGCAGTTAAATCTCCTTATCTGCCAGGGTGTGGTCAGAGGATGGTCTTTTGAGAGCTGCGGCTCTGATCCGCCTCAACGCCTTTTGTTTCTTTGTTGGTTTAGTTTCCAAAGTCACAAAAGTACATGTGATCCATCGCGGGTCCAATGTGGTTTTTAGCATTCAGATGAGAGGTGAGCATGGCAGGGAAAGTTTTCTTCACAGAGGGGAGGGAGTGTCCCTGGGCCTGTCTCGGTTAATACCACTGGAGCCCAATGTCCAAATAGAAGGAGCCACAGAGGCATTCGAATGCGGTCTTTAAAATATGGTCATGCGACTGATGTGGGGGGACATTTTCCCAGTTTTGGGCTGGATGAAATTTCAATTGATTGCCATAAACAAGCAGCTTTGAGTTCTTACACCCCCTTTCATTCGAGCACAGCACTTCTTCTTGTTCCTCATCAAACAGTTGCTGAAATCTTATTTTCCACATTCAAAGACTAACAGAATATGCATGACGGTGGCCAATGGGTGTTTTTTCTCTCTCTCTCTTCTTCTGCTTCTTCTGTCACCGTCTCACTAGATAAGATGGGATGGACGAGTTAACAAGGCAGATGGAGATCTCGGGAGAAAAGGGTGAGAATCCTTGATTTGATCACACATTGTTTAAGATGACAGACAAAAAAAAAAAAGAAAGAAAGAAACAAGAGCACAACAATTTATTTTTAAAAATCTGTTTGACAAACTTTGGTACAAACTTTATAAAATAAGCATTTGAAGCTTGTATGAAACTTTTTCACCTTGGAGACGGTTGTGTTTCCCTCTTTTTGAAGCCGCGCTAACACCATGCATGCCTTTACTGGTTTCCATTGGGGGTCATCATTTTCTGGATCTTTTTTTTTTTTTTTTTTTCCACAACCTGCAGCTAAATGTTAAAGCCTGGAACATTTCGGGTCCAGCAAACAAGAGTAAATGTCAGACGGTAGCTGTGTTGGAGTGTGTAATCAGCTTCTCCGTCTGTATGTGTCTCCTTTGAGAGAAAACGGCTGAACCCAGTTGTCAAAATGATAGTCAGTGTTCTTCTAGCTTCGGTCTGACATTTTGAAGCCCGTTGTTAGAAAGAAAAATATGTACAATTCTAGATTTTCGAATGTGATTTGAAACAAATCAGTAACTTTTCTCAAAACATTGACCTTTCTCTGATCAACTTCCCCTTTTTGTGTTGTATTTGATACATTAGGCTTTCACGGTAGATGTCTGCATTGTGCAAACAATGGCATTGTGCCATCCTGAACAGGATTTTGTATCTATATAAAGAATGTGCAAAGTATATTTAGCGGCACATTTCCTAGATAAATAAGGTTTTGAGGAAAATAATCTCATGACGAATTGTATCAAAAATGATGCATTTCAAGAGTTACAGAGTTAAAGAGTGCATATTCTTCTAAGATAAAATAAGTCCCAATGTACTAAGTTTATATTTCATTTTTGAAATTAACATCAGACAAACCTTTTGCAATATTGACATGCATGGTAGGGTAAATTTGATTAAGAACTGAGTTGACTATTAAGAAGAAACACACTGTAAGAATAGAAAATATGAGGAATATCTAGAATAAATTTCAACAAGTGGATAGTATCTGTGTATTTCAGTCAGAAATACAACATAAAAATAAAACACAGCCGGAGACGGGGATTCAAACCAGCTTAAGTCATAAAAACAAACACCTGAGATGCACGTGTGCTTTAAAACCTCAAGAATCGACTCGGACTTGTTGTCTGGGACTAAAGTTTATTGAGCGACTTTGCTGAACTGATTATTTAGAAGCCAAGAAGTCTTAACGTTCACACAAAACTCTAAGCGAAGGACCGGCAAAAATGTGGTCTGGCTGATCGTCATAAAAAAATCTGTTTTTGGACTGTTATTGTGCAGAAACTGCAGTGAGATTTTGTTTCCACACATTAAAGAGCAGCAGAGTAATGATTGGGTTTAGCCTCGACTCTGAAACAGACGGAGATCCCTAAAAGGAAGGAGAGCAGGAGGAGGACAGACGTGGAGGAGGACAAAGAGGCGGCGTGAAATCTAAGTGGAATGAACATTATCTTTAAGGGGCAGCCAACAAAGTGCAGAGACGAATTTGGTTCATAATAAGTTTTTTTTGCCTACAATTCACAGTCCATACTGGACAAAAGCTTTAATTTCCTGCCTTGAGGTCGTTCTAAAACCAGATCCTAATTGCAGCTCGCTGAAAGCGTGCGCACGGATTAGGAAGGAGTTGTTTGTGCATATTACTTTTAGGAGTCATTCTGCAGGATGAATTCTGTTTAATGTAGTAGCCTCTGGATAACAGGCCCCAGCTGTCATAGCAAGTTACTGTGGAAAGGAACAACCAAACAACGGCGCATACGCTTTGACCTTAACCGACTAACGAACTTTCAGGTCTTCACAGAATAGCAGCCAGCTAAAAAGACAGATTCTGACATGCAGAGACAGTCCACAGACGGATTATTAGAAAAAAAAAATAAAAGTTTGATTTGAGGTGAGCTCACTTGGACTTTTCTTCTATTCAACATCCCTTTTGTTCCAATGAAAATATAGATTTAATTAATCACAGCCAAAGACCTCAGGATCCGTCACATTTGGAACAGAAATTTGGAATAGAAAATAGGCAAAATTTTATTGAGCCCACAATACAACTAAAGTCTATTTTTTCCAATCATCCAAATTTTAATGCTTGCATCTAACATTCCCAGTTACAAGATTTACAAGTGAGAGAAATCAATTGACTATATAACAAAAACGTATTTCTTGACCATCCAAAATGATTTTCTCTACATATTAGATAACTGTAGAGGCGAAGTTACATCAACATGACTAATTTAAATATCTTTCTCTAAAATTCCAAATAGGGATTTGTGGCTTTTCTTTTCCACACCAGATGTATTTAAGTCTTAAATACCTTTTCCCATTTGCCCTCAAAAAACTGATTCAAAAGGTTCAGTCTTGATAAATTACTTAGAAATGAGACGTTTTATGGTTTGTTGTTTCCCACAGGCCGGCCCCTTGCTGGGCTTGATTGTGCCCTGTGCTTGATCTGTCCACCCGAAAACATTGACTTGTCAAATAGTTTTACAGTTTGGTGAAATTTATTTATGACTCAGCAGTCATGAATTTTAATTGTAGTTATACAATTGTCGTTCATTGGGGTCAAAGTTTGCTTTGGAAAATAATCCAACTTCAAGAATAAGAGACATGAGTGAATTGATGAGGCCAAAAACTGACTAGGAAACAAAGAAACTCAAAGTATCTGTGTTGTACAAGAATAAACTCAAACCAGTCAACAGAGTCATTGTTCTCTTTCATCTGTTAAACATTGTTGGTTGGATTTATTGTTTCGAGGCACCTCGTTTGATAGCGTTATTGAGAAAATATGCTGCTACTGCCTGAACCGAAACCCGGCACAGACAGAGCACTAACACGGCAGTCGTTAAAATAAGACAAACACAGAAGTGGACCAAACACACAGCACACAGTGATGACTGTTTGTCTTTTCATCAGTTCTGACAGAAACCGTAACCTCCACCACCCGACTGACTTCTCTCCCACCAAGTGAGTCTGCTTTCGCCTCTCTCTTTTTTTTTTTTTTACGTTGTTGTCAGTTAAGCAAAAAGTAATAAAATCACGAGGCAGCTATTTCTAAAGGAAGTAGCTGATGAGTAACAGCTTCTTGTTGTTTTGCTGTTTGTCTTCTTGTTGCCAGAGGGAACCAGCGGCTCAAATCACAGGAATATGTCCAGCAGTGCCGGAGGGCTGGGTTTTGAGAAGAATGTCTTAACGCAGAACAGCAGTGGAACCTACTTCTCTTCATGTGAGAGCAACTTTCCACTCGTCGGCTAAGTTGTGGGAAGCTGTGGGTTGGTCTCCAAGCAAAGTTTGGGGATGTTGTAGTTTTTAAGCCCCGGTAGAGCCGAAGATTTCTGGGCTCGTGTGAGAGAGAAACTTTAAAGAGCTTCCAGGCAAAAGTGGAGGAGGCAAACTAAAGTCGATGCAGTAGCTGCTCAAACAAACGGAGAGCAGAGTTATACTGCAGTTGAGCTAATTCAGTTGTTAATAAGCCAAATGCCACATGAGAACTATTACCAAAAGGGAAGAATTTTTCAACTTTAGGATAATGCACGTTATCATGCAGACACAATTATCAATCAATTCACTCCCAGAAAAAAAAAATCAATTAAATTGCCAAGTCCTGTACAGTTATCTTTAGTTTAATTGAGAGTTTTACTAAGAGTGATGTTGTAATGTTGTATAGGATATGGATGTCTGATGGCTCAAACAATTATTTCAAAGTTTTACTAAGACTAGCAAAGTTTGGTGTAAAAAATTGCTATTTTTTGTGACTGGAATGTAGCAGAACAAAATAACAAAGTTAAAAACAAGTCTTCAGAGGGTAGGCGTGTTGCATTAAATTATATTTAGCTTAATTTGAGATTGAGACGAGTAAATGGGAGGAGGGATTTAATGTGTCAAACCTTTGATTCGTCGTGATTCCCACGACAGCACAAATAGCTGAGCCCAATCTCAGTGTGTCTGAAATTGGGCTCAGCTCTTTTGCTGATGTTTAGAGTGTGGAATTCAAAAGTTTTTACCGGGGTATCTTTGTCTTGTTTTTTTATGGATTCCGAAATCCACTGAGTTTCTAGGAATTAAATTTTAATGCTCTATCAGCACCCCTACGTGGTCAAATAACTATTACTCAATTTATTCAGATAACAATGTTTATTCAATTTCAAGCATCCGGGATGCAGAGGTGAGTGAATTTTTATTAGCGCAGACAGCTTAGGGTGGTATGAGATTAAGTCCTAGTTTGCGAGTGATATTTGAAAGGCAGTTGTATCAGTTCTGTTGCAGTCGTATGTGCGTGCGGTTTGCTTGGCGTATGAGGGCTGTGGTGCTCATGCGGCACAAATTATTCAATATGTCCAAAATATCTGCGGTAGTCTGACCTGTCTGGTGAGCAAACTGTACATGCTAAAGAGTTAAATGATCGGTAAGGCAATCCTCAAGCCTTTTCTCTTGTGACATTGTGCCTTCATACTGAAATACAAAAAAGACGGACTGATAACTGATGGTGTACACAAGAAAAATCAAGAAAAAAACCATAACTCTTGCATATTCTTTGAATATAGCACTTTGAGATCATTATGACATCTATATTTTGGTGAAATGTTTTTATGACGAGTGTTTGGAGGAAAGCAATTTTCAGACGTTCTGTGCACTACTTAGAGAATCTTAAATGGTTGTTCAAATTCAAGTTCATTTAAAAGGTATCTATTTATTGTCTCTCCAGCCTCTATAGGCGTGACGAGTAACTACAGCTCCTCCTCGGGAATCTACCTGGGAGGAGATTCCTCTGGAGGAGGTGAAGGTGGCGGAAGCTACATCGATGGAGAGGGCTACGGGAGCGGAGGAGGAGGAGGGAGAGGAGGAAGCAGTGGAAGCACGTATCTCGTGAGCTCTGTGTCAAAGGTTCGGTCCAGCTCGTCGGGCGGCGCCAGGAGAGCTCAGACTGGGGGGTCTTCGGTGGGGCTGTCGCCAGGTTTCAGAGAGAGGAAGACCATAGCCAGCCGCTCGGGAGGCTACGATGGTAGGATCCCGAGTTACCACCAGAGGCGGCCACAAACGGAAATAAAAAAAAAACCTGAAGGAAACATGCATGACTCACGGGGATCTCTAACTCTTATGTGTTTTACTTTTAGGGAGTTCCAGTGGTAATTCCTCCCCAGAATTTCCACGCAAAGACTATGGGAACTACTGTAAGACTGAAACAAGTATAGTATCGAATAGTTTGTGATTTCACAAACTATTCGACTATTGTGACGATTGTGATTTCACAGATGTGTTTTTGATGTTTCCTTCCATTTTCCTTCTTAGGCTCCGGTGCCACAAGAGGGAGGAGTGAAAGCAGAGGTATTCAGGTTTATTCCCTATTTATGCTCCATCTCGCTAAATTGTCTTGGCCTGCTTTTTTATTTTATTTTTATTAAATCAAGATTCCTTCGTCTAACGAGTGCTTTGATTTCTTTCTTTATTTTTCCCAGAGAGCGAGATCAGAGCCAGACTGCAAAGTGCCTCCCCATCTGCCGGAAGATGTAAGACCACTGGAGACACTGATCCTTTGGCAGTTGTTACGCAACTCCTCATAAAGCACCAAAAAAAAAAAAAGTTTTCTGAGAGTCCTTTCAAAGAAATGCATTGCCGTTAAAACGATTTCTTATGCGGGATTTTTGTTTTTGAGTTATGTTGCTGTCAGATGTTTTGGCTCGAAAACTGCATATCACAAAGTCAAATTCCATCTCTCACATGCCTTGACATTTTTTCTATTAGTTGCACATGTATAGTTGGTTATATGAACAGAAACAGTAAGGGTGGGGTTGAAACAGGGACAGCTATGACTTGCTCTGCAGTAAGACAATGTGGGGAAAAAGTAAAAGGGCCGGATCGTGGTGGCAGGAATGGTACAAATGAGTCACTCCTGCTTTTCAAGCAAAAATACTGAGGAGGAAAAGGGTTGCGTGTTGCGCCCCCTGCTGATTAAAGGCAGTAACTACTGTTATTCAATCAGTCATATAACAATTTTTCAGTGCCACCTTTGGACACTTAAAATGGGTCTCTGGCTTTTCCATTGTGGTAGAAGAAGTACTATTCCTTAAATTATACAGCATAGCAAAAAATGACTGTAAAAATTAAATGTGGAATGTAAAAAAAATGCTTTCTCTCAAGAATTTCTACTGATTACATTTTTTTCCCCACTGTCGGGTTCCTCAACATATCAACTAAAAATACTTTTACTGAATATACAAAAAAACTGAAATGCTTTACATCACAACCCTTACTATAGCTTATTATAAATGCACCATTTTGCCTCCTTAAAATATATACCTATAAAAAAATAAGCAGTTTTGGAAAACAACTTCGCTAACTTCCGTTTGATAACCCAAGGAGACGTAGACTCAAAAGAAGGGATATAGCTGACTAGATTATTGAAAACTTATAATATTATTATACTTAATAATGATTACAACCACTCATTTGTTAATTTTGTTGTGTAGTTACATTTTTGCATAAATTTCAACCTGTTTTTTCACAGAAAAACAGCTTACTGTTTAACAAAACCCAGCTTGGTTGAATTAGCTTCTACCTGTCTCCACAATGTTATCCATGATAAACTGATTTCTTAAGGCCAGCTGGGTAATGAACAAAATCCATGAAAAACTGATGTTTAGAGAGAGAAAAGAAAATCTCATGAAATCTAAATTTCTGCCAAAACTAACTGGCTTAGCATCATTGCTAAATCTTTTGACTCATTTTGAGTTTTTATTGTTGCATTACAAGAAACGCGTGTCTCACAAATGCCTCTATTATTTTAATGCATTAAGATTTCTGTGGAGAATTAAATTAAAATAAAATTCTACAAAGACAGAAAGAGCAAAACTAGGTTAGTGCCTCAAGGGTTTAATTATTCATAGATTTTCTTTCGACTTATTTTGGATCATTTAAGTTAAGTTACCACTGACATAGATTTGCTGTTTGAGGTTTTTTGAACGGTGTTTGTATGGCCGTGGTGCGTTTAGGGGCAGAGTTGGAAGATGTGAAGAAGCTGCTGAAGGGACGCTCCAGTAGCGTCAGTCCAACCCGCTCCTCCGCCTCGGTCACCCTGCCAGTACCTAAAAAAGCCAGCGTGGAGACCAAGACCGTCTCAGTGGGAACTCAGTCAGGTATATTCTGTTACCGGAGCTACAAATGTGCATGTGCAGTGCATTCTTAGACACTTTGTCTCTGACCCAGATGGTTTAATCTAGATTGCTATTTGTCCCACTGTCACTGCCAAACATCTTGTCCTTTAAAGTCCCAAAGTGTTTATCTAAAAACATGACTTTAATAATTGATGGATGGAGTAAAAACCTAGCAGTGTGATAGTCATTATATATCTTGATAGAAAAATATTTTTGCCCATTTGGAAGCAATTGAAAAGTTACATTTGAGTGAATTATAAATATTTTCAAGTATGCTTTATAAAAATGTTTATGGAAATTTATGGCAAAAAAAAAAAAAAATAATAATAATATTACAGTAAACTCAAAAAGGTGTTGTGTATAGGCAAGGTCCCTGTGTATCACACAAAAGAGAGGAAAACATTATAATTAATGTTTAACATGAAATGAGGAGCTAGAAAAATGACTGAACACAGAACTGCAACCATGTTTATTAAAAGTTGTGCTATATGTAATTCATGGTTGCAAACTGAGTTACTTTTAAATAAGAGGGATTTACAGTGTTTGTTGAGGTGTGACCTGCAGATTCAGCAATCAATTAGTTTTTAATACATCAAAACAATTTGATTATCGAATTTTCTCTGTCAGAATCTATCTCTATAACTATAACTATCTCTATTAGTCTCATTCTGATTCATAATCCTAATTCAGCCCTCTACCTAGTAAAGCTTTGCAACCTTGTAAGGTTAGAAAACAGTATTTGAGCTTGTTAGTGTTATGAAATGATCATTTAGTAGTGATTAGTCTTATGTAAAATATACTTTTCTCTAATAAAAATAGACTTAAAGTGTAAAGTTCATTTCTCTAATTTTTATTTCTTTGATGATTTTCTCCAACAGCCTCAACTCTATTTGAACCTGTTGTTCAGACGAATGGGTTCAACACCATCGACGTGCCGAGCCTCTATGCCAGCAGACTGACATCCAGGGCGTGCGACTCTGGCGTCCAAACAGGCCAACACACTCTCACAGTAAAGTCATGCCACTGTGACGCCGGAGTCAAATCCAGCCAGTATGACGTCAGCCTGAGCTCAGGTCAGTACGATACTGGTCTGAAGTCAAGCCAGTATGATGTTTGTCTGAGCTCAGGCCAGTACGATACCGGTCTGAAAACCGGACGATATGACATGAGTATGAAATCAGGCCAGTATGACACCACTGGGAGATCAGGCCAATACGACACCCTGGATTCAGCCTTTCCCACTTTCTCCTGGTCCACCTCCACGCTGCCCTCCTCCTCCACGACCGTCGTCGCTGGCAACACCAGCAGCTACACCTATCAGCTCGGTCAGATCAGCGCCAACAACATGTCAGGAGGCTCCCCGGCGATCAGTCCCGTCCCACAGCAGTCTCTATCAGGTCAGAATCATCAATTGGAGGCACACCTACAGAAATACACAGATGAATTTTGTGCACCGAATGTTTTAATTGACTAGAAGCTTAACAAAAGACAAACTGCTAAAGTCTTTGATTAAGTTTGCCATTCTGTGTCTGCATCTCTGTTTCCAGTTTATGGTTTTCAGAATAATCTGGCTCCCACCTCTATCGGTGTGCTCACCACCACCGGCGGCAACGTAACCGCTAATCTGGGAGGTAATGGCTGCTTGTCTGTCAGATATCTACCAGGCAATAATAAACCAAAACAGATCTTTTATTTAGAGAGCATGTTTGATTTGACAGGGTACGGCGTCCAGAAGAACGTGTCAAACGGCAGTGCTGTCATAAGCTCAGGGATCTCTACAGGTAAGCATAGAAAAGTTTGCCTTTTTCTCTGAATTTAAAAAAAATCCAGAGAATTTTTCTCTTCCCCTGCAGCTCCTGAAGCTGCACAATTTATCCAACTGAAATGACCTCTGAATGGGTTTCATCTTCTCTAGCCACCAGATCCCAAACCGATGATGTCTACAAGAGAGACTACAGATATATGGCCTCTGAAAAGGAGAACGTTCCTGCCAGGAGGGAGGGAGAAATGCTCATTCTGGCAAAAGACAGTGGCAAGCAGTTTACCACCACCAGCAGCACTCATATAGGAGGAGGTGAGAGGTGAACACATGCCCCCCCTATGGAGAAAAATGAGGCATGTTTCATGTCTTAGGAGGAGACACAGCACTTCATTTAAACCCGGGACCACACGTGCTTAAGCTTCAGTATAAATATCACTTTATTTATCAGTTTCTTTCCTTGCATCACGATTGACAAACAGTAAAACACAAACACAGAGCCTACTTAACAGGCTGTGTGGTAGCCCTATATTTTCGTACAGCGCTTATATTGAAAGGGGTTATATATATATTTTTTTACCATGCCCTCACCACAAGGGGGCACCCATGTTTATTGATAGAATTGGATTGGCAAAAAGCTGATTTTGAGTGATTGTCTGCCATTATGATCGCCACAGGTTCACTGTCAGGAGACTCAATAAAGAAGGAGAAGCTTATTTCCAGCTACGTTGACACGGGCACTCTGAAAGCAGAGACAGGCAATTCATACTGTAAGCATAAGTTATACTTATCTTTTCAGAAATATTAGTTTTCAGTGTAAATAGTGGAAATTGATCTGTTTGTTTGTTATTTTTTCCATCAGACGGATCATCTGGAGTCCTGATGAAAGATAAGGCAACCTATGCAGGTATATCATTAGAACGTTTTAAGGTGTTAATTCTTAACTAAAGCCCATTTAGAGCTTTACTTGCAGTATTATCACAAACTGAACTGAAGCCATCTTTAGCATCTTTCTTCTATTTTGATGTTTTATAAATGAGAAAAATGCTATATTGATCGATTAAAACGACTGATGAAAGCTGGGATTTAACTTCTCGTGTTAATCTGCTGCTTTCAGAGATTCACAGAGACAGCGGCGTCTTTGGGGGAGGAGGACTGTGCTGCTGCTCCGACTCCTGCTGCTCCTGGTGGAAGTGGCTGCTGGGCTTGCTGCTCCTCGGCCTGCTTCTGCTCGGGCTCCTGTTTGGCCTCATTGCACTGGGTAAGAGGCTTGGAAAAGCATTGACTTGATTAAAGTGATACTAAGAAAATAAACGTGTCCCTAAAGAAACCACCTCAGTCCTGAGAGTTTAGAGTTTCAGCACCACCTGGTGTCAGAGAGTGACAGGTTTTAGACCAGTAGAATGCGCTGCTTTAGTTTTTACACGCTGGAGAACGTTATTTCACAGCACTGTGAGACAGTACATGTGGTCCCTTTTCTTGGAAATTTGATCTCACTCTCATAAAGTCTGGCATTCATTGGTGCAGCTTTGGAAATTGTTGCTTGATGACATCACATCACACGACTCCTCTAAGATCTCTGTACAGTGAATGAGTCAACAATCTGCCTCCAGAGTGATAAACAGAACTGTAAAATCTATTTTCTCTCTTTTTTAAAAAGTAATTATTAACTTACTAAATGTAGCAGATCATAGCATGGTTAGCTTTTAATTAGCAATACACTCATTTTAACATTGTAAAGACCACTTGACCTTCCTTTAAGTAAGTTTTATTGTTAATTTTCTTTTTGTTTTTTAAAGCAAAGTTAAGTTTGGAGGCTATAGAGAGCAACTGGCACCAAAACTCATCATACAATGGTGTCTGTCAATAATTGTTCCACAGCATCAAAGCATTCCACTGACTGACTTATTACTCATTAAAGACACATGCAGGTTAACTTCACATATTTTTTTCACAAAGGTGCCAAAACTTTTACTTCAGTAACTAAACACTTAAATACTTGTCAGGAGGATGAGTATGCATGCAAAGAAAACTTGAAACTTGATGGGATATTTTAATATTTTATAGTACAGCTGCACATTACGTTACAAACATGTTGCCAAATGAGTGTGAGAAGTATTTTGTTTGCAAAAGACTGTTTGTAGGCCTATTTGTTAATGAATATGTTCCAAATCTAAGAAGTTTGAGCTCTTTGTGACCAGAACTAAGTCAAACTGTTGGAGTCTCACTGCTAGAGACGCTTCTGATGGAAGCGTCACTTTAAAATCCTTTCCATTCACTGTAACTCCGGCAGTAAGGTTTCCGTCTTGATATTTCTCCCCTGAGTACCTATGTGATTATCACCCAGAAAGTTTCCTGCCTGAATCGAAGCTCCCCCACCTCATTTCTTCCACATTCTCACCGTGCCCCTACATTTTTCAATAAAATGGCAAGGTTTATGGCTGCATTTGAGCTGTAAACTCCAGCACTGATTTGTAATAAAGAACCAATTCTATTGTCAGTAAATATACTTGATTATGTGATAGACACAAAGAAGTGCATGTGAAGTGAGAAATGGAATATAAATTAAAACATCTGAAAAGTGTGGCATGCATTTCTATTCCCCTCATTCACCCTTCCTGAGTTAATAACTAGCATCACCTTTCACTGTTTACAGCCCCCAGTGTTTCAGTGCACATCCAGACACTGAAATATTTGCTAATTTGAGCATTTTTAAGTCTTAGTGTGTGTTTTGGATTTATGTCTGGACTTTGACGGGACCATTCCAACACATACGTAGTGCTTTGACCTGAACCATTTAATTGCAGTTCTGGTTGCATCTTTAGGGTGGCTATCCTGCTGGAAGGTGAACCTCTGGTCGAAGTCTCAAGTACTTTGCAGACTCTCGCAGCTTTTCTTTTCAGAGTTGCCCTGTATTTAGCTGCTTCCGCCACCCATCATCTCTGACCAGCAGTAGCGCTCTTCTACCACACGCTGTTTTGGCATATTGACCAAAATCTCAACTTTTCTTCTACATTCTCACCGTGCCACTACATGGCTTATCCCAAACTGCAAATGGTACTTTGTATGACTTTCTTTTTGTGACTCTTCTTGTCGCGTTTTCACCTGTGCTGTGGATCTACAGCTTCTCCAGAGTTACCACGGGCTTGTTGGCTAAATCCTTTGATACATGCTCTCCTTGTCTGACTTGTTAGTTTAACTAGGCAGACTTGTCTTGGTGTTTTTGCAAGTTGCACCATTGTCTTTCTATTTTCAGATGATGGATTGAACAGTTTTTTTTTTGTTTTTTTTTTCTGAGATGTTTCAAGTTGTGGGTATTGTTTACTTTCTCCACAAATCTTCCCAAGATCTGGCTGTGGGTTTCTAGAACAGATTGATTTACAATGAGATAAATTACACACAGATGGACTCTATTTACTATATAGGGAGCTTCAGTCGGATGAAATTGATTTTACTTTGGGGAAGACTAAAGACGGCTGAATAAAATGTGTACCACATTTTGAATTTGTCTTTCACTTCACAATAATAAATCACTTTGTGTTGGTCTATCATATAAGATTGCAATAACACACATGAAAGTTTGCAGCTATAATATTACATCACATCATAGCCTATCTATGGCTTTGTGCACAAACGGACAATATTTTCTGGTTAACTTGCCTTTTTCTCACAAGTAGATTATGTGCTTATGTAATGTAATTTTGACAGCACAAGTTACTTCTCGCATCCTTTTTGATGTCCTGGATGCTGATTAAGGATGTAAATGCATCAGTGTGAATTGGTGATTTAAGTATTACTGAAAAATACAAACAATTTGTCAAATTAAACACAGAAAATTTTCACTCTTTCAGCCGAGGATGTGAGGAAGCTCAAGAAGCGAGTGTCGAGTCTGGAGACCGATGTCTCAGTTGCCAATGCTCGCACCAGTCGACTGTGGGGTCCTTCCAATGACATCAACACCTATGTGAACGGCGGAGGGGGAGGCACCGACAACACACTCATCCTCGGATTCGGAGGTGGTGCAGGTGGAGGTGGCTCGGACTCCAAAACGCAAATCAGTATCGCTGGTGGTGGTGCAGGCGCAGGCGGATCTGCCAGTCGGAATGATGTTGATGTCGGCGTTGTGGGTGTCGGTGGAGCTGGAGGATCTGCGGGAGCTGGAACTAGCTCCAGTAGCAGCTCTGGTACCAGTGTCAGTGGGAGTGCCGGCAGTGCTGGAACCAGCTTGAGCGGTGGTGCCGGGAGTGCCGGCACCAGTGCAGGCGGCACCGGTATTGGCGGCGGCACCGGCAGTTCTGGTACCGGTTTCGTCATTGGCACTGGCGTTGGGACCAGCGGTGGCGTCGGCGGTGGGACCAGCGGTGGCTTGGGCGTTGGGACCAGGGGTGGCGTCGGCGGTGGGACCAGCGGTGGTGTCGGTGGTGGGACTGGAGTGAGTGGAAGATACATAGATAGCGCCTTCCTTCAGCTGGCTGTCCATCAAATGTTGAAGTCAGAAATGCAGTCACAGGCATTCAGAGGTAAAGAGCAAACACACACTCTCCCACATGCATGTTCTGAATTCAGTTGACTAATATTCCATTTTCTGACTCAGGCTTCCTGGCATCCTCAGTGCAGGGAGAGAGGGGATTACCTGGGCCTAAAGGTACCAGTGTTTTTTCATAAAAAACAAATATATGAAAGTTCTCTTATGTAATGAGAATCCATCTGCTTATTTATTTATTTATCTATTTTTATTTTTTGCCTTTTTCAGGGGACTCTGGATTGAAAGGTAAGCAAGAAAGATGTCTGTTTCCCATTTTTTCCTTTGCAGTTTCATGAAAGTAAAATATATTTTTTGTATCAACAGGGGAACCTGGTTTCCCTGGAATTCCAGGTGTGTAGCCATTTTCTTTGGTCAATCAGCTGATTTTCATGTTTTCCTTTGGAACGTGAAGTACTTTCATGACATAGTCCTCCTAATTTTGACCTTTGCTTTCAGGCGCACCAGGTCCAATGGGACATGCTGGTCCTGAAGGTCCCAAAGGACAGAAAGGAAGCCAAGGTAAAGAGATTGCACTACGCTCTGTTGTGGTACTTACTGGCTGGTGTGGACTGATGTCTTTAATCTAAAATGTATGGTCAGGTGAGCATGGAGCGGAAGGGCCACCAGGCATCAGGGGCCGCGAAGGACCACCTGGGCCCAGAGGCGACCTAGGACCTGCAGGCTTTGGACTCAAAGGGGATAAAGGTATGGCTCCATGTAGGGGTTGTAGGCCGTTACTGTAGTATTTCTGGTTCAGAAGCAAGGGGGTTTCTTCATGATGTCGTGTTTGGGTTTCTCTAGGTGAAGCTGGATCTGTTGGAACTGCTGGGGCCCCTGGACAAAAAGGTAAGATGAGTGGAAAAACAAAAACTTCAAATTTTGTAGAAAATAAATAACTAGGTGAAGTAAGACCTGATGTTTCTATCAAGAGCCATCTTTGCTGTATGAACTAAAAATTGCCACCAGATGGCACTGTGGAGTCATTTTTAATTCAAGCCTTGTTCAAAGGCGGTATGAACAACCTTTCCCAGCAGTTTCAGATGAAAGTGGAGCTCACTAATCAGATCACAGATACCCGGTTTATGTGCAAATAAAACATGCAGCCAAGTGACAGTGTGGCCTGTCAAAGAGACAACCAGCAGGACATCCACAGCTCTGCTCATGTATCCATAAACATCAGTCAAATGAAGCACATCATCACTAACCACCTGGCTGAGATTTTCCCAGGATGCACTTTGACTTTGTTTCGGCTGCAATGTCTCGAAGAGCTTAATGGTGTAACTTAACAGACATGACGTGAGAGAAGTAAAGGGAAGTACCGTATTTTCCGGACTATAAGTCGCAGTTTTTTTCATAGTTTGGCCAGGGGTGCGACTTACAGTCCGGAGCGACTTATAGTCCGGAAAATATGGTAAATAATGTAAATAATCCAAAGCTCAGACATGAAAGACTAAAGAGTCTGGATTTCACATATCGAGAGATAAACTGTACTCTCATCCGTGCATCATAAGACATTAGAATATTGTTGAAAAGTAAATGTTTCATACTCATAAAACTGACTTTTCCACTGCAGCAAAATACAGTTTCTCTCTCACATGAAACCAACAGAAATGATTATTAATACAGAAATGTTCAATCACAACTAATATTAATTTACTCATATGTAAATATGTAAACTATTTACATATGAGTGAAGAATAAAATAAACTTTAATATGTTTTTGTTATAAGCAATAAAATTTAGCAGCACGTGTTCATCAGCCATTGGAGAATCTTTAGCTTTTGAATATTAAAGAGACAATATTTTGGGATACATGACAATGCTGCGTTCCATTCAACTTCCTATACATAGGAAGTTGAATGGAAGGAAAAAGTGAGCTAGCACATGGAGCACAGAGATTAAATGCCTTTAGAGGCTAAGCTTGCTGAACATCTCACCTGCAGTAATTCCTTGGCAGTAAGCCATATTCATCAAAATAAAACATAAATAAATGCTTGAAATACATCACTGTAATGAACCTGAAATACATGGACGTTGTGATGCGCTTCATTTTTATTGAGATGATGATGTAACATCCTATTCGAGGCGAGAGGTGTTATCCGACTCCTCCTCTCGCTCCACTGCAGCAGGTGTTCCTTTTGTAAAATAGGTGGCACTGAACGCTGCAGTGCAGATGCAAAGTCAGGTCGTCATGGTGATTTATGTTTTGTTTTGTCCATAGGTCCACAAGGAATCCAAGGGTTACCCGGGTCGCCTGGTCAGTTTCTTTCTTTCATACAAACACACTTTCCCAGTTTTAGTAGCTGACATTGTGATTTGATATTCTCCATTCTTGGCTTCCTACACGTCAACCAGGTCCTCAGGGTTTCCGTGGTGAGGCAGGACTACCTGGACCAAAAGGTTGGTTAGACACATAATTTCACCACTCACAAATAACAAAAGCATAGCAAACGGTAACTGGTTCTGTTGTGTATGGCGCTCATGGTGATTTCTTTCTCTCTCTCTTTCTCTTGCAGGCGACAGAGGGCTTGCTGGATTCCAAGGACTCAAAGGTTTGCAGCTCTCCTCTTATTTTCAGACATAATGTGGAGTCAGCGAATGATCGGAATCAGTTTTATTCATTCTGGATTTCAGGTGAAACAGGTGAAAAGGGAGTCAGAGGTCTGCAAGGTGAGCACAGCTCTGTGAATTGTTATGAACTTAGTTGGGTCTGCCTGGCTTTGCTGATCCAGACATCTTACTTATTAGGGGAACCTGGTTTACCAGGACCAGCAGGAGAGAAAGGCTCCAAAGGATCTATGGGTGAGTCGCAGGACTAACTAATCGAATCTGACATTATCCTGCTGTTCCAGACTATTAACTGGATCCTCACTGGTTGCGTGGAAGCAATAAACACGATCATTATGAGACATCTTGTTTTGTGGGTTTATTTTCAAAATGATGACCTTGTTGCTTTTTGTCATCAGGACTTTCTGGACAAGACGGTGAAAAAGGATCAAGAGGTAAATTAAATATATTATCGCAGCAGGACAATTCCACACTGAATTTTTCCTCCCAACAAGGTCTGAAACGCGTCAACCTGTGCTCATCATGAATTCAGTTGTTTATTTTATGGACTTCAGGTGACCAGGGACCGTCTGGACCTCCTGGAATCAGGGGTTCTGCTGGGCCTCCTGGAGATGCTGGACTTCCAGGTAAAATCCCTTCTTTTAAAATATTCGTTGTTTGACCACATGCATATTTTCTATATTTGCTATAACACACGTTGCCTCCTTCCCCCTGTAGGAACACCAGGGCTTCAAGGACCACCAGGTAGGCGTCTCTTTAAGGAAGCAGCACAAAAATCAAGGACACTAATTCAGTTCTTCTTGTTTAAAAATATGGTTAGGGATTTTTGAACTGAAGTTCTGTTAAAACAACATAAGCCCTTAAAATCTCCTCGCTTCATATTGGTTGCCCCTGGAGACTACAGATGATGTCTCATCCAAGATCAATGAAAACTTCTAAAACACTACCTTTATCCTATAAACCTCTAAAACTGTCACCATGTTCACATTCGGTGCACATCTTAATTATGAGTGAGAAAACCAGTTGGATTTGTATTTTTGGTTTTGACCAAGCAACTACAAGTAACACAAGACAATAACAATGTATTTCTCTTCCTGCAATCAAATACAAAAGGAACATGTTCAGAAATGGCACAGTGCCAGTGTCTGGCATTGGTTTAATAAAAAAAACAAACGGTCAGAAATACCAATAAATAGATTATATCTGAAACCGTAACTGAGTTATAAAGCAGCTGCCATATTGGATTCTCCAGCCGGAGCTGCTGGGAACTCAGAAAAACCAATTTTTGAATACACAGAGAATGAAACAACTGCAAATTAGATAGAAAGATATCGAGTGCTTCTGACCTTAACAGAAACTCTTAAAAAAAAAAGGAAAAAAAAGTCTGCTTTCATTCCTGTACTGTTTTCCACGCTGACGCTGTTCTTTGGGCTGTTAGGAATTCCAGGAAATCCCGGCCGACCAGGAGCCAAAGGTACAGCTGCTGTTCACCTGCAGAGCTTTCCTTTCAGGGAATGTTTTTCAGCTGTTTGACATGCGTTTGTGTGTTTCAGGTGAACCCGGTGAAGCTGGACGAATCATCAATGCAGGTGAAGGAAATTAGAACGAGGAAACACTTTTCAACCCACTCGGTGAGACAGCAGCTAACGGTGTAGCGATCTCTGTCGTTTCCCCAGCCGGCTCTGCTTCCGTTGGCATCCCAGGACCACCTGGACCTGCTGGGCCCCCGGGTCCTGCTGGTCCTCCAGGACTATCAGGTCTCTCTCCCTCTCTCACAGAAATGATTCCTGAAAAGTTTTTGCCATCCTTTATAATAGATTGCTGAATCTGGTGACTGCTGCAAGTAGAAACCAGCTGATGTTTTAAATCGATCTCTTCAGGTCCCATTGGCCCTGCTGGCCTGCCTGGCCCACCTGGTAGGTCGCTGCGGACATATATTTTCATTTAATTTGAAACATTTTGCTCTTAGATGCCAAGTCTGATAGGTGTTGTGTTCTGCTTGGCCCTGCAGGTCCTAAAGGTGACAGAGGATATAAGGGAGAGCAGGGAGAGACTGGAATAACCAGGGAGACCATAAGTTCATCTACAGCAGAGAGTGAGTCCTTTTTAATCTTCCTGCAGATGAATTTCCAATTTAATTTAACGCAGAGTACGCTGAACGTAAATCTCTCTTTCTTTTTTAAACTAAAAACATTATATTGAAGTTGTAAAGTTTCTGACATTGTGGTTGTGAAGATGAATATTTAGAAGTCGTCTTTATGTATCTTTTCATTTATTCGCATGTTGCCACTCATTAGTGGTGTTGATAGAACAGTAAATCTCAATCTGCAACAAACCAACATACTTTGACCGCAGCTTCATTTGTAAGTCGCACTTTTGAACATCGATGTCCAAGCGATTCATCAAAGTGAACACAACCGAGAAATGATTTGGAAAACATCTTCATAACTTGTGGAAAACTCGCTGTGAAGTGGAGCACGGCGTTGGCTGCATCATGATGTGGGAACACTTTAGTTCAGGAGAGCAGCAAGCCTCAACTCTACCGTAACTCTACCCCTAACCCTAACCCCACATAACAGTGCAAAACGTTTAACATATGGTGAGGTACAACAGAATGGCTTTAATTGATGAACATTCAACTAAAATGTCCCAGTCAAAGTCAAGACCTACATCTAATTGATGGTCTTTGGTGAGACAATTATGTTCAGAGATGCTTTAAATTCAATCTAACTGAGCTTGAGCCACTTAGCAAAGAAGAATGAGCCCTGATAGGCTCTGAATCAGCTGCTGTAGTTTCAGGGGGAATGTGGTTTTCCTTCGCCTTACAGATGTGCAACACTTAGCAGATAAATCCCGTGAGCATACACCGACTATTATGGATGAAATGTGAAAAAGTTCATTCGTTCTGAGTACTGGAAGAAAAAGTCTCATCGTGGGATTTTGATGAAGTCTTTGTCACCGCCCTCTCTCTAATTGCTAGAGAATTCAGGGAGTTTTCTTCTTCAAACTTAATTACAAAAATAATAATAATTATTATTTTTTAAAAACATTTTATTCTTGGTTTGTTCTTCAGGGCAGTTTGGTGCTGGAGGAAGCTCCTCTTTCCGTGCCGTACCTGGGCCACCGGGTCCACCTGGGCCTCCCGGACGTCCAGGTGAGAGAGAGATCAGGCGGCGTCCCAAATCCCGCTGACTCAGACGGTTTCTGACGTTTTTGTGTTTTCATCAGGCGACTCCAGACAAGGACCTCCAGGACCGCCAGGGCCTCCAGGGCAGCCAGGCAAGTATTCGTGTTCGCTTCTGCAACAGTTGCTACGGCGACGCATGCAGATGCGATGATGATGATGATGCAATGTCTGGGTGGAACTTAAATGCCGTTACGTTTCGCTCTTTAGGTTATGGGATACCAGGACCTAAAGGAGAGAAGGGAGATGTGGGTTTCGCATCCAGCTCAGGTAAAATCCAAAGTGTCAACTTGACTTTAGTTTTTTGTTTATTATCTAGTTTCTGTAGTTCGCCGGAACTTTCCAGCCTGTTGTGACACACACTTTCCTGCTGCTTTGCTTATAGGAACGTATTATTCTGGACCGCCAGGACCTCCTGGACAGCCTGGACCCAAAGGAGCAACAGGTGATCGTGATTATAAATCCACCTCCGTGTACTGACGTCGTATGCTTGCTCACACTCACAATCACGTTGCCTCTGTGTTTGTTTCAGGCTCTGCTGGACCCCGCGGATACACAGGTGCGTTCTGTAGTTCACGTTTACGAAGATCGCGCAGATTTTAATGTTTGGAGCTAAAAAAAAAACAAAAAAAAACAGCCATAATTTTTGACAAGAGTGACTGTCACATGTGTCTCAGGTGAGCAAGGCCCACCAGGCGTGCCTGGGACACCAGGAAGAGCAGGAAGCTCCATTGCGTATGGAGGAAACGTGGTTCCTGGACCACCAGGCCCACCGGGCCCACCCGGACTCCCAGGGATACCTGGAGTCAAGGGTAAAGCCGATAAGACGTTGTGATGAATGAACTGCCTCGTTGCTTTGTTGCTGGTGTTTTACTTGACGACTCCTGGTGATCACGCGTGTGTGTTTTTCCTTTGACAGGAGACACTGGAGCTCCAGGAATTCCAGGCGCGTCAAGAGGTGGGGATTTTCAAAACGTTCCTCCTAAACACTCTTCAGTCTTGTTCACTGGTTGTTTATATCCTGTGAGAAACAAACAAACAACCAAAAAAAAAAAAACACAGACTATCTTATGTTTCCAGGTTCAGTCTCAGTCACCTCTGGCCCTGCTGGTCCCCCGGGACCCCCAGGGCCCCCCGGCCTGCCGGGTTCCTTCGCTTCCTCCACTGAGATGCGGCAGTACATTTCTGACTATCTGAGTACGTCTTTTTACCAAGAACAAGGGAGTTGGAGGACGGGAACAAACTACTGATATGCCTTTATTTGGTCCCTACAGGTAGATACAGACTGAGCAGTCTACCTGGCCCTCCAGGTCCACCTGGGCCTCCAGGACTCCCAGGAACCTTCTCAGGGTCTATAGACGACATCTCTACTCGCATCATTGCATACCTGCGACGTAAGACTTGATATCGGTGGTATAAAGGGGAGCTGCCTTTGACCTTGAGGGACAGCCACGGTTGTCTGTTTGTAACCATGTTTAACTGTGGAACTGCAGGTTCAGACTCAGGCTTCAGCATCGGCGTTCAGGGACCTCAAGGACCGCCCGGTCCTCCTGGGCCCGCCTCTGGCTCCCTGACTGTCAGCGCTCTCATCGCCATGCTTCAGAGTGAGTACATAAACAGCTTCCTAAAAGATGTACATACATCCCTAGTGACAATGTAAGTTCGAAAGCCTCAAAAGGTGAATATATATGTGTTACATCAACCTAATCGCAGAACCTTTTGTATTTAGTGTTATGTAAAATGAATTTTTTAGCTTTATGTTATGCTGTAATCATCAAAAACACACTTGGAGTGTTGCTTTGATTTTTTATGCATGTTTGAGAAATCCTTTAATCTCCCTCGGCCATCGTTCGGGTGTGCCTAAACATTTGCTCTCACAAAGCACCGACTGTTTCCACGATGCTCCTCTAGACTAGCGGCAGCAGCAGTTAGCAAACACCCTGTGGAGCTGCGCATCTGCCGAGTTCATCATGAGAACTACTTCTCAGTCCTAAAAAAAAAAGTTGTCAGAGTAGAAACGACGAAACGGAAAAACAAATCGTTCCTATTGTGAAGTACAGTGGAGGAACCGTAAAGCTGCAGGCCTGTTTCTCTTCATATGCCATTACAGGATCAAACCGTGTTCTCTTCTATTGGTTGAACGAGTGTCTACAAAGTATTGACACACGTGGTCGCCATCTTTCTATAGAAAATAATAATTTTCCTCATGTGGGGTGACAGAAAAACTGAAAATCATTGAAATGTCTTTACTTTATCCTCATGTTGGACAGTGCAGACACCAAAGTTTCATAGGGCGTATCAGTCTGATCTGTGTGTCTGTGGTTTGAAATGTCTAGGAGATGACGTGAGAAGATATTTGTCTGGACCACCTGGGCCTCAAGGACCTCCCGGACCCCCAGGGGCCTCAGGAGGACTCTCCGGCACTTACAGAATAGAGGAGATAGCCACATATGTCTTCAATATCATGAACGGTAAGAACAGCACACAGGAGAAATCCGGAACCTTGGGAGGTGAGGTCAATCACTGAGGTTACTATGACGTTCAGAGAGGGGGATTGCGAGAGGCCCGCCAGGCCCACGAGGTCTACCGGGCCCCCCTGGTGCCCCGGGCGCAGGAGGCTCTGGCTTCACCACCGCTACCATCGACTACTCGGCTCTGATCCGAAGTGAGAGCGCTCTGTCAGTTTAACTCGTCTTTACAGACGCAGAGTGGAAACTAATCACCATCCTCATAAACGCAGATTCAGATTTCCGCTCCTGGATCACTTCTGCCGTGCAGCAAGGTCCTCCTGGTCCTCCAGGTGTCCCAGGGCTGCCTGGGCCTCCTGGTCCTCAGGGGCCCCCAGGGGTGTCCACGGCGACGGTGTACGGATCGGGAGGTCGTGGCTACAGCTTGGAGGAGATTCAGCGCTACCTGCAGGGTGAGTCTGAAAGAAACTAAAGCCCACTTGAGTGTGGGTCAACATTTTTCCGGTCTAGTTCATGTTCACGTCGTCGAAGCAACAAGAAATAAAGATGGCGACCAAATCAATTTCATGTCTCACAACTTCATCTACTTTAATGAGCACAAACTTGAGTCCTGTGTGTGACTCGATCTTACTGTGCTCTGTCTCAGGTTCTGGATTCAGAGGTCTCCCTGGACCCCCGGGCCCTCCAGGCCCTCAGGGGCCACCGGGTGGTGTCACCGGATCAGTGACCTACAGCGGAAATTTCCCTCGGGAGAGCATCCGCGCTGAAATTCAGCAGTATCTGTCCAGTAAGAATATAACAGCTCACACACACACATATGCAAACGCTTTAATATTCAGCATTTCTGACCCTTTATTTCAGTAATGCATGCGTTAAAATGTAATAAGACATTAGCTGCTTCCCATCAGATATAAAAAAATTAGTTGAATATTTAATTCTGCTGTATATGTTAAAGTGGAGAAAATATGACAAAGCATTTTAGCACAAACCCCTCAGAGCACGGTGGTGGTGGGTTGATGATTTGGGCTCATCTTGCAGCCACATTACCTGACCATTAAAATAAAAACGTTTTGCTGATTGGGTTAAGCAAACGATGGGTGTTAGAGGGTTTTATATTTCAATCTTATTTTAGCGATTAGCACAATTAGCATCACTGAGAAAACAGTCAGTGTATTTCCTAGAAATTATAGATTCTTACTAAAACGATGATATTTCCAAAAGGCTGCCAACATTTTACAGCATTTTTCACTTTAAGCTCTAAAGGATAAAACAACCATTTTTCCTGCATCCTCTCAGCCTTTCTGATGAGCGCTGAAAGTCCTGCTCTCTCTCGCTCTTCTGCAGCCTAACAGAGCCGCGACATGTTTTAGAAAACGTGGCTCCCTTCTGCAGTATCTTGCATCTCTGTTGCTCCTCTGACTTATTTTATTTTCTTAAACTCACTGGCCTGAAAGCAGCCCCACCATGAGCCTCTTATAATAACTTTCCTACTGAACAGTGTTACAAAAATCTGCACTTCGACATGGTGCATAAAATGGTTGAATGAAACGGGTCAAGCTGCGAATTGTTTGATTCCAGTGACCTAACAAAAGGACTGATGCGAATTAACTGACATGGGTCAGAAGGTCGTGTTCAGAATATGCACACACATGGCAAACCTGCCGTACCATGTTCAACCTCAAATTCTTTTTTATTTTTATTTTTTCCAGGCGACAGCGTCCGACGTACCATTGTCGGGCCTCCGGGTCCTCAAGGTCCAAAGGGTCAGAAGGGAGAACGCGGAGAGCCTGGCTACTCCCAGAGCTACATACAGAGCCAGAGCTACCAGCAGAGCGACGATCGCTACGGCTCCCAGCGCAGAGACGTCGATGTCAGCAGGCTCACCGAGACGCTCGACTATTCCAGCGTCGCCATGAAAGTTACAGACTACATTAAGAGTGAGTGGACAACAGCTGCTGCAAGAGTTTCTCAGTACTACTCTAAATGCGCAGTAATTTTGGCGATTGTCAACGTCATACTTTTAAAAACATCGTCAAATTTCCATACTTGACATTAAGAAAACGGAAGTATATCGTCAGTCTTCTGATAGGATGTAGTTTTCCTGCAGATCAAGGCCTGCTGCAGCAGTACATCTCCGACGGTTCATGGAGGACAAACGTCCGAGCAATTCAAGGACCCCCAGGTCCTCCGGGCCCTCCAGGACCGCCCGGCTACAGCCGTGTGATTGGCTCCTATGGCAACGTCACGGCTGACCTGATGGACTTCTTCAGGAGTGAGGATGCAGAGTTTTAGCTTTCCGCCATCTTCATCGAAAACAGGAAGACGATAACGTGGCAACAGGGAAACATTTTTAAATGACTCGTTTTGTTTTCTCAGGATACGGCACCGTCCCTGGCCCGCCAGGAAGCGCAGGTCCAAAGGGAGAGAGAGGGTACCCAGGACCCAAAGGAGACAAGGGTAAGATTTGCACAAACCTGATGAAACTCTGCACCTTTCATAGAGATTTTTCATAAAACTACAGCAAAGAGATTTGGTTTGATCACAGGTGATCCAGGACCTCCAGGTTTACCTGGAATCCCAGCGCCCCTCACTGTCCAGATTCCACACAAAGTGAAAAAGAGAGAAGCAGGTAACTTCAGCCGAAACATCCGATCTCATCTAAAAGATAAAATATGTGAAAAACCCCCATAAATCATTAAATATCTTCACTGTTTTTTTCTTTTTGACGCAGGCGATAAAGTGGAGGTTCGTCAAAAGCGTCGTCGACGTCAAGCCGGCTTCGGCTGAAAGCCAACGCAATATTCCACATCAGCTTTATTTTTTATTTTTTCCTTTTTAAAATCTTAGTTGTTAAACTGTACAAATATGCTCTTTACTGTTTCTGTCAAAGACAGGTTTGGTTTGGGAAAATAATAAAAAAAAAGCATTCATTTCTTTAAAAACGCTTCTTGTAGAGGTGTTAGCCTGTGGTTTTTAGAAGGCTCAGACTTCACTGTTCAACTTGTGGGTGTGTAATGTTTACTTTGCTCAGTTAGAGGCTTACGTTCCCTTAGCCTGGGGGGCAGCTTTTGCCAAGCAATAAGCAGCGGTTGCTTTTTATTTCGAATGCAACCATCTGCTCTTTTTACTTTTTATATTTGCTGACATTTGGGGATTATATATATCGAGGACTATAGAAGCATTTATTTCGCACAGGCCCCATAAAAATATTTTAAACCATTCAGCCTCTAAAAACACGAGCTAGACTCGGCTTCAAAGTGAGGGTCATTTTACGAAGGTTTGAGATTTACTTGAAAGGTTTTGTTGGTATAAAGAAGAGAAATATGTTTGTATTATTGTGGAGATGGACTCGGAAAGATGCGACTGATTTAATTGTATATTTTTGTGTAAGAGCACTGAATTTGATATTTTCTATATGCCTTAAGTGTTGGAGAGAGTAAATTATAAACATGGATGAACCTTTTGGATTAAAATACCAGACAACAACAACAAAAAAATTATAATAAATCTATTTTTGGATTTGGGAGTCTTTGTATTTTTATGACTATTTTACAAACAGTTTCAGTCAAGTCTTCAAATAAACAGTCAGGGTTTTATTTACAAGAAAAGAAAAATGGGCATTTTATAAAGATGCATTAAATACATTAGATCTGACATCAAAAATGCATATTATAGGAATATTCATGATGGGAGAGTGACGCTTGAAAACGATGCAACTGAAAGGAAAAATGTAAAAAAAAAAAGAAAAAAAAAAAAAAGAAAAAAGAAAAGCAGAAGAAATCTAAGAACTAAGAAAAATCCAGCATTCATAAAAAAAATGATGTTCAAGTCATCTTATAGAAAATATACCACAGAGCAGCAACACATTAATATGATGATGTAACATACAGCTGAAAGCTTCAGATGCTGACATTCAAAGAGTAACAGGTACTCTGATAAGCAACGGCAGCATCAAGGTAGAGAAGCGTTAGAAAACTAAAACGGTGCAAAAAAATAAAAATAAAACCGAGCGCAATAATTAAACGGAAAAAACTCTGAAACATTACAGTCATCTGGAGTTTCGATAGGCTTCTGTGAGGCAAAGGATCAAGTCTCTGAACCTTCATGAATATTCTTTAACTCAAGTGGCGAACCAGTGCAGTTACATTCCTTTACAATTCAAACTCTACAACAAACCATCTGTTTGTGCGAACGCTGCTCCAAATAAGTGACCTTATTTCTATTCTTTGAACGGGATGGCGGTGTTTACAGCACTTTGGGGCGAGGGAGAGTAACAGTATGTCGTAAATAAATACATCAATTTGTCTCTGGACGAGACAGAAATGCTGTTGGAAAGCACACTTTTTTGATTATTCTGTAGTCACACGAACACGGTACGTTCTAGTTTTTTGGATACAGCTTTATGACAGTTTTTTTTCTTTTGATGCCTTATGACAACATTAGATGCAGTATGCACAGTAAATACACTCCTCTTTTCTTCCCCCAGATCTACTTTATATGCAGCCACAGACTTTTTTTTTTTTTTCCCCCAAATGGATTTGATCACCAGCTAATGTGAAATGCAACAGGGACAACCGCTTTGTTTAAGTGCAAAACATTCAAGGGTTTTATTTATTTACTGCGAATGGTAAAAATGTCAGAAATGGGGTGTGGAGGGGATGTGTGTGTGTGTGTATGTGTGTGTGTGTGTGAGGCACTGGAGATTATTTATGCTGTTTCAGGCTGTGCTTATAATAATCTGACAAGCATGGCTGATCTTAATCTTGGAAGTCTTCTCATGCTCAAAAAAGTGCATATTACTTAGATATTTCCCAGCAGGCTGAGAAAATGCTTTTAGGTGAGGGAACGTTGTGTAGGCACATCAAGCTCACTGACTGTAGAATCAAAGCACAAATTACATTTCAAATGTTTATCGGAGACAAAAAGAACAACAACAATAACAAAAAAAACAAACAAATAAAAACTCCCATCAGGGATACGGGGTGGGCCGGAGATAAAAGTTTGACTGGAGTTTATTTTCAGGAACATAAACACGAGGCTATAAACCTGAGTTCTGCAGGTTTGGGATGGGGTAGAATTTGGACACCCGGCTTTGGGTGGTGGGGTTAAGGCATTCGGATTCCCCGCTCATCTTGAAGAAAACTTCTTGCTCCTGGAGCTTCCGTGTGAATTCCTCCTCCAGCGCCTGCAGGGAAGCAGCGACAAGCAGCCTTATAATGCTAATTTTGCTGAAAGAAAACAGCTTTATGACCAAAGAGCATACCTTCTTCCTAGGTCTCAGCTTCTCTCTCCAGTCTTTTATCTCCTGGCTGTGCTCTTCATCCAGCTCTTTCAGCTTTTGGGTCTCGTGTTCAATAAGCAGGTGGCATTTCTCGTTCTGAAAACGAGGTAAGAGAACGATGTTATCAACATGAATCAGTGCTAAACTCTTTTTTTTTTCAATGCACTCACATCCAAACACTCTGCTCTGCTTTTAAATTGTTGGATGTGCTATTCTCTGTGTCATTAGCGTAGAAAGTCAGTTTTTATATTTGTCTGCAGTAATAGTAATATATTGATTTTTAAAGGAAAAATCAAAGGGAAAAAAAGCATGCTTCATGTAATGCTACCTTTTTATGCCTGTTTATTTTCCCTATTCAAATGCAGCACACGTCTTGATTCTGAATTCAAATTCAAACTGTTTGGAAAAAGCTCTTAAACATATATTTTTTAAAGCAATGTATCAACAAAACTTGAAATAGGAATGTAGAATAAAAACATATGGTGAGAAATCACACAAGTCTCTAATGGATCTGAAAATGCAAATGTAAGGATTTTAAGACAGTATTAAACAGCCAAAGCCAGAAGGTGCGAGTTAACACAAGTTGTCCAGCAGGGGGCACTGCAGCAGAGAACGGGGCCTAATGGCCTTTGACACGGTTTTCATGAACACAGTTTTCATGAAAATGCACTGTCAACTAGACAGTGCATTTTATGTACATGTTATATAATTTAGGGGGGAAACAAACACTTCCAAATGTACGCAGTTAATTTCCAATAAGTATTGCTACAACTAATTGACAGGGCAGACTTAGTGTTAGGTTTTTATTTACTTCAGAGTGATGTGTCGGTGAGTGTAAGTGTGTCAGTGTGACCTGCAGCTGCTGCAGCTCGCGGATGTTGGAGTCGCACTGCAGCTGCAGATCCCTCATCTGGTTCTCGTGTTTCTGGTGCTGATTGAGTCTCTCGTTCTTCTGCCTCTTCTCCTCCTGCGCCGCAAACTGGACAGAGAGCAGGAGAATGGAATGGCTTTATTTCAAACAAATATTTGTTAAAAGCAAGAACAAATAAGGAGGTGAGCTACTGTGGATACAAAAAAAAAAAAGAGGGGAAAACCAAGGTACTTGGTTGAAAGACGGGAGTGTGACCCTGCACCTTCTTTATGCGTTCCCTCTCTTGCTCTGGCGTCATGGCCGCGGCGACGGTGATGCGGAGGCTCTTCTTGAACATGGCCATGCGAGTCTTTGCGTCGCTGCGTTGGATTTTGGGCAGGCGGACCCTCTCTTGATTCTGTTTGTTCTTCAGCTCCTCTATCAACCGCTGGTTGTAGCGCTGCATCTGCTCCATTTCCTACCACATGCAAACGTAAACCTTTACATCTCAAGTGCGTTCAGTGAAAACCTGCATCTGCCTCTCTAATCCGTTACTTTTTCATGCCGCTTCAGCAGCTGATGCCTCTGCATGAAGTACTGGTCTTTCAGCTGCTGCTTGAGCAGCTGGTGCTTCTCCTGCAGGTGGCGCTCCTCCAGCTCCCACATTGCTGCCTCTCGTGCTGCGGAACACACCAGAATATGAAGGCGGGGCTGCGGATGTGTTCTGGTTAGCAGCCATGCTGGGCAGTTATGTATTTAGGAGGAAAGCTAATGCAAACTGGACCGTGTGCAGCATGTCTGGTAGACTGTCACCTTCTTTGTTTATGCCATCGTGCACTGAAGCAGTAAATCATGCAAAAGTGACTAAACTATGTGTTGTGAAACCAAGTTTATGTTCATCGTCAGACATCTGAGTAGACGGATGTTTGATGATGGATAAAAAAAAATGCTTTTTTTTAAATTAAAGTTCTTTTTTTAATACTATATAGTTTTCATAGAAATTGAATTTTAGTTTTCATGGCTCTGGGATCATAAAAATTAACTGTAAATGTGGAACAAAGCCACACATCACATGAGTTTCATCTCTTCAGTGGAACGACTGAAACTTTTCAAGGATTTGCTTTTTGCTGAGACGCTGTCCGTCGAGTCCCAACAGACACAACTCAATTGTTTTTTTTTTTGTTGCAAGCTGTAAACTGCAATCAAATGTAGCATAGATGGAAAATGTGTCAGAAAAGAGAAACAAAGCATAATGGAAGCAGAAGACAGCGAAGACGTTCTGAAAGTCCTAGGAGAAAAATAGCGTTTCATGGCTCTCCTCAGCTTCCTTACCTCTCAGCAGCTGCTGTTTGTGGTTGAGACAGTCTCTCTCGATGGTGGCTATTTCTAGTTTGTGCTGCTGGATGATTTTCTTCAGCGCGCCATCCAGCTCCTGCTGCTGCTTCTGCAGGAACTCCTGCTCCTGAGGAGAAGAGCAGCCGCAGTGAGGAGCGGGTCAGGCGAGGCCGCAAAGAGGGACAGCAAAGAGCCGGGAACAACGAAATGCAATGAAATGTCACACTACACATACAGGTCCACGCTTCATCAAATCTAATCATAGAACATCCACTTCAAACTCAGTCCAACATCATCAGCGGGGCCGAAGAGAGGAGACGGACATCATGGATGGGGAAAACAAAAAAAAGGCTCAGAGGAAAACACCTGCACTGATCCTTGTATACTCCCTTCACTGAGGCTGATTTCATCAGGTGACAAACAACAGGAGAAAACAACGGATTTGAACCGTTGGAAAATTTGGTATTTCCGATTTGCCGCATGCGGTTACAAATTTGCAGTTTTCTAGTTTCATTACCTACTTATGGGGTCCATGTGATAAACTTTATCGTACAGATGAGCATTTAACCAAGACTGACATAATCATTCTAACATGACACTGTGTAGTTATAAGCTTTTGAGTGTGGAAGAAAATCAGCTGGGAACCAGAAATGACAGATTTCACTTTGAAACTAAAAGTGTTAGATTTTACTACTACCAATCTAGCACTACTAACCGCAGTGCTAGATTGGGGTTTAAAAACTAAAGTCAAAGGAAGCACAACAGCAAATCAGAGCCGAAATGTCAAATTGGACACTAAAAATTGTGACCTTCTCACATGTGCAAAAACTAAATAAATAAAAGAATAAAATCTAAAGTAATTGAGAAACTCATTGGGGATCAGTTATAGATATTTGTTGTCAAATCATTTGGAGGTATTGACTGCATTTCCACGTATCTTTATTATCATAAACATTCGATTGTTCAAACTGTTAATTTTCAAATTGAGCCAGACAAAAATCATTCTTGAGGAGAAATTATCTGAGTTAAAATTTGAGTTTGCAGATGAAGATTAGATTATAAAAACAAAATCGGTAATCAGAAAAAAAAATCTGATTGCTGCAACTGTACTTTTGAATTCTTTCACTCTGCTTCACCACAACACTATTTGCTCTCAAAGACAAACCTTTTGGCACATAGTAACCTTATTACGTTGCTTTAAATTACTGCACAAACGACTCTCAGGCGCCATTTAGGCAGCTTCAGTATAACTGCTCCTCAGATACAAATATATACTCGGCCAGAAGATATCAAAACCTGCATTACCAGCATATTAAGACAAACACCATCCAGTTTTATGCACACGATATTAATGCCACGTACTTTACACAAACCAGATGTGGAACATTTGTGAACTGGTGAAGGAAAAATACTGAGCAGGAGAGGAAGAAAGACCACTGCACAAATACAGTGATGACAACACTCAAAAAAAAAAGAAAAAGAAAAAAAAAAAGAAACATCAAAGTACTACAAGCCCAACGCCGCCCATGCTTACATGTGTAGTTCTCAAAGTACAAGTGAAACAGCACAAGCGATCCTGTCACTGAACTTCGCACACATCTAAGTATGGGCCAGAGACCGAGAGAAAGCAGGGTGGGTGGAGGAGGTGGGGGCACTTACATCCTGCATCTGAGCGTTGAAGAGTGCGCATGAGGATAACTGAAAAGACTGTATCATAACCTGGGCCACTGCCTGCGGAGGAGAGCACACAGCGCACTCGCCTTGATCACACGGACAGACGGCACACACAGCAGGCTGAGGCGTTTTCTCTTTCTCTCATACACACACGCACGCACGCATACACACTCTCGCCAGTTCTTCCAGAGTTATGTAAGTCGTGGGTCTTCCACTTTGGGGATGTCAGTCAGCTTAATGCATGGGGAACTGCTCCGGTAAATGTTAGGAGGAAGCCAATTAATTAGTTATTAAAGCGCTTCTCATATTGGCATGCTTTAAAGCGGATAATAAATTCAGTATCTTATGTGAATCCGGCATGCAAAGGAGCAGCTTTGGAACGCCGCCAGCTAATCGAGCATCATAACTGGAAGTTTGCTTTGAAAGGAAATGTTTGGAAACGGCTTTCACTTCAGATGTCTCCCTAAATGATCCCTTCTTCTAACTGTAGTGTTGTATGAAATGGCAGAAGCACGGCAAACGTCCAACAATACTGCAGGAAGTTTATGTGGTTAATTCATGACTTTTTTTAGTAGAACATTTTGTGAAAAACTACAGCGACACTAAAATGGCAACCCGATTTCAAACGCCAAAGCAAGATGCAATGACACAAAAACCAAAACAAACGTCAAGCGCACTTAAAGCTGCGAATGGTAGGCAGTCATGTTCATACTTTATAGTGCATTTTAATGGACTAACAATAAAGAGCAATGATTTTCCTTTTGATTTACATAGATAATAGCAGAAAATCACGATCAACATCGCATTACTAAACAGCCTGTGAAGTCATGGAAACATGTTTCCACATAAAGCTTAATGAATGCATGGGCACTCTAATTCAGTACTCAGGAGAGTAAGCTCAAAAACTATTCAGATATAAAATGACTGTACAATTTTTTATGTTATAATAACCACTGAATTCTGTAAAATCTGCTTATTGTTCACCTCCAAGTGAGTTACACTAGATAAAGGAAACTTTAATGGTTAAAGAGTTAAAACTCTAGAAATGGGGAAAGTACAGAGTGAGTCACATTTGTTGGCACTCTTGCTAAAGATGTGAAAAACCACTAAAATCGCTCTTTTTAGGTAAGCTGAGAATTTTTGTGTAGGAGGCGAAATGTTTTTAATATATTCAACCACAACTGAAAATTAAGGGACTCCTGCAGTCAAACATTGTAAACCCCTTTGCTGCTTACAGGTCAGCCCTTAAACTCCGCTTTTTGTTTATTGATCCATATATGTAATGGTAATGGTAATTAGCTGTGTGTAGCAGAGAAATAAATGTGGAACCTCTTCCAGCCTGGTGATCCCTGACAGTGTGACGTCAAAATTGACATCCCCAATAAACAAACTTTCATGAACTCGGAAAGTTTTACTTAACTTAAAAAATAAAAAACAAATATGCTTCAGTTACTTTTAAATGCCTCAGAGTGAGCTTATACCACTGCAAGTTTGTCGTTGTTTCCTTTAAGGCTTTTCACACATCTTCGGTGGGTGGTGCCAAGAAATGTGGCCTTCCCTTAATTAAGAATCCAATTAAAACTTAAAAAGCTAGACAAACAGGAAATACAGATATATTGCTTGTGCACATTAAGTCAGAAGAATAAAAACAGAGACACGATGATTTACCTCTGTAGACTGGAGGAGTGCCAGGTCCTCTTTTAAGCGTTTCATGAGCTCTTTTCTCATGTGTTTGGGTGACTGTCCGACCTCTTGAACGGCCTACAGCAGAAACTAGTTGATGCCGTATTGTTCTTAAAATCTGACAAAGCTGCCCAACAACCAAGGGAAGACATGCACGGCCCCGTCTTTGCCAGGAGAGTTACAGCATCCAGCCACCGACAGATTTATCGCCATCATGCTAATTTCTCCCCTCCACCTTATCTTTTTTGACGTTTATTAAATCATTTCTGAAAACTTAAGACTGAACTGCAATAAGTACACATCTAGAGTTTAAATGATGCATGCCAGAAGGTGTTAGTCCCAGAAAAGCTTCATTATGTTTGCGTTTGATTAACCCCACCACAGCCACAGGTTTGAATGTCCTGACCAACGAGATTAAAGGAACAGAGTAACTGACATGGAGTAGAGATTACTTAGCTACAAAACAATTTATTTTTTTTAAACTAGCTGTGCTAACTTCTTGCAAAAATGCATGAACACTGTATAATTAAAGTGCACATTCACCTTTTAAAATGCTGAAACATCCATCTTTATATAGCATAAATCTTGTTAATTTCAACTAGAAAAACTGAAGCATTTAAGGGGAAATTTACACATCCTTAAAATAAAACTTTGATGCAACGCTGCAAATTATTGCTTGCTTTAGCAGTTTGGATACTTGACATAAATATTCTGCTCGTTTAAATCTGTCTGACTCTAGTGGTTAAATGTCTATCTTCTTGTTTTTGAGTTTGTTGTATATAACAATACTTAAAGGGCTCTTTAAATAAAGTTGGACTGATTGAATCCAAACAAAAAAGTACTTTTCCCAATTTAGCAGTTTAAAATGTTGAAAAACTTATGAATTATTGTCAAACAGCAGTGTGTGCACTTTTTATATCAACTTCATTCAACTCATTTCTGTCATCAAACACGTATAAACACAATTTCTGTTGACATATGACTAAGAATTTGTTAAAACATGTTAATAGGCTATCATAGATTTTTATTGGATTCCATATCAGTTACTCTGATGCAAGGCAAGGGTTACTTCACCCAAAGACACCCAGCTCCTTTATAGATATAACAACATTGATCATCCCATAACCAGTACAAACTCACACATTCATAGAACAAGCATGGTTAGTTCAATATACAGTTAGATTACATGTCTAAACAACAAAAACATTTTAAAAACAAAACTACAAACATATTAAAGATGCAGTTGAGAAATTTTATGTTAAAATAAAAAAAAAAAAAAAAAGGGGGAAGCAGCAGAACAGAAGCCAAACAACTTAACTGCACTAAGACAAAGAAAAAGCAGCAAATGTTCAGAACATCTAAAGCACTCTGCAAAGCAAGCAGAGCCTGCTGAAGAGGCAAGGACAGGAAATATGGCACATGTCAGCAAGACTGATCTTCATTAAAAGGTTTTTAAAAGACAAACACTCCTGAGGACTCAGTTCTCAGGAGGAAACCAGAGAGTAGAGAAGCAGCAGAAACCTTAGACAGATTAAGACCGATACGAAAAAATGGATTAAGGAGCATTTAGGGGAAAAGCTAGAGCTGGTCTGTAGCGGTCATCTGCACACCACACCAACAGAGCAGCTGGCCACAGCACTCCCACAGGATCAGCGCAACAAAACAAACGGAGCCGCAGTTAAGTTGTTCAACAAGAAACACTACAAAGCTCCGCGTGACATGCAGGTGCCAGAAATGAGCCAGACCCCAGCGCAAACTGCAGTGCAGGTTCATACCTCCTTCTTCCTGTTCTTCAGCATGTTCTGGAACTTGGACAGCTCTTTGTCCTGGTCCGCTTTGATGCGCTTGGCTTCGTCTCGAAGCCGGCTGGTGTGATCCTGTTCCAGTCGCTCGATCGTCTGCTTCTGCTTCTTCTCAAGGTTCTCCACCTCTTGGTCATACTGACGTTTCTTTGCCTGTCAAGCAAAACAGAAAGAGGTGACCGTAGAAATCTCTGAAAAGACATTTTTAAAAATCCAGTACAAAACCCTTTGACATCTTCCTGACTAATGAAAAGACACTAACATCTTCAGCGTTTTCTCATTCTAGATGCCACAGATTACCAGTCATATCAACGCTCATTTCTGAGGAGTTTGCCAAAAAGAGAAGGAAATAAAAATAAAAAAAACTGAAGGAAAAAGAAATATTACACCACTTGCGGTAGAAACAAAGTGACTCACAGTAGTTTCCTGTTCAAAGCGCCGGTAGATCTGTTCTCTCTGCTGCTGCAGCTTGTTGCTCAGCTCCTGCTGGGCCCTTTGCTCCTCTTTCTGAAGGAGGCGAAGCTCTCTCAGCTCCTGCCGCCTGAAGAAGCCGCACAGAATGACTTACCAGAGCAACACAACAGTGAACATAAAACAAACTGACTGATTTGCAAATTGTATATTTATACATAAAATATTTTTTTCCCCTGGTTTTATATTTTGAGTAGTTTTCAGTTTATGATCTGATCATAGGAATGGGGTAAAAAAAAATCAATGTGATCAAATTTTCTGTTTTGGAAAATAATCTTTTGGAAAATGTTGATTTTTTTTTTTTAAACCTTAGGTTTTCATAATTCAGAGTGATGTGATGCTATCCAATAACTACCATCTTGTTTGACCAGCATGTTTTTACTAACTCACAAAAGAATGATTGAAATAAAAGCCCATTTTTTAAAATATGTTTTCTGCCATTTGTAGTTTTTTCCGAGTAAAAAACTGAGGACAAAAAATATATTCAAGTTAGAAATCGAATTGTTCTATGCTTACTGTGGTTAGCTCAACCCACCATCCCATCTCAAACTTCTCATTACAGGTCATATCACACACAGGTGAACTATTTACCATTGAGGTGACTTCTGAGCATCATTGGTTGCAATGCATTTTATTAAGGGGTATCAGGGTAAAGTGGCTCAATACATGTAAGTGTTAAATTATTAAAATTTATACATTTAAAAATGCTGAGACTTTTTTTTCTTGTACTTTGCTTTGCTTAATCTTATAAAAACAGACTGAGGTAATATTTTTGATTTTGTTATGTGACAAAATGTTAAACTTTTACAAGAAACGATACTAAACAGTCAGATGTTGTATAAAGTGTTTTATCCTTAAAATGCAAAATTAGAGATGAATGGAGCATAATGCAGCATGAATCATGGCAGATAAGCCATCTGGCATTTGTAAAACGTTGTGGGAGTTGCGAAATGAATGAGAGCTATTTAAGGCAGACGGGGACGTTAAACGGGTCACGTCCTAATATTAGACTGAACAGTGTATCGAGCGGACCGGACACGACCGTACCTCAGGAACCTCATCTCCTCACTTTTGGCATCATTATCCGTCACTATCTTTGACGTTGTCACGCTGACCTCCACACCATCTACCATGAACTTCCGGGTCTTCTTCAAAGTCTTCTTCTGACGTTTTGACTCCTACCAAAATAATTCAAGTAGATTTACATCAAGGCTAATAATTAGTTGGCAACAGGAGCTGAGGGGCGTTTAGCTTTACCTGCATAGATATAGAGCCTCCTTCTTTACTCTTGGACAGGAAGCTGGAGATGGACAGATTAAGGTCGAGGCTGTTGCTATCGGCAGCAGAGCTGCTTCCTGAGTCAGAGTCCTTCTCCACATCTGACTTGGCCACAGCAGGGCTTCCGTGCTCCATCCTGCTTTCTGAGTCGGTTTCACTCTCCTGGACAGAGACGCCGTCTTGTGAGGTGACCTCATCTGCCTGAGTACCCTTTTCTCCATCTTCCTTAACCGAGACTTCCTGAGAGATAACTCCATGTTCAGATACTTCTGATATGACTTTGACGTCATCGCTGATTTGATTAGATTCACTTGGTGCTCGTTCCTCGAGTTCTTCCTCCACTTTGCTCTCATTTTGTTGTTTTGGCGGCTCGGACTCTTTGGGGACTTCGTCTTTTGTCTCCTCTGACTGATTTTCTGTGCTTCTGTTTTCTAAAACAGCCTCAGTGGAAGACTCCTCTCACTAGACTTGCTGTCTATATCTCCATTTATTTTTGTGTCTATTAAATTTGGCTGTGAATTATCAGTATCAACATTTTCAACAGTCTCATCTGTGATGTTTTTGATTTGGTCTTCTGTCACCTTCATGTGTTCGGCGATCTCCTCCTTTAAATCTTTGCTTTCTTCCTCAACCACAGCTACTTCATTTGCTGTTGTACCTTCAGGGATTTCTTGTGATTCAACTAAATTTGCAGCACCGTCTTCACCTGCCTGCTGTTTATCTTCATCTAGCTTCATTTTGCCTTGGGTGGTATCCTCCTCTATGTCCATTTTCTCCGATGTCTCCTTCGGTTCCTCAGCTTTTTCAACTTCTGAGGGAGGTTTCTGGGAATCCACAGCTTCATCTGGCTTTGCCTCTGCTGCCTCACCAGAGACCTCTTCAGTTTGATCAACATCTAGTTGAACCTTTGCAGAATCCTGTGAAGTCAGGTCTTTGCTCGTCTCGGTTGGTGCAGGGGTCAGATCCTCGTTGCTGGCAGAAACTTCATTGAGCTTCTCGTCCTCCATTTTGTCCACTTCGCTTGTTCCGAGTCCTTCGTCCGAGAGTTTATCGCTGCTCTGGTCTTCCACAGGCTCGGCTTCAGTTTTTTCTGTAACAGATTCCAGGTTGGAGGGAGTTGGTGGGACTTTGTCTTCCTCTGAACTGGCCATGCTGACATCTGATGGTGCTCTTTTGTGCCCAGGAACTGCCTGATGGGTAGAAAAACAAACAGCTTTAATATGGTTGTGATTTATTTTCAAACTAATAAAATAAACAAATGAAATAATTTTACATTTGCTAATAATAAAAAAAATAATTTTAAATAATAATTGTTGTTGTTCAAATTACATTTCATTTACAGATCAGATTTTTTCTGCATAAGACCAAAAAAGTCAAAATAATTCAAACCAAAGCTCGTGTTGTGATGCAGCAAATTAAAGACAAATGTCAAATTAATATAAAAATAACTTCTTTTTTTTAAATTAATCTTTATATTTTATACTACAAAATAAAATATTGTTATCAAAATTCGAGATTTTTCAAAACTGAATTTTTGCATTTTATTCAATTTCTTGTTTTCCAACCTGTGTATCCTTCCTGTTCAACCCCAAACTAAAAGAGTTTTTCCCATTTTTGCTTCATTTTTCTTCTACTGCAGCTTTTGTTTTCAATTCATGTTCTCTTGCAAATTATGAACATGTTTAGTGAACATTCTGCCAACAAACAACATAACCCACCGCAGGAGTATCAGGTTCTTCCTCCTCTTCCTCTTCTTTGCTATCTTCAATCTCTTCTGTGACCTCAGCTTTGGCTTCAGCTATGAGCTCCCTAAGAGGTCTGCTGTCAGTCACACTGGTCACAAAGGGATGCTAGATGCCCAAAAGGTGAGAAATAAAAGAAAGTCAACACAAAAATTGACCCTTTTCTGCATGATGCCAACTTTACATCACCAACTTCACATCAGAGATGTGAGAGGAACGCTGAACAGGAAGCCAACCTGCAGTAGCTGTGTTGAATTCCACCTATTGTCCACATTTTTGTCCAGCGCTCTTCGCAGGAAGTCATTGAATTCTGGTGACCTGTTAAATATGTGAAGTATTAGACTGCTTGCTAATAAAACACCGAAGTTGCAGCTTTCCAAAATACATTTTGCACATAAAAGGGAATACATAGGATATCCTGTTAACTCCAATTTGTAAACATCTCAGTGCCACCGCTTCTTTTAATCAAGACTAAACAATCTCACCAGCGAGAGGGGTGCATCAGAGTGGGAGGTTCAGACTTGGCTATTTTCAGCAGCACCCTCATGGGATTCATCTCGTGGTTGGGCGGCTCAATCTGTGCCAGCTCTATGAGGGTCACTCCCAGGGACCAGATATCGGCCTTGTAGTCATACGGACGATCTTTGGAAGTTTCACACATCACAACCTCCGGAGCCATCCTGAAAAAAATTCAGCCAATCACCAATTTTAGGCTTTATTCAATTGAAAGGGGATAGAAAGTGATTGAAACGTTGCATGTGTGTATTTAGTAGGGAGGTGGAAAGACAGGAAGGCTAAACGATAAAGTAAAGGATGTCCAACATATAAGTGCCTCTAAATTGATAAAAAAAAAAAACAACCTTTTTCTGTAACTTCACATGCAATGGCACAGCGGGAGAAGAGAGAATAATCAGAAGTAAAGAAAGGAGTGCCTTCCTATATTTAGGAAGCATGACTCACCAATATGGAGTGCCGATGAAAGAATCTCTTCTCTGTAATGTGTTGGTATTTTTAGCCGACACACCGAAATCAGCTGAAAGGAGAAATTAACAAGTGTTTCCGCAATTCAATTCAACTGAAATTTGACTCAATAAACCTAAAGCAAGCAGTGAAACTGCCATAAATCTGAAACTCCTTAATGCAAACATGCTTTGCAAAAACCTCCCAATGTCATAAACTATCAGCTAGTCTTTTTCTTACATGTCTTAGAAGAAGAAAGCTGTACCATTAAGTCCTGGTGACCAGCTTAATAATTATTGTTTGCCAGGCTAACATCATGACCCTCTGCCTACAGAACATGAATCATCAGGGAAAAAGCAGCTATGTGCGCTACAGCAGCTACATGAATACTTTACTGATGGAAAATTATGTAACTGATTTGATGCATCATCAGCTGCAGAAGATCTGTGATTTATAAACAATACATGAGAAGTGCATCGCTTGGTTTTCTTTGTTACCTATTAAATGCACAGGGAATGAATCCAAGTTTTCCTTCACGCTACTTGGAACATTTGCACTTTTTTTGTTTGCTTGTGTTTGCTTGTGAAAAGACATTCACTTAAATGTCTTTTATTGGGATTTTATTTTATGTGATATTAACAAAATAAATAATTTTGAAGCTGAAGGAAAATTATTCATGTTATTCAACAGTTAAAAAAAATGTCTAAAAAAAATAGTGTGTGTTTGAATTCAACCAGCTTTGCACAGAAACTTAAAATTCTGCTCAGTCTTCTTTGAAAAATTTCTTAAGGTTCAATCTGAGTGGATGAAGAAAGTCCACAATCATTTTCAAGTTGTAATAGGTTTTCAATTAGATTTAACTCTGGAGTTGGACTGGGACAGTTTTAACACATAAATTGATTTAAACTGTTTGTGTGTCAATTAGCATGTAGGCCGAACATCCTTTCAGCATAATGCTGAAAGGATGTGAAGGTTGTGTTCAGGCTTATAACACAACCTATAACACAAATCTTTATCTGCAAAACCTTTTAAGACCAATAGTTTTTGTCCTTCTACTTTACATCTGTGCACTTCTCCCCGTCAGCGTATCACATAAAATCCCCCAAAAATGCATTGAAGTTTGTAGCCGCAACATGACAAAATGCAAAAAGGATCAAAGGACGTGAATACTTTTTGCAAGCCTGTCCATTAGTCCAGTATCTGCACGTCAACTCATTTACTAAAACAAGTTGCAATGTTTTTTTTACCGAGTTTTACTTCTCCGTCCAGGGAGAGGAGGATGTTTCCAGCTTTCAGATCTCTGTGGATGACTTTGTTCTCGTGAAGGTACGTCAAGGCCTCCAGCGTCTGCTTACACACCACCCGGATCTGGGGCTCAGTCAGGGGTCTCTCGAGTTCTGATGATCAACAACACGCACACTCAGTAAACCGACACTAGGCCATCTGCACAGATTCACATCAAATGTAATTCCTTGATGGTATCCTATGGCAGATGGGGGACAAAATCCAACCTTATGTCATCCTGTATGCTTGACTAGATGCATCCAAGTCAAACCACAGACTATAATGGATGTACATCGAACGGTTGAGTAAGTTAAAGTTCGGCTTTGTCATTAAAAACAAAGTGTTTCAAAACAATACAGAATTTAGGAGCCACAGAGCTGGAACGGCTATGAAACCTGAGCTACAATAATAACAATAAGGGGAGAGAGAAAATTCCCACTGTGCAATAAAGAGTTGGCAGTTCCCACTTCAGAATGTTTGAAAAAATAAATAAAAAAAATCCCGTTGAACACTTTGTCCTACTTTGTTCAGCAGATGAGGGTCTTACCCAGCATGATGGCATCGACCGCACCGCCAGCACAGAACTCAATCAGAATCTGGAAAAAAAAGGAAAACCATCAGAAACAAGGTAATACAATATAAGGAGGCATTCAACTCCCAGGACCTTTATTGATTAGACACTGATGACATTCTAGGGGCCTAATCAATCAGGTGCTTTCAGATCACCATAAGCTCCTAATCTAGACATATTTTCTGTTTCTTTTTTTTATCTTAGTTAAATGTGTCGCTTCAATTACTGCTGCTTCAATACATTCTGGGATTATTGCAACAGTTTTATGTTGCAATAATCTAACACACTGTTTAGAAACTAAAACCTCACATTTAGCCCAAATGATTGATTGAGGTGCTGGAGTTGTGTGTCTTGCATTCTTTTAATGCAAAATAGTAATGCATATATTGCATAAATAATGCATTATTTTTGCATTTTGTTTTACATTTTTACAAAGTAAAAAATACTTTGTAATAAATAAATGATGTTATTTAATAGAGTTAGGATCATCAGCAAATTTGTAAATTGTTCAGTTTGTAATAAAATTGTACAAAAACAGTTTAAATAGTAAACTGTATTAAATCAGTACTGCAAGGATTTCACATCTGTTTCTAATTAGACCTAAATCTAATTGGAAGCAGATTTTTTATAATAGGTCACATTTGCAAAACAAATTTGTTCTCAGACATATATGATGTAACCAATGAAGTGTGGCTGAGAAAGAAAGCCTAAAATATCTGACCTGTTGATTGTCATGTTTCACTTTATGCTAGGGATATAGCCAAGTCAAGAGATCTGTCCTAAAAGTTTAGAGGAGATTGTTATTTTGCTCAAACAAGGAAAATGATACAAAAAAAAAAAGGCCCTGAGATGCAGCTGAAAGCAGAGAGTTCAGTTTATTGCTAAAGTAACATTGGCAACAGAGCTGTCAATGGCCACCAGGTTCCTGAGAAGGTTGGTGATCAAAAATCCCTCACTGGCCTTTAAAAGACCTGCAGTGAGACTTGGTGCCAGCAGCCACCGACGTGTCAGTTTCCACAGCGAGGCCCATGCAAAACTCTAAATGGCTCCTTGACTGTCACTTTAAGACATGCACCAACACTGAGCTGGAAGCACAAGAAAAGTCCACTGTTGCAATAATCTAACACACCGTTTCCTAAATAAACCAAAGAGGCTTCAGGATTTTGTTCTGTAGATTTGAAATTGGAACTATTCAGCCTCGTGGATCAATAGACCACCACAGAAAGACACCAGGGTGGCCATCATAGATGCCTGACTAGAAATCTCAAATTGAAAAGACAGCTGGAGCACAGAAACATGAATTATATTTGCAGCTTGTTGTCATGGCAAACGATGCAATAGTCGTTAAAATGAGTATTTCTGGACAAACAGCTTATTAGACATGCCGAGTTATTTGAATTGTTCTTGTTTGATTTGCTGAATAATAATAAAACTGTAGGTTTTCATTTTACTCCTTGAGGGTACAAAAAGAAGAGACAGCTTTACAACTTCAATCAGGGCTAATTTGATTCACTCTTCGTTCAACTCCATTAAGCTTTGCTTCAATACTTAGAAGCTTTTTGCACCAGATGGTTAGTAAAAAAAACCCAAAAACAAATAAATAAATAACTGAAATTGAACTTTGTACTCCATTTGTGAATTCAAACGATGAGAAGAAAGCAATTAGACCAGTTTTGCACTAGTGCTAGCAACACCCATCATGCCATGGAGATTTCACTTTCACTTTGTTTCTATATGCACAACTTAAAATCCACCAACTTAAATCCCACTGCCCAACAGGGGAATAAATCATACATTAACTGAACGGCCCAGACAAAGTAGAGGCAGTTAGGAATTAATCAGGCTGCTTAAGAGACAGGCTCCAGAGACATGACCTGCATGCATCTCTGAATTATTCACAGGCACTTTCTCCAGCCACCAAAACCATTCCATTATTTTCCTATAGCTGTTGCTGGTCCACAAGGGGCAGTCACATGACACCACATGACAAGATGTAATTGCTCTGGGACCTCTTAGTGCTCACAGAATGAGATCTACAGCACAGCTCACAAAGAAATAGCTGGATGATAATGTCGATCTAAAAGGAACATCAGAAACTGCTTGTGTTCCTTAAATGTAAATATATTTGCATTTTCCAGTTCAGGAAGCATAAAAATCTATCTTAGCTAACGAGGGTGACCCGTAGAGCTCTTTACATTACATTTAAAGAAAATAAATGCTCCGTTTAGGAGTTTCACCAAAAGAAAAACAGCGCCACCATTAAGGGAACAATGAAACTCACCCAAAGTTTGCCTTCAAAGTAGAAAGCATCTAGCAGTTTGACAATGTGGTGGTGGTTGCAGGAGGCCAGAATGTCGATCTCCACCATATAATCCTCCAATTCATCTTCCGTCTTTGTGTCAATCACCTTAGCAGCTGCAAGGGTCCCGTTCTGCTTGTTTTGAGCCTGGGAGCAAAATTGTTAACATGAACGACACAAAAGGTTTAAACAGGAAAGGGGTTGTATAATATTAAAATATTATAGAAAAGCTTAACAATTTTAGTAATTCAATCCAAAAAGATTAACCCATTTTATATTACACAGAGAGTGATATATTCAAACTAGTTAATATTCGTTATTATGTGTCAACTACCAAAACAGACTACTGGAACATATATGCAGCCAATTCTTTGTTCTGGCTTCTCTTTCATTAATTTGTGCTTAATGGTGTTGCTTGGAGGAAATCAGTTTGTAGCATTACTGAAGCCCAGGTAAAAAGCCCACTTTACATAATCCTGTCAAGGAGGCAATTATCTCTGTTAATGTGCATTTTGTTCTGTCACACTTTTTCCTTCCACTTAGTTTCCCATTAATAATATTGGATACAATGAAGAGTAACATAAAATTTACCTTAGGAACAGTCTATTTTGTTACTGTGCAAGATCTTTAATCTACATTAGAAATTACACAAAATAAAAACAACTCATTTTGGAGATAACCACAATATACCTCTATCTTTTGCCCCAAACACAGACAACTGTGGCTTTCTACAGTTTATTTCTTCCACTTCTGTTCTTTATTTCCTACAGTCAGGCCAAATATTGGTCTATCATTTAAGGGCCTAGACATTTCAAAGTAGAAGATGCTGGTAAAAATGACCGGGCACCCATGATCACCTGGAAGCCATTTAAAAATTACTTTAAGGCCTGTATTGGATTTAATGTTTATGGATTTAGACACAATGTCAGTGGAAAAAAACCAAAAAGGGAGTGTGAACATTTACCGCTGTGACAGGCTCTATATTTACACTTTCTGACATGACATGCTCCCCGGCTCTTTCCTCTCATTCCAGCTGACGCCTGTTTGACAGACCCTTCCTAATACATATGCAGAATGTGAGAAATACAAAGAACTGGGTTGCCTTTGGTGAGTGTGAGTGTGGTCAGTGTGAACGCAGCATTTTAGCCCAACTGTCTTGAGAAACCTCAGTTAAAGTTTGCCAAATGAAGGCTCGTTTTTCTTAGTTCTGAACATAAAAACTGATTCAGATATGTAAAATGAATCACTGTGTAAACAAAGTTTTCCTGGTAGTTTGTATTGAGCTTTAAAAGTGACACACCTCTTCAGTTTGTAACATATACTTCATGATTGCCTGAGTTAGGGACACTTTTGTTTTCCCTTGTGACTCATAAACAGCTGATTCACACTTTGCAAGCAGCCAGTCCAGCCACGCCTAAAACAGACAACCATCAAAGGCCTGTGAAAAAACTCTGATGAGAATATTAATGGCTCTGATGAAGGTAGTCCAGTATAGGCAAAACCGGGTGAGCTTAAGTTTGGTTTGTTGCGCATTGTGTGGCTTAAGCAGCTAAACGTTGGAGCCCTTACAGCTAGATCGAGAGTAGGAAACAAATAAAGGCAAATGAAGATTTAAATAGAACATTAACTGGATTATTTGTAGACAACAGTTTCAGGAAGGAAGGAACCACATAGGCGGCACACTGAGAAGTTGTTTCACATTCAAAAGACTAAATGATCTCACAGTTCAAACACAAAGCTCCTCCTCAGGGCCCGGCATGGAAGTCATTTCAAAGAGGTTATGTTATCTGCCAAAGATGCAAGGCAGAAAACACTCTCAGCCCAAAACAACCTGGTTAAGTACCCTAGTCAAGGTGACATCTGAGGTCCGGTAGAATATGTTAGTACTAAAAGCAGAAAATCAGCCTTCAATTTAAAGTGGCAGCTTGGCATCGGCTCAAATGAGACACTCTTGATAGGATGAGTGACAAACTAAAATATACTGCCGACTGTTGCTGCTGGAAAAAGGTAACTGAATGTTTACTACTCAAAATTATCTGACCAAACTTCTTCTGGCCAACAACAATGTCAAATTTTCTTTTGAAGAGTATGATTTGATGAATCAGTTTCGAGCCAATTTAGATAATTTCATATACAAATAGAAGAATCTATCTATAAGCTGTGGTTCTTTAATGCACAAACTGGAGTAGTTATATATTTTAAGTGCTACCTGGGCAGAAAGGAGTACTTTCAGACCTATTTGTTAGGCTCTTTAAGGAGTAACATGTTTAGGACGCTAACAGTTCAGGACAACTAGTCAGGCTATTTGTTAAAGTAGCAGAGCTGTATAAAATCAAACAAAATATTATACTGTAAATCTTTTATAGAAAATCGGGATACTGAGTTGTAATCCTAATGCTTTTCTTTCTTAACCTTTGCACAAGGTCTTTACTGCTTTCCATGAGCTTTAGCATCTCAGCCTAAACGTGCAATTTTATGTATGATACTTGAACTATACTAAGTATTCTGTTCAAACATTCCTTTACGATGATGTTACAAACACAAATTCTGCATGAATTATTACAATTTGCTGTGTTGTGCAGCTTTTGTAGCCGATTTTCAGTGAGACATTCCAACTGTAGTTTTTTTACTTTTTTGATCACTACCCTAAAAAATGTTCTCACTAAATAGCTCTATTCATGACTGAAAATATTTCCAAACAGATTCAGTTGACTCTGTCATAAAAATGAGCAGCAACAGGTGGGGGAGGTGACATCTCTTCATCATTATACTCCTCCATAGATGGAGAAAATTAATACCAGTATCTGACACTTTCTTTGGAGTGTCAAGGGCTAAATCTTCAAAATCCGAGCTGCACAATATTTTTTGGCAACAGAATCATAACAAAAATATCCAATGGATGTATTACATCCATTGTAACACACTGTAATTTCAGAGCTTGTCCATTTGTTTGGTGAAAAATGCAGAGCTTTGCAATGAAAAAGAGCATTTCTCCCAACAGCGGCGGCGTGCAATAAAAGCCAGGCCACATAGGCAGCAAGAAAAGCGAGTTGCACGCAATAGGTGTGCAGGGACTGACCTTAAGGTGACTTCACTGAATTACATGACGTGCAAGTCATGGTGACATGTATTGTTTCCATGTATAGTGAAACAATACATGGACTGTAAACCTATCGGTGTTACTCTTCCTATTATTTGCGTTGGACTTTAAAAAATAACTTATGAAAACCAAAATGAAGAGAGACTGAGAAAAATATATTAAAATATATATTAAATATAACAGGAATATATATTAATATATAAAAAGGACACAGTGGTAGAAGTGCTAAGGCCTGGGTAATAACAAAACAAACAAACAAAAAAAAAACCACCTGAGGTGGAAAAGAAAGTCTGCAATGATCAACAATACTGATAAATTGATGAATTAACCTTAACTGAGCAATGTACAAAAAAAGAAAGGTATAAAAACTTCAGTGTTTCTGTCCCTGTCTAGCAACAGCCAATACACAGTTAAAGATCTAATTTTCAGAGATTGTCCATTTGTTTGGTGAAATAAATACAGAGTGCACATGACAGAAAGTAATGATTAATATCTACAACAAAGCATAACCAACTGCATAATAAAAGCTCAATTTAAAAGGGTGTGTCATTACTTTACAAAGCAACTGTTCTGGTTGTTTGACATTTCTCAACTGTTATTAATGGACATCAAGTAAGCATTTAATGATGGCTTTCAGAGAGCATTGTTTATTTAATGGTTATGAACCACGCCTGCCATAATCTGCACAAGTCATGTTTAAAAAGGTAAGTGTGATTTTTGACATTGATTTAAACCAATAAAAACAGAAACCTTTAACGGTTCCTCACGTTTCTGCAACGGGGAGGCAGGTAACAGTTTGGATCTGCGGCTAACTTTTGCAGAATTGATTTTTGTGTTATGATTTTTAAGCTGCTGGCCTTAGCTAATAATGAAACGGTGGCCCGATCAAAAGCTAAGCCGATGTCGCTGCTGTATGACAGATCTGCCCACTTGCCTCCATTCAACAACCAGAAGCCGCCCGATCGAAGCGACTCTTTATAAATGGGGCTAAAACTAGAAAGCGGATGTAACGTAACGCCTTAACTTACCTTGTACACTTTCCCAAAAGCGCCATCTCCCAGCTCACCGATTATTTCCCAAATTTCCTCCGGATTCACGTCTCTGTGAACGTGTTCGTACTGCTTCTTCTTTTTATCCGGCCCCAGCTTGAATATCTTCCGAAAATTGAAGAAAGACATTTTGTTGTTTTTCAGACGTTGAACTGGATGCGGTCTCTTCTCTCAATCCGCCAGCAAAACGTCCCTCCCGTCGCTGAACTCAAACGTCTATCGGAGTAAGAGCCCGGGCGTGAAACAAACAGTGACAGGCCGGCGCTACAGCCATTCGGCTGTGATAATGTCAATTATAACTTCCCTCCACGGCAGTTACGCACAATCACATCATAGATAGAAGCCGTCACCGGACGCTAGCGGAGGAAGTGAGGGATACAGACAGAGGACCTCGTCGTTCTCGAACGGAAGTGTTTCCGTTTCATACAGACTGAAATCGAATAAAAACCCAAAATACCGACCATACCCTCATTCTCGAGATGACATGTTTACCGTTTAAAGCCAAAGAGATAAAATGGACACAACACGGACCCTCGTGCTTCGGTTGGCTGACCACACTGAAGTTAGCGGACTAGCATCAAGCTAGCGTACCCACGTTTCAACACTTCCGCTGTAATTTCAAAGTAAATCTAAAATAACAAGAAAATAGAAAATAACATTTTAGACCTACTGCAGTAAAGAACGTTTATGACACAAGTGTACTTTAAATATTTAATAAACATTTATTTGCAAAGTTGTGTTGTTGTATTTTGATACAAAGAGATTGCGGGCCTTGAATTTGAAAGGTAATTTCCGCCGCAGACTGCCCTGTCACTATTTCACTAAACGGATTTGCTTGGCGGCGTCCGTTTCCTGAATCTTCTGTGCAGGAAGGTGCTCTGCCCAACCACGCATGCTAGTTGTGTTAATGTCGTCATGAACAGAGGGAAATGGTGTTTCTCGCACCACCACATTGTCAAACAATAAGATTCATCTTGTCAAGGGTGTGGAACGCAATGAAACACTTTAACGCAGAGGTATTTCAGAGCTGTAAGGGGAAGGTAAATGTACCCATTTTCTTTTAAGTCTGAATGAAGTTTTAACATGCGGTATCAGATGCTCGTGTAAGCCTCCACTAGAGGGCAGCAAAATCCTTTACCAAGTGAAGCGCCCCTGAAGAACTTGATTTTGCTTACAAGAGAAAACCGTCTTGAATATCCCACTGGCAACATGGTTTTAATTTCTCACATTGAACAGCCTGTCTTTCCTAAGCATAATATTTTACTGATCTATCTCTAGGTAAACCAGTAGAGTAACCAAATGAATGCCTTCCCTTTTGAGTAGTTAGTGAGCTTTTCAGCTGTGCAGCACAATTGCAACCAACAGGGTTTTCTAATAACCAGTTACCCTTAGAAAATGAATATTTTGGATTAGCATTCATACCAGAGTATTGGAGCCTTTGTGCAAAAATGTTAATTCCTTAGCGTCCAATAGCATTTCATTTCATCTAATGAAATGCTATTGTTTATTAAATAGATAAGATTGTAAATTGCACAACAATGTGCTTTTATTTAAAATCATATCTATTCCCATGCCATGTGCTGTACCATTGATGTGAAATACAGATTTTTCTAAATTGAACATTTAGAGAAACAGAAAAAAAGAAACGTTTTTAATATGTTAATTATTAGTGCTTTATTGCCTGTTACTTTTTATATCTAATGAGTTTTTCATCAGAAAAAAAACTCCAGCGTTCAAGCAGCAGATGAAAAAGAAGCTATTAGTTGTATTTTAAGGGTAACTAGTACACAAAAATGAAAATGGACAAAATGTTTAATTTTCTAAGTCTTATAAATGGCTTAAAGTCATTTTCAACAGGTCAAGAAGATGGCATTGATGTTACAAGATTGTAAAAGTAGATTAGGGTTTGTTGTTTTTGGAGTTGTTAAGTAAGTTGTTTGAGTCTATTGCCTCACTGTCTTATGTCTGTCAACACAAAAGGAAGCATTTGCATTGCAGAGTTGTTAGTCGTTGTTGATGTAAGGCAGGTTGAATGAATGTTCACCTTGAAATACTGTTTCGGTGAGTAAGAGTTTTCCAGCTAAAAGTATGCGTAAGACATGTAAAGGGAACTTTTCATTTTCTTAATGTGGGACTAAAATAAAACTGTTTGATACATTAAAGTTATAGACATTATGACATACATTTTGAGGCCTTTCGTCCTTCACTCAGCAAATTCTTCCTTTTCACTGGGGTTTTTATTTTCCATCCCAACAACATAATAAATGTTGATGAAAATAATTAATCTCCGATTTCCTGTTTCTCTTCATCCTAGTTCCCTTCATTCATCCATCATGGTTCCCTTCCATTTCTGGGATTTATGTGACCATTTTGATTTCTTTACAGGGATGTTCTCACAATGTGTTAAAATAAAAATGAATAAAACCATAAAATCCCTTTGAGTTTGTCTTTGAATGTGAATATTCGACATGAGGATTGCTTTGAGATGACAGAAAAAGAGACAATATTAAACATCGGGGACAATGTCATCTCCAGTGTTTAAAGTTGTCCAGGGTGTTTAACGTTGCCCCCAATTTTTTATTTTATCTCCAGTGCTTAACATTGCCTTTAATGTTTAAGGCTATATAAGGTTAAATTGTCATTGTTGCTATGTTTACTGTATCTGGAATGTTTTACTTTATCTCCAATGTTTAACACAAAAAGGAAACTTTTTTGGAAATGAAATCTGACATCTGATAAACATTGGCAATAATGTTAAACGTCAAGGATAACATTAAGCATTAAACCTTGATTAAATAAAAAATCGGGGACAACATTAAATATCCTGGATATTAAATGCTAAACATCGGAGATAAAGTTAAACATCCGGATGGCATTAAACAGCCACAATAACCCTGAATGTTAAACATCAGACATGACGATAACCATTGGTGGCTAAAGCTTAACATTGTAGCTTTAGCCACCATTGTTAAACTTTGTAGATAAACATTGGGGGAAACTTTATTTTCACATGATTTATTCATGTAATTTCAAGTCTGCCAATCTTGGAGCGTTAAGGTGTTTTTAATTTTAAAAAAATCTGCTCAAGTTCAATAACAAAGTTCTACCTTTATCCTTTAAAATTCTTAAATCAGTAATTCAATTATAGTAATGCATGTATTGCAACATGAATAACATGGTTTTAATTACAAATTTTTGAAAAGTTGCAATAATTTTGCACAGGTAGCACAGATGGTCAGAACACCGATTGCCAACTGATTGCCGTGACAGAAATATAAACAATGGAGGGAGGAGAGAGAAGCGCATTTTGTTGCTGGAAAAACCGGAAATCTAAAATACTAAGTTTTCCAAACAATAGTGGGACACACAAAAACGTGCAAAAATTACAAAAATTATTTTTGTGCTGTTGTAATCATTAAACAATCTCCCCTTCAGTTCAATCTTATAAGACACATAGCTGATGTTACTGTCAATTACTTACAATTAAATATTGGCAAACCTCAATGTAATTTTCACAGGTGGTGGAACATTGTCAACAGCTGCTGAAAGCAACTAAAACATTACTTTGTAACTTAGTGACTTTCTAAATCAAGTAATCAGTAATCTAAGTTACTTTTTCTAATTCGATTAAAGTTACTTTTTCAAAGTAACTATGCCATCACTGAGTTTGAACATGTATTCTGCTAAATACAAAAAATATGAATCATCAAATTTTTTAAAAAGTAGTTAAATGAATCCCTCTCAATATCCTTACATTGAATAAAGGAGAATAATTTTGGTCATTCTAACTGACCTAAAACATGACATGTTTAGTGTAATTTAACTTAAGGCGTATTTAGTCCAGTTCAGTGAACCAAACCAAATCATTTAAAATAATTTTTTAGTAATAATGATACATCATTTGTAACAATGTATCAGTAACAATGATCCATTACTACTATATCATTATCACAATAATAATATTGTTAATAATAATATTGTTATTGTTATTATAATGTTATAATATTATAATTATTATAATGTGATAACGATACATCATTAGTAACAAAGATAATGTATCAGTAACAATGATGCATTACTACTGTATCATATTACAATAATAACGATAAACCAGTTAGTAAAACATAATGCACTGTAAATTTGACTGAATTTCAACTAAGCAGTATTGTGGAAACTAACGACAAAAGTGAAGGAATCCCTGTTCTCTTAAAGACAAAGAAGAGGTAGTCCCAGCCAGGCTGACCTCCTTCCTGGAGAGTCCTGTGAAGTGTGTCCAGCCAGCTGAACTGGGTCCGCCCCATGCGCTCTGACTGACTGCCCTCTTTTGCTCCGGACAGCGGCGGTGCAGCCCCTCTTTCTTTCAGGGTGGAGAAGCCTGATTACTCTCCAATTTCATTGCGTTGGCTTGTTTCACAAAGACCGCCTGACACCGTCAGTACGTGGGGGCACCCAGGATCGTGCTATTTTTTCCTTCGCTTAAGTTTCGCTGTACTATTTGCCCAAGTTAGGACTTTTGCATCTTTCGAGCTCCCTCTTCGGGGTTTCATGGGCAAATATCTTCGCCGTTGCAGGCTGTGGTTGTTTCCTCTTTAAATAAAGGCCCGTTCGGTCAGTTGAGAAGATGCAGCTTCGCACTGTCCTTGACGTTAACGTCGTGGACGTGCAGAAGAGAAGGAACCCCTCCAAACACTATGTAAGTTGTTTTCTCCTCTCAGCTGCGTTGCTGCTTCATCGCTGCTGATTCTTCGCGAAGAGGACGTGATATCTTTTCCTTGGATCGTGATATCGCTCTGTTCATGCTGTAGCTACTGAACTTATTTTTAGTTGACAAAACACTGGGATTTAAATTATTTTTGTCATTTGCTTTCGCCGACATCTGACATTTATGCAGAAAATAGGTTTCTGCGTAAACATTTGACAAGTAAATTAAACAAAAATATGTTTACAAAAGTCTAAAAAATGTAAAATGTTTAGTAAAGTTAATGGTTTCCCTTCAATCATATCCCGATGCTAATTATAAATGACCAGTATGTCAATATATATAATTGGTGTTAAACCTTTGCAAACTATCATGAGTACTTGATCATTTTATAAAAAGCAATTTGAATTACCTTGCTGCTGAAAATTTGCTATATAAATAAAATTACCTTACTTTACCTAAAATTACTTCTGAAAAAGAAAAGGAAGAATAAATGCCTGTTCGTGATTAGTTTGAATACAGTAATGAAGATGATATGAACACAATAATCTGACTTTGGGTGTGGACCAAATCCACAGTACAAAGACCGTTTGGAGAACATGGTCTTTGTATATTTGCAAAAAAACTTTTTAGAGTTATTTATTTTTGGGGAAAATGTGATCCAACCTCGTTCCGACACAGATGCTGTACAATGTGTGAGAGCGAGGCAAATGCAACACAAATCTCAATGCTTGGTTGCCATATTAACACAATCATTTTTGTAAAGCATGACATGCTATGCAACTTTCAAAAACATCCTGGATGGTTTGAAATTTTTGTTCAGTCAAAAATTTACTATAATGTGTACCTCAGAAAGTTCATAGTTGTGCCCCTTGTTGTACTGATGTGTCATGTTATCATCTTGTCACACATCCTGTTTTGCAGATACTTTAATGGAGCTCTCTTTGCCCTACCTATCGGTTTGTCTTGGTAGATTTGCAGTTGTTGTTCTCAGTTTTTTTTCTCCAGTTCATGAGGTTGAACTGTGGTCTATCAAATATTTGAAGCTTGGAATATTGTTTTATAACATAACCCTGCTTTAAACCTTTTAACAAAGTTATCCTGGACCATATGTCGCATATTCCTTGATCATCATGATATTGTTAATTCAATGACTAACACTTGAGACTGGACAGCTAAGTAATACCAAATCATACACAAGTACATTTATTCATTAATTCATGTGACTTCAGAAGGCATTTGGTAGGAGTTATGGTAGTAAAGAACAGTTAATATCTTTCATATGATTACAAAAAAATGTAAATACTAAATTAAATTTACAAGAAACATTCATTATCTAAACACATTTAACAAATAGAAAAACAGGTTCCATGAGAATTAACACATAACATTTCTTTTACAATTAGACTATGAGTTTCATTGACTAATTATTGCAACATTCCAGCAGGACAGAAAAAGGTGAAACAATAATAAAAAAATGATAGAATTTTATAAGCAACATTGCATGGCAGTTTTATAAAGTTACATATTGATAAGACTAAAATAAACCCCGTAACATACCTCACAGATTATTATGTTGAATTCACTTGCACTCAGAAATCTTATGCTTGTTTAAACACAAGTTCACATAGCATATGTTTAGATTTCACAGTGTTATTTTTTACTGTGTGTTTTTTTTCCTGTAACTAACTAATCAAATCTAGAATCAAAACATTAAAATCCCAGCCCTACTAGTGATATGGTATTACCTCAAAAATAAGTTTATTAGTTGGTAGTTAGTTTACTTACTAAATAACAACTGCAAGTACCTAGCTTTCTCACTATGGTCAAAAATAACAGGCTATAATGTGTTACTACCTGCCTAACTAACCAATTACTTAAATGTTTTTTTGACCTGGGTCTTGTTCAGACAGTTCATGTGAGTTTATTTTGGCTCAACTGTTTGTCATGTTTTAGCACTACATATGAGATTTGGGTTGCGTACTTCCTGCCACATGAAAAATTGATCACTTGGCAAGAAATTGTGAAGCAAAATCAAATCCTTAAGGTAGCAGGGGTTATATTTTTCAACTTCTATGGAGGAAATATGCCATTGTAGTGTTTGCACTCCGTTGTGAGAATCAGGTTTAAGTTTCACGACAGCCAAACACATTCCCATGTAGACATCAATAGAAAGAATTTGGACCAACGCAGATATTTTGTAAATGACCGAAGATGTATAGCCTGACAGAAGGTATCCCCCACCTCCACAATAGGATTGGTAAAACTTCTTGTCATACACCTGTAGCGGAACAAAGTACTTATTCTTTGGGTCTCTTATAGGACTTGCGTTTTGCAACAAATGGCCAGTAAAAAGGTGCTTACTTCCATTATTATCCTTCAGACTTTGAAAATATTCAACCATGTTGTCAGTATGGGCAAAAACATCATCATCATCATTGAGTAGAAATCGAGCCTGTGGACAACGTCTGTCCATCCACTCAAGGAAGAGTATCTGCTTCAAAGTGAGGTTGAAAAAGGAATCCTTAAAATCCCATTGGAGGATATCATTGTAACGTTGGTGGTCCTCCCACATGACAAGTTTGTTCAATTTCTCCTCCTCGAAACCTGAACCGTCAGTTCCGATAATAAGATTCTTCGAATCACTTTTCCCTTATATCACCTCCCTGCAGCTCAGGTCTTGCGCAGAACCTCTCTCTGCTCATAGTTCTTTGGAGAACTTTTAATAACAAGCAAAAGAAAGACGTCCTCAGGCTCATCATCTCATTTGTCAGGAAGGTCCAGAATTATGGGGAAACTACGACAGTGACGATAGTAAAGGAAGTCTTGAACCACAGGGAAAAGGGTATCAAAGCCAGAGACATTTTCAAACATTGTGTTTCGTTCACATCTTTGTGTTAGGTTTTGCGACACCCTCTTACTTTCCAATTGCCAATTTGATGATGGGGAAGTTTTGTTTGAGGCATTGTGACCTTCTTCGTTTAAATATAAAGGTCTTTGGTCGTGGTTGTGACTAGATTGAGGTGTTGAGATGTTTTGTGGCTCGTTGAAATGAAGAAGTACCAGAAGGATCACCAGCAGCAATAAAGTTGTGGCACAGCTGTTAATCACTCTCAAAATTCTGAAATCAAAGAAACATAAAGAAATACAGCTTAGAATGACAACTTATCTATATCTTGTGTAAGTACTTCCACTGCATTGTTTCTTCTGTCTTGTTTTACAGTGGAATTTAGTAACAGTTTCTCTCCTGGTAGATGCTTATTACACAGTTGACCTAACACTTTCACTTTAAACCAATAGGTGATCTGTGCAATGAGAATTTCCATTAATATGCTTATAAAAAAGGTTTGGGTGACTTTCAGCCTTTTGACTAGATTTGAAGAAAAGTTTGGCTACTGACTGTATTTCTCTTCCAAGGCTCATGATATAATTTCAAAGTAAACATTCCTGTGTTAGGGCTGGTAGGATTAGCAACATTCCTTCTATTTGCTAAGTGCCTGGAATACAGGCAGATGTATTTTTACGTTTTATATTATTTTTTAAACTTTTGTCAGATTTAGAAGTTAAAATACAGATTTACGTTATATGAAAATTTGAGGTTTGAGGTTTTTATGCACAAAATAAAAAGAAAGTGAAAGGAAAATCAACACACACACCGGCAAACAAATATACAAAAAACCCAGCCTATTTAAAAAATCTTATGGGAAGATGAATAAATGCATATCCAGTTATGAACAAAGATGTACTTTACAAAACATTTTACAAGCATTTAACCCTGTAATTGATCAGAAACTTTCAAGTGATCAAAAATAACACAAAAACTAAGCACAACCCATAAATGTGGAAAATAATTTTTGCTATAATTACCTGACCATGTTGGCAGATGTTGAGTGCCTGATGAAATGACAAATGTATTCAGTAAAGCAGAAAGAAATAACTCTTTCCTGTTTCAGCCACACTTTTGAAAATTCTTATCAAAGCTGCTTGTGACACTGACAAGTCCCATGTAAAATATCTCCTCTAAGGCATGCCAACAGGTTATTAAACTGGTTGAGCAGGAAGTATCGTGGGTGCAAACACTCATACGTGATCATCCTAGCATCCAAGTGTCTGTGTTGTGTAAAGCCATTCATACTCGGACACCCATGAAGTTCTGCTTCAACCAAAAACGAAAATTGACATAAAAGTTAATTACAGTGCTAGTACGTTGAATATGTACCTAATTATTTCTGCTTTATCCACTTATGATAGAAGTATCTGCACTGTAGTTGTTTCAGTTCCGCACAATACCTTCAACTTCATTTGGCTTAATATTAAAATATTGCAGTAGCAAATCAAATAGTTCAAATCTAATTGCTCAAGAATTCAATGAGAATGTCTAACTCAGTAATCCCATAATACAATGATCATACGTCACAAAACATTCCCACAGATCAAGTCTGAACCCACAAATAGGTTAGTAAAATAGAATGCAACTTTTTCCATGTAAGATCTTGTATTGGAAATTTATTTTATATTTTAATCCATCAGTTTAGTCAATTAAAAAAAAGAACGCAAAGGATGGATGGATTATGTAATGGTCCATCCATCCATCCATTCGTGAAATGGATGGATCATTTTTAAAGCTCAGAGATGATTTTGTATGAAAAACCACAGAGGTGTTCAGTAGTGCTGTTATCCTGGGGGTGATGTTGTCTGGGGGCTTCAACCTCTGGATGGGGTCTCCCATGGTAAATTAGCTTCAGGGAAGAGATTAGACAAAGGCTGATTCAAAAATTTAAGTTGGTTTTCGACTCCACAAAATGGTGTGTGTGTGTGTAGGTGTGTGTGTGTGTGGTACACCTGGTGGTAAAGACTTAGCTTTTTGGGGCTCAATCAGGCCCCTCTCAGAAAACTGCAGAAAGCCACTACCTAGTACCATCTGCAGGGTATGACATTGAGGTCAGGTTTTAAATTGAGTTTTTTCCCGTAATCAGTGTCGTTTTCTAACTAAATATGTAGAGTGTTTATAAAGATATGGGAACACTTTTATGTTCTGGCAAAATAACACTGAAATAGCTTGTATTTCTGTCTGTTAAAGCTCATTACAGTCCACTGTTGCTATGTTACTGCTTAAAGTAGTTCAACACAGTGAAACCCGAGAACTTCTCAATTGGGATTTGAAAAATCAATGTGTCCATTGGGTTCAGTTGAAGTGATTAACCTGAGAGTTTAAATCAATTCCATCATCCATCTCCTGCTGAGAATTCCTCCCCAAGGCTGCTAAACATAGGATAGAGACTTGGTCTCAGGGGAGATAAAGCTGGATGGAAGGTTTGACTCTGAAATCCCCTTGAGGAAGGAGGAGGTCAAAGAGAAAAAGATCTCATCATATATGAGCTAAGCAACTGGAAATGCATGTCCGGTTTGACAGAGGAAAGAAGCAGCTCTTTGTTTTTGTCCCCACTGGTAAATTGTCACTTCCTTCCAGGAACATGTGGCACAAGAGCTGCAAAATGGCAGTGGCGATGGACATAGAAATCTTATTTACAAACGTTCTTGTTTAGAATAAAATTTCAGGTTTAGTTCAGCAGAAAGAAATAACTCTTTCCTGTTTTAGCCACATCTAGCAGATAACTTTTTTCTTTTGGTCCAAATTAATCAAACATCTTGTGTTTTTAACACATTTGAGATTTTAAAGTTCTATCTTGATGTAGCTTCAGTCATCTGAAATAAACACTAATCGGCCAGGCTGCTTGTCTCTCAATAGAGTGCTGATAGAAAACTTGCTGTGGTCTCCGTCCTTCCGTGATCAAATGCTTACACAACAAAAACTACATTTCCAACTTGGTGCATAGCAGCATGAGGCCACATGAAAAAGAGCTAACTTCTGAAACACTATGTTTGTAAGTAGAGTATTTTATTGATCCCATGTGTATTGCTAGACAACAATAGTGAGACAAAGGTTGAAAAAAAGTTTTTTATTGTCATGTTATGCTTTTTGTCTATAACAGTAAGCCCCTCTGTTTGAATAGTACATGTACTAATGATTTATCCATTTAATAGACAGCACAACTTTGATATTTTGATATATTAATCATGGAATACTAGACATCTCATCAAGTTAAAATATCATTGAAAAATGTATTTATTTCAGGAATTTCATTGAAAATGTAAAACATGATAATTTTTTTTTTTAATATTCTTTTTACCAAGGTGTTTGTGGGCATTAATGACCCTTATTCAAAAGTAGGCTGACAGGAAGGATGGAAAGGAGAGAGGGGAAGTCATGCGGCAAATGTTGCCAGGTCCAGGAATCAAACCCGCGACGGCCATGTTGAGGACTAAGGCCTCTAAACGTGGGTTGCGCTAAGCCCCTACGCCACCACAGCACGCCCAGAATCAAAATGTGCTAATTTTGATTACAGTTGACAATTATGATTTGCTGCTAAACACTCAAAATTCAGTTTCCCAGAAGGTTAGAGTATTACACAAATCTTAAAAACATTTTAAGTACAGAAATATTACCAGACACAACCATAGATTACAAACGTTTGATCTGGAAGTATTGAAATACATTTTTTGCTAAATGAGATTGACATTTAAAAGAACAAAGTTACCAAGTTTACCATGCGGACTTGGCAAATAGCCAGAGGTTATCAAGTTCCACCTTAACTGAGAGGTATGGGGGAATCTGGATGAAACGAGAGCAAGTGCTTTTTTCTGTTGACTGATTGTATTTCTCGTTTTTCTGCTTTTGTATCTTCCTGCCACCCTTTGTAGTGTCATTTAAGAAACAACAATTAAGCCAACTAGATGGGCCATAAATCTAAAATTGTTAATTTTATAGTGTGTGGGTTTGATCTATTTCAGCATGTTGTGTATTTTGGTGCCTGCACTCCGTTATATGGCAATATAAAATGTGACAACTATAGATTGTGTTTTTGTGTTGCATTATTAGCGCTCAGGCCAGACAAAATTTAGTTCTTTGTTACCAGAGATTCCATCAAAACACCTGAGCCTGACAAACAACTTAGTGTCTGTCGCAGTTTAAGCAGCTCAAGCAGCTCAAGCAAATCTCAGAGAAGGAGATTAGACTTGAATCTTTGTTCAGTCAAAAATTTACTATAATATGTACACATACACCTCAGAAAGTTCATAATTGTGTCCCTTGTTGTACTGATGTGTCATGTTATCCTCTTGTCACACATCCTGTTTTGCGGATACTTTAATGGAGCTCTCTTTGCCCTACCTGTCTGTCTTGGTAGATTTGCAGTTGTTGTTCTCAGTTTTTTTTTTTCCAGTTCATGAGGTTGAACTGTGGTCTATCAAATATTTGAAGCTTGGAATATTGTTTTATAACATAACCCTGCTTTAAACCTGTTAACAAAGTTATCCTTGACCATATGTGGCATATTCCTTGATCATCATGATGTTGTCAATTCAATGACTAACACTTGAGACTGGACAGCTAAGTAATACCAAATCATACACAAGTGCATTTATTCATCAACTCATGTGACTTCAGAAGGCATTTGGTAGGAGTTATGGTAGTAAAGAACATTTAATATCTTTCATTTGATTACAAAAAAAAAATGTAAATACTAAATTAAATTTACAAGAAACATTCATTATCTAAACACATTTAACAAATAGAAAAACAGGTTCCATGAGAATTAACATGTAGCATTTCTTTTACAATTAGACTATGAGTTTCATTGACTAATTATTGCAACATTCCAGCAGGACAGAAAAAGGTGAAACAATAATAAAAAAATGATAGAATTTCATAAGCAACATTGCATGGCAGTTTTATAAAGTTACATATTGATAAGACTAAAATAAACCCCGTTACATACCTCACAGATTATTATGTTGAGTTCACTTGCACTCAGAAATCTTATGCTCGTTTAAAGGCAAGTTCACATAGCATATGTTTAGATTTCACAGTGTTGTTATTTTTTACTGTGTGTTTTTTTCCTGTAACTAACTAATCAAATCTAGAATCAAAACATTAAAATCCCAGCCCTACTAGTGATATGGTATTACCTCAAAAATAAGTTTATTAGTGTTGGTAGTTAGTTTACTTATTAAATAACAACTGCAAGTACCTAGCTTTCTCACTATGGTCAAAAATAACAGGCTATAATGTGTTACTACCTGCCTAACTAACCAATCACTTTAAATTTTTTTTTTGACCCGGGTCTTGTTCAGACAGTTCATGTGAGTTTATTTTGGCTCAACTGTTTGTCGTGTTTTAGCACTACATATGAGATTTGGGTTGCGTACTTCCTGCCACATGAAAAATTGATCACTGGGCAAGAATTTATGAACCAAAAGTAAATCCTTAAGGTGACAGGGGTTATATTTGTCAACTAGTCTGGAGGGAATATGCCATGGTAGTGTTTGCACTCCCATGTGAGAATCAGGTTTAAGTTTCCCGACATCCAAACACATTCCCATGTAGACATCATCAATAGAAAGAATTTGGAACCACCGCAGATATTTTGTAAATGACCGAAGATGTATAGCCTGACAGAAGGTATCCCCCACCTGAACAGTAGGATTCAGGTGTAGTTCTCGCTACACCTTTGTTCCGCTACACCTGTAGCGGAACAGAGTACTTATTCTTTGGGTCTCTTATAGGACTTGCGTTTTGCAACAAATGGCCAGTAAAAAGGTGCTTACTTCCATTATTATCTTTAAGACTTTGAAGATATTCAACCATGTTGTCAGTATGGGCAAAAACATCATCATCACCATTGAGTAGAAATCGAGCCTGTGGACAACGTCTGTTCATCCACTCAAGGAAGAGTATCTGCTTCAAAGTGAGGTTGAAAAAGGAATCCTTAAAATCCCATTGGAGGATATCATTGTAACGTTGGTGCTCCCACATGACAAGTTTGTTAAATTTCTCCTCCTCGAAACCTGAACCGTCAGTTCCGATAATAAAGATTCTTCGAATCACTTTTCCCTTATATGACCTTTCTGCAGCTCAGGTCTTGCGCAGAACCTGTCTCTGCTCATAGTTCTTTGGAGAACTTTTAATAACAAGCAAAAGAAAGACGTCCTCAGGCTCATCATCTCCTCGACATTTGTCAGGAAGGTCCAAAATTATGGGGAAACTACGACAGTGATGATAGTAAAGGAAGTCTTGAACCACAGGGGAAAGGGTATCAAAGCCAGAGACATTTTCAAACATTGTGTTTCGTTCACATCTTTGTGTTAGGTTTTGCGACACCCTCTTACTTTCCAATTGCCAATTTGATGATGGGGAAGTTTTGTTTGAGGCATTGTGACCGTCTTCGTTTAAATATAAAGGTCTCTGGTCGTGGTTGTGACTAGATTGAGGTGTTGAGATGTTTTGTGGCTCGTTGAAATGAAGAAGTACCAGAAGGATCACCATCATCAATAAAGTTGTGGCACAGCTGTTAATCACTCTCAAAATTCTGAAATCAAAGAAACATAAAGAAATACAGCTTAGAATGACAACTTATCTATATCTTGTGTAAGTACTTCCACTGCATTGTTTCTTCTGTCTTGTTTTACAGTGGAATTTAGTAACAGTTTCTCTCCTGGTAGATGCTTATTACACAGTTGACCTAACACTTTCACTTTAAACCAATAGGTGATCTGTGCAATGAGAATTTCCATTACTATGCTTATAAAAAAAAGTTTGGGTGACTTTCAGCCTTTTGACTAGATTTGAAGAAAAGTTTGGCTACTGACTGTATTTCTCTTCCAAGGCTCATGATATAATTTCAAAGTAAACATTCCTGTGTTAGGGCTGGTAGGATTAGCAACATTCCTTCTATTTGCTAAGTGCCTGGAATACAGGCAGATGTATTTTTACGTTTTATATTATTTTTTAAACTTTTGTCAGATTTAGAAGTTAAAATACAGATTTACGTTATATGAAAATTTGAGGTTTGAGGTTTTTATGCACAAAATAAAAAGAAAGTGAAAGGAAAATCACACACACCGGCAAACAAATATACAAAAAAACCCAGCCCATTTAAAAAAATCTTATGAGAAGATTAATGTTTCATGGTTGTAATGATTTCTTTATTTCATAAAGGACAAGGTGATTCAGCAAAAACTGCAGTTCAAATAAAAGCACAGAGATGTACTATGATTTTATTGCAGATTTTATAAGCAAAATGTGAGTTTTAAGACAGGCTGCATTGCTAAGTGAATAGAAAGAACTCTATAATGTCACTGGATTACTTTTTTGTGGTCTTGATGCTAAGAAAACAAAATAATTCTGAATTTTGTTGGTATTAAGGCTAACAAACAACAACAAAACGCTTAAAGTAAGGTTCACAAACTCTGTGCACTCATTTATAGAGTAGGTGAAAGCTGACAGTTCTGCTTTTGCAGGTGAAAAAACCCCCAATTAAGATACAGATCTTTTAAACTGTTTTATAGTTATACCATAAGGTTTTTAGTTTTGTCAGAAAAGGTCTTAGTATTGTGATGACATTTAGGATAAAATAACTTATTTGGTCATGAATACCAAGTCAACATTTCGAAAGGTTTTTTTTTCACATAAAGATGAAATCAATTACTGTTTTTTTAACTTTCAAACATAGTTTAAAAAATAGAGAAGAAAAATAAAAACCTATAAGAGAAGAGAAAATATGACTAGAAATATGGGACATGCCTCCTGATTATTGTGAAAGGCAATCTAACTTCAAAGAGGATGAATATCCAGTTATGAACAAAGATGTACTTTACAAAACATTTTACAAGCATATAACCCTGTAATTGATCAGAAACATTCAAGTGATCAAAATAACACAAAAACTAAGCACAGCCCATAAATGTAAAAAATAATTTTGCTATAATTACCTGACCATGTTGGTAAATGATGAGTGCCTGATGAAATGATGACTTTATTCAATAACGCATGAATAAACAACTCATTCCTGTTTCAGCCACACCTTTGAAGATTCTCACCTAAGCTGCTTGTGACACTGACAAGTCTTATGTAAAGTCTGATAAGACATCCTTCATGTATTCCCGTTTATCTCCTTTAAGGCATCGCAACAGGTTATTAAACTGGTAGAGCAGGAAGCATCGTGGGGAAACTACTCATATGTGATCATCTTACACTTGGACCATGGATGATCCAAGTGTCTATGTTGGGTAAAGCCATACATACCTAAATACTTTCTGTTTTATCCCCTTATAATAGAAGTATCTGTCGTTGTTTCAGTTCTGCACAATACCTTCTCTTCATTTAGCTTAACATTAAAACATTGCAGTAGCAAATCAAATAGTTCAAATCTAATTGCTCAAGAATTCAATGAGAATGTCTGACTCAGTAATCCCATAATACAATGATCATACGTCAGAAAACGTTCCCACAGATCAAGTCTGAACCCACTAATAGGTTAGTAAAATATAATGTAACTTTTTCCATGTAAGATCTTGTATTGGAAATTTATTTTATATTTTAATCCATCAGTTTAGTCAATTAAAAAAAGAAGACAAAGGATGGATGGACCATTACATAATCCATCCATCCATTCATGAAATGGATGGATCATTTTTAAAGCTCAGAGATGATTTTGTATGAAAAACCACAGAGGTGTTCAGTAGTGCTGTTATCCTGGGGGTGATGTTGTCTGGGGGCTTCAACCTCTGGATGGGGTCTCCCATGGTAAATTAGCTTCAGGGAAGAGATTAGACAATGGCTGATTCAAAAATTTAAGTTGGTTTTGGACTCCACAAAATGGTGTGTGTGTGTGTGTGTGTGTGTAGGTGTGTGTGGGGGTGTGTGTGTATGCGTGTGTGTGTGTGTGTGTGTGTGGTACACCTGGTGGTCAAGACTTAGCTTTTTGGGGCTCAATCAGGCCCCTCTCAGAAAACTGCAGAAAGCCACTACCAAGTACCATCTGCAGGGTATGACATTGAGGTCAGGTTTTAAATTGAGTTCTTCCCGTAATCAGTGTCATTTTCTAACTAAATATGTAGAGTGTTTATAAAGATATGGGAACACTTTTATGTTCTGGCAAAATAACACTGAAATAGCTTGTATTTCTGTCTGTTAAAGCTCATTACAGTCCACTGTTGCTATGTTACTGCTTAAAGTAGTTCAACACAGTGAAACCCGAGAACTTCTCAATTGGGATTTGAAAAATCAATGTGTCCATTGGGTTCAGTTGAAGTGATTAACCTGAGAGTTTAAATCAATTCCATCATCCATCTCCTGCTGAGAATTCCTCCCCAAGGCTGCTAAACATAGGATAGAGACTTGGTCTCAGGGGAGATAAAGCTGGATGGAAGGTTTGACTCTGAAATCCCCTTGAGGAAGGAGGAGGTCAAAGAGAAAAAGATCTCATCATATATGAGCTAAGCAACTGGAAATGCATGTCCGGTTTGACAGAGGAAAGAAGCAGCTCTTTGTTTTTGTCCCCACTGGTAAATTGTCACTTCCTTCCAGGAACATGTGGCACAAGAGCTGCAAAATGGCAGTGGCGATGGACATAGAAATCTTATTTACAAACGTTCTTGTTTAGAATAAAATTTCAGGTTTAGTTCAGCAGAAAGAAATAGTTCTTTCCTGTGTTAGCCACACCTAGCAGATAACGTTTGTTTTGATCCAAATCTTATCAAGTTGAAATATCACTGAAAAATGTATTTATTTCATAAATTTTATTGAAAAAGTAAAACATGCTAATTTTGATTACAGTTGAGAATAATGTTTTGCTGCTAAAAACTCAAAATTCAGTGTCCCAGAAGGTTAGAGTATTACACAAATATTAACAAAAAATTTTAAGTATAGAAATATCACCAGACACAACCATAGATTACAAAAGTTTCAGGTTGGAATTATTGAAATAGATTTACTGCTAAATGAGATTGACATTTAAAAGAACAAAGTTATCAAGTTTACCATGCAGACTTGGCAAATAGCCAGAGGTTATCAAGTTCCACCTTAACTGAGAGGTATGGGGGAATCTGGATGAAACGAGAGCGACTGTTTTTGTCATTTCATATGTCCTGTTGACTGATTGTATTTCTCGCTTTTCTGCTTTTGTAACGTCCTGCCATTCTTTGTAGTGTCATTTAAGAAACAACAATTAAGCCAACTAGATGGGCCATAAATCTAAAATTTTTAATTTTATAGTGTGTGGGTTTGATCTATTTCAGCATGTTGTGTATTTTGTTGTCTACACTCTGTTATATGGCAATAGAAGATGTGACAACTATAGATTGCAAATCTTGGAGAAGGAGATTAAACTTGATGAGTAGTGGTATTAGAATACTTGACTAACATAATTCTTCAAAGCAGAAATAGCTTTGTAATGTGGTTTTATGATTTGCTTCAGTTGGCAAAAAGTGTCTCCCCAAATTCAACTTCATTGCATCACAGACATTTGGCAATGTTTTTATTTTCAGGGCATTTATAAACAGGCACAATCCTTCTAAAATTGGTCAGGTTTTAAAAGGAGGCATTACCTCTAGGTTCCTTTATTGACATCTGCAGAGAAGGAGAGATAGGTTTTGGTAGGCCCACAAATCTATCATTTATTTCTTGATCTCCTCTTATCACTCCACTGAGGTGTGGGTAGACTTCCTGCTGCTTGGTATCTGTGCTGACTTGTATGACAAGTAATACAAGACAAGTGTTGGATATAACACATATATATGCAACAATATAGAAGCACACATGGCATAATTTTAAGATCTTGACTCTGATTCAGTGTTTCTTTTTATTATTTAAATTTACTTGGTTTAATGCATTAGTTTCTAACATTATATCCATATTCCACACTTCCACAGCAGCATCCATGTTTGAGATGACTCTAGTCATATTTCTTCACTGTTTTACACTCTACACTTTTATTAAGACCTTGATTAGTTAAGTAGCCACTAACAGCAACTTTACTTTCTTCTTTTCCCAATTCACAGACACACAGGTTCTGTAATCCTGGCCTAACACACATCAGGTTCTGTTAGTATAAGCTTTGTTTAGCTTCTCCACCTGTAGTTGATTTTCTTAATCACTTATTTGTGGTCACATTCACTGGTTTTAGAAGCTTTTGATACAACGGGAAGGATTTTTAACTGGCCACTATGAAGCCAACTATTGAACTATATTGTAAACAGTTATCAATCACCCATTCTCAACTACACTGACTTGAGCGTAAACCATTATTGAAGAATTTCTCGAGTTAATACTTGAAATTTGTTGTTTACTTGTTAATTCCCTTATAGCTGTCTGAAGCGTGATCAAAAAGGAGAGATTTAATTTGTTTATTTGACCTCTGAAAACCTTTGGAGTTAAGTCAGGAGGGATAAATTGGTGCCTTGTGTCCTTTGCTAAGTGGCTTTTTTGTCTACTCCTTCTTCTGTAGGTCTATCTTATCAAAGTGACTTACTCAGATTCCAGTTCCCATGTCATCTACCGAAGATATAGCAAGTTTTTTGACCTGCAGGTAAGTCATGCTCGCAACAAAATGTCTTTCACAGGTTTACATAGAATACTTCTCAAAACTGGATATTTTTTGCTTAGGGTAGCTTCATCTTGTGTTGCTAATTATACTCAATAAAGTCTGTGTGACCTTAAGGCCCTTGCTTTCTGTTCAGCTGATGCAGATGCTTTGCTTTTGTGAAAACCTTTTTTAGGATGACCAAAAAAAGGGGGGAAATCCAGAGAGCAGATACAGGAAAAAACATGACCTCTGTCAGAATGCATAATGCAGCAAAGTCTCCACAAAAAGTCCAGCATAAGCCCTCCAGAGGATATATCTGAAATGCTTAAGTTAACGCATGGTACAGCTTGTTTGTTGGAAAGATAATGCATTTAAACTTCAGTGAGGGCTACATTGAGGTTTAAATGTAAGAGAGGTTTAAATCTTTAAAAACACATCATTCCTGCATGTTTCTGGCTTCTGTCTGATAACCCCTTCTTCCAGACTGAATTCCAGAGCGCCATGACTCCGGTGGGCTGCTTGCAGGAAACCTTTTGTTCTCCGGTCCCTTAGCAATAGCCTGGAAAATTCAGCTGCTCAATGAGATTACAACAGAAGCTCTCTCCTGTCTGTGTAATCATTAGTCATGTCTGTGAAGAAGTGTGTTCATCTGGCACTGTGAATCATTTGTTGAAGAGCAACAAATGAGTGCCTGTCATTACAAATGACTGGCATTGTGTCCTTATTGTTCCTAAATAAAAGGAAGTTTTCTGCAGAGGAAATGCAAACAAGACATTCACCTGCCAGTAAACTTTAATCATTTGGAAGAACAGGACATTTCCATCTGACAAGTTGCTCATTAAACCTTTTTTTTTTTGCAGTGCTGTGCAAAGTTTATCAAATAGTCTTTTACATGTGCAAAGGAAGTGTTTTATGACCTGCAAGTTTGACGTAAGCGGGACTGCACTGGTCAGTTCGTCAAGCTTAAGGGCTTTCCACATGGGGAGTGTGCATGGTGGCTTGGTTTCCTTTTGGACAGAGACCTTTTCTAAAAGCCCTTAGTCGTCATTATTTTTGGAAGACATTGGAACAGGATCAGCTTTATTCTGTCTGCATTATGATTTGTCTGACCTACATCCTACTCACAAGTTTGTTTTTTTTTTTTTTTTTTTTTAAATGTTATTTAGATAAAAGCAATGGAAGTACATTTGTGTTTCATCTTTCAAACACAAGAAAGTGCTCTTAAGGAAAACAGGAAATATTTGACTTTAAGTCACTGTTCAAACTTAGGTCCACAAGTAAAACAATGTTTGCGTTTTTGGGCCCAAAAATAGCCATCTGTATTAAGGTGAAATGCACAGGTACATCATGTGAACTTGCTGTTGCGCAAAGTTGTTGTGCTGAATCCCGTTCTAGAAATGCTTTGCTCATGGTGGCAGCTCTCACCTTTTTTCTTTCTAACAGTTGCTGTAAAGCAAAAGCGTAAAAATTAGCTGTGCTTTTTTACTAGTGGGGGAACCTGAATAGCATAAACTCAGATAGTACCAAACTATGACTCCAAATCCCAGAAAAGTTGAAAAGGAGGCTTCATGAACATGGAGCAGGACCAAAGAGTAGAGAGACAAGGTTGAAGCTCAAATAGTCTCTTCCATCAATCATAACAGAATCATAACAGGTGAGGATCACAACCCCGATTCCAACATCATTCTGTCCGTCTTCTAACTGTACGACATGACAGAGGTTTAAATTGGAGCAGCAAAAGCAAGTAACGTAGATTAGCAGTGCTTGCCAACAGCTGATAGTCTTGTCTATGTTACCGTTGAATATCCTCTGTACCTGGATATTGAGCTCTTAGCTTATCATGACAATTATGAAATGGTCACACAGAAAAAGTCTTTTCTGCTACCGAAGATCCTTTCTGCCCATTGAACATCATTCACAGTGACACTTTGAAGATACATAACATTTAATTTCCCTTTGGGATAAGTAAAGTATATTTGAATTTAATTGAATCCAGCAGAGGTAAAGCTGCTAAACATATGAGTAGAATGATTTGTGTGACGTGGTAGAGTTTTTCTTCCATTAAAAACTGTATTCTCTTGAAGCAAATCTGAGAGTTTTTGAAAAAACTCTTTTACGACTGTCCTTTCTGAAGAAAACAACTGTCAAGTAGGTGTCAAATATCAACCCAGAGATGGAATCAGATCGCTTTCCCACTGTAGCATTCCTCCTTACTCCCCCTGTCCCAGATTCCTCCCAGAGCACTTCTTTGTCTGCTGAAGTTCTCAGTCTCTCTTTGTTTGAGCTGCTCTCGTTCTCACGGCTTAGTAAAACTGCTTAACGTGTCAACAGTTATTATTTCAGACAACCTGCTTTGCTTTCTCCTGTTTCTGGAATTTTGTGTCGTAATTATGTGCTGCCACTTTCAGGAGAACTCACCCCATTTTTAAGGGAACAGCCAAAGAGCCGTCATAAGATAATTGCACCTGCTAAGCATGGACATTGTCATTGGGGAGACATTGCCAGTTAATACACACATATTTTACGACACACAGTGGCCCATAAAAGTGAACCAACCGCTTTTCAAAAACCTGATTTTTTGTGATGGAAAAAATGAGTCCAGATTTATTCTGACATGTAACCTGAAGATTTTAATAAAATAATAATAATAAAAAGAAAATCTTTAGGAATTACTTGCCCACTCTGTCTTGCAAAATTTTACTCCAAATCTCAATTCTGACTATCTTCAGGAAATAAGACGTCATTTTAACAGGAAAACTGAAGACTTTTGAGAGCTACTGCATGTGGTTGTATATCCCCAAAATGAATAATAAATATAATGTAGGCAATGTTGTCATTCTAAGTTCTTGACAGAATCATAAAATCTGTGGGCTCAGGAGACTTGTCAAGGCTGGTCCTGGAGGATGATTTCATCCTCATTTCTGAATAGGAACACATCATGTGAACTTTCCTGACTTACGTGGGTGTTTAGCTACATTCAAGTGTGAAGCTGAGTGTGCAACTTTCCTTTTCAGAAAAAAACAATGAAGTTGCCAATATATTGTTATAACATGAAGTTTGAACCGTTTCTGTAAAAATCTGTTATTTATATAGTATCATACAGAAAGAGAAGGTGGGTTTTTATGCATTTGTCAGCTTTTGCCCGTCTTAGTTCTTGGAGCAAAAAGATTCAATCTTAGTAGCTTGTCCGCATGTGTGGTTAACCAATGCTTTTCTTTATGCCCTGCCCTCTGCTTTACCCTAAACAAAGTGATGACTGTCATTTTTTACACAGCCCAAAGCCTCCTAGCTGCCCGGTTCAGAGGAGGAAATGCTGTGCCCTGCAAGTAATTTTGACATTTAGCAAAGGCAGTGGAGTTGACCAGGGAAACAAAGAACCGCAACATGGGAAACCAAACCATCCCTTTGAGGAAAAGTCTTACAAACAACTCCTACAGACCCAGACAGGCTGGGTCCAACTTTACCCGCCAACTGGATTCTGTTTGTCCACCTGGTTATTTTTTGACTCATTTTATAGTGAAACTAGTCTTAAGGTCTCCTCCTCCTTGGAGCTCAGAGTGATTCAGCTTGACACCCACATTCTGTTGTTAGAGGGAGAACATCTGGAACAGGGCAAGGCAAAAACGTCTTAGCCAGGACTACATCTGGATTTCAGGTCTCCTGTTTCTACAGATGGTCTCTCATGTGTATTTATGAAATGATTAAAGTCTGTTGCCAGAAAACTAGAAACACTTCTCTGCTGTTTCCTGCACTCAGCAGAACACGTGCATCCACCGCACAAAGCTTGCAGCATATACACAGAGTATTGCAGTACAGTGTTGTGGTCTGTTTGGAAATTGTGTGTTATCTTATCGCACATCCCAAAAAAAGCCCATCGAACGTTTTATCATCAACATGTCATAAGATTGGCCTTCGTGTCCTTTTTGGTTAGAAGAGGTTTTTGCCTTTGAAAACTCCCGTGGAGTACTACTACTACTGAGACTCCATCATTTGAAAACTGCATTTTGCAGCGTGTAGGTCTGACATCCAAATTTATTAGGTAATCTGAAAAGTTTGACTGAGGTAAACACAAAAAATAAATTTAAGAGACAATTGCTTTTCACAGCACTGCATGTGTTTATAAGGATATGTGCAAGCTTCCAACTTTGTCCCTAATCTGGTATTAGCATTCAGTTCCGTCTGAGAACAGAAACAACTACACCAGTGTGTTTTGCTGATACTGTTTGTCAATTACAGTTTAAGAAAATTTTTTGTTGCTTGCTTCTTATGTGTAAGCTGTTTACACTGCGTATCTGTTGTGCAAAAGCCCAGTTTTCTATCTTCAGTACTTTTTCCCTAGTCAACATGGGCAAATTAACCTTACCTTGTAAAAGTGAAGTGAAGTTGGGTAATTAGCAAACATATGCAACACCTTTTAATTCACACACAGAGACAACAAAGAGGTGTGGTGTTTTAATACCCCTTTAATATTTTATTTTCTTTTAGCATCAGAGACAGTTCAGGTGTTTTTATGAGAATGCAAAACATTTCCGTAACCATTGACGTGATTTTACTCTTGCAGATGCGAATCCTTGACAAATTCCCAATTGAGGCAGGACAAAAGGATCCCAAGAAGAGAATCATTCCTTTCTTGCCAGGTAATATTGTATAACCTCAACGTTGATTCAGCCATTCATGCAAATGGAGCCAATTATAGTGTTCAAACTTGTAATTAAATCATAAAGCTTTTTATTTTATTGCTCTAATAAAATTTTGGGATTTTTAGATAATCTGGATCATATTTTTTTATATACTGTAAACCATAATCATCAATGTTAACACAAAGCATTTTTTAAAAACAATATCACTATCGGTTAAACAAATCTCTATCATTTATCAAATTTTTAATTATTAAATCAAGTGGCTGACTATTTCCTTTCAGAATGGCTGTTTGTTGGCCCTCCTACGCTGTCCACAGCTGTGCCCACCACACTGCATTGTTTTACCAACTACCATGCTGTAGCCAGGCCAAATCAATTTGTGGCTGGCCATGTCAGTAGGAGGTTAGCAGAGAAGGATTTGTCTAATCTGATAAAGTTGTTGTGGGCCGGAGCGGAGGAGAGTAGTGAAGAGATCCTTTGTTAGATAAGTCTCACAGCTCAGCCATGGTCCGTGTTGTTTTGATCACACTGGAGGAACAACATGGCCTGAGCTGTGTTTCTGAAAGGGGACTGTTTGGTCAAATTTATCTTTTAGTTTCTGCTGGAGGTCAGCCCTCAGCCCTCGGATGAGTGTTAGAGTGTAGCAAATGAGGGGGCTCTGTTTTCACTGTCAACAAGCCACTTGAAAAGCTTTTTGGGGGATAAAATGTGTACCTCATTTTTTTGTTTTTGAATTTCACGACTTTTGCTCTGTTTTTGTTCAGGTAAAGTCTTGTTTCGTCGCAGTCACATTAGAGATGTAGCTGTCAAAAGACTGAAGCATCTGGATAACTACTGCAACGTAAGAATTGCATAAAACATTTATTTTTCTTTAATTTGTTTACAGCACACACCAAATAGAGTTTGGGAAACATGCAAACGCTTGCCAACGTCTCTTCAATGCAGGCCTCAGCTTCTCTTTTTTTAATCTCCCCCACCACCAGCCCTCAACAGGAAGGCAGCTTCTCTATCTGTAGTGGTCATGTCCTGTCAGCAGTGATAATAGGACTCCTATGAAAAAAACATGGAAAATTAGGGCATTTATGGGTTAGGAGGAATGAATCAGCAGTTGTGGAGAAAAGTACAATAATCCGCTCAGACCTGTTCCTCTTTTAAAGAAGATGCATTCTTTTCAAAAAGAATGCATGGGAGGAGCGTTACTGGCAATGTTCTTATCTTAGTGAGAAGTTATTGTAAAAGCATCAAACTTTACTGCATATAAATGCAGTTGACTAACAAGCTTTGACTGAATCTCGGTCAAACTGAGATGCAGATACTAGCGTACTTCAGTTTTGGTCGAGCAGATTCACCAGAAATGTCACAAGTTATAAATGCTTTCCAATTAAATTAAATACATATGGATGCTATGTTTATCCACAGGCTTTGATGAAACTTCCTTCTTCCATTTCGGAAAGCGAAGAGGTACTTAAGTTCTTTGAAACCCGACCAGAGGACCTGAACCCTCCCACAGAGTGAGTCACTGGAAATACATTAAAAAAATAACAGCTTTTTTTTTTTTTTCCATAACCTCCATCTCAAAAGTATTCATTCTCCTTTAACTTTTTTTTACCTTGTGTTTTATCACAAACGCAAACTATGACAGCATTTTCAATTGTATTTTATGTGATAGACCAACACAAAGTAAAGGATATGTGAGCTGGAAAGGAAAAATGATGCAGGCTTTACCATTTTCTTTGAAATGTAGTGTGGATATGTATTCGGCCTCTTTTTACTTTGATACATTGATGCCTAAATAAAATTCAGAACATCCAACAACTTTAGAAGACACCTCATTAGTAGAGCCCAGCTGTGGGAAATTTAATCCTAGTATAAATTTTGTGTGGTCGATAATGTGTGACATAGGGTTACCACAGCATTTAAACCTAAACACAACATCTTAAAGGTGAAACATGCTGGTGGCAGTGTCATGCTGTGAGGACATTATTCTGCATCAGGGACAATGAATCTGGTCAGGGCTTAATACAGTGCAATGCTATAAGGAAACCTTCTAGAGACAGCAAACTGGGGCAGACTGGAGGTTTATCTTCTTGTTGAGGACAATGATGGATAACACTTTTTTTCTAAGAACAATTGAAATCCTGTACCATTTTTGTTCTATTTCACATGTACGTTTTAAAATTCATTGAATTATATTTGAACAAGTGAATACTTTTGCAAAGCGCTTTTAAGAGACCAAGTATTGTCTCTTGGGTTGTAAATATTATGTCTGAGTGTGTTTGTCTGGTTCAGCAGCCAGAAATGTTTTTATTTGTGTTGACCCCATCTTGATCCTACGGCTTCATTTTGTCTGAAATGATGGATTAATTCTGGCCCAGAGTCACCGTGTTTTATTAATAGTGATGTCATGGGGGTGACATATGAAGCCAGAACAAATGAAGAGAGATCAGCAGTGTCATACGACTCAGCCAGCTCAGGTCTCAGGGCAGATAAAGGCCTCAGTCAGGTTGTTAGTCATGCTCAGTTCAAAGTCAAAGAGTGGGAGTAATTGCAGTATAGACTGACTGCAATATTTCTGTTCTTTTGTACATGTTTTTAGCTTTCAAATTTAACTTCAGATGAATTTAGGAAATGTATTAGGAAAAGTTTTGATTTTAGGACTTGTTTATTATTCTGACTGAAAACAAGGCTTCTCAGCCACAACCAGGCCCACGACCTCTAACCTCGACTAGCCATGCATGTTAATCCCACTTCAAAGTGAGAGCCTCCTGCAGTCACTGAGACAGTCCAGCCCACCTTCAGCTGAGAGGTGTAAAAGTCATATCACCCATACACTCCAATTACTCATGCTGGAGCTCCACCATTTAAAATGACTACTCATGAGAAGCAGTTGGAATTACGTCTAAAAATCTGTTTGTGATTCTGCAAACATGCCCACTGTAAGGTGCAATTCAAAATAATGATTATGAGCATGCTTTTAAAATCAATGAAAGTGTCAGATAACAGCTAGTTTTCCCAGTTACACCATGCAGGGTTAACACTGTCAGAAGACGTTGTGAAAATCAGGTAAACTTTAATCCTATCAGTGTATTGGATTTGCAATTCATAGGCAAATAAACCCACTAGCTTCAGTACTCGTGTGCTATTCTTGTTGGATTCTGCCACCTAATGTTCAATGGCCAAACACTCACATAATTCAGGAAGGTGTTTTTACACCCATCTAACACCAGAGGGAGCTGCTGAACAAGCAAGAAAAGCAAGAATAATCTTGGCATTAATTGAAATAAATATAGCATACTTACTGTGGCAAGAAGCACATCTTGCATATTTTATAAAATCTATGGTAACATTACTAATAAGGGGAAAAAAAATTACATCATAACTTTGCCAAAACATGCTTTGATATGACCGTATGAACTCAGATTCCAAATTTGATCTTGTTATTAATAAATAGTCTATATATAAAAGGTGATTGTGGATGATGTTCTGTTGCTTTAAGTCTTATGAAAAGTTGTTGGTGAAATGGAGTCTGCAGCTAAATTAGCATAATAATACCAGATTATTTAAAAAATATTTAATAATGACATTTATTTAATATTTGAATGTGTTTGTAGGGAAATTGCAAGATCAATAAATAAAAATAACTGAATTTAGGCAGAGTGATTCTCCATGACAGCCTGTATGTCACATCAAAAGTGGGAAAAGATCCAAAACAATTATATTAGTCTCATGGTTTTTACATCACAAGAACATGGCATTTTATCAGGGTCATGCAAGCTTTTTAGATCCAATGTATGAAGCAAATGGTAGAGACTGTCTCCAGTGCTAAAGTGTTCAGGGAAATGACCACTACTCAAAATTTAGGACCTGGTCTTTAAAGGTTAAAAGATAAAATGCCAAATTGGTCTATATTTTAACTTGTTACAATCTTAGTATGCAACTAAGCTCTGCATGCATTTTAGTGAACTATTGTATTATGATATCAACCATATATTTTTTCAGATTATGTGCAAATAACTCAGTTTAAGCATTTATTTGTTTTGCAACAATTATGTCCGGTTTAATATTCCTCATCCAATCAAACCGTTTCCTGCAATGCCAGACTTTTTGGTGCACATATACACCCTAAACCTAATTCCTTAGATTATTTGCACTTCCCTAATAACTGAACCAAATGATGAATTAGCCACCCACATAAAAACAACTGAAATAATTGTAAAACTCAGGAAGTTTGTTCGTTCAAGAAAAACTTTAGGTTTTCTTGAACGAAAAATTGCAACTCGAAGCTTAATTTGGCAGCAATGTTTCAGCACTGACATCAGTGTCTGCCCATGGCCAAGATTTGCTTCAACTGTTGGCACTTATTTCTGAGTTTACTGGGATTGTGTGTGTTTTGTACAGCGCCATTACCTCCTCACACAAAAACCCTCCATCGCACATTTTCTCTGTGCACATAGTCACTCTGCTTAATCATTGTGATTTGCAGTTCAATGATGTCGACCTGTTGACCACAGAGATTAGAGGTTACTCCTGCAGAGGTAAATCTGAGGTCACGCCTGGGCGTCTCTGTATCATTGTCATGTAGCTGGACAGACACATAGTTGCTTTAAAAAAAAAAAAATTGTGAGAGGAGGGCTAATATCTCACACATTCCTTTCTCGCAGGCCCACTTATGAAGAGTTAGCTGCAGGCTTGTACAAACATAAGGTTTCTCAATACACAAGAAGGGCCTGGACTTTTAAAGATACTGACATATATACAGTGAAAACAGGTTTCTGCTGTGCTGGTTTGGGCACAAAGTCTTAAAGAGTTCAAAGAAACTTTTCTCCTTAGTCCTAATGGTTAGAATTAGGAAGAAAATCCACAGAGCCTGAGCTGTGTGCTCAGTCTCCTCCTGGGAGGAATATATAACTCCACCTCTGAGATTGTGCTGAGGGTCAGAAGTAAGCAGAACAGGTCAGGCATTTACTTCATCCTCAGCTTTTTTCCTCCAAAGCCTCAGTTTTATCTCCACCCAAAAAACACACAATGCATTTCTGATTTCCTACCTCCATGTAAAAATTACAAGTGCATGGTGGTGTTGCCACAGTTTTATTGTGTGGAATAAATAGTATTATATGAAGCTCATCATTGGAAGCTTTCTGTAAATCTGAACAATATTTGGATAGTTTGTTTTGTATTAAGTTTCTGAATTTTGTTTGAAACAAACATTGCAGTTTAAAACATTGTGCATTTGAATTTGAAGTTGCACTGTTTTCTTCCACATTCTCTTTATGAATCTCGTTCCTGATATTTTGTTAACATAAGTGTTTAATTTGTGTATCCATTGTAGAAGTAGCAAATTTACTCACAGATCTGAAAACAATTAAGTCTTTGGGAAAATAGTTTAAAGTAACATTTGTTGTTTGATTGAAAAAAAAACCGTGATTTATTTATTTGTTCAGATTTGCAAATTATCCTCTGAAACGTTTTCAAAAGCTTACAGTGATCAAACGGCTTGATCTGAAAGGCAATCTTTGAGTCAGCAGCAAACTCTATTTAAAAGAGTGTTATTGCAACCTGTTAGTCTTTAGGTCTAGGGGGTTTACAAGATTGGAAAAGTACAAACATATCATTTCTGATCACCATGTCCCTGCTCAGAGGCCAGTAACCAGCCAATTTGTCACAAAGATGGGTCTCTATATAAAATATAGATAAAAACCCTATCAGAAGTGTGGCATCGTCATCTGGCATTAGTAAAGTTTCTTTGTTAACTGAAGATGATAAGCGTGCCACTTGTTAGACAAGTTTTATCCAACCATGCGCTCGTATCCTTGACTGGCCTTGGCTCCGGTCCTGCTGCTGGCCTCTCCAGAGAGCCAGGTGTCTGTTTCCATCTGTGTCAAACCTCAGCTTCTCATCACTCTTCTCTCGCTGCCCAGTTACCTAAATGAGGAAGAGCAGTCATCCCAAACTTCCGAAAATGGTCTTGTGGTTTGAAATATTTACCTGTTCCCACCTCATGAGCCACCCCCATTTATGTTTATGCAGTTTAGGGGATGAGGAGCGATCACTCAAACTGAGTGGACAGCACCTTAATGAGGAACTAATTAATGCATTTGTCATGTAGTCATTTTGTGTTTCTGACAAATTTTAGTAATTGCAAAATAATTGCTGTATAACTCCTCTGGCACAGGTGGGGAATAAATGACAGACATCAAAAATGATCTCTTCTGAATGAGCTAATGCTGTGCACAAGCAAAGCAAGAAAATACACTTTTGCATTTGATTTAACGGGTGCAACATTTAGAAAGAAACTTAAGAATTAATAAATACATAAATGTATTTAACCAATCAAGGATTAAAATATGTACTTAAAAAAATCTAATAGAGACTTTTCTGTCAATGGATTTGCTATTTCTGGTCACACACTGACATTTAGAGTAAGCAGCAGCGCAGTGAGTGGAAATGTGCTCCTCTTTGACTTTAGTAGGATAAAGAACAGAACAGGTTCTCTTACACTAATGATCTGAGTTTAGCCACAGTCTGAACTTAAGAAAGAAGCCTTTCACATCAGAGCCTGAATGGGACTTCACAGGGAGATATGACACTGTTATCCGGTCAATAAATGCCGTTCTGTTAAAACTAGGCAGCTGCCTGGCACGGGCATCTAATATTAGAACCGATATAATGCATTTACACACGGCATGCTGGCTGAAGTTTTGCTTTGGCTCCGTTTTTGGCATCATTACTGTACGACTCACCCATTTCTGTCCCACCCGCACTCCCTCCCTTTAGTCGTGGGTCAAGTTCTGCATGCATTCTCCACAAGGGCTTGGCTGATAGTTGTGTGCCAACTGCACTCGGATGGTCTGCATTAAGAGGTTCAGATGTAACCAGTTACCAGATTGATCCGGTTCGATCAATGTCCACTCCCTCTGATCATGGTGCTCTGGTGTTGTTTCTTTTTCAGAGACTGTGGAGGATCTGGAAAACGGAAATCAGGTAAGAACATCTCTGAGCCTTTGCCATTAATGTTTGATAGACTTTTTGATTTGCGTCTATTGATAGTCTGGCATTAAGGTCATGTTGTAGAGCTACATCAAATATATTTTGCGCAAAACTTGCTTAATCAGAAATTAAATGTTCTTCAGATTTCGATTGACACACTCCATATGTAATACTCCATGGTCTTCTTGGCAAAATACGCAACAGGTATCGTTAAAGAGCCATGGGAAGCCTTTGCATAAACCTAAATGCAAATGAGTCTTTAATCAAAACCTAGTGCTTTGGTCAGATGAGACTAACTGCAACAAACACTCCGGTTGTGTCACAAAAATCACAGTAGAATCTGATTAAAAAAAAAACAAAAAAAAAACATATGACTATTGATGGAAGCATGGTGAAAGATCTGTGAGCTTGTAGGCTTTTTCTGCAATAAAAGCCTTGCCATCTTTACCTTGGGTGCCAATCAGTACACCACTGTTTACCACAACTTAATAATATGTGAACTGTTTAATACAGTGCATGGAGACCAAGACCACCTGTTAGCGCCTCTTCATTTCCTCTGCCTGCTTTGGCTTTTGGGTTAACCTTGCTGTGTGTGTGTGCGTGTGGGTGTGTAAGAGAGTTCAAGGAAGACAGAGAGTGTGACTCAGCTGAGCATGGGGATATGAGCGTAGGAGTCAGAAGGAAAAGTATGAAGGCAGTTTGGTGAACAGCTGTGCAGATTTTGCATGTGCACGCTCTTGCATGCATGCAGTCTTAGAATACCCACATGTATTATTAAACTAAATGCAGTCCGATGGAGCTTCTTTGGCCATCCTTTCCATAACGGGCTGGAGCTATGAAGGCCTGTGTCGTAGCTGGCCCATAAAAGTTTCAGTAGGTGAAAAGTGGACACAACTTTGTTTTCTTTTTGTGGGTGGAGAGGCTGCGGGGAGTTGTCACCAACATGAAATAAGATCTCTACCTTATTTCAGCATTCATTCCATTGCATTGAGGCGGTAGATGATGGGAGATTCCATCCACATAGAGAAATGGAAAATTTGTCTTATTTCAGCTGTGCATGTGTGAGTGTGAGAGAGTATGTGTGTGTTAAGCCTATATTCAGCCTGTGGAAGCTATCAGACCGGTTAAAAATCCTTGAGCCATTTTCCATATAGTGCTTCTCACTGCTCAGCTCATATTAATTAGTTCTTAATTGTCAATGGTTAGTAATGAAAACAATGATGAGAACACACAACAACCTAGCCCTAAGATTTTGTTCCTTTTGTTGATTTGGAAACATTTACTGTAGTCCCCTTTCTGGACATTAGTGGTTTAAAAGTAATATTTCCCTTTTAAAGCAGGATAGCAGATAAAGTGAGTCTGTGGTGAGTTTTTTTTTTTTTTTTTTTTTTTGCTGTACTTGCAGCTTATAGGTTTCATAATTATATGGTGCTAGGGTATCCAGAAGAGTTTCCTGAACCCCTGCCCACAAAACTCTGAGTGGTTAGGGGTTCAGCTCTGTTTACCTGGCAAGCAGAGGAAATCGGAGAATCACTAACTACAAGCTGATAATTCACTTCAAGCTTTCAATCCCTTTGTTGCGATGACAGTGCTTCCATGAGATTTATTGGTGTCAAAATTAGGTTTGAAATTCGTATGGTATGCTGTTACCATATGAATCTCATTTGGTTTCATACTAACAAATTTAAAAAACAAGAAAAACCAAAAGAACCAGATGGATAAAATAATTTAATGATGGGCTGCAGTGGTTCAGTTGCTAGGACCAAAAGTCTTTGGTTCCAAAAGCAAACAAAGCCTTTCTTCACTTTGTTTATATTGTGTCCTCTTACATTTGTGGGTAATGTTGCGGTGCTCTGGCTTCTTTGTATGGTCCAAAAATCGGAATTTTAATTTGTCTCTAAAAATCACCTTTGGAGGCCCTGCATTGTCACTTTTAAACAATGGATCGCAAGTATGATGCACAGTTTTGTCTTAGTCTGCGAATTTGCATCATACCTAAATTTAGCCACTGACCCGTCCATGATGTACTCTTGCCCAATGACCTCTGGAGATGGGCACCAAACCCTGTGGTACAGATGATGGATGGATATATTCTTCTATGTCATGCATGTGGTTAAATGGAGCAGCTTAAAATGCAACTAATGACAACACAGAAATACCAGAATTTCAGCAAAAAGCTTGTTTTACAATAAACCTTGAAACCAGAAACCAGAAACCAGCAACTGCTAAGTAACAATTATTGGAGATTTTCTCAAAGTGGGGAAATGAAAAATGGTTTATATATAACAGAAACTTAAACAAGTTTTTTTTTTTTTTTTTACAAATATCCAACAGCAGGTCTTATTTGTTGTTTTGAAGTAAAATTTTGACCTTTTTTTAAGTTGAAACAGCCCAGGCTTACTAGTGCATCACAGCCGTCCTGCCGTTTTATGGAGATCTTCTGCATCCTTTCCATCATATAAATGAGCTTTTAGGCTTGACTGCTTGTTAGCATAAATCATTGTCAGACGACTGCAACTGATAAAGAAACATGCTGTCATAACAGGTCTGAGGTTCAGGAGCACCGTGCCATCTTCGAAAGCATCAGTTTATTTATTTATTTTTTAAATATGTGAATGTTAAACAAACGTTAGCTCCTCAGATCTAACTTGGAGAAAAAAAAGTAGGAGAGAAAAAGATTGGAGTGCTTGGGGGTGTGTAGTGCATGTGAAAAGCAGCTGGAGAGGAGAGGACAGCCTACGTGGCAAGTGGGGACCATGTTGATGCACTCTCAGTGCAAGACTTGCTGTCCTTCTTTTTGCTGCAGCTCTTTGGAAATGGCTACTGTCTGTATACAGTACAGAGCATGTGGTTGTTTCTGCATCAGCTGCATGCTTATAGGTGGGGGCAGGGTAATGAGTCAGACACTGGGTGGGTCAGGAGGTCTGCATGTTTGTTTGTATTTGCAGATGGATGCGATTGCAAACTAGAGAAGGAAGTCATTAAGTTCAGCCAGTTTTTTCTAAAAGGCTTTGACAATCCAGCACTCGCTTCTTTCTTCTCTTTTTTTTGGAACAGTTGCAGATTCTGGCTTATGCCACCTTATTTAGTTCTGTTCAAACTTTTGTCACATTTTTAAATCTCGTATGTGAGTGTGCTGTTAAATAGTTTACATGCAGAAGGAACTGACAGGTTTCATTACGCCCGGTTAGCTGAAGAGTGGGCCGAGCCGGAAGATGATAATGAAGGAAGTCTAAACCATATCTTTCCTCAACTGTCATAGGGAATGTGATATCTCCATCAAACAAATTAGATGAGAAGGAAGTGCTGACAAGAATGCAGCAGAAATATTCAGATAAAGCGTTCGGCTGAGACTTGGGCACAAAACAATGTTCTGGACTCCATACAGATACCACAGATGGAGGAGCTGATGCATACAGATGTTTCCATCTTAAAAAAGGAGCAGTAAACGTCGTTGTTCTTGCTGACTCCAGTATTTACTGCTGTTTTCCTTTTAGTTATTAGTTTTTTCCCAAATAAAAATAAAATACAAAGGGACTGATCAAAGTGGTGCAGCCAATTTTGAACCTCGGTACGTTAATTAACAGCCTTCAAAATATGTTTTTCCATCAATCTGGCTGTAAACCGTCATTATGGAACAAAGACGACGTCACTATCTGCTTGAAAGGAAGCAATCGTTAAACTAGTGTTTTACTTTTTAAAACGAGGGCAAATTGATTTGGAGTTGACATGTTTATTTGTCTTTGGTATCTTATACTAGGGAACAGCACAGTTACCATAAATCTGTAAACATCACTCTCTTCATACTTCATTTACTCTGAGTTTTCCAAATGACTCCTAATACTTCCAAGTCCAGCTCAGCTTACAACAAATATAAATTGAATGCTCCAAAAGTTGGCCTCTTTAGCCTGTTTTTTTCAGTTTGGCTTTCAATCTACTCTCTTCCAATTATCCCCAGCTGGATTAGTCTCCATTTGCAGTGACTATGAGGTTCTTCCCCAATTTTTGGAACCACCTCAGGGGAGGACAAGCCGGACTGAGCTGGGTGTTGCACGCAAGTGGTTCGATAGTCAGCAAACTGTGTTTGTTGCTTAGCTTGTGAGTTTACTTCAACACAAACATCTCCATTTTCAGTCCTCAATGAGACTGTGGACATTTGTTGTTAACTCTGGTGGCACTTATGTGTGGTGCGTTCACTGATTAAACAACGGTTTGATTTTTAAGTTTTCACTATTCAGTGGTATTCAAGTGGTCAAGATGATTGCTTGGTGCATCTCAAACTAAAAATATATATTTGTGAGAAGTAAAAAATGTACTCCAGTGTGTAAAGACACATTTCGGCTATGAAATATTCCCAACCAATAGCATCTGTTTTAAGACTTGAGGGAGAAATTTCTCTATCATCTTTGAAATGATAATTGAAACTACATTTAATGTACTAAGCTGAAATTGCTGTGTGGTTTTCATTCTCTCATGTTAAAACTGTGCTCTGGTTAGGAGTAAGCTCTCTCCTCCCTTAAGCCAAGACCAGGGCCCATACTGGCTTCTCTGTTTCTGATAAGTGACCATTTGTCATACCAGACTCCCACCCTGGAGGCAGAGCTGAAGGGTCTCGCTCAAAATAGTTTTAGGACAGAAGCGGTTTTGTCCGAGAATAAGAGCTCAAATGTGTAAGGCTTTTCCAACACGCAGTTGCGTTACAATCCACGGTCATAAATTTTAAGAAGGAATTGACAAACCTGAACACGCGAGTGTCAAAATGTGTCAACTTTGCATGTTTTCCCATTTACTATTAGTTTATATTAACCATCCACTGAGCCATGATGCTTTTCATCAAGTCCTAACCTTTAATTTGGGAGAAGGAATCATTGCATTTCTGGTGCAACCATGCACAGAGTAATTCCTTAGTCTTTCATATTTTCTCTTCTGAGAGATTTTGATTCGGCTGATGGTGTTGACTATTGGCATTATTATAGCAAAGAGAAGACAGAAAGAGAACAATTAAAAAGATGACACTACTATGTTGCACAATCTGTTTTAAGATTTGAAGATATTCCATGTGAATGAAATTCTCTTCATAATATTGAACACTGAAGTGGCCCTTCCCCACCATGTTTACATCTGGGTTTTTAGTAAAACTTAAATGTCTTTAGACTGTAAAATACTAGCTGATCTTCGAATAATAATATTCAATAATATTGCTCCTGTTCTGCCCCCACTTCTCTTTTCGGGGAACGCATACTGATTCAGTGACACGAGTACATCTGTACTACAATGATCAGCAGATCTGTGTCTCCTTCTAATCCAGCTGCACATCTGCTGCCAATGACTCAAACAAAGGCATTACGCTTTGCTAGATTTTACTACTCTTAGCTAAATTATTCCTCCGTAGAGATTTTCTGGGGCTCAAAATGTGGAGTTAACACGTAAAGACTTTCAAGTCCTAAATAGTGAAAATTAAAACAAAACAAAACAAAAAAAACTTAACAACACTTTGGAATAAAATTGTAGCATAGTCTCATGGTGATGAATCATTACATCTCTCTCAGTGGTTATGATCTCCGGATGGGGCTTATGATGGAGCGAGTGTTTGAGGGTGGGGGTTGGATGGAATTAGGACGTTTGGGTGTGCCGGGGTGGGAACAGGAGACAAATTTATAAAGTTGAGTGACGACAGATAAGGAGAAAGTGGCCTCAAGGAATAAATATTGGAACTCAAGACGAAACACTTTTGAACTTAAAGCATCTAACGTCTGAGTACTCCACATTCAGTACAAATGTACTGAATGTACATTCAGTACATTCAAACACATATTTTCATCTTTTCAGTACAATTTTGAACTGAAAAGTTCAAAATTGAACTTTTTGTTCAATTTTCATATCAAGATAAAAATATCATCTTGATATTTTCAGATGAAGGTCGGCGTTTCTTTTAGGTATTAGGTATTTGTTCATGCAGCTATCAGAAATGTAGAGCCTGGGAGTTTTATGCAATGTCTGACACTATGTGTACCATCTTAGCAAACAAGGGTTTGAAAAATTTAATGATTAAAGTTTTAAGACTTCACAAATGTGTTACAGTTAACAACAGTACTCACCTGTAGTCTTTTTGAAATGGTTAGTTTTGTGACAAATTTGACCTAGGTCATGTCCAGGGCTGTTTTCACTCACGTTTTTCTCTCATATTTTCTTCTTGTTCTGGCTGTGTCTTCCTGCTGTTGCAAAACATTTCATTTCCTGAATGGAGCCAAAATATCAGCGTTTGCCTTTCATTTCTGTTGACTTTGCTGACAAAGTCTTTAGTCCCTCTCATCTGGCCTCACTTCCCTCCCCCCCATTCCTAACAGCACTAGTGAATTTCTTAGGCATCTTTTGAGAAATAAGCATCATTGTATTATGTTAGTCCCACTTACTTTATAAAATATTGACTTATTTTTTTTATCAGTGTCCATTTTGTGTGTAATTATTCCATATGTTTCACTTAGTGAATTTAGTTACTGAAATACGTTCAACTGTATTCCCAATATATGAAAATGACATGTAGGTCTCATATTTCACTGGGTTATTCAAACACATGAACCAGCTCTGATATAAACCATTCCAGTGTAGTTCTGATATAGTTAGGGTCATTGTGCTGCTGGAAGATGAACTTCCACCTTAGTCACAAGTTTTGTTCAGCGTGTTTTCATCCAGGATTGACTTGTACTTAGTTGCATCTTCCCAACATCTCTGAGCAACTTCCCCACATTATCTGTAGAAAAGCATCCCATAGGAAGTTTCTGTCTCATTGTTTCTAAACAAATGTCACAGATCTTCACAGATAAGATCTACTTATGATAGTTTGCACACAGCCAGATGTTGACTGCATTGGACCTTATTTAGGGCTTTAGAGTAAAAATTGTAAAATACACACTACACCTTTCAGATTTTTATGAAAAAATGTTTTTATATGATATCCCAATGAAACTGAAGATGTGCACTGATGTTTAAGGGGAATGGATACATTTGCAAGGCACTGCACTTGCATATTTATTACTGCTGTGGGGAACTTACTGATCTTGAAAAGAATAAGGAATCAAAATAAAGCCAAGAAATAGTAAAACATCAATTTAATGTCAATAGTCATCTTTTTATCTTAACAAATACATTTGAGGTAATTTTATAGTATATGACAATAAACTGACAACAGTTGAAAAAATAAAATACACTGCTCTAAATGAGCAATTGTTGCATTAATTTGAAAACTGGTGAGGTTTTTAGGGTTTATCAGTATTTGAGTCACAAGTCACAATTAATTGTAAGTAAAGTAGTTGTCACATTATTTATGTGACGATCAAGTATTTTTTTTTCTGCTTCCAACTTTGTGGTTTGTCAAAACATCTTGCATAGATAAGCCATCAGAAACCACAGCCCAACCACAGTAACCGAGTGTCAGACTCTTTGGCAGCATTATTCAGAGAGATGCTGATGAGGCTGGGTTTAGATTTGTAAGGTAATAGCTCTCCCATATTGGAGATACGGTTCATAAAAAGAAGAGTGAGGCTTCAAGTTTCTTTTAATTCTTTTTACTAGAGTGGATCTTAGTTCTTGAATTAATAAAAATAAAAGCAATTCTTTCTGAAAGCAGTTTGTTCTAATCCTTCCTAAACAACTTCAGACCCACAAACTAATCACTGTGTGGCAACTGTGATGAGTATTGGTTGAACTATGTAGCATTGCGAATTTTACCCACTTGCAGTGCCTCAAAAAACTGTTCCTGCCTTAACTTATTTTTTTTTTTAATTGATCTCATTACATCCATGAACTTGGTGGAATCACTGGTGGAAGCTGCATAACACTTGATAGAGATTCACCTTCCAACAGAAAAGCAGCCCTCAGCTACAATGTTTAGAGTATATTCACATCCTGCAATGGCCCAGTCAAAGTTCAAACCTACAAATAGGACTCTGTGTCAACACTGTCACAGATTTTCTCCATCCAATCTGGCTTAGTTAGAGCTGTTAGCTGAATAAGAATAGGCACAAATTGCAGTCTACAGATGTAAACAGCTGGTAAATCAGATAGAAATACATTACTGTATTAAACAAGTTATGCACTCTTTAAATGGCTCCACAAATCCAAACATGTCTTTGTTTTGTTTTAGAGGTCACTTATCTTATTTGCGTATGAACCAGAAATCTGGTGCAAAGATGGGTGGTAAGTCTGTCAGGAACACAGCAACAAAGCGAATGAAAAAGTCACTGCCAGCGTTTATATGGTTAACGTAGCGATGTGGCGAGAAGAAAAGTTCTATTGGCTGGGCTGCATGCTGGAGTCAGAGCTCTAGTGTTTCACAGAGCCACAGGTCCACCCCTCTGTGCAGAACTCCAGCCCCTTCATCTGGTTCCATTTAAAGACCCTAGTGCCGACTCTTATGATTGGCTTACACCACCCCCCCTACTCTTCCTCCAGCTCCAACCCCACTGAGGAGAAGGAGGCTTTTTAGCAGATGGTTTATTTTCCAAGGGAAACTATTTCTTTCTCAGAAATTTCTGTCCTGTCTTCAGTTGGCTTCAGCTCTCTGTTCTCCATCTGCACTGCTGTTGCAATTCCTTCAAAATATTGTGCTTGCATGCCCAGCTGCATCTGATGACCTGGGGAAGGACACGTTCACTTCAGCAAAAACAGAATGGATTTTCGCCTGTAATGGCCTGATCATTTTCTTTTTGAAGTTCTTTTGATAGAGCTTCGACTGCTTTATTGCCCTTGATGTTCAGCTAGATGGGGTTGCAGCTCTATGGCTAGGCTGTGGGGAAAATGCACTGAACCCTGTGAATACTGCAATTGGCTACACAGACAGAGGGGTCTATGGCACAACGGGTGTCCAGCAGCCGTTCGCGTGGACCTATGGCTGGCAGCTGGCTGACAGCATGTTTTTTCCCGTCAACACCAGGTCTGGACGCTTCGGACCCCATGCTCCTGGAACAGTACGTGGTGGTGGCCAATTACGAGAAACAAGAGCCTGCAGAAATCAGTCTCCAAGCGGGTGAACTGGTCGACGTCATTGAGAAGAGCGAGAGCGGTGAGTAATCAAAACAAAAGGCGCCATGTGTTGCTATGTGTATGTCAGGCTCTGACTGACAGTTCATCAAATATTGTGTGTGCCTCCCAAACCAGCCTTTCACCCCTTTTCTACAAACTTTGATTGTTGTTACTAATCCCCATCTGGAGACTTTATTTGGCTCGAAATTAGCGCTGTTTTTTTTTTTTTTTTTTTTTTTTAACCACTGTTGGTTTTGGCTGGGAGCCAAAATATTGCCTCGAGCAAGAGGAATGTGTTCCAGACTCATATTAATTATTCTTCCCCACTTTAATGGGAAGCCAGAAGGACATGCCAGGTTTACAAATGCCAGCTGCAGAGAGCCCTTAGTCAGCTATTTAACCTCTGGAAAGAGCCCAGAGACAGTGTGAAGATGCTGTTTTAAGGTGCACATAATTCAGTGGGACAGTTGTAAATGTTTAATGAGTTGCTTGCATGCTCAGACGACTCAAATCATTTAAATTGACAAATTTGCTGTGACGTGTTTAGATACTGTTTTCAATCACAACAGACACAAGTAGTTACTTCTAATTACTTTGAAACAAAAACAAAACAAAGAAAAGAAAAGAAAACAAAACAAAACAAAACAAAGCAAAAAAAAAACCCCAAAAAACCCAACAAGAGATTCACCAGTCAGAATTTTGTGGCTGAACTTTGGTAGAATTTCGGAGTTCACATTGTAATTTGTCCTTAGCATCTTACATTAGTGATTAAAAAAAATCAAGCATGACTAGAAGCACAGCCCTACTGTGTATTTACCAGAATAACGGGCGCCCAGTCTGTTTTGCACCACCGATGGACCTGTTGGTTCACGGACTGGCTGGGTGGGTGGCATCTATTCTGTGTAAAAAAGCTATGACAGAGAGAACTGGGGTTGTCCTTTCTTCCTCCAGGTTAGCAATGATACAGAATCCAATAAAACCTTTTTGCAATGCCACACGCTGTTGTGTTCCTTCATACAGGTCAAGTTTACCAAGAGGAATACACAGATGTCACAAAGAAATGTGCAGTTTTTTTCCCCCACAAATACAACATTTCCCCATTGTCATTGTAAAGAAAATTGAAATTATATTTATTCTTTTCCTGGGGTTCAGCCCTAAAAGACTGAAGACTGAATTCTTACCTTGACTTACCTTACCTTAAGAATCTAAGTGTTAACAAGAGGGTTGCTAAAATTTCCAATCCAGTATCCTCCATGGCAGACAGGGGTTGAAAGCTGAAAAGGAACAAAAAGAGAAATTATCTACTATAAGGCTTGCTCTTTCTCATTCTCTCGCAGCCTGTTAACTGCTGACATGTTTCAATAGGTAGAAAATAAAGTTTATTTTGTAAATAACATCTTAAATCTCTCTGCTTTCTTCACTCAGTAACAATATCCACACCAAAGACCCTTGATTTTAGTGTGACCTGTTTGCTGTTCTGAGAAAAAAAACAAACAACAAAAACAAACTTTTTGAGTTTTTGACCAGGCCAGTCGCCAGTTACAACCGATCAGATTGTAAATCATCTCATTCTGGTCAGCAGCTGATTTCTTTGTGCTTCTCCACAAAGATGACAACATATATCTACACATATCAACAAATGAATGCTCCAAACCTGGTCTAAGCACCTGCCTGACTCACTTTCTGAAATGTAATTTCTTATACAAAGCCAAAGAGCGACTGCAGAGTCAAAGGCCTGGTAACAAGGACTGACGTTCAGCTTTAACGGTCTGCTGAGACAGTAAAACAGTAATGGGAATCATGTGTTCCTTCGAGCCAGAAAAGAGAAACAGAGATGCAGCAGGAAACTGTGACGAAGAAGGCATGTTGACCTGCCTCTTCACGGTGGGTGTGAGTACCACACTGGTCCTTATGGAAGAAGGTCCACAGAGGTGGGTTACTTTGAAGTGTCACATGTCCCGCCTTCGGGTTTGTGGAAATGTTTTTCCTCTTTGCTCCAGATGAGTTTCAGCCCAATGGGGAGCCACAGTCGGGCGGATATTCCTGCACCTTAAACTGCTTTTGTCAGCGACCTTATATAAGTTATTTCCAACATGAATTTAAGCTGTATGGTTCTGTGCTTTTACGAAGAGGCCCTTTAGGATTGACAGTTTGTGCTCAGCAATTTGCAACCTCATAGGAGATGATCTGCCAATATGTCAGGCGTTGTAGAAGTTCTGGAGAATTAAGACTTCCACTTTGGTTACAAGATCCCTTTGCATGAGATCTTGTGAAATTAAAAAACACACAACAGTCACCTCTATTTTTATATTCTTCAGACTCTATGGCTTTTAGACATTTATTTTTAAGTTTTATTAAAGGAAGTTGACAAGAGTCATCCAATAAACACTTTTCCTCGGGTTGGTTGACAATACTTGTTTGCAAAAGCAGTGTAGAACCGCCACTTTTAATTTTTGCAACATTTTTGGAAACTGGTGGAAAAAAAAACAGAAGTGTTGAAATAGTGATAAACATGACATATTTCACAAAAGCAACAAAATCGCTAACAAAACAGTTTAGGATTTTTCTTGATTTCTAGCTACATGTGGCATAGAAAGGAAAATATTGGAAGACAGGGTTTTAGATATATACTAACAGTCTCTTTGACAGTTTTATTGCACAATAATCCTGTTGCATGAATAAATACAACCCTTTTCTGCACTTATTCTTCTCTAAAATCTGCACACCTCCTGCAGTGTAAGTCAGTTGAAACCGCTTCATTTGGCTGGGTGATATTACGCCATATCTCTCTGCCAACACTAACAAGACCAAGTGTGTCCTGAGAAGATTTGAGGGCTCACTTGATTTAGGATCCACTTCCTTGCAGGATAAGTACAAGCCCTTTAATGGTGTCTGACAGATTGCTCAGTGTAATACGCAGCTACATGGCGAATGTGCTGAATTAGAGGCACTAAAAGTGTCTGCTTCATTTGATAAAATGGGTTGCATAGATTTTCAAGTTCTGCAGATTTAAATCAGTACGACTCTGTGTGCTCAGTGTTTTTGAGTGGAAAAGAACTTCAATAACGAGTCATGCACCCTAATTTTGCTATTTACACTTTATTTTATTTTTTGGAATTGTATGTCAGATCAGCAAAAACAACATTTTATTTTGAAGTGAAATAATGAACCATTTCCAAACTTATACAGATAAAAATATGAGAAGTAAGTTGCATTTATGTGTTTTTCACCTCTCCTACCAGCATTTTTTCAAAAGCAGTTTTTGTGGTATAGTCTCTGTCAGATTTGCCCATCTAAGGACTGAAAAATCTGTAAAACCTTACAATAAACTATGTCTGTAGACATAGATTTCTAATTTTTACCACAGATTTAAATTGCATTTAAACCTGGAGTTTTTTGCTACTACGTCATTCTAGTATACCATTATGCTTTGATTTAAACTACTTCTATGTAGCTTTGGGTGCATACTGATGGTTGTCCTGCTGGAAAGTGAATGTCCACCTTAATCTCAAAGCTCTCAGCTTGAGGTTTTTTTTATTTTTTTATTTTCAGAATTCCTCTGTATTTATCCCCATCTCCTTCATCTCCCTATCATCTGATATGCTTTGCTGTCCATGTTGAAGAACAGCATCCCCACAGCCTAATACTGCACGCAGCGTGGGGATGTTGTGGTAAACTTTAAACATTCCTTTTGCCTCTCTTTGAAACAGGCCAGATTTGTGAAGTGGATAACTTATATTTATCACATCATCTGATTTTTCCACCTGAACTGTGGATCAATGCAGCGTTATCTTGGCCTTCTTCGTTATCTTGCATAGCTTCTTGGTTTAGATTGACAGCCATGCCCGTCTAGGCTATGCATACAAGACTGAACAGTGGTGTGTCAGATGCTTAGGTTATTGTTTTATGACCTAACTTCGGTTTAGACTTCTGCACTATGTTACATCTGACCTGACTCATGTTGCTGTTGGTCTTCACGATCGGGTTTGTGTACTAATATTCTCTGATAACTATCTGAGGCCGTCACTCAACAGATGAATTGCTACACAGATTATTCGACACAGAAGGTTTACAGCAATCTACTTATTAGGAGACCTCTAAAGCCAACTGACTGCACTGGATTCAATTTATGTATCCATAAAAAATAAAAAAATAAAACAACAAAACAAACATTGATAGTTTTCCTTTAAAAGCATACAATACTTTGTATTATTTCATCACATACACTCCCATCAAAAATACATTAAAGCTTGCGGTTGTAATGGAGAAACTTTGAATAATCCAGAGGTATAAATATGTTTGCATGCTTTTGTCAATGGAAAGCTAAACTTTTTTAAATTATTTTTTTCAACACTGAAGACCTTAACAGACATCCTGCAGTAAAGTTACTGTACTCTAAATATTGACTGCAAATGCAGTCTCCTGCAGCTATCAGCCTTTTCTTACTTTGGTTAGATAACATATGGCTTTTACAGGACAGGAAATCTAGGTCAGACTTATAGGCGAGCTCAGCTTTCTCTACTTTTCCAGCCTGCTGTCCCAAGCCAAGCGAGTATTTTCCATTGCACTGCCTTGACGATACAGTTCGTGTTGTGCTCTTTGTTTCAGTTGGAACAGTAGCTTATGCAACTCAGTGGATTGTTGGGATTAAAGCAGACTGAGTTGTTTTAAATTAGATCGGTGCGTGCATGATGGCATCACCGGTTGTAACAACCAGCAGAAAGATGGTTGTCAAAACATTGTGTCACAAAGATTTGTGAAGATAACAAGTAAGCCGTAAATTGAGCAGTTCGCCGAAGGACGTGTTGAATCAACATTTTCGTCTTTTAATCATAAACTGTGTCCTTCCTCCTTCTGCTGTCCTTATTATCTGCCTACTTTATGAGTGAGGAGATGTTGGCTCAGGATTAGCTTTCTGCAAGAAACTCGGACAGAAAATGGAAAAAGCAATTTGCTGCCAAAGTTAGTGGTTCAGAGAGGTTGGTTCATTATAATGGCTTAATGGATCCTCCAGGACGCCTCCTACATTTACACTCTGGAAAGGTTGCTATCCAAATGCAGGCTAGCAGCTTTGCAGGTCAGTTCACACACTTTAAACTCATCAATTTTAAACTTTGCACCCTAATTAAAGCTGTCAGAAATTATTTTTTTTAAAATTGCACTTATACTGCTAGAAAAACTGTCATAGTTGCAAACATTTTCAATGCACCTCAAGAGCAACACACAGGATTTTGCTCTCAGTGCTCTGCTAATATTTTCTTTATATGACATGGGGTATTATGGGATATTACACGTTTTCCTGAAGTCCACAACAATCTTTTATCTTTTTAATGAATTAAATGTTTTAAGTAATTTAAAAACCACTGCTGATCAAAAAACAAACAAACAAACAAACAAAAAAAAACATTAAAGGTCTTTAATTGTAGCAGGACAATGGTGTCTACTGCCTACTGCAAAAATGTTTCTAAAACAATTGGGCCAGGTTGACTTGGTTTGCTTTTCTTCCTTATAAAATAAAATCATTGATTGAGAACTGCTTTTTATATTTTCTGAAGTTATTTTTGTCTGGTTTGGAAATGTTCTTATTCTTTTATAACATTAAATGTGACAAAAAATCTAAACCACAGCAATTCTGTAAGTGGACAAACAATTTCTTTGAGCCCTTTAAAGCCAACAATTAAAGCTGCAACTCTGGCACATTAGTTTGATTTTACAATGACAGATGAGGGAAACATTAGTAACCAGAGTGGTTAGTAATGTTTCCTTGCAGTTTTGTATTTCCTTGAGTTTGTATATTCAGAGCTAGTGCTAGTGCTTCTTTCCTATGTTCAAAAGCATGCATTTTTGGTTAATTGGTCTCTATCAACAATATGGGACACAAGAAACAGTCCAAATATTATGTGGCACAGCCAATACTCTAATAAATCTGGCATAAGCAATTAAACAGTAAACAGGGTGTATAGGACTGTAGTTAGGGTTATAAACAGTGTTTTTAGTTTGGGAACTAACAATCTGTAGTATTTATTGGGTGCACTGACACCTTACCTTCAGTTCTTCAGAACTTAATAGAATGACAGATGTTTTATACTGGCAAACAGTTTGTTGTCAAGGAATGTAGAAATTGTGAAATGCTGCCTCTTTGCAGATTCTCGTTTCGGGGAAACTTCAAAGCTTAAATATAACGATGTTTACTCCAATTCTGTGCCGGATGTGGAGGAACAGCTAAGAGGCAACGTCTTTGCTGTTTTTCCTCGAACCTTCAGTTTACCAGCTTGGTATTTGCAGTTTCAGCAGGAACATGTTTCCTTGTATAACAGAGGAAAAAACCTATAATTCTTGTCAGCGATGCTTGCCAAGTGTTAAATGTCAGATTTTTCTTGTGCAGAGGTTGCCGCAGCAGATGGAAGACACATTATCCAGTCAGAGCAATCCCCATCCTTCACATTCCTTCAGGCTAACGCAGGAAAGACTAACGACCATCCAAAGAAATTAACCTTAAACTGTATTTTTAGATATGGAAAGTCAAATGGGTGGCTTAAACCAGGCATTTCAGCCCCAGACAGCAGCTTCTATATGTTGCATCTTTCAGAGGCACAACAAATATAGAAGTTGTAAAAGTAGTCACAGTAGTGGTCAGAAGTCCTTCAGAAGAGACAAAAACAACTTCTCCGAATCAAAGGTTGACTGGCTGGATGTTTTTTAGAGTCAGTCCTTATGCTGAAGGACTGCTGTGTGTCAGCCAGTGGAGCCAGGAAAGCAGATGAGCCATAGTCCAAGGCTTTGTTCAGAACATGAGGGGATCCTTTCAGAAGCTGGTAGAAGTGAAGGTTGTTCATCAACATAGGTCTAAAATGTTGTTTTGTGCCGTTTTTGGCTCCCACCTTTCCTTGCCCCTGTGCCTCGGGTAACTGCTGGTGGGTGCGTTAGATCGCATGGTTTACCTTTTCATTCTTTCATTTCAGATCTACTGCTGATAAATTCAGACAATTGGAAACAAATGGACTTTTCGTCTCTCCTTAACAGTGGGGTCATGTATCTGTATTTCTGGTGAGCCCAGGCATTGCTCATCATTTCAAGTCATAAACAAAGTTACTTCATGGTACTGACCGTGTTCTTCTCCCATTCATAGTATATGGAAGAGTAATGTCTTCATGGTTCAAAATTTTATATGGGTAGGGATAAATTTGCAGGGTGCAATGGCATACTGTTTTGATCATGCCATTGCAAAAGGTGCTATATATCATATTTGCACACCTCAGTTTTGTTTTGGGCCTCTGGTATCTCCTGCCACACTAAATATTACACTAATCTAGTTACTTTGTTGTGGTCAGGAATCTGACCACAACAGACAAACATGCATTAAGACTACTCTTACCTCACAGTGTATATTTGTACTTTGTATATAGACTTGCGTGTGGGATATACTGGAAATAAATTACACTTTGAGTCTGGGATGTATTTGTTTACATGTGTGACCCAGAAATGTAATTCTCAAGTTATTTTTCACATTACCTCGCCTAACTGCACCATCAGTTGAACTTGATCTACGTTTTAACTCTGCAATAAATCTGCAATAAATCTTTTACTGCTGTGCAATTTAAATGTTGTTTAAATGTTAGAGTGATGTGCTGCTCTTATTGAGCGTGGCATTGTATATGGACATAATTCCTTGCATGCTGAAAATTACTGTTATGTTTGAAACCTTTGTAAGGACTGGTTATGTTTTCGTACCACAATCTCGAGCAAAAAAACCCAACATATTTCAGCTCTGTCTCCCTTGAGTCTTAGTGATGCAAGAGGACACAAAGCTTTAGGTAGACCAGAAATGCCTACCTACTTGCTAGTATCAGATTCTAATAAACTTTACCAATTTCATACACAGCCAAACCAGTCTGTCACCATTTCTGGGGGGCATGCTAAAATATTCTTCAGTATGAGAAGTTAAACTTACTTCACAAATGCTGCACAAATGCTCCACTGCTTCATAATTTACACACCTGCTATTCAAAGGTTGCAGAATTACTTAATCTCCAGCCTAAAGTGGCTCCAACTGTAGGTACTCCTATATACTTTCAGAGTATTTCAACTAATAATCATTTGATTAGTTGGAGCCTCTTCATCTTACAACTCCTTGTTCAGTTCTCAAAGTTAGATCAATGTAATATTTTTCTATGTGAAACGTGCAGAGAAAAGTAAAATTTATAACGATGATGCCATAAGACAAGTATTTTTTTTTAATACAAGCATTTTAGGGTTTTAGATGGACTTCTGAAAGCATTGCGTAAGCATTTGTATTTTTTGTATATTTCATATTTTTGAATGGATACTTTAATATTAAGTTGTCATACATAGATCTGTATATGGGAAAGACAAACACATGTGTTTGAATTTCAACAAGTCCTGCCTTGTACTGTTCTTACCTAATAGGTGTGCTGTTCAAGCTCAGATTCTCTCTCACGTACCAGCACGCAGTATGAGTCTCTTACATCCGCAGCTAGACGGATGTAAGAGACTTGTGCTTGTAGCTTCTCAGCTGTTGTTTTAAAATTGACCCAAAAGACAAAGTCTGAATGTTTACTTACTATTATTATTGTGGTAGGTAGATGCGATCAGCATCATCATCTATTGTAACTTTATGCTTGCTTATTTCAGAACACAGCAAAAATAAAAAAATAAAAAAATTACTCATTCAGTGGATCACCAGTGTTCACAGGGTTTGGAGACTGAAATCTGTGAACAACTGAGGCCCCCTTCAAAAAATGCTTATGGATGTCTATTTTACTAGCTTTAGATTTAGTTACACTCAGTTAAACTGAGTTAAACTGAGTTGGTGCTCAGCTGTGCTGAAATAAGTCCACTGGTGCCTGTTTAAAGCCCTTAGTTCAGAAACAGCACAGTTCTTTGCAGAGAATTTGTGCTGTTCCACAGTATGACTCATTGTGGCTTCCAAAAGTGCTGCATGGCACTGGACACACACCTGAGCTCCAGATGCACAAACTGCACGTTCTGTTCATGAGGGGTTCACTGTCAACTCTATAAATGTCAAACTTTAACCCCTTAACTGGTGGTATCCCATCCATTGAACAAATCTATTTTGTTTGAATACTCTGCCTTTTTTACTGCCAGTTAAGGGGTTAACAGCTGAGTTTGCTTAATTTGGTTCTAGTATGTAAAACTTGCAGAGGCAAGTTTAAATTCTTCACATCAACCATTAATTATAAGTGAAAGCACAAGTGGCCTAAAACAATCTTTTTTTAAATTTTTTTTATTCATATCCATGTTATGCATAAGACTGTTAAGGCAGGCCATTGAGTTTCCTACTATTACGATTTTTGGAGTTTGATCTTTGATTATGGTTGTGATAGTATCCATTGTGCTATTTAAAGTACTAAACCTAAATTAGCAGAGGCTACAAATGCAAACTGTGTTTAAATGTTGAGAAGTTCTTATGATTCATAAATATAGAGTAGGATGGATCTGTATTGCACCAATTAATTATTCAGGCTATTGTTTTGGGCAGCTAGACGGATTTAAGAGACTTGTGCTTGTAGCTTCTCAGCTGTTGTTTTAAAATTGACCCAAAAGACAAAGTCTGAATGTTTACTTACTATTATTATTGTGGTAGGTAGATGCGATCAGCATCATCATCTATTGTAACTTTATGCTTGCTTATTTCAGAACACAGCAAAAATTAAAAAAAATAAAAAAATTACTCATTCAGTGGATCGCCAGTGTTCACAGGGTTTGGAGACTGAAATCTGTGAACAACTGAGACCCCCTTCAAAAAATGCTTATGGATGACTATTTTACTAGCTTAAGATTTATTTCTTTGTAAATAAACCTTAACCAAATATAAAAAATGTCTTAACAGTACCACAGAAGCTAAAACCCATGTCTCTATTATTTCTGCTCTTTGGATCAAAGAAATGGAAGACGAATAGCACTCCCGGATTGGCTGCTTTGTAAGGACCAGCCAAGAATGTCTCAAGTGCTAGTCATACCAGCTTCCCAATTTTTACTATCTTTCAAATACTTTTATTAAAAATAGGCAATTTTTCCACGGATCATTTGAAACTGTGTTCCACAGAAAAAATTGCAAATACATGAATCTGTATGTACAGATTCACAAAAGTTGCTTGCAACAGTGATTCAGTAACAAATGAGTAACGCACCGTTAGTTTTCACACCATCACTTTCCATGTTTTTTTTTTTTTTTAAACTAAAAATATTTTCAAACAATTTCATTGAAAAGATTTTTTACCATAGAAATGACATGGCAGAAAGTTATTATTATTATTTTTTTAATCTTGATACCCTGTCACTGTTTGGTCACCACTACAAATCTGTAACCCCACTGTTGAAAAATGATAGATTTCTTCTTTTTCTTCTTTGTAAATAAAACTCAACCAGATTGAACAAGAGTTTAACTTTTACAGTGAGGAAACATCACTGTATCTTTATAAGAATCAGACAGCTGCACTCAAATGTAGAACTGTACTCCTTGACTTTGCACCATTGGTCTTTCCTTTCTTGGCTTCCATTAAGGAGATCATTTGACATAACTGTGACACAGCATACTGTTCATATTTTTTTTATATTTGAAATCTGTCACCTATTAAATAGTTTATAATCTGAAACATTTATACCAAGGCCCTGTGGATCATACAAGCACATTTACATGAAGGTTAACAAGTTCCAGAGATCCACGCAGACTTGAGAGCGTGATTTCATCTGAAAGTTAGGATTGTGTAATTCTGCAAAATTGCTGTCTTGGCAGCAGGAGACCCACACACAAAACAGCTGTTTCTTTTGCAATGACCTCAGTTGAGGAGTTGTATTGCTATAAAGAACACGAAATGTTAACCCTATCAGGTCTGAAATCGGCGTCATAAAAGTAAGGATCGTAACCTCCATTTCGGCCAGACCTTGTTAGAGTCTGATGCAAGATGTTTGGAATTTCAAGGTGTGTTTTACTGGAAACATACAACTTACACCACATGACTTCCTAAAGCTGTATCTCTACCAATTAATGCTGCCTGTAAACAACAGTGGGAGAGCAGACCTTCTCTGAATTAATACCTGAGGACAAAGATGTAAAGAATTTTCTTATCCCCTCTCTTAGTACTCTATAATTGCAACCCGCTGATATAAAACTACAAAGTTACATTATGTGCATTCGTGTTTTGGTGTATTTATTGCTTCTTTTGAGGCTCGGTGAACTCAGTCTAAGCAGTTGCCATATTGGAGGGATGAGCCTCTTGAATCAGTAATCTTAGATTAGCAGCATATGTTTTATGTCTATATGCGCTTTCAACTGGGTGTTTCAAATGAAGCATATTCAAACACCTGACTCTTATACATCTTACGTTTTTCAGCGGGCAAAAAGGACACTTTGCAGGTAAGCAATGCTTTGGTCCTGCTGAGTCATTATTATTGTGGTTGTACCATAAACAGAGTTGAGTTTACGAGCTGTTAAACACTTGAGAGTTAATTAAAGGCTTGCACTGACCTAATGAGCTATTGCAACATTTCAAAACTGGAAAGTTTAAAGTGATTTAAAGCGATGATGTCACTCCAATTAAAAGCTAATTAATTATATTGCTCATATTTTTAAAGGCTTTGATTTGCAGTGTGGGGAAAGGGAATCAGTCATTTCTTTTGATTTGAATTCTTTGGGCAGCATGACATGTTTTGTGTGGTGTTTAGTTTCATTCTGATTTATGGGCGTGGCATTTTGAATCAAATCAAAGCTTTGGTTCAAAGACTGAGAATATTACACGGCTCGCTATGTTTCCGACTGCTAATAAGCAAATCTTAGAGCCCTCAACCCTCCATAGTGAGTGGCTTCTACTGTTAAAAAATCTCTATGTGCAGCATTTTATGAGTTTTACTGTTGCTTAGCCCATAATTTATATACATCTGCAAGTTGTAGAAATGTGTGGAATTTGATGTTTTCTGGATAAGTATGGGAAGAAAATGTCAGAGAACTAAAAATATGTATGCTTTCCTCTTTTCTTCTATGGTATTCCTTTTTTTATTGTATGCCTTCTTGAATACTGCCTTTGTTCCTCCCAATTAGTATTCCCATATTTGCAGTTTCTATTTTTTCAAGTATCCGTATGAAAAGTGAGCCATATGTTGTAATTCACAAGACTCTGCAAGTGTACCAGACAAATCATTTTTTACATTCATGCCAGAGTCCATACATCAAGCTGCAAACAGATCTGGAAGTATTTTATTCGTTGTCGCCACCACTGAGAACTACATTCTTATGTCTGTCAACAGAACGTTTGCGGTTCCTTTAGCTTCCAGCTTAATTTGATTGGACGGGCAAAGAGACGGGAAGCCAATTTGATGGTTATGTTAGTCATCAAATGTTGGAATGGTGAACATATTTTGAGTTTTTATGCCAACAGCGGAACCAATCTTCTCAAAGAAATGAGTCCAAATCCTACACCCATCGCTAAAGTGGACAAGACAAAACCACCAATGATGGTTAAGTTCATTTTAGCTCCTCTGGGAATACTATGGCCATCTTGGCTCTCCCATTGAGTTGTTGAAGATGTGAGATTGTTTCAAAACCTAACCTTGTTTTAAGCTTCTCCTCAACACTAGCTGTGATTAATGTAAAGTTATTTGTTCTTCATAATGCTGTTTGTTCACTCATGTTTTCAAAAGTCTGAGGTACTTATAAGAAAAAAGCCATATTTATACTGACCAGATTCTACTTACTAATTAGGTAAGTAGTAAGTAGACTACTTACACAGTAAGTACACAGTTTGGCTAAATTAAACGGTGCTAATTACCAATGCATGCCATGCTTTTCAGCTTTTTACTTAAAAAAACAAAAAAAAATAAAATAAATTTTTTAAATTGAAAAGTTTCACTTTTCAATTATGCTCCTCTGGGTCATTCTGTTTCTTTTTTCCATTTTTCCATTTCTACATTTATTTCTTCATTGATGTTTCATAACTGTAGTAATCTCCCTCCTGCTCTTTTCATAACTATTATGGATAATCATAAGGAAAAACAGCTCTTTGTACCATTAGACTTTCTCACAATACTGTAGACGTGAGGTTTGGACCAGCTGTGAAAGTGTCATGGAACAGTTCTGCCTCTTTATGGGTCGTCTACACAGCTCTCAGCCATATTGTAATCCTGTTACCACAACAAATAGTGTGTATGTATGTATGCGTGTGTGTGGGGGTGAGTGGGTGCATGGCATATTAAATATAGCACTTTTTTTCTGCCAGTTTTTTCTTTTACAGGGATCTGTGGGCGTTTCCCAATCATAGAGTGATTTATTTGTGTAATTAATTATTAACTAACAATTATCGGTAATGCATTGACAGTTTGATGTATTCTAATCAACATCGTGGATAATATTTAACAGGAGCATTTGTTAAATTTGTAAGTTCCTCAAGAGCCATGCAAATTTGGTGTTTCAAACCACTTACATCGCATTATTTATTTATTCAAAAATAAAAACACAGATTTAGATGGCCAACATCTTGTATTTTCATAAAAAAAAAAAAAAAAAACATGTAACCTTTTGCTCTTAATATCTTCCTTTCGGTCTGTTAGGATTACCAAAATATTTCTTTTCTATAAATGGCAGAATAACGAGATACATTTTTAAAAGATTTTATTTTACTTTCTTTAAATTTAGATGTTTACATGCACTACTATTACTATGCCTTTAAGCTATTTGGGGAAGCCCAGATAAGGATGTCATGAATTTGTAAGCTTCTGATAGCTTATTTCGATTTGAGTTAAATGGGGGCGCAACGGTAGATTACTTTAAGGCAGCACCTCAAACACACCGCTTCCTTATGTGACATCACGGAACTTAAAGGAAATCTGATAATATATCAGGAAGAAAACTGTGGACCCAACTAAATTGAGCCTTTGGGTGTTTTGCTACAGAAGGACTGATGCACTTCACCAAATGAGATTGCATAATGAGAAGAGACTACTTTGTGGAAACTGTGAAGCAAAACCTCAAGACATCAGCCAGGATTTTAAATCTTGGGTACATATTGGGCTTCCAAATTGACAAAAACTCTAAGGAAAGCACCAGATTAGTCATAAGCTGGCCCAAAAACAACAAAGTCATTGTTTCAGAATGGCCATCACAAAACCCTGATCGCAGTTCCATAAGAGATTTGTAGGCAGAGCTGAAAAGGTGTGTGATCAAGAAAGCCCTCGAACCTGACTCGGTTGCATAAGATCTCTCGGGAGGAAAGGGCCAAAGTTCCCTCAAAGTAATGTCATAAACTTGTTAAAAATGTTTCCGTTAAGTCAATCAGTTTTAAAGGTGATTATGCAAAAAATAATTAGGAAATGTCTGTCAAATTTTGAATGTGAAAAAAAAAAAAAAACTCTAAGTAGAAACAGTTATATATTTGATCTAAAACAGCAAAAGCTTAATCTTATATAAGATAATAAAAAAGGTGATGTTTTTAGCATGTAAAAATCTGGTTTGAATTATCTCTCATTATGTTGAGAAAACCACATTAAAATTGTTGTGAAAGTGACAATTTTTGACACTTTTATGCCACATTTCTTCAGATGGTGCGCACACAGTTTATTTTGCACACTTTATCATATTAGAACTGTTAACCCGCATTTTTGACTCACGAACAAAGATATATCAGGTCAGAGCTTCACAGAGTGTACCCTACTTTAGAGGAGGGCATTAACATGAATTGCTTATTTGGCAGAAATGCTGAGACATAATGAGCACACACATGTACTTTAGCACTCACTCACTTATTCATTTCATTAAAATCTGTCTTTAAAGTGAATCCCCATATCCCCTTTTTGAGGCTGTCAGCAGAAAATTGTCATCGTCCTGAGTACAATTAAATCATGTCATCTCCTGCAAAGCAAATGGACAATTTGGCCTGAGAATAGCATTTCAGCTGTGTCCTGCCTAATAAAATGTTTGGCAGATTGTGATGAAATGCAGAAAGAAAAGAAAGCTTTGTCATGGCAGTGTTCATTCTGATGTTCTTGGCAGTGGAAGTGGTTATCGTGTGAGGAAATTCACGAGAATCTTCATGCAAGTTTTGATTTATGGTTTGATTTGTGGTTTAAAATGATATATTAAATAAGAGCCTTCTAAATAAAACAAATATGAACTAACTTATCAGAAGTGTATGTAAAAATTAAAGAGCAGCTCATTGCAGTTATTTTTTTTTAACATTACAGACACCTACTTCTTGCCTTTACTAGTGATGCTTAATCTACACTATTTTGATACTTTATGCGCCTTCAGGCTTGTTGTGAAACAAAAGTTTGCTGCAAGACCTGTTGTTTTTCAGCCTCTGTTGTCTTTTGACAGGTTGGTGGTTTGTCAGCACTGCAGAGGAACAAGGTTGGGTCCCAGCTACCTATCTCAACTCCCACAGTGGGACCCGGGACGACTTGGAGCTGGGCGCTTCCAAAGCAGGGGAAGGTAAATCACTGCATAGACTTCTGTTGTCACCCTGACAACAGAACTAAATACATCCTGAAATATTCTGTTACTTACCCACATAACAGTGCTTAGAAAAAGTCCCCTTACATTCGTTCAACTTTTGCCTGTGCTGAACACACCTCATGATGAAACAGGGTGGTGGCAGCATCATGCTATCAAGCCATCAGACTTTATTTAGAGCACTGTTCATACAGCCTGGTGAATTGCAGAAACTGTTTTGCAGAAACACAAAGACAGAAACACAATGCAATTACCAAAAGACCAAATCAAGTATATAAAATGGTTGATCCCAGTGGTTGTTGATGACAAATTAAACATGGAAAATCTATAAGTTATGGTGGTTGGGAAGCTGTGTAAAATATGCTCTCCTGGCAGAATGACTAGAATGAGAGAAAAAAAAAAAAGTCTTTGGAAATCTGGAGGTGGTCCTACAAAGTCTTGAATAAAGGCATCTGAATACATATGACTACTACAGTTTTCAAATTTTATTTTATTTTTTAAACTTGAAATAAAATGTAACTTTACAGTTACGTTGGTCTGACACATAAAAATCCCAATGAAATTCACTGGAGTTTGCGCTTGTAATGTGACCAAACGTGGAAAGATTCCATGGGTGTGAATACGTTTTCCAAAGCACTGCACCCACACACACACAGCTCAACCTTTGATCCGCACACAAAGTGGGGAAAACTCAGGTGAGCGTCTCTGCAGCAAGTCCACGCTGACAGCTGAGGTCCAGCAGCTCTGAACACCTCTCTCTGTCTGTCTGCCATTACAGCTTCACTCTAACAGAGTTCAGATTCAAACCTGAGTAAACACCAAGAGGTGCCAGGAGGGACCCGACCGCAGTGTCTGAAGTGATGTACTGTAAAGCCGTAGGCAGGAAGGATACAGTGCAGCATTAACGTCTATGGCCACCATGGAGTGAGCTCACGAAAGAGGCACAAGCTTTCATCAGCAGCAGAGACAGAAAAAAAAAAAACCCATCATATTTCACAAGTCATACTGTTTGAATTACGGCTGTGGTTACAAAAGAAAATCAGCTCTGATGTGACTTAACAGTGTTTTGTGCATTGTCTGCTTATCACTGCAAATTGATGCTGAGTGTTGATGTTAGGGTTCGTGAGTTTACTGAAGTCACGGAGAGCCATCCAAGGCTTTAATAACAAACACACTTTATAGAGATTTGTTTTCACCAGAATAACAGGCTGACGTGTAGCACTGAAGTCAGGATCCAGTCAGCGTTGTTTCCCTGTTGGATGCAGTGATAGGCCTTCGCCGAGTCTAATTCTTAGAATGAAAACAAAGAGCGTTTACTTCAACCTGAAACAGTTCAATCAGTGAAGGCACAGTATTAATGGAAAATATACAGGATTTGCCAATGCTCTGGTCAAACAAAAAGCTTTTATAGAGCACAGAATTCTGTTGGCACTGAACGTCTTAATGACTCCTAGATGAGGTAAAACAATAGATGAGGTGTGGCCAAGACTGGAATGGCTCCTGTGTTTGACCTCCTGGATACACACACACACACACACCCACACACCCAAAGATATGTGTGTGTGTTTTTATTTGTTTTATTTGTAGCAAATAAATCAAGGTTTATTTGCTACAAATATGCAAACATGTCTGTGCCAACTCTCCATTCAGTTGGGGGTAGCTAAAAGTTGTTATTTGAGTTTTATGCTGGAGGGATAGGGAGGGACAATCTGTCAGTTTAATTAGTGTTTATGTGTCTACTCAGTCATGGGAATGGCATGAATCTCATAAAGATACTCTTTGTCAGTTCTTCACCCATCTGTGAAGCTCAGTGGTGACAGAAAAAAAAAATAGAGTTCTGGAAAACAGATATTAGAAGGGGACGTAGAAAAGAAAGAAAATAAGATGCAGTGCTGTGGAAAAAGTATAGTCGAAAAAGCAGAGTCAATTTTGGACATTTTGATTCTGTAACATGGTGCTAAGCAGACTTTTCCACTGTGGTTGAATTAAAACAATACACCAAAGAAGAGTGGGCCAAAATACCTCCACAGTGATGTCAAAGATTCATTGCCAGTTGTCATAAATGCTTGACGGCACCTGTTGCCCTCAAGCAAGAAGCAACTAAGGGGCAATTATGTTTTCACAAAGTGCCAGGTTGGATGGGATATATCTTTATATAATTTTTTTAATTTTTTTTAATTTTGCTGAAAAACAATTTAATCAAATCATCATCTTAAAACTGCTTTTCATATTTTCTCTGATTATATTTGTCAAAATTTGTTTAATGATTTGAAACATTTAGGTGTGACAAAAAAATGCAGAAGCAGACAAAATCTGTAGGGGAGCAAATCTCATAGTACCATACCTTTGAAACTGAGGCAGTGTCTCATTGTCTGTCTTTTGCTTTGTGCAAGCTATAGCTTTTGGACAATAGATTTGCTTCCCTATTGAAAGACACATAATGTTGCCATAATAAGTAGGACAGTAGTTTAAGCAACTGCTCAAAGGAAAGACTGGGGCTTAGGGGAGCAAACAGCTGGCATTGGTATGTCAAACAAATCTGCACGAAATTTTACATTTCTCAAATTTCATCTGCTCAAACTGGTCAAAACTGAAATGTAAGGAGACAGTTTGGCAAACGAGGGGGGTTTATGTGCCAAACTATTTCTGTCCTCCAAGTAGTTGCCAGGCAACAAGTGGATAGTATTGGGAGAAACAGACTGGCGTATAATCCCGTGGCATAAGACAGAGTTTGTGATCTTTTTTTAACCCAATGGATTTTATATAAAGGCTTCAAAACATTTTTACCTATTCAGAACGAGTCTGACTTGCAAAATAATTAAACAACATTTGTGACAATAAAATCTGAGCAAACCAGAGATTGTGCAGCCATCATATTCACAAAGTGTTATTAAGGATATATTTACCTGGACCTCTGGACCCCTCTGTATGGCAAGAGGCTACTGTGAGCTCCTCTTAATTTATTGAAAGTAGACACCCTTATTAATAAGAAAGATTAATATACTTTTCTTTCAGCCTAGCACACCTGTAATCATAAAACTTTTATTATTTTTAGGGTGTTTAGGGTGTTTATACAGTGCATATAATAGATATAAAATTAGGTGCTTAGTGTGTAGATGAGGCACATTTATCATAACAACATAATTCAAACCATTACAAGGCAGTAAAGTACTTATATAAGCCTTGCTGTTAGCTATGTACGCACTAACAGGTATGAGTGGTTTATGCAGAAAAATGTAGGACACTGACCGATTGAAAGAGATTGTGCAAAGAGGAGAGGTCAAAGATCCACATGGGTGGATGTGCGCATCCCTCCCCAAAGATGGAGAGTGTTTTTCTTCCATCTTTGTGTCTGTAACTTTTATGTCTACTGCAAGAGAAGATCAGTTTTGGGTTCTAATTCAAAACTCTTGTTTGACACAGAAATATATTAAATGTCCCACCTCTACTTGAATTTGATGCCTGTGGTTGAGCCTGATGCTGTTTGCATTGTGAATAAGATGCTGATAGAGATGGGAAATAGTGAGCAAACTCATGGACCTAAAAGGGGATGCAGCATTTGCAGTGGACCAGGCCTTGTTTTTTTTTTTTTTATTATTATTTTTCAAACATCTAAACAGTATTTGTCACATTAATAAACATATTCATCACTATGCTGCCTTGTCTTTTATTTGATTTTTTTTTGGTTTTATGAAAAATAAAACAAAAAATCATCTGGTTTAATATGTGACCCAGGTAGAAGAGATCATTTTGGTTTCTCCTGTGTTGTAAACATAACAAAGGCCAACTATGGAGCATTTCAGCTTACCCCTCCAACAGGTGGTGAACTCAGTTAGCTCTATTAATTAATCTGCATTTCTGCAATGTGTGCACCATATGCCCAGACACAACAGGACGAGAAAACCATTTTAACAACATCCTAATTACTGCTGGGGCGGATATGTCTTGGTTATAACACTTCCTTTCCATCCATCCATCCATCCATCCATCCATCCATCCATCCATCCATCCATCCATCCATCCATCCATCCATCCATCCATCCATCCATCCATCCATCCATCCATCCATCCATCCATCCATCCATCCATCCATCCATCTATCCATCCATCCATCCATCCATCAATTCATCCATCCATCCATGTCTAACTGCTTATCATGGTTTGTACTGTTGTCTTGTTTTTATGTCTTCTACGTAGCTAATAACTGGCCTCCTCTGGTCTGGCCCATGTCATTTGTGTGCTATGTGTTTGTGTAACGTTTACGCCTGCTCTTCATGTCTCCATGTTTGTTTGTTTGGTAACCACGCTCATATGTCAGTTACTAAGCGACATAAGGCTCATCTGAAGAGGCTGGACCGGAGATGGACGCTGGGGGGTGTCATCAGTCGGCAGCAGAGCCGAGGTGAATTAAGATAAATTACCCGTTGTCTCCATCCCTCTCTTCCTTCCTTCCTTTGGGTTATTGTTCTCTTTCACACCATTCCATTCATTGTCTATCATCACATGACTCAGTTTGCTCCTCTCGCCACATGCGTGTATTTGTTCTGTTTTGCATCTTGTTTTGTCTTGCAACTTAACCCATTCATCATGTAGCGCCATGCATAAAAACTAACCACTAACCAGTGCTCATGTAAAAAGAATCAGTAATGTTAAATTAGCACCTTAACATGCACCAACTATTAATGCAAGACTCAAATTATTCTTGTATATTACAGTTGTAGGATGTGAGTCAACACTAGCAATCTGAGCTTTGCAGAAAATCATTACCCACTCATCTGAAAGTGGTTACATAATAGACGTTGGAATGCCTTAGGCTGCATTTTAGAGCTGTATTTTACTTTTTATGAGGAAATTAAACATGTATGTAGATTTGCAACAAGTATGGACTTTAGCAAGAATAAGCAATTATCCTACAGTGGTTCAGATATTTACCAGTACTGACTGATAACCAAAAAACCTAATTAATGCCTGTCTTAGCGGTATTTTGATTATGAACAAAGGAGAAAAAAAAGAGAAGGCCTATGTTTAGCTCTTGGCAGTGTGAGTTCCTCTTGGGATCATAGAAAGAGATGTTGACTATGTTGATGTGTTGACAGAAAAAAAAAAAAAAAAACCTTTTTGCAGACTCTGCAAGAATAATTTATAAAGCTGTTGCAGGCAGTGCATGTTGTGATTAAGATGTCTGATTCAGAATTTCCCTCTACGCTTTTTTCTTAGGAAAACACCGAGGCAGTGTCTCCCCATATGTCCTAAATGAAAGAGGAATAAAGCATATGAAATTATGAAGTGGCTATTAAGTTGGTTTAAATAAATAGATTTGCTATTGTTGCACAGAAAAGTACTTTTTATCTGCTTTTCTCCCTTTTAAACTTTCCCCATCTGTTTAGACAGGAAGTGCTATAATAACAGGAAACAACAGTATTACTCTGCCCCTTGGCCTCATGGGAATGTAGAAATTATGTCTTTGCTTGCTATTATGTGCAGATTGAGGAGATGATTCCTGTCACAAGGCCATAGACACTGGGATTTTGCCCCCCTATGCTTTGTGTTTTTTGGTTGAATACTCTCAGTGTAACACTAAATATAGTGTTAGTGTGATAACTGTCATGATTAACATAATTTCATAGCATTTGTTATGACGAGTTATGATTGATAACTGGGAGCAGATTGTGAGTGTAGTAAATAACTGGATATAAAGGTAAATTGAAATTGGTCTCTTTGCCTCCAAAAAGATGGCGAGTGTTTTATCTCCATCTTATATATATTAACATATATTAATATGTTAATAATCAATATATTAAATGTTTATTCAGTGGTGGTGGGGGATTCGGACGCTGAATCTTCCTATCATCAAGAATTAGCTAATCAGGAAACCTTTTCATTCCAAATTTTGCTTCTGAACATACAACATATATCTCCCAACATCTAGTGGGAGAACAAGAGAAGAAAACTTATTTGCTTTTGCACCTTTTATTTGAATTGTCAAAAAACCCAGATCTAAGCCAATTTTTCTTTGCATTCTTTCCATCGGACCATTTTTGGTTTTGTTCAGGATTAATTAGGGAACAACAGACCTTTTGAATGAAAAAAAAAAAAGTTTTTCTACCACCACCATGGTGCCTCATTGCTTTTTATGGATGTTGAACATCAGACTAGTGCTCAATGTACAGTGCTTACAGTCCTCATGCAGCGTGTTGTACCTATTAGTTCTTTTATATTGTTATTTAGATCCTTGCTAAGCAATTATCTTAATACCTCGACGCACGCCATCTGCGTAAGCCCAGAGAATTCTTTTTAACTGCTGCAATGGCAAAAACATTTTCTGAAAGGCATGAATTTATAGTGTCTTGTAGTTGTGTTTTTACTGCATTATAAAGTTATTTTGGCTTCATTAAAAGATTTTAAATACTGATAATGGCAGAGAGCATTTTAACACATGAACTAAGCACCTCAGTGCACCTGGCAGCTGAAACATTTCATAAAAATTGGATCCAGCCGAAGAAAGACGGATCTCTGTATCAGTGTCTTCTGTACCATTCGGTGCCAGTGTTTTGTGAAAATTTTCCTTTTTGCTTTTTCTTTTGTGGCAATTTGTATTTTGTTTTTAGATTTATGACATCTGTCAGATCTTAGCTGTTTTTTTGTCATTCCTCTTTTCTAACAGAAGAGAAGTACATCACAGTACAGCCTTACTCCAGCGAGGGCAAAGATGAAATTGCTTTTGAGAAAGGAGTCATTGTTGAGGTCATTCAGAAGAACCTTGAAGGCTGGTGGTTTATCAGGTACGCCTCTGCTCTCTTGCCGTGGTCAGTTTTGTCTGCCTTCATATAAAAAAAAAAAAAAAAAAAGGCCAATTTTACGGTTGTCTCTTCTCTTGCAGATACCAAGATAAAGAGGGCTGGGCTCCGGCTTCTTACCTCAAGAAAGTGAAGGATGATTTGTCTCCCCGTAAGAAGACTGTCACAGGCCCAGTTGAGATCATTGGAAATATCATGGAGATCAGCAACCTGCTAAACAAGAAGGCTTTAAGCGAGAAGAATGTGCAGACTGAAGGAGTCCCTGAGAGTCCCCAGGTTTCCAGGAAGGAGATCAGCTTGCCGATTCCCTGCACTGAATCCAGCCTTGTTAATGCTCCACAGGAGGGAAAAAGCAAAATAGAGCCTGCCTCACCGGCTGTAGCCCGGATAGCCCCACATCGAGTGGAAATAGGTCAGTTGTGGTAATTGTATATTATGTTTTATATTGAACAACCAATAGATTTGTCTCCATTTGGCTCATCATTTGGCTCATCATTTATTTCTCTCTTGTAATAAATGATGTCTTTAAAATCTCTGAAAATTCTACAAATCACTTTGCAGTGTGTTTCAATATCTATGCATTGGATGCTTTTTCTTTGTTTAAGCCACACCAAGACATATAGTAAGGTTGATGTACATATAATTTACACAAGTAAATTATCCTCCTCCCTGATAAATATGGATGAAAATAGTATATTATTATAATATTTTGTCTTTAAATTCTGCTTTCACAGGTTCCCCTGTCCTCAGGCAAAAACCTCCACCTCGAAGAGATGCAACCCTGGTAAGAATAATCCATCTATTCACTTTGTTTCCTAGTTAGTTTTTTAGCTTCTGAGACACATTTCACTAGTTGGTCATGTAAATATTTTTGCACAGTTAGTTTAGATAAAGGTTACAACAACAACAGAAAATAGCAAAGACTTCAAAAGCAAACCTCTCAGCAACTTTATGCTCAGTTATTTACCAAAGTGAATCCCATTTAACATTTGGTGCAAGTTGTGAAAAAATATAGGATTGCAGATTTTTTGCAAAAAATTGCAACCTAAATCTTATAATATCTAGGTGTACAATGCGAGGTGGCAATGGCTGCCATTGGCAGTTGTAAATTTTTGATTGTTTTGATTGTTTATTCCATGTTACATGACTTTGTGTTTTTATGTTTGTTATGATGTAAAGCACTTTGAAATGTCTTGCTGCTGAAATGTGCTATACAAATAAAACTTGATTTGATTTTGATTTTGATTTTAAATGGCAGTCAGTCTTTCACATCCTTGTAGAGAATGTTTTATCAGTTTTTTAAAATATTTGTTTATTTTTTTTATTTTTACAGAACTGTTTTCACATTGGAAAAATCTTTGAGCAAAAGATTTTTTGCTCAATCTTATCGATATCGATTAGGATATCTGTCAGATATCCTAACATGTGACATGTGGCAAATGTCACATGTGGCTATGTGTAGTGTCTGAAATCTTTTAACCAACTTCATGCTGTGAGACAGGTTCTATTAAGGTGTTCCACAAGTCTGACAATCATCTGTCCTCTGGGTACCATAACTCATTTACAATAGAAATTGGGGTTGAAAGAGTATGAAGGGATCACCTTTTGTGTTTCTTTAAGAGGTTTGTTATTTAATAAATTACATCATAATTTGAAAAAGCTGTTTTTTTTTTAATTTAGCAATGTTTTTGTTACAATAAGCGAAAACCTAAAAAAAACTATATTTTATGGGTAAAATACCTTTACATAGCACTATATATGCACCTAGAAATGTATGAAATACCACTTAAAGTTTAAGTTAACAATCCTCCAATAACATAGTTGTAGTAATTAAACACATAAAGGCAGAGTAATTTTAAAATAACAACAGAATGAATAAAAATGCAAATCTGCTGTTTCAAGTTTTTTTGTTTGAAGTAAAACTACACTTGAAATGGAGTGAGATGCAATAGTGTGCATATTGTATGCTTTTTCACTCATTTTCAATAGGTTTAAAAGTCTCTGTATCATTTAGGGTTTTCAGCTGCCCTCCCCTCCAGAGCCCCCTGCAGTTGAAGCTGAGTATTACACCATTGCAGATTTCCAGTCTTGCATATCCGATGGCATCAGTTTTAATGGAGGACAGAAAGCCGAGGTAATAAATTTAAATACAGTAAATGCACACAATCTTCTGCTTCATAAAGTTAGCATGTCTTCTCAATCACAATTTTAAAAACATAAACTATTTTATCTGTGTACTTTAGGTGATTGAAAAAAATTCTGGTGGATGGTGGTATGTCCAAATTGGTGAGAAGGAGGGCTGGGCTCCATGTTCCTACATTGACAAACGTAAAAAGCCCAACTTGAATCGGAGAACAAGCACTCTATGCCGCCCGAAAGTACCACCTCCTGCCCCGCCTGTTAAAAAACAGGATTCAGTGGAGACAGCACCTCCGAGCAGTCCGGGATCAGATGCCCCGGAGTCTCCTGTGTCTCCTAGTGGACCAGTTTATGAAGAGCCAGAATACGATGTGCCTGCCATTGGAGATCTGGACCTGGAGTCTGAGTTTGAGTTTCTGAGAGGGGAAAGTTCTCTGGTGGACTTTAAGAATGAAGAAACGTCCTCTGAAAAGGGATCCCATTTGTCTTCTAAGCCATCTCCTGCTTCATCACTCCACAGCGCCTCCTTTAAATTGGGTGAATCATTTGAGGATGGCCAAGAAGCAGAAGGAGATGCTGGGGGAGAGGAAGAATGTATCTATGAGAATGATGGCTTCCTGCCCTTCAGGGAGACTCCAGAGAGACAGTGCAGCAGAGACTCAAACTTATCCAAGACAAGTGTTTTGTCAGAAAATGGCAAGACTGCAAACCAGGCATCAGGTGGATGGAGACCTGCTGGTAACAGGCTCAAGATTGAGTTGAATGGGACTTCACTTTCAGCCAGATCTGAGGAAGCATCCAGTCCCAAATCTGCTTCATCTGAGTCAACCCCAGATCTCTCCAGACCAAAGAAAGATAATGAAGAAAGCAAGACCTCCTTCACCAAGTCTTCCTCTAAACTGAGACCTGTGGTGAGACCTAAGCCACAGCTAGCCAAAGCATCTAGCGCAGAGAAGATGGACATCAGTACCTTAAGAAGACAGCTGCGGCCAACAGGTCAGCTGAAGAATGGCACCAAAAGTAAAGGTGAAGATTCTGAGACAGCTTCAGTCATTTCCTCAGAAGATTCCTTTTCATCTCAGAGTACGTCCGATCTCTCATCCATCTACTCCAAAGGAAGCCGAGGTGAGTCTGACATGGAAGGTTTCAGCCTGTATCGCACAACTGATCCCTATGAGAAAGTTCAAGACTCTGAGCTCAGCTTCCCTGCTGGGGTGGTAGTGGAGGTCCTTGAGAAGCAGGAAAGTGGCTGGTGGTATATCCGCTGGGGAGATGCAGAAGGTTGGGCTCCTACATACTTTTTGGAACCTGCCAGACAACAAGATGACATGGGAGAGTATGAATCCTATGGTACACCAACCAAACCTGGATGCCTCAGCAAGTCCAACAGTCTTGAAAAGAACGAACAAAGGGTGCGGGTGTTGAACAACATCAACCTGAATTTAAAGAAGGTCATGCCTCCCATTCCTTCCAAACCTCCGGGTGGTCTCTCCAAACCTGCAAGCTTGTTCAGCTCACTTAAGCAAAATAGCACCAAACAACAGCAGGTTGTCAGACCTCAGTCTGTCTTCATCTCAGCTCCAATTCGAGACGGTGCCAGTCCTGCTGTGTCCCTCAGAAGAAATGAGTCCCTCAACTCAACAGACAACCCCCGTGTCAGCCCCACAGTGCGACGCAATGCTTCTTTTGGTGCTGTGCCTCGCAGTCTGCCATCAAACAACAGGAACAGATCTGGTACCGGCAGCTCGGAGTCTTTGGGCCTGAGCTCTCCGAAGAATGCTCTTCCAGTGTCCCCAGTGAAACCTAAGCCCCACATCATCCACAATAACCTCAGGGAGGTATATGTCTCCATTGCAGATTACCATGGCGATGAGGAGACTATGGGATTTCCTGAGGGGACAAGTCTGGAGGTTCTTGAAAGAAACCCTAATGGCTGGTGGTACTGCAAGATTCTGGACAATGGCAGGCCAAGGAAAGGATGGGTTCCCTCTAATTACCTTGAGAAGAAGCACTAGATCTCTCTCTTGAGCTTACAGTGCCATAGACATACGTATCCAGTCTTATAAATACATTGGTTTACTCTAAAAGGCTAATCCGGTACCTGCATTAGTACAAGCAGCAAAGTGAAATAGTAAACAAGCAAAAATGGATTACAACTGGTGAAATGAGTCTACATGTTAAAGTACCTAAGACCTTGCACTAAAAGCTTGGGATTTAGTGACATAACCAAATAGCAGCAATAATTACTGAATGTTTGCCAGAAGTTCAAGCACATTACAAAAATATTCACAACCCTTAACGACTTCACATTACGTAATTTTATGATCACAAACATCTGTGTATTTTGTTATTTGTTTTTGTCATAGACCAACACAAAATAGCGCATAGGTTTAAAGAAAGTGATTCAATTTTCAGAATTTATTTTACTCAACCCCTTTAACTCTAATATTCCTAAATACATTTAAGTGCTAGTAGTAAGCCGTACGTAAAATCTTAATAAGATACAGTGAAGTTTGTGATTGTAATAAAACGAACTGTGAAAACGTTCAAGTGTTATGAATACTTTTGAATGGTGCTGTACATTTAACTTGAAGACTATCTTCAGTTTTCTAATTCTTGAACCATTTTCTGTAACTTTTAAATGCATAACTTAACACGTTTTAAGGAATTAAAGCTTACTGCATGTTTAAAATGATTCATTATATCAACAACACCTTTCACTCATTTTCTTTTGTGCTAAAGAAAAGCTTTGTTGCCTAAGCTGCTTTGTGTTAGTCACATCATGGTGCTGCATGTTATATACTGTACGTCTCCTTTATGTAAAGCATTTTATCCATTTTTGTAGTATTGTTCCAAAGAAACAAATTGTGAGCATCTCAGATTTTTAGTATTTTGATTTTGTTAGTCATTTCTGAATGAACTTGCAATATCTTTTTTTTTATCTATCCGTTTTTTCTGCAAAAATTAAATCTTGCATCAGTTAAAAAAATAATAATTTATTCATTCCTTGTATTAAAAAAGATCACAGCTTGGAACAGACAGTAACATTTGAATTTCTGCTGGGCAGTAAATTTGACATAACTCTTTTTTTTGGGATGCTCCTTTGTGTTTTATGCCAAATGTGTGACCAGTTACAATAACTGAAGTGCCAAAAATGACTCTAATAAATGCACTTTTTGACATTATGTGTATTTTTTGATTCACAAAGTCTAATACGTTTTCCTAATTCCACAAATAAGGGACTTTGAATTAAGAGGGGTGAATAGAAAATTATAATGATAAAAAAATAATAACATACAAAATTATTAGTCTTTCTTTAAATACGAAAAAACAAAAACCTGCATTCGTCAAATTATAATCAAAGGCAGTCACCTTAATTAGCATTAAAATGATGATTACAAGAAGTAATTATCTAGAATAATTACCAATTAATTTCTTGAATAATGTACAATATAATGACAAGTTTTTACAAGACATAATCACTGAGAGGATCAAACAACAGAGTTGTTTCCAACCATGAAAAAGGGAAAATATTGTCTAATGCAGAATGTGTTTATGTGAACAATAATCTTGACAAATAAGATGAGATAATTGTTCAAATTAACAAAAAAAACAAACAGTAGTTTGATTGGTAGTGTTATTAGAATAGATCATGTTTGATAACTTTGCATTCATATCCTTAATCCTAAACCATTTCATTAGTTAGTTTTGGATTTGGGAAAAGAAGCATGTTTGGCTCACCAAGCCTTATAATTCATCTACAAATGGCAAATCAAATGGTTTAAATTACCGGAGCTGCATTTTGAATTTTGCAGACCATTATTCTGCAACCGTCAACTGTAAACAGGTTAATGGGAAACTGAAACACTTAGATAGTTTTACAGGTGCCAGATGGAGTCTCTCCAACATAATCAGATTAACTTGCAATATAAAATACGTGAATCAGTATATTAGATTATTTGTGTCATGCTAATCTTGATCGTATCCACATAAATTTGATCATTTTCAAGGTAAGAAACAGTAGAAATGACATAGATGCAGTGCTGTAGAAAATGTTATATCCACTCATAATTTGCACGTTATTTATTTCGTGTCAAATTAATATCGACCCTTAATGACACGTTGTTACACACTGAAATGAACAAAACTAATGTATTTTAAAGTCAGACACGAGTTCATGTATCTTAATTTATTGCCATTTATACATTGTCAGATTTCCACATGCAAGACAAACATTTTTAGACTTAGAGACTCAGACTTTTTAAAATATATATGTAAATAAATACAGTATATACTTTATGTACACAAATGAATGTTATACATGGATGACTTTTTTGGAGGCATCAACAATCTCCTGGCAAAGACAAATAACTACTTTTACCAGAAATGTTGGGTTTTTCTTTTTTTAAGTTAGTGGTTAAATGGTATAGACCTGGTTTAAGCTATGTTTAGATTCCTACTCAGAAATTCATGAATGGTTGTGTGTCTCTGTGGCATCCTGTGTAATTTAGTGGCATGTTTAGAGTCATTGTCCAATTTGGAAGACCCATTTGTTGCATTTCTCCTTCCTTCCTCCTTGTTCCTCCGACAATGGTTATAAACATTTTAATTTTTATTTCAGCAGACCACACAACAAAAATCAAAGCATTTTTACCTGAGTGCACAGTCAACATTTTTTTTTTATATTGCTTTCGGACAACTGGCTTCTTCCTTGCTGACAGGCCTTTCATAACTCCTTTCACTCTGAATTACTAGCTTCTGATAATCATAGGACAGGGTGATGTTGTGCCCACCTTTCAATATAAGATACACAGGGACACAGAATCCCCTGGAAAAACACACTTCCGCTTGGTAATTGTTAAAGGAGTGGTATTATGTATTATCCAGGCAAAGAATGGTTTTATTGCATTTAAGCATTTTTAAATATCAGTGAACACATGCAAAAAAGCTGAGCAATAATCATAAGATTAGTTTGAATATAGCAATGCTAATAATATAATGTAAATCAAACCAGATTTATGTTTCAAAATTAATTCTGTTCATCTAAGAAATACAATGTTTTCATCAGCTGTAAGTTGAAAATAATAATAATTAACATAAATGAAGGCCAGAAAACAAAAGTCTATGAGTAAGAGAATAATGTTTTACCTGTGTGAAACATTATTAACTATGTATCTATAGTTGCCCAAATAGATACATTTTTCAGGAACTTTCTAAACTACTGAACAGGGCTCAGTTCAGTATGTGTGGAATTACATAATGCAGAACATACTATTAACCACTGGAGGGCAACCTTGCACAATATCTTAGTAGGGATTAAACACTATCACAGTAACCTACTTGGGGACTTCATCAGCTTAACAATTAAATAGTGTGGAAGTGACAATGATCAGTTGACACTTTCTAACATAGTTGTGATTGATCTTACAATTTGTCCAAGACACAAATAGGACAGACGAAGAGATGTCACATCCAATTGAACGCCAAACACCAGCTGACCGGTGCAACAAGAAGAGAAGTAACCTAAAAACTCAGGCTCTCTGATGTCTGGTTAAGATTCAGAATCAATACTGCCTACCGCTTTTTTTGAAATCCAAACTTAATACCTTAATAGATGGTGTTTGTGTTTGGCCAAGCAGCTGTCTGGCAGAGATAGTACAACTTAGCTTGAGCATGTCTGGCAAACCCTTTGAGCCTTTAGAAGGCTGGCGGCCAGGTTCACTGAGAGGTCGTAGTGGAAATTCTATGTGTACACAGACACTGGCGAAATACGATGCATTCATGTCACTTTCACAGCCACAAACTCTACCTGCACGTTTCCCTCTGAGAATACTCAACCACGAATGGCCGCCACCACTGCCCTGTTTCATGTCTGGACATGAGAGGCTTGGATTGGGATTAGACAGTGCTGCAGCACAGACAGGCCAGTAAATAACAGATGATGTTAGCTGTGGCCAGGTCTACATACCACAAATGTAAACACTTTCCTTGTGAGTTATGGTCGTTTACTAAAAGCTCTTGCCTGTGTTATTTGTATAGTATATGGTGCAATGTTAGTCAAGAACACTAGTGAGAAGGATTGTACAGTGCAGAGTACCTTTTTGGTTTCTATCTCCTTTCCAACTTCAAATTTCTGCTAAGTGTTCCCATCAAATATTTGTAATGCATATTTAGAGAAAATATAGTGACATTTATCCAATCTTACACCCTATTTGTGCCAAGTTGACTCAATATTCATGCTGTGCAGAAGAGCTGAAACAGTGAAATCATAAGTTTCTCCTTTCATAGCAAGTTAAGCCAAATGGCTAGACCTAAGTAAAGAATGACCTACCTACACACTTGCAAGAGCTATAAACTCATGTGCTCCTTTTATGTATGAGTGATAAATTAAAGAGAAAAAACAGCAGAAAGGTCAGTGTTACAGACTTTATTAAACAAACAAAAAATAATTCATATTCAAATGCAATTAGATTATTTTAACATCTTTTAGAAAGCAAAAAATAGGAAAGCAAATCCTTCTTTTTTCTCATATACACTTTCCAACATTTGCTGGCTTTTTTTTTTTACTTGGACTGAAACTATTTGGTCACATGTTATTGATAATTCAAATTTTTAATTGTCAGTTAAAAAACATACAAATGTCTATCACTTAAAGTGGTATAGATATGGCTCATTATCCATGAGAGGATAAAAACGATGGGGAAGATGCTGCTGGCCTGGATTTTTACAAACAAAAAAATGTTTCAAGTTATTTTATTGCATTACACTTGTTTAAAAGCTATATTTATATATAACAACTCACTGGAGTCTTCTTGTCAAATTTAGATATTTCTACTTCCTGAAAAAGCTAAGCAATTTTGATGATTGAAAGCTTAACATTGTTTTATCCATTACTTAATCTGTGAAGTCGTACATGATTAGTAATATATGTTTTTGGTACAAAGACAGAATAGTTGATTTTCTGTCCTGGCTTTTTGTCTTTGTGCTTAAAGACCACAATTTTGAAAAATTATATGTGGTATATTCTCAAATTTATCAAATGTGCTTGAAAATTGCACATTTGGCTTGTTTAAACATGTGCTGAATAGGGTGAGGTTGCAGAGTTTTTATTTATTTATTTATTTATTTATTTACCTGAACTGTTTGGAACTGGAAAAATATCAGTAAACTCTTTCAATAACTATTTGTGCTATAGACCTGTTGTAGCATATTTCTATATTCCTACACCAAAACTATTAAGATTATAGATACATTTCCTAATTTAGCCACACATATAAAAACACACAACAATTCTTTATAGTAACATAAAAAGAGCTTTTGAATGTACAAGCAAGGTTTCAGTCCTCACAAGTTTCTCTTTCTAATACAAATACTCCATATTTTATTTATTAGTCAGGAAGGGAAACATAACCAGGTATGAAAAAGCTAATAAACGTTCCAAAAAACATTCCAGCACAGAACAACATAATGTGTAATTGTCACAGGGTTCCTATTTAGACTAGGAAATCCATGCAAGGATGTCATCCATCCATCCATCCATCCATCCATCCATCCATCCATCCATCCATCCATCCATCCATCCATCCATCCATCCATCCATCCATCCATCCATCCATCCATCCATCCATCTTGTCCAATCTTAGCTGTCTCCATGTTCCATATTTAAAGACCATTATAGAGATGTTTGCTGTAAAAGTGATATTTTTAGCTTAAGAAATGGGAGACAACTGACATTAGACTCAAGCCTGGAAAAATATGACATTTTCACACTCAAACTGGTAGGAGCTCTTTGTGAAGGACAAAAGAAATACTATGCATACCACCATCAAAGACATATGTGCATTCAGTTTCAAATCAAATATAACAAAGTTGTGTTTCTATGCTTGAGTGTCAACCAGCTCATGTCTTGAAAACTAGAACCACAAAATAAGGATTCCATGATGAAAAGTAATCTAAGCTTTACTTTCGGTTTTCACAGTGAACTGCCTAATATACACTCAAAAAATATGAACAAATGTTGTACAACATACTTGTAATTGGTAATGCTAATCCTGCAGTGATGAGATGACGTTATAAAACACAATTTAATATCTACTATAATAAATGAGTGATGCAATTTTTCAGGAAAAATAACAGAAAACATTGTTGCCTATTCAAAGATGATCAGCATATAATACATGAGTAGACACGTGAAAATATGTTATTTTTTATAGTCGGAGAGCAGCACACGAAAAATGATATGCAAATGAAATTATCACAGTTGTTACATCTTTGTCACTGATGCACACGAGGACCAGCTAGAAGATGCAGTGCACATATATACAACATTATTAATCCACCAGATATTACTATTTTAATCTCCTAGAAAAGATTTTCATGTCCCATGTCATGCAGAATGCCATGACATGGGACAAGTAGAGAAGGATTATTCTAACAGCGAAGAAGAGCTTGATTCAACACTTTAACAAAAAAATAAAAGAACTTTCCTAGTACCCACCACTCTTTATGTAGATTACTTTTTGTGCAATTACATAACACAGCAAAGTTACCGAAAAGCCACAAAAAAGGAGGACATGACAGCCAACAACTAGAACATGTATCTCAACTTCTGAGTGAACTGACACTTCATCTTCACCAAAACAGGCCCGCACTACTCAACCACCTCCTCATCTCCCCCCATCTCAGTCTCAAACTTACAGCCTCCTCAACCTCCATCTTCACTGATTCACATTCTTGATCCTCATCCATTGTGACCTGCTCCGGTGACATTGTTCTCACTTTTGCACCGTTTCCAGTCTCTGCCTGACAACCTCAGGTGGTGGGTTACTATGTAACTCCACTTGTTATGGATTTAAGTTTCTTTAAGTTTCTCTGTACCCTTAGTGCTTAGGTTTTATTGTTTGATTATTGCTAAAAGAATATTTTCTCACCCTTCCTATTTACTTTTTTCCCCCACCGCCTTCCGAAAATCTCAAAATAAAACTTGATTCAACAGGAAAATCCCTGGATTTTCCCTCAGTTTAGGAAGATAATCAATTCTTCCTCTTAAACAACTGTCTGACTCAAAGCTTCCTGACAAGCAGCAGAGTAGCAGCTGGTGAAGCTGGAGATTGATTCTGTTTGTTATTATCCCCGGCTCTGGACAATCTCCATTTAACTTGGATGGAGAGATCATGAAAGGTTTATTCTGCATGACATGGGACATAGCAGTTTCTCTTCAGCATAAATGAGTTCAGGCATATTGCCATGTTGTTTGTACTGTACCACATTTAGCTTTTGTTAATCACACTGCATCTCTAATGGCTTTTGACGACGTCTCCTATTATTTGAACAAAATGTTTTATCAAGCTTCAAGTCCTGTTGTGGAGTACCTGAGCCAGATCGTCATTTGTGCTGTCTTTAGAAAGTCTTACATGGCTTTTGGGAAGTCTTGAGCATTGTTGGAAGCAAGTCTATGTGCTCCGGTAGGTCTTGATGATGTCTTTGATTGTCCGTCGACAGATTGGGCAGCACGCGTTGGCCATCTTCTTGAGCTTCAGGCCGCAGGCATAGCAGAGACACATGTGACCGCAGGGATACAGGACGGTGTCCACCATGTTCTCGTAGCAGATAGTGCATTCGTCACTCCAGGAGCTGGAAGAAGATGGGAATGTAGGAGACTGTGGCTGGCTGGAAAATGGAGAGCTTGGGTGTATACCTGAGAAGGAGGAGAAAAGAAACATCAGAAAAAGAGCTGAAATGCTGGGAAAGGTCTAAACTCACAATGTGAACTCTGCAGGAAGCATGGATTTGACACTAATAGGTATGGTGGTTGTTCTCCTCATCTTGCTATAATGCAATGTGCTTTTGGGAAAACCTTGCTGTTTTTCACACCGAAGCTAACATGCCACCTGCCACCTGCTGAAACTGTTTTGCCAATCAATGACACCTACATCTTTGCAACAACCCTGCTGTAGACATGCTGTCTCAATAGCTTGTCCCCATGTAAACAGCCTCAGAATGGCTCAAAGAACACAAAAACTGTCTGAAGTGTTCATCTGGCAAATAAACTCCCCAGATACAAATTAGATGATCCAACTCTCTGCTGCACTAAATGCACATTCAATAATACGTAAGGAATTTGTCTTTGTTTGATGTAACTGAAGAAACCTTGGGACAGCTGATTGCAGAACCACTGGGTCTCCTCTAAATGTCAGTCAGTATTTATGTGTCACATTTTCTGCCACTTTTCCTTCCTCCTGAGACAACATGGACACCACAGATGGCAACAGGTATCACAAAGGTAAATATTTCTAAAACAGGCATATCAGTTTTACAGTTGACTAATTTACATTGGACTATAGTTCATTGCAAGTATTCACACCTGTTGACCATTTTCATACAACAAACTGTATGTAACTTATGCTGACATAAAGTAGAGAAGAGGAGAAAAACTGATAGTGGTCTTTCTGATACTACAAATGAGAATCTCTGAATGCTTTGCACATGTAAAAGATAAAAATTCTGCTCAATTTTTTTTTTTTCAAAAATAATTAAGGTTTGGTCAGACTGGACAGAGAGCATATTTTTTACTTCTTATCACAGATTTTCAATTGGATTTCTGCCTGGACTTTGACTTCTCCATTCCAATAAATTAATATGCTGTGAACTGAACTATTCCTTTGTGGCTCCGGCTGTGTACTCAAGGTCATTTTCTTCTTGAAAGCACATATTTCTGCCAGCACATGTTTCTTCCAGGATGTATTTTATGCATGGCTAAATTACATGGTTATCTTGTACTGAAGAAAAGCACATCACAGCATTTTAGAGATGGTGCGTTCTAAATGTCCTGTTTTACTTGACGTCTAACCTGTTGATCAAAAGTGTCACTTTTGGTCTCACCCGACCGCAGCACTTCTTTCTACATGTTTACTCTGTCCCCCAACATATTTTTTGTCAAAATTCTTATGGCTTATTTCAACAATCGTTTTCTTCTTGGCATTATTCAAAAGATCTATAGTGTGAAAATCTGAAGAGAATTTTCCATGAAACCTTGAACCAACCTGTGGAAGTGGAAAACAGTGTGCTGTAGTTGGAGTTAAGGCTTGAATTCAGACTGATGTTCAGTGTGGTGTTGAGGTTGGACCCAGAGTTTCTACTGCAGAGTGTTGTCGGGGTGTTGGGTGTACACGACGGCGAGCTGGGCACTGATGAACCTTGATGATCTAGAGGCAAAGATGAACCTTGGATAGAGAGAGGACAAACAGTCAACATTTACTTTCATAAAAACAGTCAAAGCAAGAGTTTTACAAGAGCTGATTACGGTGGATTAGCAAACATTCAGGCAAATGTAACTGTTCTGGTAATCTAACTGCCTCCTGTTATTCTTCTATTTCTTTCACACACATTAACTCTGCTCTATCACCAAGCAGATGACTAGTGGGTCCACAGTGTATGTGTGTGGGTGTAAATGAGTGAGTCACGAGCTTGCACGGCCCCCTCCCTTCCTTCCTTCTTCACGAACCCATGATCCCTCTGGATGAGGTACAAAACAACTTCCACAGACTATCTGTTGTCTGATCCATATGATACATTCCCTTCTGCGCCCCATAACCACTGGAGCTGCCATCGGTTCTCACATAGGCCAATCATCTCTCCTAGGACACGAAAATATTGACCCAGTTCCCCCATTGTCACGGTCTGACTGATCGTTCACTTGGCGTCATACACATGACATTGATGCCTTACATCCCCTGCGAGCATTCTCTTTGTTCTAAGTTTGCTAGAGGTGATAATGATGAGAAACCACAGAAAAAATATGTCTAGCTTCAGAATTTTATATGGTATACAAATAATGTTTTCTGCATGCTCTGATGTATTGCTCTAAACCCGAGTGCCTTTTCTACCATCCATTTTTAACACTGCTCTCTCAGTTCAAGCTTACATAAACAAATTATAGTAGGTTTTTATGCAACAGCGAGTTAGTTGCTAAAAAGGTCAGGACAGAAAGACAACAGAAACATAAGTCTTTCAGTAATTTATCTGTCTTTAAGGTCACTGTTGAGATTGATGATTGTACCACTTTGCTGTGGCACCGTCTGCCAGGATCACATATTGATTACACTGTATTGCAGAGGGGACATGGGTGCACACGTTTTCAGCACCCTGGCATTACCACCTTAAACTGACCTTTTGGGGCTTTTCACCAAGGTAAATGTCCTGGTGAACGCTAATAAGGCAGAATGGATAACCTTCATATCTATTTCTGCTCCCTTTCATCGAGGGCGCCTTTCATCTTCTCTTGGATAAATTTATAACTGGTGTTGCGGTATTCGTTGTCTGTTTATTTCTGTTTGAGCCTTTTGTGTTTAGTGCCTTCAAGTTCTTGTTTACTACATGTAGCAATATATCACATTATGAGTACCAGTCAAAGCAAACTGCTTGCCTACACATCGAGTAGCATTTCTTTGCAAGTTGTAAACTGAGCATTTACCCTCTTGCAGCCTTTGCCAGTTTTCTGGGGGACAGATGGTGCCAAAATGTGTAAAGATTTGCTAAAGCATTCAGTCGTGGGCAGAAATTTGGGAATCAATTGGAAATTGATGGACAATGGTTTAATGAAGTATTAAACATTTTTTCAAATAAAAATTGTTACAGTCGTGCGTTTTTATTCAGCGCGTCTTTACTATGATACTTATAAATAAAATCCAGCACAGTCTATTATATTTAAAAGTCACCAGGGTGGTAAAATAATAATGTAATAGCAGATGTTGCGTGGAGGTCCCAAAGGTTTGTTGAAGGTTGAAAGACAAAAACAAACAATGCAGATTGAGCAGAACACACACCATCCCAAGAATGAAATAAGGTGGTGGCTGCATCATGGCAGCATTTGTAGGATGCCTTTTTTTTTTTTTTCCACAGGAACAGGGACATTGTTCAATGTGGTGCGAAATACTGGGCAGAACTAAAGGAATATCTAGTGGAACAGACCACAGACCCTTTCCATCGCTTGTTGAAACAGAACTCTACTTTTGCTTTTTGCACTTCCATGTCATCTTTCCTTACCACATGAAATCACTTGGAGAAATCTTCTGCAGTTGATGAGACGCGTTCATTGCAAATCTAGAGGCACAAGGAGATCCAGAGTGGACCAGAGACAAGGCACACCACTTGTTGTGGGTCCTGGCTATACAGGTTCTGAAGCAGGAAAGATTGCTGCTTTGCACCATCAATATATGTTGGCACCATTCAATGATAAAAAGCCAAGTGAAGAGTGGAACACATTTTATCCTTCAGAGACATGTGTGCTAGTTTATGGTGCCAGTGTTGCCCTGTAGGGGGGGGTGATTGGTCTTCTTAATGTTAACTTTAGTGGCATGTGTCTAGGAAGCACTTCCATGGATGTCAGGATGTTGCTTTTCAGAGTAGAGCAAAACACTGTGTCAACAAGAGTAGTGTTGTCTATCAGAACTGCTAACAATTACATGGTGATGTATATATTATTGCAGCTTCAAGATAGCAGCTGAGGAGACAAAGGAGGCAGTCATGCAAACCCATAATGATGGCGATACATGACAGCATCAGTTAAATGTCAAACATGAAATGGTTAAATCTTACTTTCTCAGATAAAACAGACAAAGTAATCATGTGACAGTGGCAGACTCCCATCTGTTCCACCTCAGAGGCTTGACAGCACCCAGCCATAACAAACTGTCACTTGCATCAGTGGCTAGATGTCTCCATGGCAACTCATAGGATGCAACTGCAGAGGCCGTGGGTGAGTTTAGACATCCTGTTACAAATGCATCACCCCCCCACACACAGCTGGAGCGGGTAACGCACTGAGTAACGGACCCCAAAGAACCAAAATGGGGATAGGATTGGGGGAGGCAAAATAAAATGCAAATAGGGAAAAGAGGAAGTACAGAGGCAAAATTAGTGTTACTGGAACTGGCTGTGGGTGGAAAACCCAGCACAGCAAATCTCCAAGCAATTACATTTTAATAATGCATCAGGAGGGCATCATAAGAAGCTATCAGAGGCTCTCTCCTGATACATAATGCTGGCTGCTGGGAGCCCACGCAAGACAGAAATAACCTCCCGAGTTCTCAGTCTGGCTGACTACATGGGGGAGTGGAGAGGAGAGCAGAGTATCCAGGAGAGGTTTGAAGAAGAAAATTAGGAGAACTGATCAATTTTAGTTTATTTTAACTTTCAGTAAAGGTCACCTTCAATTATTGATTTCCTGTGAACGAGACACCTGCTCGGCTCAGATGCATACATTACTGCGCAAGCCAGCGACAGTGGAATAAGGCAATGTGACTTTTAAATAATGTATATTTTTTAATCTGCAGTGATTGCAAATAGATTGAAAAAAATAATAAATTTGTTCTCGTAGCACTCTCTAGATTACCACACACTCTTGAAAGGTCTGGAGAATGTGTGATTTTATCTTGATTGTCCAAATGTGTGTGAAAAAAAAAATATGGGAAAAAAACATCTATTTTGAGACTTAAATTCCTTCTTCCATCTTCTAAGGGGGTAACAAACCCCTCAAAATGCTCGTTACAAAATTAAGTGTAAAATTTAAATGACATTTTAGTTTTACAAAACGGTTCACTGTTACTTTACCATACTGAAAATCTAAAAAAAAGTACTTAATCTAATATTTTTTCTCATCTTTATTGTGACAGTATGCTATTTTCATTCAGAGGCTTTTGAGCATCTCAACCAAAGGTGCTGACAGTTGTGGAGGATGCGGCCCCATTCACAACAACTACAATAATTTGGACAAATAATTTTGTTGGACAACCTCTGGAGAGAAAGAAAATATCTTCACTTTTCACTTTTCAGTATGAAACACAGGAAAAGAAACTCAGTACATGAAATTCCATATGCCTTCAGGTGAAGCCTCAATGAATTTGTGAGATCTGCTGAAACAAAATACACAAGACACATTCTGTTTAATTGAAGGTTCAAAGCTAACCGCCATATTCAAATCATTAGAGCTGTATTCAAATTACCAACGAATATTTCAATTGATAAAAGGTCAGAAAGGAGCCCAGACTGCAAAGGATGAGAGACATTTTTTGTGGTTTGAAAGAGTGGAAATTAGTCCTCCAAAACGTAATTTAATAATTCCATGTTGTATTAACTTCCTAATGGAAAGCTGCAAAAGATTTCTTTTGTAGATACTTGGAAGACAGCAAGGGGAATTAAAAGTCAGCCTGTTGATAAAACTACAACTTACCGTTCAAGTCAAATCTTTTTGACTGAAATCCAATTACACCCTTTTCACCCCGGACTGCAAGCATGATTTGTTCTTAAATCATATTTTAAGCTTCTCCTCTCAGAGTGTAGGAGCACCAGTGGTGTCACATATGAATCAGGAATATATAACTGCAACATATAAAGCCTTCAAACTGAAGGTTTGGTTTAACAGTTTTTCCAGATTATTTCTGAAAGATTACTTTTCATTTTTCTTATTCAACTGGACTATGTTATGAATTATGGTCTTAGAATATGAGGGAACACCATTGCTTCTACAATAATTTTTAATTATTGTACAATTAATTATTGTAGAATTATTGTACCATTATTATTAGGTAATAGTAGCAGTTACAGCGGTATTAATATTATTATTAATCATAACTTCAATGTGCAGACATAAAATCACTTTTCTACGTAATACATGTCTCATTTTCACTTTAAATTATTTTTGTTTTTCAGTGGTTGTTTTCTTTTCTGTAATTATTTTTTGAAGCCAGGTAATTCTGTCCTTGTAGTTTTGTAATGTAATATAATGAAACCTATTGTTTTAAAAGAAATGGAAGGAACACTGAATATAGCGACATTATAAACCTAAACATCTAACTAAATGGAAAGGATCAAAACAAGGGAAGATGAGTGTACCTAAAATTCTGAGTTGAGTGATGGATCCATGCAGACCATAGAACATCCAGAGAGGCCTGGAGTTGTCGACACAAAGCGTCATTCCTGCGCTGCTCCCATTATGGCTCATCATAAGCTCCCCCTCTGGATTCACCACAAAGCTCAAAATATCCCCACTGTGGAGTTGTACAGCCGCCCTGCACACAGCCCAGAATTCCTTGCGGTCGACCAGGGACTCGGGGTTCGATGGGAGATCACTGGGCCTGAGGGTGGCCGGGTCGCAGGTTGTCACGCCATAAGAAAGAGACCCCACCCGGCTGACTCCTGCTTTCACCTTCACAAACACAATCTCCGAACAGTGCATTGGGCGGCTGGTGAACACCAGGGTCCTCTCGTCGCTGCGGTGATCTGGCCGAGCGACCGTGTGCTTATCGAGCGCAGTGACATGGAGGCCATGAATAGTGTGAAACTGCAGATCAGTGTCCAAGTGGCCAGGCAGCAGCAAGCACTGCTGCGAGTTCTGAGAGTTCTGAGGAACATGGCAGGAGCTGGAGCTTAAAGGCTGGAGTTGTTCCTCTTCATCCCCCTCATCATTATCTTCCTCGAGCTGCATCTCTTGCTGCTGCAGGCTCAGGTCACACAGACTAATGGTGAGGCGAGGGTCATGACTGTTCCGCCGAGCTGAAGACCGACGGGTGGCAGCATAGGAACGAGGACGCAGGCAGTCCAAAGGGACCATCTCGCTGTCTGTTCAAATACAAAACACACATACAGACACAGCGTTATGCAATCCCCTTCTCAGTGGTGTAAAAAGCTTCATTTTATCATATCACAGTGTTTTTATGTGATTTGAAATTTTCCTTTGACAAGATCATAATTTAATCTACATTTTGGCTGCAAGAAAAATAATTAGTCTTTGCAAAAGAAAAAGAAAATGAGTGATGTAGTTCAATGCATGCTGCCAGTCAGTTTTATGCAGATTCTAAAAGAGTTTAGTTGTACATTCTCTGTTTACTGCTCATTCATCTTCCCCACTTTCGCAAGGAACATGTTGCTATCGAACCTCTGCATTTTAGATCATATTCATATTTAGTTGAGATGATTAAAACCCACCCAGACAAACACATGCATCAGCTTAGAGACACATCAGGACTTTAAGTGGGGGGTCAACTGTAGCTGCAGGCCAATTGTTGCATGGTAAGAATAATAAAGAAAAAAAAAAGATGTAACAGGTTTATGTAACATTCAAAGAATAAAAGATTCCATTTTTCAGCAGACCTGTCCAGTCTGCACCTCAGGGTCCTGTCGCTAAAATATATTCTCCATTCTCAAGCTTTCATACAAGGGCCTTGAAAATGTATTCACACCCCTCATTTTGGGTGAAATGTCAATGCATTCTATTTTGTGAAAGAAAGGACCAAAAGTAGGCCATGATTGTGAAGTACAAGAAAAATGTAGTATGGTTTATTTAAAAAAAAAATTAAAAAAAGCCACTGAAACGCCATCAGTCTGCTCTAGAAACATCACAGATTGGATTAGACTTTAAACTTTGCATCAAATGTGAAGTAGCATTAAAACCTATATGTTGCTGTGATCTTCAAAGCTTTTTTTTTTTTTTTACTTTTCCCACTCATAACCAGCTGATCCACTGAATCATGTGTTGAACTACACAATAAGCTGACCGACCAGCATTGCTTCATGTATTTCTGTAAAATTTTAACTTTTTTTTTTTTGTTACACGTCTAAATGCTACAGTCAACGACTTTCTGACGGTTGAAAAGGAAAGGCATTCTAAAAACTGCACCTATGCTGCATGCAAATACTCATTCCTATGGTTATTTGGATCACTGTAAAATAGAAACCACATGGAAACATCTGAGCCAAAAGAAAACAGAGACGGAACGTGCTCTCTACACACACGGCCAGTCCAAACAGATCCACATAGTGGCACGCTTAAAAACTCTGCCAATTTTACGACAAGCTAAAATTAGTCTTAGTGGACATCCGAGGAGAGGAGAGCGGGGAGGGGGGAACGGTAAGGGGTGCGGGTTGAGGCTGATTGACACGGTGGCGCTCAGCCTCGACCCGCTTCGGGCTTCCCCTATGCGGACTGAAAGAAGAACAAGTGAAAGTCAGGAGGAGATAAGATGAAAAATAGCGTTGGGTGGACACTTGAGAGAAAGGGCACACCTCACCACAGCTCCTCTTTATCACCCCACAGACAGCAAATCTCCGGCCAACCCACTGATAAACTGCTGGAACTTAATTACTTCCTCTGTCAAGACTGAGCACAAGCAGCTATGAGGCTCTTATTATTAGCAGCCTTATCATCTTCAAGGCAAAGCTGGCCGTCGATGGAAGGCAAGAGATCATTTCTATTCTGGCACTGATGGTTTCCTATGCTTCACGGTTTCTGTGTTTTGTCAGAGAGCAGCGGCGTAGTTACGTCGTCATATCAATCCGCTGCGTAGAGACACGGACAGCGAAATTAGACACACACACACACACAAAAAGAGAGCCACGTATATGTACGACTTCCTCTCCGCTTTAGTCTCAGTACAATATGAAATTCACACATTTTTCAAAAATAAAAATCCCCAGTGTATCAAAATAAATAAATGATAGAGGGAAATTTTATTTTTCCCAACATTTGGAAATTAATTAAAGTTAATAATTGTTCAATTGACACATCTCCTTTAAAAAAAGAGGTGGTGAAGTCAAAGGTTAAATAAAATACAAACCAAATAACAATAAACCAGTAAAGTGTTTAGTATATCTGTGTGTGTTTGTGTGGGAAAGACGGATATTTAACATACAGCTCATCCACATACAATCACTTGTTGAAATCTGTGACTCTTATGCAAGCAGTCCAACCCGGAAACAATTTCCCAGTTGTGCTTAACCAACAGCACTTTTTTTTTTTTTTTTGCCATAGACTTTCTCAATGGAAAACCAGAGTCCTACATGTACACGCAAACACACACACATGCGCCCATGCAGGTGCAGACATGTTTTTTTGTTTTGCTCTGTTAATTATCTTGGAAAATTAAGCAAAGTTCCCACGGAAAATTTACAGCAGATTCTCGGCAAACACATTTAGAGCTTCGGGAATTGGCAATAACCATTTTTTTTTTCTACTAAACATGATGGTAATTATATTCCACTTTGACATTTTTAAAGTTCATGTCCTTGAAGCATTCGAGTAACAACCCAGAATCACTCTTTTTTCCTTTAAACAATACTTATGTGATTAAGTGCGCAGTTGAAATTGCCCTGCTAACATAAGTGGTCTTTAAACAGCTCCAGCCACTCATTCTCAAGAGAAAAAAAAAATTTACTTGAATTTTATACCATACTGACACTGCAGGGCCAATGGCTGCCCCTTTGGCTTTGGCTCTTAATATTACCTTTGTTGGAAAAAAAAAAAAAAAAAAAAGTGTAACCAGACCCTTTGTAAACGCCGTAGGGAAATGTCTTCATAGAAACTGCAGAAACAAGAACAGAGACAAACATTCGTCCACCTGCTTTGGTTCCCCACCCCTAACAAACAAGTCCCAGGCTTCAGCACACAGGAACTCTTCAACTAAGCCGGAAAAACCAGTTCCAGGAAAGTCGAAGTGGGAAGACAAATACAATCTGGAAACCTGTTTTAAAGTGAGCATGTGCCAAGATCAACTGCTGTGGTTTAAAAGCACAATTTTAAGACCAAGCTGCCAAAACATTCGGTCCAATTCCATCCATCTTGAAGCATCGCAGAGACACAAGTATGTATGATAGCAGATACTAATACTGCAGGAAGAGGTTTCTGATTAGGATTAGGAGGCATTTGGGAGTTTTAATAGCGCTGAAATATCTATACAAGGTCAGCTGGGATGACTGTCCGCATGAGCATGTTGCATGTGAGTTTGGGTATTGGTCCTAAGTATAGAAAAGAACAAGGGGGATGTCCAGAGATTTGCATGACTCGAAAGAGTGAAAGTCATCTGACATGGGAGAGATTGTCCCAAATAACAGAAGGGACATGTGCTTGTAGAAAAATACAAAAAAGAGAAATAAGATATTTCTCTTTTTTATGTATGTGAATAAAAACATACACACAACTGTATATTTAGTGGACCTAAATGACTAAGGCTGTTACACTTCATGAGATGACCAGAGCAATTGAGGTAGTATAGATGGAGTAATGTGTTTGTGATAGATCAGGTCAAGTTGGTATTTAGCACCTCCTGTTTTCTAATTAATCATCAACAAGTGGAAAAATGAAAAACTGATTCTGGAAATTTATTTGCAGAAAGTGCTATTCCAATTTAACCTTGAACTGCTAGAGGCATGCAAAGATTGTAAATATCATTCCAAAGGTTTAAAGTTTCTTCGCCTGAAAAATGCAGAAATATTTGGATTCACTCAACATATGAAGCACAGAGTAAAACAATGATCCCCCTCACATATCGGTGAACATACGTTCTTACAGCACAGAGAAACTCGCTGACAATAGTTCTGGGTGTGAAAAACACAGACGGTTATGGTGAAAATCGGTACAGCAGCACCGCCCTACAATTTTCTTCACATGAAGCCGTTTTGTAAGTACATTTCACAATCAAGCCAGTTAGTGTCATGTCTGTTCAGCAACCCACTGTTTACCAGCAAATTTAATCTTGTTACTTTTGGATTATACTATAATGATCATTTCTTCTCAATAATTATTTCAAAAGTAATAAATTAGTGTTGCTTTTATGCACCAAACATTGAGTATAACATGTAATTACATGTTGCTGTTTTAAATCTTTGTCTTAATACTGCACAACTGTAATATTTCCTTGTCAGCCCATGCTTAGTTAGATTTTCAAGGAAATACTTTTTGAGTGCCTCAACATGCACTTTCACACAGCCATGCTTGCTTTCAGCAGTTCTATGCTGAGTTGATGAAGTGTCTAAATCTGATCTCAATTTAAAACACATTTCTCCAATTATTCTGATTTATCTCAACGTTCTGGTCGAAGTTATATCTTTGAAAACTTCACAGATGGACATATTTGCTCTCTAACATACATTCTCCTCTTTCACTTGGAGAGTTGTCCGTTCATCTGAAAGTGATTAGCCTGCTCTCCAAAGGGTTCCCCCTGACCGCTGCAACTCCCAGGATCCAAACCTGACAGGCTCCATTACCATTTCTATTTTGATTTTCTGCAAATCAGTTCGATTCCACAAGGGTCGATAAAATTCCAGCAGAGCCGCAATAGCTTGCCCGGCCGCTTTTATTTTTCGTTCCGCAAATCAGCTGAATTCCAAGCCCTGAGATCACTGGAGACAGAAATCTCATAAATCCCAGGACTTATCATGTGTGCATGATTTTAGACATTTGGTCTGAGGACAGTCTTCCAATATCTTGCTCATATCAGGTGTCTCTCTTTTTTTTTTTTTGGTCAACCGTCTAGGAGATTCTTTCCTTCTTTGATTTGGATCCCTATTGTTTGCAGTTCCTTGCATTTAGTCTGCCTGGAGTCCACACATTCAGCACAAATAACTAAAAATATGTAAAGTATATGGATTACATATATACAAATAAAAAAAACCCCATTAATTACAGCAAAAAACACATAGAAATTGAAAATAGAGGCTATAGATCAAAACAAAATGAATTATAATATTATGAAAGCACTGTATTACTTTATTTTGAACGATTTGTAATTTCTGCATCATTTTTCCTCGACCACGCCGACAAACAGTGATCTAATAACTAAACTTTCTTTACTTGATTTGTTGTTGTACCTTTAGTATCCATATTTAACTCTGGATGTTCCCTACACCAATATTTGGATCCTGTTATTATAGATTTAGCCTTTTTTCACATTCAAAATGTGTTCATTATTACTCTCCCAATCAGTTACTTTACTCTGCAGTTCCTACATCTGAGTTTCTATTTGAATTTCTCACAAATGGAATCATAACTAAACACCTCAGAGTCGATACATACATGACAGGTGTTCCATTTTATAAGCAAAAAGGAAAATCATTTGGAAACAGTGAAAACAGCAATGGGCCTAAACAACATTCAATTTTATCCAGTTTAAAATCAGTTTTAAAATACTTCAGAAAACTGATTAAAAATGTTTAAAGTTAACAGAGGAGAAGGACATTATGTTTTAGTCAAAATTGAATGTGCCTTCTACCAGGGAGCAGCTGTGTTAGTCCATCTCTTTAGGTGTGTAAACATATGACCACACTGCAGTGTTATTTGATCCTCTGGCGTGCTGCATATCTTAAGAAAGTATTTGTCTCTTGCCTGAATGTATCTAACCTCTGGGGCTCTCTGTGCCCCTGAACATGCAACGATTCGTGTGCATAAACTTTACATACATAATACTTTACAGAAAAAGTGATGTACTGTTTAAACATAAAATCCACATCTTTGTGAATAAAAGTAATAGTTTTAAATAGCAAATAACAAATGATGCAGACAATATGCTGCAGTGTCTTAAAAGTGATCAGTTGAAGACGAAAAATTACAAGAATATTTCAGATAAACTGCAGAAATGTTTCGTTGATAAAGTGGTCATAGGAGAAAATAACACTTTTTAACACACATGCAAAAACTTTCTGGCAGAACAATAAAACTGTACAACATCCCCAGAGCAAAACATGTTAGTGGCAGCATCCTGCAGTGGAAATAATTTTTGTTGAGCAAAATCTGGTAAGCTGGTCAGAAATTAAGGGGAAATAGATGAAGATAAATACCAGAACATTCTGGAAGAGAATCTGTTAGAAGCTACAAAAGACTTCAGACTACGATGGAGTTTAGTCAATGAAATGATTTATAACAAACTACTACTATTATTATTAGAATCAAGTTCACATTCAGATACACTAAGAATCATTTTTTGTTGAGCAAAACAATATGAACAATATGTTCATAGAGCCTCTTCATGCAATTTGACTGAACCTGAGGTATTTTTCATAGAAAAATAGGTTTTGCCAACATGGTAGATGCACACGGCTTACGACGAGAGCTGGCTTCACAAAGTATCGACTCAGGAAATTATATTAAAGAAAACCTTGCTGGGTGCCACACATTTCAGATGCATTATGTGCAAAAGTTCATGAAAGACATGCAAAGAAATCCTATGCTACTTTGTGCTTTTCTATCACATAAGATAGTTGTGGTTCCAACTTGCAATTAGTCATACAAAAATATGTGAGAGAAGATTTTACTTTCACTCCATCAAGATGAAACTAAAGCCCAAACTATTTTGAAACCTAAAAAAAGAATATAAAGCCTTAAGAACAAAGGTTATGTGTTTTAATTATATTTAACTATGAAACAAATTTTGTTAACTGAAAGAAAGATAATTAGACCAGCCAGAGATGCCAGAGCAGCACTTGCTTGACAACTGGAAAAAGTGTCTTGAGTTTCAGTTATTGCATACGACATATTGGGTAAGACTTATGAGGTTAACAATAAAATCCATCTTTGTAGAAAAACATAGTAACCTCTAGCATTATAATAGCCTAAATAGTGTTACATGGAAATCCCTTGTCCTCTTGACCTAAACCAATGTTACGAGCTGCAGAAATTTCCATAATAGGAAAATGTGGGACAGGGCGAGCATATTCTTGACTGTAATCAGTTTTAATAGCAAGTCCCTTAAAACAGAATCATTCATGTGATTTATACGTGTTATCTTTAAACTCCGAGGAAAGGTTCAAGTAGAATAGGGAGCGAAACAGGGAAAATGGTGGAAGGTTGCAGTATGATGCATGATTTTAGCTTCTTTGTGCCAAAGGATTTCAGTGAAAGGAAATTACTAAATGTTTATAGTATGGAGACATTTAGCGTATCTTTTTGCCTCTCTCTCCCTCTCTCTCACCGTCCCGCTGTTTGCCTTTGGCTCCAAACACAGTTTTGATAAATGATTTTGCATATTGTGATTACCAAGGCGAATTTTTAGCATATTGTTTTTGGAGGATTTGGCTTCAAGCACCAGACCAGAAATCAGATGTTCTAGTGCAGCATCAATTTGCAATAGTTCAGGGTAAGCAAACCCCTCTGGTCTATCGCATGGCTTCATTCATCAAAATTAACAAAAGAGTTTTGTTCACTTGCTTTATGAAGCCTGGACGAAATAGGTAAAAAACTGCATCTACGTGATGTAATACACTAATTGTAATCAGAGTTTGAGTATAACAGAGGTCAATCTAAACTTTTTCTCCTTCAACATTTCATTTTAAGCTGCCTTCAGAACAACCAAGTGCTGAAGGCTATGTGGTCTGATCACAAATCCTTTTCTATATTTAAAACCTTGAAATCCACAAATCAAACCCAGTGAGAGGTCACCTAATATATGTTGACAAGTGAAACAATAAGTGTTGTAGCAAGTGGCATGAGTGTGTAGCACACTAAGAGAAAGGACAAAAATAAACACAAAGCCAGGAAAAGCAGTCATGTTCGAATAGCACTAAACACGTGCATAGCATTGAGTTTCTCATCATTTCATCTGGATACCTAACAGGTATGCAACAAAGATAAACAGCACAAGCAAAAATAGTTTCAGTTTTCAGTTGAGTAAGATGAGATTCACACAATGACAGGTATACAAGTAAATATCAGAAAAAAAAAGAATGAAAACACAATTCATTGGAAACATACCTCAACGAGCCCCAACAATGATGTTGCATGTTTCTTTGAAATAAATGGATAAGATCTGAATAACAAAAACAAGGAATTGCACTGGTGTTTAAATGGTAGACTTGTCACAAGTTTTGCTTGGCCTTGTTGTTTATTTCAGTACTTTTTTTAGTAACACTTAGACTGCTGGCAGTGCAGATAGTTCAGAACCTCAAACTAATTGAGACAATGAAGTGTTTTATTTTTGCTGACTAGATATAACATCTTGACATATCTCCAAGGACTAATGGATTGCTGCTAACTTCGAATTTGTTTATTTAGCCAAACATTTTATGTCCCAACAAATAAGAGACTTACAGTTTACATGTTTGTAGAACCACAAAAACAAGCTTACCAGTACTTTTAATTGCAGTGCGTTTTTCCCCCTCTGTTCTTCAGTAGTCTAGTAAAAACCAACCTCTTGTTACTTACCTTCTCTGAGTTAAAAACCAAAGAGGTAATGACAATGGAGACAGAATGTGGCAGAACGCAGTTTCATTTTACAGTTCTCTAAGTGAAGACTCGACCTCAAGACAATGACACCGTATTTCTCTGAGGTATGGAACGGTACACATATTACTAGGGAATGAAATAGTGAATAATATGCTCAATCATTCATCAGTTCAAATGTTGGTTACCACGGAAACTGAAAGCAGCCCAGAAAAGACATATGCAAGGCATCTTTTTAGCCAGGTTCTCCTGCTGCTCCGACATGAAGAAATGTGACTTAAAAAGGTTGTTTAATATTCAACATCTGAAGAAAATCTGTGGTTCATTGACATCCTTGAGAACAGATAAATTTATACTCAAAACTATATTTTTTAACATAAATAAAATGTAAAAGTCTGTATATTTTCTACTTGTAATGGAACATTTTAAATGGTTGGTATTACTTGATAAATAAGAACAATCAATGTGAAAATATTTCTGCCATTTGAGTCTGCTGTACATAATTTCTGGAAACAGCAAGAGACTTTATTAAATATTGTATCTATGCTTTGCCATTTTTCATTTCTTGTGTAATTATTTCCTTAATTTCCAGAAAAAAAAGATACAACTAAGAATTGTTTTGGTTGAGCAAAACAATATGAACAATATGTTCATAGAGCCTCTTCATGCAATTTGACTGAACCTGAGGTATTTTTCATAGAAAAATAGGTTTTGCCAACATGGTAGATGCACACGGCTTACGACGAGAGCTGGCTTCACAAAGTATCGACTCAGGAGATTATATTAAAGAAAACCTTGCTGGGTGCCACACATTTCAGATGCATTATGTGCAAAAGTTCATGAAAGACATGCAAAGAAAATCCTATGCTACTTTGTGCTTTTCTATCACATAAGAACCCATTAAAATACATAGAAGTTTGTGGTTCCAACTTGCAATTAGTCATACAAAAATATGTGAGAGAAGATTTTACTTTCACTCCATCAAGATGATACTAAAACCAAAACTATGAAACCCAAAAAAAGAATATAAAGCCTTAAGGAACAAAGGTTATGTGTTTTAATTATATTTAACTATGAAACAAAGTTTGTTAACTGAAAGAAAGATAATTAGGCCAGCCAGAGATGCCAGGGCAGCACTTGCTTGACAACTGGAAAAAGTGTCTTGAGTTTCAGTTATTGCATACGACATATTGGTTAAGACTTTTGAGGTTAACAATAATATCTATCTTTGTAGAAAAACATAGTAACCTCTAGCATTATAATAGCCTAAATAGTGTCACATGGAAATCCCTTGTCCTCTTGACCTAAACTGATGCTACAAGCTGCAGAAATTTCCATAATAGGAGAATGTGGGACAGGGCAGAGCATATTCTTGACTGTAATCAGGTTTAATAGCAAGTCCCTTAAAACAGAATCATTCATGTGATTCATATGTGTTATCTTTAAACTCCTTAATTTCCAGAAACAAAACTGACCTAATATAAAAATGCTAATGTGCACACCTATTATTCTATGTTGACTGGCACCAGCATGCATATCCAATGACAATGTCACATATGATCTAATTCAGAATATGCTTTTTGGAAAAACATGCATCGGCAAGACAAATCCAGAAGTGGTAAATTTATTTGATGATTTAAAAAAAAAACAACAAAACTCAAAACCACTCAATGAAAATGTACATAGAAAGTATTACCTTTATCTCTTTGTCCCTCAAAATGACAATAAACATGGATAGCGTAAAGCAAGACATTTTACCGATGTTGATGCTCTACAGGTCCACTGCAAAGCAAATGTAGATGATTTATGTTGAAGCCCGTCTCTTAATCACTTGGAAAGAACACGGCCTCATGACACTCTGGCAGATATTTGGGATTTTTCTTTAATGACTACAGAGACAAGTTGCAGATGACTCTAGCAGACGGCGTCTTATGGATCACTACAGCTCTGTCAGTGATTAAATGACTCATCTACCTATGGTAAACAAAGCCCCAGTAGAGCATCTTGCATCCATCAGAAAATGTCTTCGAATTTCTGAACCTAGAAGAAATCCATCATACCTTTAAAAAACACAGCATGCTGCATAGTCTCTGTGCAAACCCACACACACATACTCAGCGACCACTTTATTATGTATGCTGGTTTTTGCTAATACAATTCAGCAATTACATGGCAAGTTTAAACTACCACCGTAATTTTCAACAACCCTCTCTCAGGTTTACAAATGAAAAAAAGAAAAAAACTATCCTTGTTGACTGCAGAGTTTCGAGAGGATTTGACAGACTGGCTCAAAATCATTAGCGACAGCAGCAAAAAAACAACAGCAATCGTTACAACAGTGATGAGTACAGTAATTGAGGTACGTTCCCCGAATGCTCAACTTGTCAAACTTTGAAGCAGATGGGTTACAGTAGCTGAAGACGGAATAAGTTGCCACTGCTGCCAGTTAAGTACAAGAAACCGAGTCTGTAGATTTCACTCTGACCAGACAGTATCAGATTGAACAAACATTGCCTGATCCAATGAGTCTGCATGTTAGCTTTAACATTCAAACAGTGGGGTTTAAATTTGGCGTAGACAACATAAAAGCATGGATCATCCTGCCTTGTGTCAATGATTCTGGGTGCTAGTGATGTTGTGCTTTGGTGGATATATTCTAACTTTATTACAACTGATTATATCTATTTGTTTATGCTGTCCTTTTACTTGAATGTTTTGTGTGTATCCAACAAAAAACACATTGGATGTAAGCTCCAGATGTCAATACTCAGATTATTTCACACTGGCTTGTTTAAAATGACAAACACTTTATTGCACTCCAGATTAGTCTAGCAAAGCACTTTTGCAATGTGTAGGGATGTCTGATTTGCATTATGAGTGTGCATATATATCTGCAGCAGCAGCTGAATACCAACATATAAATACAAACCTAAATCTAAGAGGAATGTTTCCATTAACTTTTTGAATCTCTGCCATGAACATCTAACAGTTCAAAGAGCCAAAAATAGTGAGGTGTAGCTGATAAAGTGATCAGTGTCTGATTAAAGTACATAAATCAAACTTCAAGCTTTTCCTCGCCTGCATACTGCAAATTTGAAACAGAAATAAGTTGTTTTTCAGTACTTTCTGGAGATAATTTTGTGGTAAGCTGAAATACTTCAACCAGAAACAGATAAAATCTAGAATGATTTAAATGCAGAAAAAGTCCTGAAAAACATGGTAAACTGAGACATCTGTAAAAATCCAGTTGACAATGTCTGCCTGCATAACAGCTCTGCAGCAAGAGTCTTGTCATGCACTTGAGGAAACCCTTTAAAAGCCCTTCTCAGGACTAATGTGTCCCAGCCGGGGAATTCTTCACAGTAGCAACCTCAAAAAAGGGCACTTTAGTATGTATTGATAGTTGTGTGAGCACAGCGACCGTGGTGATGTAACAGATCTTCATGAAATTGCATGGGCAGCATTGTTGCCGTGGACAACCCAGAGGCTCAGTTTGATTTCAGCAGATTAATTTAGCTTCTTCTCTTATGCAACACCATCTCAGCTTTCTTTCAGCAGTCTCACTAGTCCTGGGGTCACCTTTGACTCCTGGCATGGGTGGCGAGCTACTACACTGCTCTCTGTCAACAACAGTATAGAGGAAAAGAGCAGTGCACTTGAAAAGGTTTCAAGATCACAATGAGACCTGGTTTAGGCAAAGCTGTTTAGCAGAAGGACACTAACTGAGAAGTGTAACAGATCTGATGGATGATGGTTTTGATGAATAACACAGCATGGTGTGTTATAATGAAAAAGGTCAAACAGTTTAACCAGACAAACTACACAATTCTAAAAATACTAACAGAAAATGACGCAGCAAACTAATAGGTTACTGCTGCCAAATTAAAAACATCTTTAAATCAGAAATATTACTGAGGCTGAAAGATGTCAGTCAATGAAACCATTCTGAGGGGATCTGTAAGAATAGCTCTCACACATTTCAGAAACCTATACTAAATTGATGTTTCTCCAATTCACTGACACAGTAAGACTTAGGACTGTCATCATGTCGTCTTTAGTGGTAGTTACGAAGCGATTGCTTCCTCAAAGTGTCATCAATTTTAACAAACCTCTTCCTTGGAGCTGCAGTCTCCAGATGAGCTTGGCCTCAGAGGCACCGCTGTCCTCTGACTTCCCCACTCAGCTCCTTCAGACTAGCTGTAGCAGCAATTAGGGTTGGGTTTGATTATCTTGAGTTCAAGATCTATAATACTTTCATTGACTCCGTTTCAAAATCTGAACTGCATAGATTGCTCAAACCTATTAAATATTTCCACAGTCAGAAATTGTTTAGCAGTTTTGATTTATATTACCTTCATTTTATTTCTGCGAGAACAAAATAGCATTTTAATGTTATTTTTTTTTACGATCACCTTAAAATTAGAAAAACTTAAAAACTGCAATATATGAACCTGGGCTAGATAATTTTGCGCTCATAGTAGATAAAAAAAAATAATCAGTTTCTGATTTGTAAACGTTTACTTCATCTGTAAATCTGATGCACAAGCAACATCTGAAATCAACAACGATGGATGACAATGCAGCACCGGGGGTTTACTTTTGTTTAAAAAAAAACATCTGATGCAACTCTGGAAAAGATTATTGTTTTGCGCAAATTGTGCAAAAAGGAGTAAAGCTAATCAGGCCTAAAATACCACCTTAACACAAAACATATTGAAGTAAGCACAGATGTACCCAATGCTGATGTAAGCATTCAGTCAACATTTGTAAAGAAATACGTTTTATATAGTTACATGAATAATTAGGAGTTCTAGAAACTCTTGAAAACAGAGTATATTAGCATTGTGCATCCATCCAGTGGTTGAATAACCTGAATAACATATTAAACAATATTTGAAGTTGAGCTAATGTGTCTATTTATTCAATTATATATCTTGCATCATCTTACCTTGTGATTTATCTGTACTGTTACATGCCTATAGCACATATTGCATGCTTACACTTCAATGTTGCTCCATCAAAAAAGCATATATTTCTTTGATATATTCCTGGTAAAGAAATGAAACATCTGCATGTTGTCTTCAGAAAGGGAACTTGTAAAGTGTTTCACTGTTGTCTGTGTTTCTTTGTGAGAAGTACAACCATCATGACTGTTGGGTCTGAACACACTCTCTAACTAAAAATGCACTTTAAGGCTACATTAACCATTATAAGTACACTGAAACTGTGTGGGAAACAATTGTCGTTCTGTGCTAATCTGGCAGAGTACTCTCATAAAATTCTCCCACTGGAGCTGAGGAAGACTCTTGGAGATAAGTATACTTAGTATACTTTTCTGCCTGAGCAGAATTGCTTGAAGTTGCTTTAATAGACTTAAACCTCTTAAAAAAACATTAAACCACTTACTAAGCAGTACATATAGCCAAAATCAACAGCCTTGCCTCACCTTTTTTTTTTTTTTTTTTTTTTTTTTTTTTTTTTTACTGTCTTGTACATTTATCTTAAAAGCCAAATCAAGGTCACACAGTCGAGTCATTCTGCGCTCTCCTGCCTTTTTCACATCTCCACGCTCCATTTGGAACTAAAGAAAAAGTAACAAACTGCCAGAGATCTACAATTTCTACCTTGGCCGCTTGTCTGATAATGAGCCAACAACAGGTGAAATTTGGCTGAGTCTATCCGCTGTTACAGCCTACATTTCAGACTCTAGTGCAAGCATCATTAGGAATCATAAAGCAATCTGTCGTTAAGTGAAAATACGTGCTGGTTTGCAAAACCCGACTTTGACATGTCCACCAGGATTTCAGAGGATAAGTGTTTGCTGAACAGGAGCCAACTCCTAGGACAGCTCTTTGAGATACAAAAGTGGCGCGTAGTGATGCTCTTAGAATATAAAGAAAAGCTGATAGCCAATTGATCTTTAAACCGAGGAGCTAAGCTTCTCAGCTTATCCCATCATTGTGCAGATAAAGGCGATTAATGTGGGAAAATCAGTATCGAAACAACAGGATTTTAGAAGATGGCCTCATTCACAGGCCATCTTCTAAAGAATAAGGTATATTCTTGAGAAACCTCTGACTGAACTGTAAAAATGGAGAACAAAAAATACTCAAGTAATAGCTAAGGGTGTAATTAGGTCTAGAGGCACAAAAGCCTATAATTAGACCATCTGAGCATGAATGGGACCAGCATAAACGAAGGTTTTAAAATCATGCAATACTATAACATCTCATTTGTGAGCTTAATGCATGCCTGTAGTGTAGCTGTGTACATGAATGGGAGTTGTTTCTCAATCTAAGCAAGGGGCCTACAACTCCAATGCCAAAGAACTAATCTTCTGTATGTTTCTGATATTTGACTTGTTCAGCACAAGTGAAATAAAGAAAACGAATGGTTGATTTTCAGGCCTCTGCTGAACTTGACAACATACTGAAGTTGTAATTCAGGGATACTCTAGATGTGTTGGAGCAGGAATGTATCTCGGAGATCAGGTCTTAAGGACAAAAGGAGGAAGGCAATTAATTTAGGCAAAACAGTGTAGAAAACAAAGGGACTAAAACTTCTGGCAACACTCACATGGATACTACAAAGAGTGTAACCTCAAGTTAAACTGGAAAACAGAAAATAAATAAATGTTTTGCTACACTTGAGGGTGTAATGAGATCTCATGTTCATGCTTTTTTCTTGCCAAAGGGAAGTCTGTCTCAGGAATTGCTGTCTAGTTGATCACTTTGTGTGATTTTGTCCAATGAAATTGGTCTAAGCTTTTATCATAAGCACTGTATGTAGGAGTGAGCTTTAAGCCTGAAGATTTTTTTTGCATTTCTGCTTAAGACTCATATTTTGAAGTAAGAATGAATGTAGTTTTTAAGTTGTGTTGACTGTTCATCGACTTGCCTGACAACATTGGGCCAAATGACGGTGCATCTTTAAAATGATTGGACTTTCCAGGATATGAGATGGAAATCTAACAAAAATTTCCCATGAAGTGGGAATTCCAACTTGGAAACTTGGACATTACAGACCAGTCCTGGAGGCTGTATAAGCCTGTGCACATGTCTACTAGGTTCACTACAAAAAATACTTCTGAGCTGGCAAATGTCCCTTATGACAGGTTTTTAAAAACACTATATTTTATCATCTCAACACCAGTATTTAAAATACTTCAGACTACTGGAAGCTGAATTGAACTGGTAAACACTAAACAGAAATGATTTAAAACCTAGTTTAAGTTGCTTTGGCACCCACAAAATGGTCTTAAACTCTCTTCTTCTTAATTCCCACGAACCCAATATCACCTCAGGTTGTAAGAAGGAAGTACACCCCTAATTATGGCACATCATTTGGTGACAAGACAAGTCTTTTATTTAAACGCATGATAATCACTAAGAGTGAGACATTCCAGCAGTCTGACTTTGTTCCAAAAAACATGGCATACGTGTCACAACATGACATCATGTCTTTTCTCGACTGTCTTCTTGAGAGCAGTGTATTCTTGGAAGAATACACTGCTCTTGTTCTTCTGCAACAGCTTTGGGCTGGGCAACACCATGAGGCTAATGAACCCAAGATAGTGGCACTCCAGCAGCAGATACCAAACAGCCCGTCATGAGACAGCATGCTTCACGCCGTCAACCACACTGCAAGAAATGAGGTTAAACGGCACTATCACGCAATCCGGGAGCCCCTTCTATTTTTATTAGTGGTGCTGACAGAGTCTTAACTTTTAAGAGAACAGTGCCATTTTTGGGAAGGATTTAATATAATTACAGCAGCATCCTGAGGGGATTATGATTATCCTTATTTTTGCCTAGTTTTGAATTATTCATAGAAAATAGAGATATTTTCAATGTATGTCATAAACACATCTAAATCTATAGCTGGGACACACTTAAGGAGGTTTGGTGCAGTGAACAACTGCTGTTAATAATTGCGAAGGACCTGTTTGCCTTTAATTTCTTTGATGTAATGACCCTTTAAATGGCACTTATTAGAATAGATTTTAAACATTCAGAAATTCCTCCCTCAGGGAAATTGCTCTGAAACCAGCAACCGTGGCAACTAAACATTCTACCTTATCTCCCACTATCTTTTTCCATTGGGTCATTTTGGTGGTGTGGGAAAAAAAAAACTGTGTGGTTTAATGCATCATCTTTTAATCATTTGAGTTAAGAAAAAAAAAAAAAAAAAAAAACATGAGCTGTGGAAAAAATTCCAGAGGTACCAAAGGTTTATAGCCAGGCTATCATGGAAGTGAGGATGAAGAAGGGCTAGGGGCTAAATTCTTGCTGATCTTCAGTAGGATCATGTTTGCCATGTAAAGGGTAATATATTTAGCTCTAAGTACACAACAGACTGTAGCTCTGTATGATAGAAACAATACCCTATACATGTTTAAGGTATCACAAGAAAAACACAAATGTATTCTTTTTTTCATTTTAGATGTAAACTTAGGGTCAAAAAGAAAAAAAATTAAGGGATTAAAATCAAAAAGACAGTACAAATCGGGACATTTGCCATAAAAAATAGGTGAGTCTAAATATATGACTTACCAAGCAGTTGGACTCCTCTGGTTAGGCCATAGACATCGATGAGAGCCCAAAGGGGTTCAGCAACATGGACACCACTGAAGAACAGCATGGGGTTGGAGTTGTTGATACGGTAAAACACTCTGCCCTTCTTATCGACCCAGAAAGATATGACATTCCCCTCATTAGATAGTTCCTCTGGCAAGGCTTTTGCCCAGAAGCCACTCTGGGAGACGAGGTCAGGGCATGCGTACTTGGGCAAGTTGTCTGGATTTATCCTTGACGGGTCTTTAGACGTGAAGCCCAGACGCAGCGCTCCGCTCCAGCAGCACTGCTTCTTCGTTATCTGGAGAGAGGATAGTGTCGGATTAACAGCCACTCAAATTATGATGAATCAATATTACCTAAGGTGCTCAGTAGTTAATTTAATTGAGTCAAATTATAATATCTAGACAATTTCACACACATCATTTCTAATTACAACCACAATTAAAGGTACAATCACCCACTAATTTAATTTAATTTAATCAGTCTTACTTCCACAAAGAGAAGGGGGCTTGTTTACTGTCTCTGTGAAAGTTGTGAGCTCTGCACTTATGCATCTGTGTAACTGACTGATGGAAATAAATCCTACATAGCATGTTTACATTTTGTGACGTACTGTTGGGAACGTTTCAACGATTCATTTTGTCTCATCCATCCTGGAAATACACACTGTGGTTTTATTGGAACTTTGACATTACCATCACATAAGTAAAATAAAGCCTGATTTGCTGAAACAAGGTAAATGTAGTGAAACTACTTTGTATGTAAAATTATGCAAAGCACAGGAGTAGTGTATTTTAAATTCCCAAATTCAGTTTTTTAATGTTCAAGTAGCTTTGTTTCTTAAAATTAACTTCTGAGAGACTGAAAGCAAATGATTGTAGTTGCAGTCTGAAAGTAAACAACAATTCTAAAGGGGTTTTAAATAAACTCCTCCTCCGTTCTGTTCCTTAAAGCCATATTTAGGATTTATGAAATATTTCTGCCGTTGTGTATTACAGCAAGTCACTGGGTGTGCACAACTTGTCAGCTGGTAGTGCACCTGGTAGGGATGGTTGCAGCCTTTCAGTGTAAAATAATTTTTTTCATGTTCCAACATAAAATATTATAAATGCGTGAGATCAATGTCAATAAAATATGGTAAATTACTATCCAAGAATGAGTTTAAGTGATCCCTAATACTTTGTAGTTTATCACTGCACATTTACATTGTCAGTGATTGTGTAATTAACTCTGATTACTCTGATAGGTTGTTTTGCTCTTGACTGTCACAACATGCATGCTTGGTGTGACAGGTTGCTGGAAGGCCAACGACCCAATGCAATCTGCTGCATTTCCTTAAGTGAAACTCACCTTTAAATCAACTTTTGTTGGCGGTAAGCAGCCTAAATAAGTTATTCAGGGTTCCACATTCTGTGTGAATTTTAATGTTTTTGTGCAATTCTCTAAGAGGTTAGCATTTCCATCCCTAGTGCCAAGCCACAAGCATTGCTTAAAACAACATATGTGTTTCAAACCTACTGAGACTGGTTACATTGGTATGTTTATCACCTGCAAACGATTTTTGTCTTATTTTGACTCAGTATTTACTTAGAATGTACGGCTCAAGATAACGGGGTTCCTCATATGGCAGTGCTTGCCCTGCTGTCTCGCATTTGAGACATAGATGGCCTGATAGGTGAAGTGGAAACTTGTTTTAAGCTGCCGCTGTTTTGGCCCACACAAGAACAGCACAGAGAGAAAACAGAGAAAATCAAAACAGGAGAGCAAAGATTGGAGATGAAGAGAAGGCAAAGAATAACAAGATCATACTGTACTTGTTGAATGAGTTGGAGATTAGAAGAATTTGTTTTTTAAATCAGAATCAGAATTACCAGTTTTCTGAAGAATTTGTTTAGAAAACTGCATGACAAAGTACATGACATAGTGAAGATATTGTAGTCTCTTCTGACTGACACACAAAAAACATGCACAATTATTAGAAACACATTTACCTTCAGCCGAACTTGCTCGTAAACAGCAATGGGCCTGTTGCTGAAGGTAATGGCGTTGCAGAAGCTGGCCTGTCTCTTGACGGTTCTGTGTGACAGGTCCATAATAATCTGTGAGCCTTTGGTGCTGGAGTGGAACTGCAGAGGGAAGGAGGACAAGTTTCCACATGGTTGGATAGGCGGGTAGCGTTTCGGCTTGTGGTGGAATCGGTGGGGTGCTGCAGGAAATGGTCCATTTAGAGAGTCTACACGGAGAAGGAAAAGTTTGGTCAACAGGTGGGGAGGCACTAAATCTCCCTACAAGCATGGTTTGAAGCAAAACAGCCAAACGTTAGATTAGAATATTGAATTATAGACTTTCACCGCACACCATTTCACATTAATAAAAACTGACAGCTGCTGTCACATGTCATCTTCTCTAAGAAAATGTCAGCTCATGCAACATCCAGCTTGGTAAAGAGACTTTCAAATCATTGACTGATTTGTAAAAGTGCACATTTACAGATTTTCAGTACATAGTTGTGCAAAGCAGATAAATACATACCCCTAACTTTAACAGGTGTAACAGCAGGTGAAGGTGCTTCTATACTTATATATGTATAACCACATATGCAGCTCTGGAAAAAATTAAGAGCCCACTGCACTGAACTGCTTTGAAAGTCTCAGTTTTTCCACCAACTATTGATTTCTGAACTCTTCCTGAGTTAAAACATTAGTATTATTGTTTCTAAATGAATATGCATCTTTTTTGTTATTTTGACCATTTCTCATTTTCTGCAAATATATACAAAATATTTGCTTGAAATTCTGGAGGGATATTGTCAGTAGTTCATAGAATAAAAGAACAATGTTTATCGAACATATACCTATGAAAAGTAAAATCAGAGAAACTGATCATTTTAAGTGCTCTCTTAATTTTTTCCAGAGCTGTATGTCCTTTCTCTTCCACCTATGAAGTGAAAAAGTTTGCTATGAATACTTTTCTAAGGAACTGTAGATAAGCACAGACTACCTGCCTTACCAGACAGGATAAACAAGAATAGAAACCTCTCTAAAACATTTTTTTGGTTTGTTGGGCAAAGTAAGGCGAACTGGTACGCAGTGAATCATATTATGCGTCACACTTTTGGGAATTTGTTTTCCCCCATGTGAAAATGTGAATAACTGTTTCCAGCCTGACGTTCATATTTTAAAGAGGTTCCCACAGATAAAGAATTTGCTCAAAGGCATAAAAAGGCTATTTTCACAGAGATTTGCTTTCATTGTACCACCTCTCCCCCTTTCTTGTTTCCACATTCCTTTTAAAAACGCAACACCAAGGCCACCGTGGTTTAGTGGAGGAGGTGTTTTCTCACAGACTTGAGGCTCTTGTTAATTGTCGAGCAGAAATGTTTTTGATTCGACTGAAACAAAAATAAGTACCATATATCTTCTCTTAATTTGATTAGACACAGTTTAACTGCCACAATCCTTCAGTTGTTTCTGCCTGTCACACTTAAAGGTTTTTAAAAGTATTACAAAACTCAGACGATCTGCCAGGGTTGGAGATGAATAATTTAAACCTAATTAACACCTTTTTACACTTGGGAACAGATTGCATTTTCACACCTAAACTTGACAAACTGTGGAGGAGCTGTTTGTGTTCATCTGTGAGAGGAGAAAATATCCACTGCAGCTATTCCTACTTCACCATGGTTGACTTTGTAAGGGTAACGCAAGAGAATATAAATCTGACCATATCTACCTGCCTCAGGTCAATTCTATTAGTAAAGGTATGACCTGACAGAAGCAAAAAACAAACAAACAAAAAAAAAAGCAATTAGGATAAACTGAAAAAGGCTGGAAAGTGAGAGTTTCTGTCAGTACATTTCTGCAGAGTCTTTCTATACTGAATCACAATAGAGTGAAACTCTGCCAAGGGTTCTGGGTTCAGAGCAGTCTATTTGTTAAACTCTTTGCGAGCTCTTGTCATTGCAGAACAATGCAGGATTATGCTTTGTGCACAACAGTGGTCTTAAATGAAGTCATAACAAATCTCTAACCATATTGTAGTCATGATGTCAAGTCAGACGTGATGTCTTGAGGAAAACACAATAGGTCTGTGGTGTAACCATTCAATGACAAAGCCTAAGACAAAATGGAGCGTTTCCTGTGAGATCTCAAAGCAGAAACATCTCAGTTCCTTGCAGATAGTGTGCAGCTTTGCCCTAAACTATCTAATCACAAATTACTATGTCTTATCCCTATTTCAATATATTATTTCTGCAATGTGGTGAAAAAGTATTTGCCTTATAATGCATTTATGTTGTTTTTGTTTTTATGTCAGAGTTAAATGTTTCAGATAATCAAAGTAAGATTAACACCAGACAAAGATAACCAGAGTAAATATAAAAGGCTGATTTTAAATATGGATTTTGTTTATTGACAGAACAAAGGTATGCAGTCCAAAGTGTTGTCCCATGTAAAAACAAAGTTACTTTCCTTGTTGTTCATTCATGAATTAACTGATTAACCTCATGTTTTTCAGCTTCACTAGCACCATCTGGGCCTGATTACTAGCAGAAATGTACAGTCTGGGAGGGTTATGAGTAGAGCCTGTGTGACAACATCAGAGTGTCTAAAAGAACCACATCATGTCCAGATATTAAGCTCTTTGCGATTGCATTGCGATTGCATTGAACCACAATGAGAGGCATTACTCTGAAGCAAAGAACACATGGAATCATAGTGAACCTTTACATTCAAACCTACACCGGGAGTGCATTGATGACTCAACCAAAAGATCAGAACTGATCCAGGAGAGCATCTATGGCAATGATGGTTGGTTGATTTGATTGGTTTCAAAGTAAAACAAACAAACAAAAAAAAACTCTGCTGACAGAAAAAAAATACACTTTCTCACATTTTTCCAAAACACATTTAAATGACTACACTTTTGAGGAAGGTGTTTTGTATCTGTATTCCATGATATTAAGCTAACACACCATCCTAAATGGTGTTACTGTGATATTCTAGGGCTGTGTTTTTGCTTCAGGACTTGGAAAACTTCCAATAATTGAGGGAACTGTGAATATTGTCCTCTAGCAGCAAATCCTGAAGAATTTTGTCCGACCACCCATACTTATTCATAGTCAAAGTTTGAATAATTCAGGTAAAGTGGCATGACTTTAAACACAACCAATTCCAGAAAGAAGATTGGACCAGTTTTTGGAAATTAGATATTGCAGTTTTGATGTCAAGAGTGACACATATAGTTATTGAACTGAGGTAATAATAAATTTTTCATACAAGTTTTATTTGTAACTATGTTTTCTGCTTATTTTGGCCATTTTTAGTTGATATTAACATCAAAACATGCTGTAAAATAAATCAAAAAGAGTTTTTGCTAAATGAAATAGTTTTTTCCCCCATGGACAGTTTTCTGCACTCTAAACATCCCGTGGATAATAAAAAGGTAAATAAAATATCGCAAAATACCATTTTTTTTCCAGCAAGTTGAGTCTAAGAAGGAATGCAATCTGACAAGGTAAACAATAACAAGAATATTGGCATGATAGTTGAAACATGTCATGTCAAAGTTGAGATAAAAAGCCTGAAGATGGATAAAGATGACTGCCTCTGCTGTCATGAATTAAAGCAGACAGTAGAGAGACAGAAAGCAGGTTTAGTGTGTAGGATTTGGCCTTCTGCTCTCTGTACATTTTATTCCAAGACTGGAGATCTTTACAGAAGCCTGAATAAATGTCCTAACACGGTCTGACATTAGTATCGCGGCCCACTAGACAAACATTGTGAAGGAATGCGCGAGAGCGAGAAGGCATGCATATTTTTTACTTTTTGCTAACACATCACAGCTCGGGGGCTTCTCCCAAAGAGGTGGACAAGTGTGATACTTAAGCCTGAAGGAGGCCCGTGAAGCTATCATTTTGTAGAAATGTGAAGAAATCCTCAGAGATGTGGAAGAATACTGGCTTTGTCAACCAAATAATTTCACGCACCAACAAGGATCTGTGTGAATCAACCAAGTACCTCAGATGTTCTGATGCAAAGACAAATTTCACAATACTCTACTGGAAGAATGTTAACATTCGTCGGTAAAGCATTTTGGCCAACAGATATAAATAATCTTCTTTTTGAGTTGTGGTAAATTGCTAAGCTAAAGAGGGAGCCACTGTCATGAAAGTCACTTTTTTTGGTTTGAGTTGTTACCATGGTTGTAGCTGTTCACCTCATCAGTCACGACTCAAGATTGTGTTGTATAAAGGCTCCCACATATTTGATCCCAACAGTTGGCATGCAGTCACGTGGTTGCGGACTGCTCACATTCACACACATCTTTCATAAAATGGTGAAGACCACCACGGGGACACTCTCCTGCTTCATTATATGTCACGTCCTGACTCGCGTATATTGAAACAGAGGAATCGTATCCTCCATTTTGCTTTTATGAAACAATCACGGAACAAGCGCGACACTTTTCTGCAGAGAAACTCCTCCATTATATTTTCCATCCAGGAGTTATTAACCATTTGCGAGTCTTATAAACATAGTAATGATTTTGTGAACAATTGTACAAATGCACATAATTCCTCACTGCGTTGGTTCAAATATTATCAGAAGTATTCATGTCTCCTTTAGAAACAAAAACCAGATAGTGGAAAAGGAATAGTTTCAGACAAATGTCAACATTGATGTCTGAGTGTATTTCCACATTAAACACTGCAGCAACAAACTTCTGACCAATCACACAGCACTTCGCAAAGAGCTCTGTCAAAATAGTTCAACCAGGTCCTGGTGTCGAGTTCGGCAGGCGGATATCCTTCTGCGAAGAAAATGACACAATGTCTTTCTGAGTCAGTGGCTTCTCTGTGTGTCCTTATGACTTCTGTCCACCTTCTTGCCTTTGTCCAGAAACATGCATGCTACATAAACTGCTATTTTCCTCCAATGGTGATACTTTTAGGACCAACAAATAATAGATAATATTTGTCTCTAGGTATTGAGATGGTCTTTTTAAATTATGTGAGTAGCATAAAAAGATTTGCAAATTTAGAAGGTAGCATGACTTCACCTTGAGGTGCTTCTTGAAAACAAAGTATAAAGGGGCCCTTCATTTATTCATTTACACAAACATTTTGTGTAGGCTGACTCCATATTATGCTAAAACAAAACTGTAAAGTAGGAGAAAATAAACATTTTGGCACTACTAGGGAGAAATGAGACATACAAAAACAACTTGGTTTTCTTATCTTAAGGTTGTGAAGGTGTATAAAAAAATCCAATGTTTTTAATCTAGTTTCTGTGATCTCATATATATTTCATTAAACATGAAAAAAAAGTTGAGTCAAGTTCCTGTAGAGTCAACAAAATGCCTCAAGCCAATAGTAATGTGATAAAAACTTAAATTTAGCTTTGGTTATTAAGATCAAAGAACTTCTGAAGTTCTTTGATCTTAATAATAGTCAGGTCAAGTCTCAACAAAAGTCCACACCCTAGATTTATTTAATAGGTGGATAAACAGTAGGACACTAAAAACAATAGAAACAAAAGTAAAAGTGAACACTTGAATTGTCAAGTTTTGAGAGCGCATCCACCTGTTAGCATTTTTTAAAACAGAAAGCAACAGATGTTGGTGCACAAGAAAGCAGTTATCTAAGCATCTTATCTGATGAAGGCATCCAAACCATTTAAAAACGGAAAAAATGAAAACATTTCGCAAGACGATACGGGTTAAAACAAAAATATAATTTTTCTTTGTTAACGTATTTGTGCATAAACTGTACGTATTATTAAATAATTTTTCACACCTCAATATCACATCTTGACAGCTAAACAACAAGCAAACGTTTTTGTTCTCCCAAGTAAGGAGAAAGAAAGAGATGACAGAGCTCTTGTCATGAAGCCATTTTTTTTTTTTTGTCTTTTTTGTCAAAACAATATCCTTGTCTGCTGCTGTATTGTTACTTCAACAACAGAAGAGAAAGAGTTGGTCCATGTCCAGCTACTCTTCTGGGAAATCACCTTGTTACAGGCCTAGTCTGGTTGTCAGTCATAGTCGCCTTAAATTAGGCCTTAAATTCAGAAACCTGGGGCCAACAATGAAAAAAACCTGATGAACATGCACTCAGTTACCACTAATAAGGACTTAGATATATTCTTGATCAATGGTGATGTTTTCTGTATGTTGTCATTTTATCTATCACTTCAAAAGCAAACTTAATTTGATTAAAATTACCCATGCAAATAACCAAAAGTATATCTTTCGTTAGATGATTTAGTGTCTTGAAAACTGTAAGTTATCTACATTTGGAGCCTGACCTATTTAATTCCAATATGTTGTATTTTCTGAATATTCAAAATGAAACATATCTTCAATGAAAAATCAGCTTTATTCAGTAACTACCTATTTAACGTGGAAGTTACAGTTAAAACTAGCTCTGTACGCTAATGGCATTCAGGAGAACAGCAGGTGTTTTCCTTCCCTTCAGGATTTGAAGTGATTCATCATATGTTGTGCTTAGTTGCTGCTATCCAAAACTTTAAAAAAAAGAAATGAAAATGAAACTTTCCACATTGGCTTCACAGTTAATGCTGCAAAACCCTGTTATAATGTACAAAACATTTTTTTTAATCATTCCAAATCATTCAACTAATCCAAACGAGGCTAAAAACTTGCCCTTTGAACACTTTGATTTTATTTCAGACTGACAGAAACGCCTGCAAATTTCACGCGCTCTGTTCTGAGGCGCGCTTCGAAAACCAAAGCGTGTGATACATGGCGGCTTTGAATGCCTCTTGCACCGTGATGCGAGATGTCCTTACCGTAGAAGGTATTTCTGGTGATCTGACCTCCCATGACTGGATGCAAGGTGCTTTCACCCTCTCTGCGAGCTGGATCCGCGGTCCTTGGTCAGGAGCGCGCTGTCAGCTGCGACATAATACTGACAAAAAAAAAAAAAAAAAAAAAAAAAAAAAGCAGATAATAAAAGCCCCCCGGAGAGAAGGAGAGGTTGAGCGCAACGACCATCCGAAGCCTCATCGATATTAAGCAGCAGGCAGAGACTCACAGATCTGGAGCGCTGTGTTCTCACTCTCTGTGAACGGATCACGCTGAAATTAACATAGAAGGTGGTGGTGGTGGAGGTGGAGCTTCTCAGGGTTGTTAACGCTGTAGACACCAGCGGTCGGTCCGAGAGTTCTCGCTCTGCTTATGTTGCATGTGATCTACCGGAGCAAACTGAAAGTGGAGCTGCGGCAAAAAATCCTACACATTTTGCGAGGCTTCAGTTTCACTCCGCGCCTCGGCTTGCGCTTTAATGTGAAACGTGTTTTCTTTCGCACCTGTTGAGTCTCCTGTGCGGTACTTTCTCCACTGCTCACACTTGTTTCAAGCAATCGAGTGCATTTTAAAGAGAGCGATGGGGTTTGATGTAAAATGGATCGTTTGAGCTTTAGTGTTACTCCCTCATCAAAAATATACCTGTTGCTATGATTCTTTTGTGCATCTTTTCAAGGAATTTTGTGCATTTTTCAAGCCTTCCTCACTCAGCTCCACCAGACTAGAGGCAGCAGCAATCAGCAAACTACTTCTCAAAGTTCTTAAGAATGGTTGTAAACGGCATAATGGAGGAGAATTGTGTAATGATGTGATGAAGGCAGAGTGTTGGAAAGAGCAGAGGCCCAATTTTGAGGCGTCAAATTTCAAAGTCCAATTTCTTTTAGGTCCTCTTTGATATATACAACATTTTTTTATAACAACTGGAGGTAACAGTATTATTTAATTGTGCTATGAAATGTTAATGTGTGCCTGGAAAATGCAGAATATTGCCCTTTCAAGATTGTATTCAAAATTATCTTCTAACCACTGTAATCAAGATATTTGTACAGGGCTCTGTATCAGGTTGAAATTCAAACCTTGCACCCACAGGACAAAAAAAAAACTCTTTTACAAAAGGCTTAATATTCTGAATGAGAAATTAGATGTTGTCATAACTCATATTATCCCAGTTGTTGTACATGGTTGTATTATGGTGATTCTGAAGCCGCCTCTCCAATCTGAAGACGCTCTGTTGTTATATTGACATTCTTATGAGAGGATGCTCTGGGTCATCTGTAATTTTCTTCATTTTGTAAAACATCTCCCATCATCTCCAAAGGCTCCAGACTGGCTCTATTTGGGCCAAAACACACCTGATTCTGCTACCACCCTGATAAGATCCCACAGAGTTGTGTGCAGAACTGTACGGAAACTCACCTGCATCCTCTCTTGCTGTTGATAAACTGATGAATGTTCTACTTCTAAAGCAAGAAAAAGCTCAGAAATATCTCATATAATATAGGAATACTGTAGCTTATGGATGAATTATTATACAAGATTATGTCATTCTCCTATATATGATGTGAATCACAGATGTCCTGGAAAACCGGTTAGTTCAATTGCATTGTGGGTCTAACTAAGGCTGATATTCAATGTGTTTGCTGAGGCCGAATTTGAACAATACATTATCTTAAAAAGTGAAATTTTTACTTATGCTTATACAGTACAAATGATTTTGTTCACTGAATGTCCAGTTTTTGTTTTAGAGGGGTGAACTTTTTTTATTTTTATTATTATTAGTACTATGCAGTCAGTGGTTAAAGTCAAAGAGATCTTTTATATTCAACAGGCTTTTTTCTGATTCTAAGATTCTTAAATTTGATTCATATGAACACATTGTGGCTGAGCCTGCATTTGGACTACAATCTCTTTTTTTCTGTTTTTAAGTAACCCAAATGAGCTTGAACACCATTGCTTGGGTTGTGCTTCTTTGCAACACATGTTCTTCAATTTTCATTTGAAGCAAAGATAGCAACTTGTTGCACAGTTGCCCCTGAAGTGTTGCTTTTGTGGCATCCAATTGGGCACTTCCTCTGCAGTGTGGCACCTCTCACAATCTGCTTTGTCGACCAGGCGTCAACATAACTGGTATTGGCAGCCAGGCCCGTAGACACTGTATTGGCTTGATAGAACGGGCCGTTCTCGTGATGTTTATACAAACTGATTGCAGTTGACTCACTTGTCTGTAAGCAATTTTCGAATAGGGTAAGGCCATATGACTTCAGGTTTTTCCTCCAGCAGCTTGAATTGTGATTTTTAGTAGAAAGCGGCGAAACTGGGTTTGATTAGTTATGAGAAACTCAGATGAATTAAAAACACCAGAGCAAAAGGTGTTAACTAAACTTTTTAGAATTTATAGCATGGACCCTGTAGCCATTGCAGTCAGACTTAATCAAGTATGACATGCCACCTGATCGCTGGGCTGTCAGAAACTGACTGCTCAGTGACACGAGAAGAAGTGTCATTCATAGCGAAATGATGAAACATGATCCCTTGTGTCCCACAGTCATGACAAAGCTACAGATCATGTATTGAGAATAATAGCTTAATTGCATTATGGTTACAAAATATCTACAATGAAATTTAAGATCCTTTTCGGACAAATGTGGACTTGTTATATCCTCATCTGTTACTGGGGCAACATTAGTTTCATTATTTGAAAGTGGAGTTGCACATTGACACAACAGTGTATCACTGGTTAGAATATGAGTATTTTTTTATTAGAAGACTTACTGATCAAATTTTAATTACTATGAATGGACCTCCTGATAGTGGATAATATCATTTGAAGTCTAATAATTCTTCCGACACAATTATTGAGCTGTCCATGTGCAAATTATTGTAGATTAACTTTGATCATCCCTGGGAAAAGTCTACATGTTTGACTCAGAAGTAGTTCAAAAATATATTTTTATTAAACCAAATGTTTGTTTCTTATAGGAAATGAAATTTCAATAGATACTTAAAAATCAGAAAAGGAATATAAATTTAGAAAACAATAATTTTACCAAAATTATTGTTTTCAAAATTATTTAACAGGATGTTAAATTATTTACACAATTCTCAATGGAAAAATCTTTAGTGTTATTACAGCAATAAAATCCTCCTTCTAATTGCTAACCAGATTTTTTATTCTTTCGGTGATTTTTGCTCTTTGCAGTTAGGAGGCCTCCACAGCATCACTTTAATATTTATCTAATTCTCTGTCAGGTTGAAGTCAGGACTCTGGGTGTGCCGCTGCATAATGTTAATATTTCTTCCTGGTAGAATAAACACATGGGTAAATTTAAAAGATTTCTTTAAATATAAATATACCTGTGCCTTGGGCTTAACTGTAAAAAAAAAAAAAAAAAAAAAGACCTAAAGGAATCTATGTGGAAGGTGCGTGGCAGCCATGGCAGTCTGTCTAGGATGATATCTGTCTCAAATCTTCATTTTGTCAACCAAAATGTCTGCAACAAGAAATTTATGCAAAGCTAGTGATTAAGTGAGACAACCGTTGCCCTTACTGGGTGTAGTTGCAATTTTGCATTTCTTCACCTTGTATTTTTATTTGTTTAAGTCAGTGAGTCGCATTCCCACTGTTGTCATTTCTGTTTCTTGTAACCAAGTTAGAAAATCTATGTCTCTAATTTAGTTCTTGCAGTAATCTTTTTTTGTTATTTGTTTTGGAGCTATTGTCTTAAATCTTTGATATATGAAACTGTGCAATAGAGACTGTTTCTTTTATCCCCCCCAACCCTCTGTTTACATTTGCATGTGTTAGCTATCATTTTAAATCTCTTTGTCATCATATTTTGGTAAACAGAATTGCTAAGTGGTCATTAGCATAGATACATTTTTAATCTGCATATCACTGAGGCAGTTTTTTTTCTCCCTAAGTAGTCATCTCCATGTCTTTGAAGTTGTTTTTCATCTTTTTCTTATCATTGCTTTATCTACTCACTCTGTATTTGTTTTGATTATTTTATCTTTACAGTGTTTCAGGTTATGAATGTTTTTGCTTGTTTATAGATGGGATCTATCGTTGTTCCCTTGTTGTGGTCACTTTGTCTTCATAATCTTTTTTAAAAAAAATGTCTTTCTTTAATTTGTGACCCAGTAAGTCATAATTTTAAGCTAAAATTATTCCTGTTACCCTTGTTGTTTTGCAGTGGCATTTGAAAACTTTCACTTAGGGATAATATATAATATGAATATTTATATATACGCTGAGAGGAAGGATTGACACCTCCTCCCACAGAATATTATTTGTAGATGGGCGTCTGGCAGGCAGCAGCTGCCTGTTGGGGTGTGCTGGCGTGGAGCCTGCCTGGACATCTTGACAGCCTTGGTTCGAGACAGCCATCGCACTCTTGTTCTCTTGTTGGTTGAACCCGTATTGAACAAAAACACCATTCAACTCCAAGTTTGGATTCTCGCCCAGGAACCATGTGCAAAATATTACAAAGCAACACAAGAGCATCATATGATCCTCAACTGGGGGATGTCAGCAGGAAAAACAAAAATTGTAGCTCCACCCAGCGGGCATGTATGTGAGGGCGAAATTGAGTTGTTACATTTCACTGGAAAGGAACCGTGACATGTAAAAAACATCTGATTATCGGAGGCTTTCTTAAGGAACTCACAAACTGTATCTGACGGGACCTGAACCTAGTTTATTTATTGGGAGAATATTTCCAAAGATTTTATTAGAATTGTAACCACAAATGTTGGAGAACGACCAAAATATGCAGGCAAATATGTAGACAAACAAATGGATCTTCAGTGACCATATAGAAAATAAGCCCAAAACATCAAACTTTTGCTGTTTGTATTTGTTTTCTCGTCCCAGATGACTATGTTCCACAAGTGTGCTTCATTAGATTTGATCATATCCCACTGATTCGTCTTTTCTCCCCCTGAAGGTTCATTTGTGATCTAAAACAAATACAGTCGTGACTCGGTTTGGATTTCAAAATATCAGGCACATACAGATATCCAGACATTTTGGGTTTTGAGGACCTTGACTGAGATGCCGTCTCATTTCCATTAAATCCCTGGAGAACTTCATATTAATTTATAATAAAAAGTCATCTTACAGGATACTTAAAAATGAAAAGTCCACACCCTGAAATGATGTCCCAGTAAAAATAATAATGCAGAACACAGCTGCATTAGGTACTGGACAATCTGTTCTTTCCTACAGCAAATTGTATCTTATTATAGACAGGATGTTCTCCAGGGGTTTATAATAAATGTGTTTGTAAAGGATCAAAGTGTGCATTATAATAAATGCCCAAAAGCACATTTTTACTTAAACTCTCTGGTCTGAACTAATTATTTCCACATCACTGGTTACCTTCTATGAAGCTAATATTAAAAATGTTTTACTGCGAACACAAAATTAGGAATGCCTTTTTTGGCTAATATAGCTCTTTTTTTTAGCATTACTCAGACAGGTGAGAGGTTCAAACATCAGTAAACAGGCTCAACTGTAGAAATCTGATCTATAGTGATTGAAGTTTCTCTATTTTTAGTACAGTGCCCTGACAACATATTCATATCCCGTAAACATTTTCCACACTGCAGTCAGAAACTAAAAAAAAATTTCACCTTGCAGTTGTATTTAGTCCACCTGAGTCAATACCTTTATTTTCCAAGAGAGCAGTGAGCTGCACCACCTTGCAGCCCTACGTAAAGAGTCCGCAGAATTATTGCATATTGTTTTGGACAGTGAATGTGTGCAGCTGTCAAGATTACAAATAAACAGGTACGATTATTTGGGAGATTTTATTGGATCCTCTAAGAGATGGCCTTTTATCACTTTTATTACTGTAGAGAATTCAGATGATTACAATTGATCCTCCTCCAGAGAGAATAAAAATCCACCCTGAGGGGAAAATATATAAATAACGACGAGTGGCTCAAACTCTAGTGTGTCTATATTCTGAAGGGTGAAGTATTCTGATATTTGGTCTAGTTTTTTTCCCCCACTCAATTCTGAAACAAACAAGAAAAAGAAAATCCAGCAGAATAAATTGTGGTCCAACCCAGAAATTATGCACATTAAATTGACAATTAATATGACGGGAGGGCTCAGACGGCATTTCAGAGGAGCAGAGTGTTAAGTAATTAGTGGGGAGCTTGTTTCTCGGCATCCACAAATCTGTGTTTCAGTTGTTGCTGAAATCAAACAGCATTTATTAAATGGGAGTTCTCGTTTGCTCAGTTTCTGCTCCTTTTGAAGCAGTTTGTCATTTTAAAATAGCATCCAGATTTACTCAGCAAGGAGGGATTTATCAAGGTGTACCAACAACCCTAAGCCAATTAAATTCCATGCTAAATACATTGTAAAAAAAGAATCTGTAGTAAGACAGTCAGGAAAAAGATTATGATTTATCCAAGAAACCCAGTCTGTACAAGTCCTGCTACAGTTTGTGAACCTTTTGTAATACAATGCAGAGCACCTGTTTATAGTCTTCTCACCATTGTTAGTTCTCTAATGTCAACTGTTTAAACATTTGCTAATATTGGGCCTCTAAAGCTCTGCAGGAGCAGAGGATGAGCGCAAACATGTTTGAAAGGGACATGACGCAAAGAGTAAACCAGCAATAATTAAAACAACTTTATAATGAAATACAATACTTAGAATTAGTAAATATTTTGTGCAGTCCGTCCAACTTTGGCTTAATTAAATTCCTTTGCATTACTGCACAGTGATGTAATGACAGTGGAAGATATAGTACAAGCAGTTTGTTTCTTGCAGGTCACGACAAGTAAAGTGATCTCTTATAGCGTTGCTCTTCTAGAACATATGGAGCGTTGGGATACATTTAATTTTCTTTTTTTCTTTTTTCTAAATCTTAAATACTTTGACAAATTAAATATGAATTGGTTAGTGCTATGCTGAACATTAAGTAGATTTATGATCAAATCCGGAGTGTATTTGATCACCTGTAGTTAAAAATTTTAAATGTTAACTAAACATAAACAGAAAGATTCTACAATGAACAGAGATTATTTAATGTCCAATTTAAAATTTTGAAGCATAAGCTCCCCAATATATTGATTAGTGAAAAGTTCACTGACTGAACCATTCTAGGCCGATCATAGATTCTTTAACAAAGTTTGTGATTTTTGAACCATTTGTGAAACTCCAAAAATTATTGTCTTGTCATTAAACTAGTAATTTTATGTTGTTTTCCAAACCTGTTATTTAAAAACATCAACAACAACAAAAAACAATGTCCATGCAATTTTTTTTCTCCAGCAAATAACATTTAAAAATGCTTCCCCACAAACTGTCACTTTCTTCAAAGAGTAAACAAATTTGAACTGTCAATGTTTTCCTCTTAATGTGCTTTTTCTGTAGAAAGTTATACTGAATAATACGATATCAGTGTTTTAAATGGAGCCATTATGTTTCACAATCTGCAGTTAATTCTATAAGCTAATGATGTGAACATCCTGAAGGTGTGAAGCTGTAAGGTTCGATTTGACAGGCCTGTTTGGTCTTGTTTTGGATCTGCTGGTGTTTATGGATGTTTTTTTTTTACAAGGATGTTTGCAAGGGAAGGCATGCCACTACAAGGAAAATAATACTAAAATTTTTAGCAGGTTCTACCACTTTTTATTTATTTATTTTTTTTATCTTCTCTAACCTCTATAAGATGGTACTGGTGTGGTAATTTCTGCATTTGCAAGAAAATTGTTTAAAAGTAACTTTTTTGTTCTGTACATCAAGGACATGAAGGTTTTTCTTCTTTTTTATAAAACTTACATTTTAAATCAGGTTGATCTGGACTATTGCTGTTAGAAGATAGAGTTATATTTATGAATCATATTTTTATAAATGAAAAGCTCAAATATTATTGGATTTACTGTACAACTTTATAGATTTAAAACTTCTTCAACATTATTCAATAAAAGTGTCATGGTGCGAGTTGCAGGTACAACTGAAACTCTTTGAGCCTCCAGAGGAGGATCTTAAAAAGGGGCAGTTTCTCTGAAGCAGATGTCAAATTGTTTTGCTCAGATGAGTGGTAATCAAGCTCCTCTCCTTTCCTTTCCTTGAAACTTGCCCGTGAGTCATTTTCCTTAAGCGAGAACTGTAAACATCCTGAAATGACCCTGAAACAAAGAAGAACCGTCAGTCACTGTGTATTTTTGTAAACACTGTAAAACATCTCCATAGTCGTTGCCTGTTTAAGATCCCCACTTTGACAGAACATGACAAACTCGTCTTTGCAACAAAGCTCAATCTCAATCTGTTTTGATGGAAAGTGAATGTGAACAGCAAATGTTAACATGTGTCTGAGATTCTCATTTGATTTAGTTTTGGAGTTTTTCTATAACATGGAAAAAATAAAAAATAAATAAAACACTTACTTCTGACTGTAGATGTGTGTTTTATGCTGTTGTCCTGCTGATAGGTGAACCTCCACTCGGTAACAAGTCTTTCTTTTGGAGCTGAACAGATTTTCCTTCAGCATTGCTCTGTATTGCATTTCATTCATTCATTGTTCCAACATCTCTTACAAGCTTTTCTGTCGTTAAAGAAAAGCCTTCCCACACAATGATTCTTACGCCACAATCTATTACCGCTGGAATGGCGTGTTCACAGTGATGTAAATTGTTGTTCGTCACACTTAGCGTTTTCCGTGTAAGACAAAACATTTATTTTTGTCTCATTTGACCAGAGCATCTTTCATGGGTTTGCTGTGTTCTCTATGGTTTGTTGCAACCTGAAAACTGGACTTTTTGACCACTGTCAACACTTGAAATGTTTCTGGCTAACACTGACTAGCCCAACGTCTAAGCAACATGTCAAAAATCCACATCAACAGATTTTGATTATACAGTTAGAAGGAACACTCCATTATTCTGTTTCTCAGGGTATATTCCCGTGATGCTGTTTGCACTTTGTCAAGTCCTAAATCTTTATCAGTCAGCTGTTTACTTTTTTCCCCTACACAATTACATTTAATCTGTTGTTGAAAAATTACTTCTATAGCACCACTAAACCAAACTTAACGTTAACATTTACATGCTTCCTTCCTTGTCCAATCACACCGTCTCTGTGCATTCATGATAAGCCATTGCTTATATTTTCAAAGTCAGTGTGAAAGAAGATAGATGAGACTTCACTCCACACTATCGATTACTCTGTGCCACAAACAGGTACTCAGTCACTGGCTGTGACTTACCGTCATAATAGGCTGACAACGAGAATAAGGCCACTGTAAAACTGAATGACGCTTGAATACAAATTTCTTTATGTTTTCTTAATATTTTCCTCCCTCTTTCCAGGTAACTCTTTGTGGAGTGATGTATGAGGGAAATGTGTTCATAGAATGATGTGTATGCTTTTATCCTGTCTGTGTAAATGTCATTTTCCATTGTTGTGTCTGTTATGGGTTATAATTTGAAGCTGCATTACAATGTGCAGGCTGCCTCATCCACACTTCCCCTCTTGTTCCACCTGTTGTTTCTGTGCTCTTCCAAACAGAAGTCCCATCAAATATCTTTATGCTTGACTGAGCAATAGGAGCTATTGTCACCCCGCGACTTCCATTCAAAGACAATCCATGTAAAAGCACTCATCCACTGTGAAACATTTCACATCGTTCCAGAGCATAGGTGTGTGCATGTGTGCTGTTGTGCACATAAACACGACTCGTAGAGTCTGCAGAAGCTTTTATGCCCCTAAACATTTTTCACTTGTGTGTCGTATTACAACAACAAACCTCAATGTATGGTTTTTGGCTTGATGTGATAAACAAACACAAAATAGCTGAATATTTTTGAAGAGCTGTGGGAAAATGCACATGGTTTTCAAAAGTTTCCTCACAAATAAAAGAAAAGAATAGAATGCCTATTGCTGCAGTCACAACTGCAAGTCTTTTGGGTTTCTTATCTTTGAACACCTGAACACTACAATCTTTTCTAATTCATCTGTCAATCTGTACACATCATCCTGAGTGTGTTTCTAACGAGCCTCTGAGGCTTTAACAGGTCAGCTTTATTTATACTGACATTAACTTACACAGACTCAATTTCCTAATTAGGGGATTATGACAACAATTGTTTACTCTGGATTTTCTTTTTGGGTATCAGAATTAAGTGGGTTGAATACAAATGCCTGGAACACATCTGAGAGTTTCATGGGCATGAACAATTTTGTAAGACAGCGTATGTTTGCGAATAAGCTTGGTGTTTTTTGGTGTCTTTTGTGCTTCTCTTTATTTGGCAGTTTTTCCTACATTCATCCTACTGTCATACATGCTGGATGTCCATCCTGATCTTATCTGGAATTGAAAGCATCCCAAAGCATTGCTCTTTATTTAGTCAGCAAGACAGCAAAATTGTGGGTGGTCCTTGACTCCTCATACCACATCCTTTTACAGAAAAAGCAAAAAGCAGCACGAAACACAACTGAATAAATGTTGGCCACATTGCTAAAGAAAAACATAAGACATTGCACAGCAACTTACAGTAACCTGAGAGATGATATTGCTATCTATGGTTATTGGAGTTGCACAAATATTAGCATTAGCTTATCACAACTGAAACAGACAAGACGTAGGGCTCTATATCGCTCTCATTAAAATGTTTGATGTCTACTGGGGTGATTTTGTTGATATGGGGCAACATAAAAAAAAACAACAATTTAGTCTAAGCAGGGTAAACTGGTGCTTGGGTCAGTAAAATCTCCTCAGATCTTTATAGGGTGTGGTACCCAAGGGCAATTTGGTTTCAAACCACTTTTGCAGCACTTCAACGTTTCAGTTTCTGCCAGAAAAAGAAAGTCAACATAATGACATGTAGTAGGTGAAGCGAGCATGCTGATCTGTTCAGCAGTCAGCAAATCAGAAAAAAAGAAAGCTCTAGGGTTTCAAAGGGATATTATGTAACTGCACACAAAGAAATGTACCCATAAACACAAAGTTTACTGCATCATTCACTCCCTGTTTATTTACTGCTTGAGTTCTGCAGAAGAAATACGTATCATGCACTTGAAGTAATCCAGTTCTAACATATTACAGTTTATCTTGTAATGCAGAACTCATCTGCACTGGAATTCTCAAGCTTATGCGTGATTCTCTCTATTTTGTGGTGGTGAATTGATATAGATGGCTTGGCTCTATGATAAATATCTATGCATTGGCCTTTGCTTCTAAGGTTAATCAATTATTGATGCTAAATCTTGTGTGATCACAGTATATGCAGTAAATTTAGATGTAATTAAAATACTCCCTTGAGTTTCTTAGTGAAAGATCAGTGATGCTGTTTTTTTTTTTTAAATGATAATGCATGTGTTTATCCCATTTCCTCTCAGTTTTAAGAATTAAGCAAAGTTATCCCTTTTTTCTCATTACTGCACAAAAAGGACATAAATCACTCCCACTCAAGGTCCAGGCAGAATCCCTGACATAAACCTGAACCTGTCTATATGAAGACTCAGTGAAACGCAAGTTTTGATGTTGCAGGATTGGGTTTCTCTCCACTGTGTCTGTGCTTATGAGACAGGGTTTAACACATCTGTCTTTACTCACACTGCGAGGCTGACGTCATCCCCGCACATCCCTTAACCTCTTTCCCTCTTTGTCCTCACTAGGGGAATGTGCGGCGTGGGATATTTCACTGAATTTAAAAATCCACAGTGTGTCACACTAAAGTTTGGAAAGGAGGATTGTAGAGAGGGAAGGGTGGCTATAATCTCAGTGGCTCAGACTTGGAGAGAGAGGGGTATAAGTTTAGCTTTTTCAGCATATGAATCAATCTGACCAGAGTTTGGTTTGATCATCAAGGACATGGATATGAGAACGACTGAGATGTTGCACTCTGTTGCCAAGGAAACCGCTCAAACTGAGCTGATGAGCAACAAATAAATATGCAGAAACCTTGAGGAAACAAAAACCTCTCGCCCCAGCTTTATTTGAAGTTTTTTGTTATTATTTTTTATCAGCAACGCTTTTTACTGTAAATGTAGATTATGAAGAGAAAAGACCAAAGTAGAATTTTTTTTTTTTCATCAAACAGACAGTCAAACATAATGATGGAACTGTTACGGTAAGGGCTGGACAAATAACCAAGTTGTCCAGGTTATTTCAGAACGCTGGACAACTTGTTATGCTTAATGGAATCATAAAAACTAATTTCCACCAGAATATTCCGAGGAAGAATTCCCGAGTCATCACTTTGTAGCCTTGACCTGAAAGCACAGCAGGACAATCCTTAAAAGTAGACCATTTTGCCATCTTTAGGTGTCTCAGACAAAAGAAAATTAAGATTATTGAGCAATCTTGTCAAAGTGTGGAATTACACATCTTTGTGACATCATGACTATTCTATAGTCATGTTGTCATAATAAAACAGTGGGGCCACACATGTGGTTGACTCCACTGCTTGACTGCTACCAAGGCTGGCATTTCATTTAATGAGGTTTATGGGCAGCAGCTGTTTCACACAGCTGTTGCCCATTTTCTTTTAGAAAATCAAAGAATCATTTAATACTGCTGTTTGTGTTTATTTACATTATCTTTGTAGCGAAATGTGTTTGATGATCTGAAAAATGTGGCTGCGATCACAAACCCCCCCCCCCAAAAAAACTGATGAAATCAGTAGGGAGAGCCATACATTTTTTAAACTTGGCCAAAAGAAACTATAATCAACCCATATTATACATAAATCCCTGATAAAAAAGGTATTAATGGGGGAAAAATCTGTCCTCACAAATTCCTTCAGGACCGACAAATGTGCTTTTGCGCATGTTTCTGATGTATATTTACAGATGTACGTTTCTAAAGGTAAATCCAACACATAAAAATGCGAGAGGTGTGAATACATAAAGCATGATTATTTGCTAAAATTCAATCGAAACATGCACAATATGTATTCAGAATATGGAAACAATGTCACAAATATGCGATATTTTTAGAAACAATTTATTATTCACTCAAGTCTTGCCGTACCAGTTAATGAAGATTTGCCCCCACTGAAAGGCAATTAAACAATGGTCCCTGTGTTTTCATTCCTGCCAATAACACTGACAGTTCCTCTCTATCAAGACTGAACTATCTAATACCAATTAGTCTCTGTCTTTTCAAAGACATGCAAATTAAAGTTACAGCAAAATTAACTGAGCTTTCCAGCTTATCCTGGGCACTGAAGTGTGGATCCACTTTGGTGTATCTTTTTATTTTGTCATTATTTCATCCTGCAGTCTGTGTCAGTTCATTCTCAAGAGTATTACGTGAAGGATTAACTTGACCCATAATAGCCGATTAAGCTGACACTGATGTAGATGTTTATCTGCTCTCTCTAAGCTCCTCATCTTCTTTCTGCAAATGTAGAAATGTGGCCAAATGCAGAACCAGAGAAGTCCTTTGTCATGATATTAAATGTGACTTCCTTTCAATGATCTAGCCCCCTCTAGTGTGTAAAGAAATGATAACAAAGGAAACTCCTGTCCCTGCACATCAAATATGCAACACACTGTTTGTCATAAAATATTTAAACAATGCAACTCCCATAATGTATTGAAAGAAAATGTCAAACCTTACAGATATTACAAGAAGTGTCAAATTTTTTTCATCAAGTTGCATCCTTTTGGAATATATACAAATATATAAATATACATTTACATCCCCTTTGCTCTTAAATTTTTAAAAAAAGAGATGTTTACTGGGCTTGGAATGCTGAAACCTTTTGTTTTATGGACAACCACTTTGACTGGTCTTTTTGAACCACTAGGGGGCACTATGAAACAACACAGTCTTTAGCAAATTAGCAGGGGAGTCCTAAGAGGAGGTATTTCTCCAGGAACCTCAACCTAATGCTGTGTTTCTGAAAAATAAATGTTGTAACAAACATGTCTGTTTTTTTACACTTCTTTTTTACACTTTTTTTATTCTTCCAGTTTGCATCCCTAAACCTCATCTCTTTCCTTTCCATCCCCCAGTTTATTTTTTCTTTCCTATTTTTTTTTTTAAACCTAACGGTGGTTATGTTGTCTAGAATATGCTAATCTGCTATGCACCGGCAACTCCCTGGGTGAAGATCACTTATTAAAAGCATAGTTGGGAGGGTTTATGCAAATAAAGTCAAATCAAAGCAAGCTTTCCCCTGGTTGGTTATCCCCCCGTTTGCATACACTGAGAATTTGAAGACAACATTTGTTGCTGATATTTCCTTCCGCAGAGCCTGAGCCACTTTCACATAATGCGTTGCTGTGTGTTTAATGCTAAACTGACGTTGTTCTGATTTCCCTGCTTGTCTGCAAAAGGGGAGAAGTTTCATTTCCCGTTGAGTGGATTGACAGATTTGTTCGAAGAAAAAGATGGATAATATCCGCTGTGGCCAAAGGCTGGTGTGAAGTAGTCTGACACAAGACACTGATTAAGCCTCTTGAGATCTGAAGGGATTGCGGGTCTTAGTTTAGAAAGAAAAAGACAAAGGAAAGGAGAGGAGCAAGCAGGCTAAAACACAAAACTGCAAATTGGCTAAGATGTATGTGTGTGAGATGTAGCTTTCATGTAAGCAATTGTTAAGGTCTAACCAACAATCAGGCTTGCTTGGAAAAAAAACTCCAAGGTCATTAGGTAAAGAATCAAGGGATAAGAAGATTGCAGATCAACAAGGAAAATCTATGCTGCATTGCTTCTGGCCAGTGTCAACTTCCTATTTCTGTTCATTATTTATACCTGAGCCTGTTTAAAATATTGGAATAAGATAATGATCCTTTCGGTTGAACCTGTTGACCTGTATATGGTGCCATGTTTACGGGACAGTTATGCATCTGACTCCTAAAATAACCCCTGACCTTTTAGCACACCTTTCACAGCACTAATTTAGAGTGCAAGGATAGGTCTGCTATGTTCCATATTTATAATTTGTCATTGAAATTAAATAGAAAGAGGAGAGGTCAGAGACTCCTTCTGCTCGGTGAATACGCTGATAGTGCAGTCTTGTGTTGGGTACTAAATATCACCAGTGTACCAATTACTAGTTTAGCAATACTGGGAATTTTCTGCCTAAAGAGACAAATGAAAGGTTATTAAGTACATTAGTGATTACTCAGCCATGCACTGCAGCCAAGCAGCATAATTGATTAAATAGATTGAATGCTGTTTCATGCTTTTCAACGCATAGGTTTTTTCCCCCCTCATTGTATACACAGGCTTTTAATGCATAGACCGGTTAGAAGTGAACAGTTTTTTATCTCTGGTGAGTCATCTTAAAGTGAGATTAAGATCAGAGGAAGCCTAAAGTTGTAAAAGGTTCCAGACTAGAGCTAAACCTCACTTTTCTGTTGAAGCTCACAATTAGAGCAGTACTGGTTATCCTGAGCTGTCGCTGTATGTTGTGATCAGCGTAGGTTGCTGACGGACACACTGAAAATGTTTCCTCCATTTGCTGTTTTCTTCTGTTAGTCTCCATTTCTGCATGATTTGGAATTTTTGATAACATTAACTTTGTTCTCTTTCTTTGTGTTTTTCTCCAGGTGTTTCTTTCAGTGTTCAGAAACACTTGGCCTAGTGATTTAGTGATTCAAAGCCTTGTCTTTCTGGGAACAGCCTTTAGTTATGGCACCAGGACTGCCGATAACTCTATGCTGTATCTCAATAGAAAAAACACATGACCCCTCATATTGCTGGGTTTAACGACAAACCCAATGAATGAGTTATTGAGGCAACTCACTACTGCGTGTCTATCCATCCATCCATCCATCCATCCATCCATCCATCCATCCATCCATCCATCCATCCATCCATCCATCCATCCATCCATCCATCCATCCATCCATCCATCCATCCATCCATCCATCCATCCATCCATCCATTAAATTCTCCTTATCTGACATTTAGTGGGGTAACAGGTCTGGAGAGGAGACCTAGAAATTTTGCCAACTTATTTTAGGGAATTAAAAGACATTTCCAGGTAAGAAGGGATGTACAGTCCCCCTAGTGTGTTTTACGTCTAGCCCAGGATCTCCTCCCACTATCATCTCCGGAAAATCTCCAAACTCTAAGGCTAACTCACAGGGAAGGCTCAGTTCAGTCTCTTGTATCCAGGATTTTGTTCTTTTGGTTGTGATCCATATCTCATGCCAATAGGTGAGGGTGGGAAGGTAAGTAGACCTGTGAGTTGAGAGCTTTGCTTTTTGGGCTCTGGTCTTTCTTCTTCACAATGGGTCAGAGCAATCACCACTACACTGTAGACAAAGGTCCAATCCATCTCTCCATCTCCTGCTCTTTCTGCTACATCAATTGCAATTAAGACGCTGAAAAACCTTCCACTTTAGACAGCCTGACCCGCAGCTTAAGAGAGCAGTCCACCTTTTTCTGTTTGAAAACCGTGACCTCAGACTTAGAGAAACTGGCTCTTATCCTGTCTGCTTCACAATTGGCTGCTCTGGTGCAAAATGAAGATCATGGCCTGAAGACCCCAACAAAATCACATCAGCTGTGAAAAGTGGAGACGAGACCCTGAAATTCTGAGATTAGAAATCCTCCTCTACATGGCTATCCTTTACAAACCTGCCTACCACTGAAATGCACAAACAGGATTAGGAATAAAGGGAAGTACTGGTGGAATCCAAGTGGAAACAATGTACTCAAAATCTACACAGCTTGTCTGTTTTCAATCCACTGTTCGACAGACAGAATGAGATTCAAATTTCTCCTCCTAACTCTTGTTTGATATTATGTCAAAGCCTCCTTTCTACTGCTCATGGTTCTCAAACCATGAGCAACTTTCAAAAACATCCCTGACCAAACACAACTTAATGACTAGAGTAAAATACCTGAAAATGATCCAAATATTTGATTCAGTCATGTTGAAGCATCAGGTGTAGAACACTAGCCCTCCAGGATTGAAGTATGACACCACTTCCCTGGAGCAAAACCCTTGAAGGCGACGAATGCAAATCTTTTTGTCCCAGAAATAGTACTATTGGCTGAGAAATCATATTTAACTCTGTGAAAGTTAAATATGTATCATAAACTAAGCATACTTTTTTAGACATTACATAAGTCAACTCCCATGTTCTCACAGCCCTAGTCAGGCATGGCAGGTGGACTCTCACTGCATCAAGTTGTCTTAGGCAATTTTTCCTCTTAAAATAGAGTTGTTCCTGTCTGCTGTTGCTCAAAATGAGGAACTGGTGTAAAATTCGTGACTTGATTGAAGCAGACACACTTATTTTGATAACTTTTTACCAACTGGTTTAATAAACTACATCTATTGTATCATAACTTGGATTAAATAGACATTTATTTTACTTTTAATCTATTTCTATTTCTGGTCATGTACTGACTCTGTCTGGGTGCCTTGAGATCACATTTGTTGGGAAATGTCTGTATATAAATAAACTTAATTGAATTTAATTTAGAAGAATTTCTCTTGGGAGCACACTCACAGAGAAGAACTTTCTGTTTTACAATCACTACAATCAGTTTGCATTATTTAAAACATAAATGGCACTTGTGATGAAGTGTTTTAGAAGGTGAACACTGTAAATAAAAGGAGAAAATTGTTTTTCTGTGTTTCCCTTTTGGGCTTTCAGTTTGCTGCACAGATTTAGTCGAGCTGGACACGAGTTTAATTGTTCTGCTTACAAGGACAAACCCAATATTCACCATTCCTTATTCAGATGTGTTTGTTAACAGAGAGTTGACCGAGCAACCAGAGAAAATCACAGGCAGGTTTGTTGTGCTGTCGCAGAAGGAAATGTGCTTTCACCAACCGAATATGACAAGGCCGACATTGGTAAAAAATGACTTATGTTTCTCTTCGAGATGTGGTATTTTTTCCAAAATGCAACTTGTGGTCAAATTCAATTGCACATAATCATCCAAAAAATCTTTCTATTTTGATATATATATATATATATACATATATATAGGGTTTCTGGCAATTTCTTCTCAACACATAATTTATGTCTGAATGCTGCTGTTGTTTGTGATTGGTCAGAAATTTGAATTGGGTCTGGATCACCCAGTAAAGCTGAAATCTTGTCAGTGTTAATAAAACAAGTTTTGAACTTTTTGCATAAAGTATCAAATGTGTTGGTCAGAAAGAACTCTGTCCACCTTTCAGATATTAACAAAATTGCTACAAACAAACAGAAAAAAAAACAAAAAACAAAAAATTTGCAAAACTATTTCAGAAATAAGTTCACACCTCCTTGGGCTGGTTGTGATGAAGATGGAAACTCTTGTGGCTTTGTCAAAGTAGAGTAAAATATTTTTTTTCACGCTGAAGTAATTTACTTTATTTTGAAGAGCAACACAATGCTTTTAATGAGGATTGTTGAACTGTATAATGTCAACTCGTGTCAAAGAGATGAAGTCTAACTGTCATTCAGAACATAGCTAAACACAACAGGCAAAAATGTCTGAGTGCAACATCTAAGTATTTTTTGAAACATAATGAATATAAAAATAACTCTCGAATCATTCTGGGTAACAGCAGAAGCAGCAGCAACAACCTACATATAGATTTATGTATGTGGATGACAAATTCAACAGTAGGTTTTGTCTAGCCCCTATTCATTTAGACAGATGCATTCCTTTGTGTCTTTGTGGGTCAGTTCAATAAGGTTTGTACTATAGGAGAATCACTTGAGCACATTTCAGTGTTTAACCCGAGCACAAACCCCATCAGCCCTGTAGAGGCAGCTGTGGATGATTCCTTAATCCAAGCAGACACAGAGAGAGAGAGATTCATAAAGACAGAAAGGCTTCCAGCAGCATCCTCCCCGCTGCACGCTGGCAGGGATGAAATTCCCTAATGCGAATGCAGAGGGGTTCGTCGACTGCAAAGTCTAATTGCAATATTAATCAATTACAGAGAATAAAAGGCTCATTTTTATGCCTGCCATGGGTGGCTGGTGAACTGGCTTCCTGTAGACTTTATTCACAGGATCATATGAGGCTTGTGTTTTATTGTGAGAAACTGAAATTATTCCACCTCACTTTAACATTTGCATATTCACACAGACACACCTACGAAGGGCTACAGGATCCACATCATACAAGCAGAGACTATGTAAAGGTTGCTTGACTCCTGTTGATATAGTTACACAGAATCAGCCCTGCATTAATAGTGAGCGCAGTTCAATAATGTCTCAGTCTGGATGAAAGCAGCCCCCAGCACTACCCCCCTGCCTCTGCTACCCGCCTACCCCCAACCCTCCTAAAAAACCATCAGAGGGCAATCGATGCGCTTTCATCCCAAGGACGGAAATTGCACTCATATGGCTCAGACTCTATGAAGGTCCCCCATCCAAATCCAAATCATTAACATCAAACTTGGAGCAAAGAAATCAAAATGTCAGTCTCCCCTGCAATTGCAAGGCAGATGAGCATTGCCCCTATTTCTTAGACATTTCCATTCTTCTTGTATCTACTCCTACAGAAGCCTACCGTGTGTATTGGATATTGAAACATGAGGCGACTGGAAAAACACTTCTTTAAATGAATCAAGCCCTTCCAAAAAGCAACTGACTAAACTGACACATGCGGTAGAAGCAACATAATTGAACAAATGAAAATATATTAAAAGTAACGTAAGAAAACATATACTACAAGTTGATCAACACTACTGTTGTTTGGGAAATACAAACAGTAAAGATAATTGTAAAACATTAACCACCACTTATTTACTGTTGATGTTAAAAATGTGACTATAGCTATAAAACAGTGCAGAAAAAAGACATAATGGTTTAACAGCTCCTCTTTCTGATCTCTGAGATCAAGTTCAATGGGAGAAATCCAACACATAGAACTGAAGGGAGATGAGAATCAAGCTGAACTGAATAGAAATGGCCAGGCTAAGGCAAAAGGAATGACAAAAAAGATCCCTTCTTCCACTCTACATGTACATACATAAGCAATGTTATGCATATTAAATGTTACGTTAGAAGATTTAACCTGCTGATCATGAAGATCCACCTCATTTTATCACTTAGATCTCAGTCATTGTAAACAGTGGATATGACTAAGGGACCTGAAAAGTACTTAATGATGGTGTTATTCATCAATCACTGTAATTCTGGTGCACGTGGATGATTTGTTGTATGTTCAGGTTTTCACATTTAGTTAAGCCTAACAAAGGATGATATCTCATGTCACTGCTGACAGGAATTACTTTCTTAACCTTTGTATTTCTTTCTTTGTTTACCTACCCTATCCATGAACATTATTAAAAAAAGCATTGCTTATCAGATTATTTTTGATTCAGGACACATACAGACCAAATAATACTTTAATTTACAGGAAAAGCCACAGATGTTCAAAGGGAACGTCGAAGCACAGAGGCATTAATTTTAACACTCATCCTTTTGATCATCTAGCAATAATTTTAGGTTCAATGTAAGCCAAGGCCTTCTTCTGATGCATTCTACCGAAACAAACACATAGACAACTTTCGTTAATCCTCTCCCACTCTTGCTTTTTTTTTTTTTTTTTTTTTTGTCTCTGCAGGATCTGTGTCTTTCTGAAGCTCATTACGCTTGCTGCCTTAAGTCAGAATGCTACTTGTGTGTTTGAAAGACAATTGGCCTACTTGCATTTGTCAACACTTATAGGCTTAACATTGTGCACATTGCAGAGAGCAGCAGAAATAACTAATCCTGGAAGGCTATGTTGTTGTGAAAGCAATTAGCAATCTAAAAATGACACCATCTCAATTTATTGCGAACTGAAATAACACAAGACAGATATCAGAAATTGTACAATTACTCTTCAGTAAAATAAAGTTGTGCACTTATAGGTTAGCTGTTATTTTTCTTCACCAGCATGGATTCTGATAAGTGCAACTTATTATCTTCAGTTCAGATTCACACCTAATATGAAATTGTTTGTTGAATCTTTTCTTCATTAGCAAGGACTTTGCTTCTAATCATGTATCAAACATAGCACAAAACTTTAGCTAGCCTGTGAAACTTTATTAACTGGTTGTTAATTTATCTGTCGAAGAAATACATTTATTGATTTAATTAAACATGAGTATTTTCCCAAATACTTTTTTTTCCTGTTTTTTTTTTTTTTTGCCTGAGTTTCTTCACGGTTTTTCCATTTAAGTCAATCTGCTCTGAAGTTGTTGGAAAACCTTTCAGTTTGCTTTTATCCAGCTTGCATTGTAAGGGTCCCTTGTGAAGTGTAGGCATCATAATAGTCAAGCTATAAACAGTAAACAATAAATAAATTATTAATAATAATTAGAAATAGTTTATCTTCAACACAGTAAAGTGTAAGGAAACAGCAGATTTTTTTATTTGGTTGTCTCTGAATGGATTTCATGGATAATCATGCAAAATTGATATGTATAACTCTTCAGTTCATTTTATATTAATATAACTTTTGCAATTTTAAATTCACCTGAAATAAAAAAAAGAGATTTTCCCTGTTTATTTGTGATGGTTTAATAAACCATCTGCCTGGTAGAAGTGTGCAATTCCACTTTATCATTTATGCTAAAGAAATAATATGCTTTCTTTAGCATATTTTGGCAAAGCTCTGAGCGCAAAGTTTCAGTTCTTCACACTTTAGCTTATCACAGCCATACGCCTTTTTCCTGCTGGGCATCAGTCATTTTAAATTTCAGAGTGCAAAGCAGTCGCTTGTGAAAAGCTGTATTTATACATGTAAAACTGACTAATTAATGTTGATTTGAACTGACGTTTCCTGTGGTGCACAAATCTCTCCAAAGTGCTCATCTTTTAATTTTCACAGAGGAAAAAGATGCTGCTGCATGAAAGTGGGGAATCCTACAACAAAACAGTATCTAACTTAATAATTTCACGCCGTTCTGAGTGACTTCATGATGGCTGCAATCCTGGAGTGGTATTAACTGCTTAGTCAAAGGAAACTGACCAATTTAAATGTGTTTTGAACAATGTCAGATCTACTGATCGAAACACGTCAGGCTAAAAAGTTTATATCACTTTTCAAACTTTTTAAGCCTTCAAGTTTATTTCGGTACTCTCTTGGCTTGTTGCTGCAGTACAGTAGTTTGAAACAAACAAACAACTTTCAAAATTTGTCCTGATTTGTTTATTTATTCTGTTTCTTTAGTGAAAGTGAATAAGGGAAAAGGTTGCATATTTTATTCTACGTTTCATGGCAACAAAGCACCAACAATGAAGCAAAAATTTGTTAAAAATGTCTCTTCTTATCAAATAAACAAGATAAATCCTTTGCTCCAATTTAGATAATTGCCATTTCCATTTTTTGTACATTTAGTTGGCTTTCAAAGCTGTTATTCCATAATAATGCTGAAGTTAAAATAGCAACACGATAAGCTGCTCATTAAAAATCCAAAGTTTTATCCAATTTTAACATGACTGTTGAATAGCAAGATCTTAAAAAAATTAAAGCCTTGTTTGTGCAGCATAATATAGTTTATATATATATAGGAACAGGCCAGGAACAGGCCATAAACACCAGAGCAATAGAGGCCCAGATCTACCACACCAGACAAGACCCAAGGTGTTGGTTGTGCAAGGAGGCCCCTGAGACAGTCCAGCACATAACAACAGGGTGCAAGATACTGGCAGGGAAAGAGTACATGGAACGACATAACCAAGTGGCAGGCATAGTGTACAGAAACATCTGTGCAGAATATGGACTGGAAGCCCCAAGATCAAAGTGGGGAACACCCCCAAAGGTGGTGGAGAATGGCCGAGCTAAGATCCTGTGGGACTTCCAGATCCAGACAGACAAAATGGTAAGGTTGAACCAACCGGACATTGTCGTAGTGGATAAACAACAGAGGAAAGCCGTTGTGGTGGATGTAGCAATACCAAGTGACTGCAACATCAGGAAAAAGGAGCACGAGAAACTGGAGAAATACCAGGGCCTCAGGGAGGAACTGGAGAGGGCCTGGAAGGTGAAGGCCACAGTGGTGCCTGTGGTCATCGGGGCCCTCGGGGCAGTCACCCCCAAACTGGAGCAGTGACTACAACAGATCCCAGGAACAACATCAGGCATCTCAGTCCAGAAATGTGCAGTTCTAGGCACAGCAAAGATACTGCGCAGAACCCTCAAGCTCCCAGGCCTCTGGTAGAGGACCCGAGCTCAGAGGATAAGAACCACACGCGGTGGGTGAGAAGGGAATTTATATATATATATATATATATATATATATATATATATATATATATATATATATATATATTTATTTATTTATATATATATATATATATATTATATATATATATATATTTATATATTATATATAATAATATATATATATATATATATATATATATATATATATATATATATATATATATATATATATATATATATATATTTATATTATATATATATATATATATATATATTTATTATATATATATATATATATATATATATATATATATATATATATATATATATATATATATATATATATATATATATATATATATATATATATATATATATATATATATATATATATATATATATATATATATATATATATATATATATATAATAATATATATATATAATTATATATATATACAGGGATTAAGTGAATTTTAATTTTGATGTCATAAAAATATATTTTCTTTGCACCTTGTCACTCTTAAATGTTTGAGGTCCTCAAAATGCTGAATAAAAAAAGTATGTATTTAACCATTTGTGAATATGATTGCCATCCTTAAATAATTAATTACCTTTGAGTAATTCCAACGTTTGGATTTTCCAAGTCTTTGGGACTATGGTGAACTACAGTGAGAGTGATTTCTCCAGAATGATGAAAGCATAGACCATGACTGGCCTGTTTATTACTAAAGACGACATCAAGCACATATTTAAATACACACACCACAAAACAAAATGACACCTCGAACACTTTAAGCCTCACTTATATGAGTTCAGGTCAGGGTTCATAATTGAACAAAATAAACAAAACTGGGCAGAAACAACATCCACAGGCGTTCCAAGATGAAAACCTCTGCTGATCAGAAAGAGCGCAAAGATTGATCTCACTGAACTTTCAGAGAGTTAATGTATATTTGTTAATGTATTAATGTTATAGCTTTTTACTCCTAAGAAATAAAATTATATTTTTTACTTACTCAGGATGCCAAATGATATTAAAATGTGTTTGATAATTGAGACATTCAAGGGTAACAAACAAAAAACAGGATCTCTATGGGAAAATACTTTTTCATGCCACAGAAAAAAATTAAGTTGAGTGTAGGCTGAGGTGATATGTAACAGTCCATTGCTGAGCATTTGCAGTATGAAACCGGTGGTTAAATATCAGCTTGAGGGAGTGGGTCAACAGCCCAGATATTGTCTCACAAACACACAATCTCATCAGCGAAAAGGACAGAATCGTTTTTTTTGACATGAATCAGTGTTGACATGTTCTTATTTCTTGAGCCGAAGCTTTTCCCCACCCCACCCCCCCAAAAACTCCAAGACGAACCGAATGGAAATACTGTGGCATCTGCTGATGCTGGAGACACAGCTGCCTCGGTCAATAGGCCAGAGCTACTCAGGAGCAGGCGGCAGAGCCATCAGAGCCGGATCAAACAGTTTGATCTGTAAAGGCCCTGACTTGAGACACAAATTGACTGGGGAGGTGCGAGAGAGACACCTCTCACACAGTCAGATAACTTTCACAGTTCATAGACACAAAGAAAGGACACGTTTTTGGGACCACGCAACGGTCATTAAATTCATGCTATTTTTGTATTCCGCGCACGCTTCCACTGAAGATCTGTCGCAGTAGTTTTGATAACACAGGAGGCGGACTCACCTTTGCCCTAGACTCCTGGGCGCGTTGATGATGGAAGGACTTATGCTATTAGACACCACAGGAAAGGATTTCTCTCTTGTTACTCTCCTGACTGCTGATTTAACACCCTGCGCTATCTGTTAAAAGGAGACCAGTTTGCTGCTACAGGCGCTTCTGGTAGTAGTATATTATTTGCTTCCACTTGGATGGATGTACTTTACATGACATTAAACAAAAGCAATATAGACGCTGCCTGGTGCAGCTCCGCTTCTCACTCTCCTCGAACCTCCTCCTTCGTTCTTCGGAGCGTGGGAGCTTCATGCATGATTAATCTCCCAAATCTAACATCTCCTAATCGGATCTTTATATACAGAGTATATTGTGCGTAATTAATGGTAACGTGTGAAAAAAAAACAAACAAAGATGTTGTTGTTTACACACATATGCTCAAATTAGCAATTATGTACTTGTAATAAAATCTGGACCCGGTGTTGAATTTTAAAACATGCATAAACATAGCATGGATCTAGCATTGACTCTTTGCTGCAAAGTGATGTTAATATCTTGAGAAGAGGTACATAAAAAGCTTAATGTGTTCTACTGCACACATCCAAATCAAACTTGTCAAGTGATCATAATCTGCTCTCCCCATGATGTCTGGTATACCGTCACATCTCGCAGGGTTTATTTTGCATTCAAGGGACTCCTTTAAAAGAGAAATCGCATGGAAGTGATATTTTCTTGTCAAATGTAATGACCTCCTACTTGGAAATCTTAATAGTCTGCTACTGGGGTACATTAAATGTATCTAAATAAGCTCCTAGATACAAAGGGTTTAATGTAACATTTTCACCCATTTTTTCTTCAAATATTTTTCAATAGATCTTACTTAAGCAAGGTGCCTAGTTATATGAAAACCACTTGTGGTATGTTTGTGTTTATTTCATGCTCCTTTTTTCGACATCCTTTATTGTTTACATGTCCCGGGGGATTATTTAGCTTAAACTACTCTGGAGATGTTGCAATATAGCAGCAAAAGGCTACCATATTACAAGGGAGAAAGACATATTTATGTTGTGTGAATGATATACTTTTAAGCATATTTTTAATAATCCAGTATGGGGTCAATATTGCCTCAAACTACTTGTTACTCTTTACAGCGAGAACCTAAACAAAGTGATAGTTGTTGCATTTCAAATCATTTTTTTAATGTCTGCAAACAGTGATATTAAGCTGGTGACATACTATTGTCCTCATTATCTTCTGCATTGCACTACAAAAGATATTTTGCAAGTCCCAAAATGGAAACTTTTTTCCAAGCTGATGTGTCTATCACAGTATATTTGCCTTTTGTTTCTATGACATAGGAATATGTGTCTGGAAGTAAATTGTCTTGACTGTCATAATTTTTTTTTTTGTGAAACAATTTAAAAATGTCCATTGAATGAATGTCACAAAAAATAAAGAATAAAAAAATAAAAATAATGATAATAATACTAATAATAATAACTTCTTCTGTCCCTAAGCAGGAGCAGGAGCACAGGGTAAATTTCACACTCTTGACCTCAATACACAAACAACATACATTATATTGCCAAATGTATTTGTATACCTCTCCGAATCTTTGAAATGAAGATTTTGAATTATTTTATTGGCTGCAAAAAAATCCACCGTCTCGGAATGTAGATTGCTTTAGGAAACATTTTTCTGAAAAACAAGGTTTTTCAGAAAATCTCACCATGGTACTGTAAAAGGATGACACCTGTGCAGTAAGTTCAATCATGAAGTTTTCTCTTTACAGAATATCCCACAGGCCTTCCACAGGTCAGTGGTTCTAACAAAGCGGAAGTGATTGGGAATCTACAAAGTAATAGGCAGATGATATCAGAGAGAGGGGTCAGTGGATACTGAGGCAAATGTCTCGCAAAGGCCTCCAACTTTCTGTAGTCAATAGCTACAGATCTGCAAACATCATGTGGTCTTTAGATTTACTCAAAAACTGTGTACAGAGAACATCATGGAATGGATTTTAATGGCCAAACTTCTGCAACTAAGCCTTATATCACCAAATGCAAAGTGTTGAATGCGATTGTATGAATCATATAACCGATGGACTGTGGATCAGTGGGGACATGTTTTTTTGCAGTGACAGCTCTGTCCCTTTGTCTGGCAATCAAATGGACGAACCTGGTTTAGCAACTGTCAGGGGAACTGCAATGTGCAGCTTGTCAGCGTGGTGGAGGAGGTATTATGGTGTGGGGTTGTTTTTCAGGAGTTGAGCTTTGCTCTTTCTAGTGAAACGAACTCTCAATGCCTCGGCACACCCAGATATTTTGGGTAATTTTATTCTCCAAGCATTGTAGGAACAATTTGGGGATAGCCGCTTCCTGTTTCAACATGACTACTAACCAAAGCACAAGCAACATCCACACAGAGATACGTCAGACAGTATAATGTGAAAGAACCTGACTTGAATGCACACATTACTTCTATCTGCTCGATGGAATACGTCTGGGATGCATTAGAACAGAGATTGTGAGCCAAGCTTTCTCCTACAACATTAGTGTCTAACCTAACAAATGCACTTATGGATGAATGACAAAATTCCCTCATACTAATTTACAAACCTGGTGGAAACCCTTGAGTTGAAGCTTTCATAGCTGCAAAGGGTGAGCCAACATCATTATAAATACTCTGGATCAGGGACAGGATGCCACTGAGATTCATTTTTGTGTCACAACAGACACCTTTGCTGTAATGGGCTTCATCAGAAACAGAATTATTTAATATCAAATGAGACTATGTTTCACAACATGTGCAGAATAATTAGAGTGACAGTTGGTATACCTATCAAGATCTTTGTTTTGACAGAATTCTCTTTTCCTGATGATTTATTGAAAAGTGTTAAAAATTAAATTAGAGGAAAGTAGGTTTTAATATAACACACAGCAAACACACAAAAAAAAGAAAAGAAGAGGAAAGCAAAGCTTTGTTGATGAAACTTTCTAAGTTATTTTACCATTTCTCATTGACTGGGAAATTGTCCTTATCTGTGCAACATAAATTATCTGTATGTTTCACAGATAATTGTAGGCTCAAGAATAGATGTAATTCATGGTTTAAAAAATATGACAACACAAGCTATATTAATTCAATTGAAACAGTGTAATAATAATGTAATTATAACTGAGTGTACTTGTCTTTTCACTGCCCATTAATTACAATGCTGCTTTTAAAAAAATACAGTCAAAATGTTGACGTTAACGTCTCTTGAGACCCATCCACAGTTCAATTTTAGACGTAATCAATTAACAGAACAAAAAGCAAAAGTACTTGTGAACACTGGAGAACACAAAGGATGATCTCACCAAATCCCTGGTTAGGAGAAGGTCTTTCCTCTGAAGTGCACAGAGTTAGCAGAGACAAGACAAAATGAGGGGGCACAGGTGGAATAGTATAGATGCATATAGTTGTAATGAAGGTGACCGGGACCAATCATTTGAAGCAATGGTGAGTGGACAAGGGAAAAAGAGAATGAAGAAAAGACTGGTTGAAGATGAGTCTTAGGAATAAACTTATGTAAAATGATGGATGCAAGAGTGAAAGGGGAGGTGTACAAAGTGGCAGTGAAACCTGCCAAAATGTATTTTTTGGAGATGCACAAATTAACAATAAGGCAGTGATGATAGATGGAGGGAGTAGGCCTGCATTTCATTAAGGAATGATCAAAAATACATAGAATTGGTGGTGAGTAAATCAGTGGGACAGCTCAGGTTGAGCAGTTTGAAGGCAAAGTTAGTGGAGCAACACTGCAATGGTTTGGACATGTGCACAGGAGAGATACACTATACAAAGGATGTTAAATATGGAGGTGCCAAGCAATGGGAAAAGAGAAAGACCACATAGCAGCTTGTGAAGGAGGATATGGAGAGGGCTGCTGCGACAGAGGAGGATGCTATAAAACATACAACATTTTTAGTTAGGTGTCATTTTTAAGTTTCCAATTTTCTTGACGGTTCTAAGGAAACTGCCAGAGTCAGACAGAAACCTGATTATTCTTTCTGTTCAGTTTGCAATCATTGTCAGTGGTTTCTGTTCTGCTGTGCGGGAGATTTTTCTGCAAACTGAAACACATGCAGACTGAAAACTGTGGCACCTAGAGTGTGAGTTCTGATTCATGTTCTGCTATGCCAACCTAAACCAAGGCTAAAAAATCAGAACAAAAATATCAGGAGGTTGATTTAATGAAGCTCTTTGATCAACTCCCTCTAGAGATTTACTGTAGGGTCAACCCAGGAGTTGCTACAGATTATGTAGTCGGACAGAAAGTTCCAGGATGTTCTTCAGCAGGAGAAGGGGGTAGGCAGAGAAGGCCAGGCTAGAATGATAGAAAGATTCAAATTTTAAGATGAAAACCATTCCCAAACCTGCAACCACAAGCATGAATTTCAGTATAAAATTTTATACAAGTAAACATCAATGCGTTGCAGACCTTTGTTTGTCTCCACCAGTTCTGTACATCTAAAAACTGAGATTCTTTTGCCAATTTTCAGCTCAGTTTGGACATAAAACATCTGTGAACAGTGATCTCCAACAATTTCAACAGATTGTTTTGTTCTGCGAATTGCACTTTGACTGGGCCATTCTAGCACATCTAAACCATTTTAACGTAGATCTTATACTGAGCTCCATTTAGGATAATTCTTCTGTTGAAAGGTGAACCTTCGCCGTCTTCTCAAGTCTTTTGCTCGTCTAAACAGTTTTTTCGTAGGATTCCCCTGTATTGAGCTCCATCCATCTTTTTCTCTTCGAAGACCAGCTTCCCCGTCACACAGCATAATGGTGCCACCACCATGTGTTCCTCTGAGGTTCTTATGTTTAACAGTACACTACCAGTTTTTCCGCTACACATAGCACATTACATAAAAGATAAAACTTTTGTTCTCCTCGGACCAGAGCCTTTTATACCACTTATCCTCTGTATTTATTTCCTGTCATTCTTCCATTCTTCAACACTGTCAACAGACTCTTTCCTCTGATCTGTGGATGACTGTAGCTCTTCCAGAGTTACCATAGACCTCTTGGCATCTTCTCTAATTATTGCTTTATTTTTACCCGGTCTGCCAGTTTCGAAGGATGATTATCTCCAAGCTTACAATTGTGCCATACTTATTCGATTGTCTTATAATAAATTGACCAGAGTTGATCAAACTTTAGATGTTGTGTGGAAACCAAACATGGTTTTAAGATTCCTCAAACCTACCTCCCTGACCGCGCTGCAGTGTCTTCATGATGCTGTTAATTAGTGTTTTCCAATAAAGACATTAAAGTGACAGCTGCATTTATATTAATATTACGTTTCAAATAGGTGGACTTTGTTTACTAATTAGGTGACTTTGGAAGGCAGCTGGTTGCATTGGATTGTATTTTGATGTAATCAAATTGCAGATTCAAATTTTTTGAAGTAAAACATTTTGAAAATAACTTATGCTTCCTCCACCTCCAAGTTATGCTTTCCTCTTTGTTCGATTGTCACATCAAATTTGAATCAAACACACAGAAGTTTGTGGTTTAAAAGTAATGAGGTCAAATACTTTAAAAGACCTTAATCCGTAATTTCTTCCTTAAAACACACTGTTGAAAATGCTTTTGGTCATCCTCACTGCCATTTCTAGTTCGAGCATCCATGTTTCAATTCCCACTAATTAGACAGTGGTGCAGAATCTTGGGTTACCTTCTAAATATCCATAGTGAGTGTGTGAAAAAACCCCAGAGAGAAGTGTTTAATTGGTTGTCACCTGAAGGTGGTGCAAACACAGGCAACAACTTTTCCTATCAGGAAATGTTACATTTGTTGTTTTTTTTTTTGTTTTTTTTAGATCGGGTTATAGACTTCCATTCTGGCATCTCATTTGATGTGACATTTTGGTATATCTGCTTGTGTCTCGAACTTATGCTAATTTCTCTGTATAAGTAATTTATGTCCTAGGGATTTTGTCACAAAAATTATTTTAATTCACTTGCTCAGCTTCTATCTTGAACAGTACTACTTTTTGAACAAGTTGTGCAATGTTAACATGCAGCACGCGGTTACCAAACATTATTTACACAGACAGCAAACACAGGGCGATGTACGCTCTCATTTGGACTGGTTTCACAGGCAACCTCTTGGCAAATAGCAAATTTTTTCTTTTTTGTTTGCTAATAGACTTCTTTTTCTTTCCTGCAACTCCTAATGGGATTGTCTGGCATCTAAATGCTTCATGAATGAGAGACAAACTTCAATCTGTTTGCTTTTCTTGGCAGTGAAGTTTGCATGTACTGGTTTTAACTCGGTGTATGCTTAAAAGAGCTGGCTGAATCTGGCAGCAACGAGGCTGATGAGAGCAGTGGCCATGAGCCAAAATAATGCAGTCAGGGGTGTGAAGCCAAGAGAAAATAGGTAGACAAAAAATAAATTAAAATAAAATAAAACATTCAGTACAGTTAAGGCGAGGAGGAGAGTTAGATTATTATGTTTTAGTCATTACTGCAGGTTGAAACATTCTCTTTTTACTCCAAAATAAATTAATGGATAAAAAAGATTAAAAAAAATATCTCTTTGTGTCTCTACGGATCCAAATACTATTGTTTATGAGTACAGCACATATAGATTCTTGTGGTGCATCGCTGTACAGGTGGAAAAATTCCTCCACCTCCTGAGATGCAAACTCAATATAAACTCAATTCAGTGCTGAGGAGTGGTGTTCCTCTTGTGGTTTCACATGGGTCCAGTGTTGATGCAGAATCAAAATGTAGCCCCCATCTGTCAACATATGGACTATGTATCACGGGAACACTTGTTTTTCTTTTCAGTGAGCACTAGGATTATTGAAATTTCATTATTATTCAGCAACAGACATTGTTTTGACCAGCCTAGCAGTGGCAGAAGCAGAAAAAAAAAAAAAAAACTTGTGTTGAATATTTGTAATTGTTTTTATGCTCGCTTGGTCTGTCTCTCTGGATGAATGATTACTTTGTTGATGAGCGTATTTAAAAAGTCAAATCTTTCCACTGAAAACATTTTTATTCTATTAACTAGGCCACAGTATCAAATGGACAGACTTGAGATGAGCCAGTCAAGTAAAAACTATTCTTCATATCACTTGCCCCAACTTCTGGTGCAACAAATTTATCACTGGATCCTGACTTGATGTGCCCACACATGACTGTGATCTCCAAATCTAGCAATACTTTATCTGACTTAAAGTCTTCACATACTTCTCCGTGTTTGCAACTGAACACTGTTCATACCTTGCCAACACGTTTGATTCTATTTTTATGTGAGCAGAAAAGCAGCATTTTACCAAACACACACTCACTGGCCACATTATTTGGCTTTTGCACAGCTTAGCACAGTCAGTAAATAAATCAACGACATACCAGAAATTCAACACATTCTGACAGAAGCCAATTTCAAAGTGTCCAACATCAATTTTTAAAATAATCTTTGATAAATGCAGCATTAACAACTGAATGTAATATGTTTACTTGGTTGTGCTATAGAAAGGCATTATGTGCTTTGAAAATATATAATACTGCTAGCATATGTTTTGTTCCCTATTCCCTCTATTCATGATCTAATTCATGTTTTTCCACATGTCCTGTGTGTTTGGACATTGATTCAATCTCTCAATCAATCTCCCTTTGATTGAGAGATTGAATTTTCCTGTATTCATTGTGGTAAAAATCTGGGATACACACAGACGTCTGTGAAGAGTCCTCATGTGTCCTGCACGGTCGCAACAGAGGTTTCACGATTGAAGCATAGTCTAGTAAATTTTCTGAGTGGGCTATACTCCGGGTCTATCTGCTGATATTAAAAATGCTGATGTTGAACATAAAAGACAAATCTAAAGCTTTTGGAATTATTTTCCAAAAGTCCTGCTCACGGCATTAATAAAAACATATGAACTATGTTTAAAAGTCAGATTTAGGCAGACAACCAACACATTTCACTTAGTTCTGCCAACTCTGCCGTTGACATTCTTGGCAGAACTAAATGAGCAAAATTTGCTGAATCATATCCAACATAAATTCTGCGATAGTCTCTTGAAGGTAATCAGAAGCACTTACCTCTGATGCAGGGATACATTTAAATCTGAAACCATTCAAGCTCCACATTAATGTTAAGAAACAACACTTTCTGAACCACAATAAGGAAGAAAAACCAGGAGAGCTCAACTATTATCGGAAAAACCAAAACACCAGACTGGAACTTGGCAAAATTCCTGCTGAACACAGATAATCAATTCCTTATGCAACACTTTGTTTTTGTCTATCATGTAGTTGAAGTCTGTGGTTGTAATGTGAGAAAATCTGAAATGGTCAGAGGGGTAGGCACTGCACAAAATGTACATTTGCATGTATAAAATCTTGACTATTTGGTTAGTTTTGAAATTTCTTCTGTGTCTTTACAAAATGCAGCAATTTTGTTTTGGGAGTGCCTTGGTTTATTTGATGTGTGAACTTCTGTTTAGCAAGAAGTACAAAACCACACAAAATCCAAAGAAACAGCTTCAAACTTATTGTGTCATTATATTTATGTTGAGCACTCAGTGACCGTCTGTAACTTTTATTACCTTCTCCATGAAGCCAGAAAGCCATCAATAATTTATTAAAAAGGAGTTCTTAAACACACTTTAAAAGATTTAAAGGCTCACTCCTCTTGTTTCTCCTTAAAGTTGTAAATGTGTGAGACAATTAGGTTTTGGTTGCAGCTACAACGAATAAAATGAGAAAAACCCTTATTTAACTGGTAGAGCAATTATGGGATATGTATGTGGAACACACTGAGTCAGTGTAATGAAAGTCTGCCATTGTCCTGCCTGATGGTTTCATCATTGACATTTTAATTGGTGATTTTCAGCTCTCATTTTGTACCCAAAATATACTCACGGCAGAGAAAGTTTCTAGGACATTTCAGACAGAATGTTAGCTTCTAAGCTGGTCTCATATACAGTCATTCACACTGATGCAAGCACACACATGCATACATATACCCACACACACACACACTTTGTGGAGTCATTGAAATTGAGTAGTTTGACTGAGCCCTGTGTGGGCTCAGTGACAGCGTTGATTAAACATTAAGCAAGAGATATAATGCCATTTTACCACTGTGACTTACCCAGCCCCTTTGTACTATCATTTCATCTTTGCCCTTGAACTCAAACACATAGCAGGCTGACAGGATAGAAAGAATAATGATAATGAATTATGCATAAATAAGAACTTGAATTTGTCTTTATTCAACTTTGGAAACTTGGTGCATTCGAGGACCCCTGAGCGTTATTTGTCATTCTGCTGACAGGAAACATTTGAGTCGTTACCTTTTAAAAGATGGCTCAGGATTTCCAGCAAAATGAACGGTTTTTCATAGCCTTCTCAGTGCCATTCCAAGTCCACCATATTACTAATGGGCATAAAGGTAAAGAAGCAGAGAAATAAAACAATTTGTTTGCTGTTGGAATTTTTTTATGTCTTAAAAGTGCTGGCTAAAATCAATGCATCCTTTGCAATATGTAGCACATTGCCAAAACTATTGGGTCACTTGACTTTCCAAACACATTAACTTTGATGACACCTCATCACTAATGGAAATGTTTTAATATAACATGGTTCATCCTTTGCAGCTACAACAGCTTTACCTATTCTGGCAATGCTGTTCACAAGGTTTAGAAGTGTTTTACAGCAATATGTGACACTTTCAGGTGAGGTCTGTCGCACCAAACCATGTCTCCGTGTCTTTGTAGATCTTCCTTGTAGCCTGGTGCGCATTCAGGTTAGAACCAGATGGTGCCATCTAAATCCTTTAATGTCTAATTATACAGAAGCGATAAAAGTTCCTTTCTCTGGAACTAAGGTGATGAGGCAACTCCAAAGGCAGCATGCTTTACACAACTGCGTCAGACATTAAAAAATTGCACTTGGTGACGTAAGCGCAAAGATTCAGCTGCTCTGATAAGGACCTAAATGGGTTTCGTTCTGTGAGTTTCCCTAAGTGCATTTCTTGAGTTTAGTCTGAAGGCCACATGTAATATAAAGGATCTGAAAGCATTATCTCCTGACTCAGTCCATGTGCCTCAGCATCTGCTAATCCCACTCTGTGGTCTAAGACGGCCTTCAACATCTAAGATGGCCTTCAACATCATGAGTGAGTTGTTGTCATCCCCAACTTTTTCAATGTAGATTTGATGCCACCAACACAGTCGGCAGCAGAAAATGTAGTTAATGGGGAAATTTCATGACTGGACGTAGTGTAGAAGCGGAATCCTATGATGGATTTTACTAAGTCATTGAGGTCTTCCAATTCTCTCACAAATGTTTGCAAAAGCAGACGGCATGTCTAGATTTTCTACACCCATAACTGATGTGACTGGAACCCCTGAATTCAAATACATGGATTAGTGAATGAATACTTTTTGGGAGATTCCAGCTGATTACAACATGTCTTTGCTATAGTCATTTCTTTTATCCTGCTTTTATGCAGAGACGTTTAGACTGATGTCAGCACGTTTGCTCTCGGTTTTGATACAACTTATTGTAATTTGGAACACTTGAATTTCACAATTCGAATGGGTGAAAGTGTACTTTTTGCATTATTTAGTCATTCAGGTTTTTTTTCACAAAGCAAATTTTTTCAGTTCAATGTGGTGCTTTGTTTTAAACCATTACACAGCTTGAAAACAAAATATATAGCATAGAAAAAAAAAAACATCTGAAATTCAGTTACATTGATTATTGATGCCATAATAAGTGATAGTTAACAGAATGGAGTATTCCCAAGAATGATCATTTCAATAGTTTGTGCCATTCTGATTTGTCATTGGGCAAGTACTTACACTTTATTCTATGCATCATTAACAAAACAAACAAAACAAAAAAAAAAAAACGTGTTTTTTTTTTTTTAATACTGCACAATTCTCAGAAAAATTTAGGTACAAAAATCAGCATGGATGGTATTCATCACTGGGATCAGGGTTAACCAGGAAAGCCAAACTGAATTTTCAACTACCAACTATATCCCATGGCAGGACCCACAACACTGATATTTAGCACAGCTACCAAAAATAATCCCCAGGCAGAGAAACATCTGAGTCCAGTTGCAATTCACAGCGTCTATCATGTGTCTATAACAGCACATTAAGTGAGATCCATTGTAGTGAGTGATAAAAAAAAAAAAAACAACAACAAAAAATCAAACACAGAAGCCAATTTGAGCACAAATCACAAAAGTAAGTCCTCTAAATTATTTATATTTATTTAAGCAGTCTCTATCAAGTGTATCCCACAGAATGTCTATATCATTTGTAAAACTGCTGTGCCACATGTCACATGACTAATTGATGTCATACTAGTTGAATATGTAGGTTTCAAGAGCCGAAACTCACATCTGTCTTTCCTGGGGAATGTAAATAGATTTTCATCAGCTCAAGTTCTGAAGATGATCATTCTTCTTACACCCATTGGCATCCATGTTTGCATCCATCATTGCTTATGGATCACTAGAGGCATATTTCTGGCTTACATCTGCACCACTCCTGCTGTCTGACCTTTGCCAAGTTTAACTCCTTTTTAGTTGTCTCAGACTAAATGAAAAGGCTTTAGGTTCCACACCAGAGCTTTGCAAGAGCTCTGGTGTTAAATGTCAAGAGTCAAAAGGTATTCGTCCAGTTTTTAAACCTAAAAAAAAAAAAATCATCTTTAAACATCAAAAGCATTGTTTACTACAATGTTTTCTAGCAACTTAGATATTTGCTATGTGAAAAGTACTGTTTTTGGCCTGTTGTTTTATATATATTTGAATAAATTTCTGCAATGGAAATTTGTAACTTCTACACTCCTGTTTTTTATTAAAATTCAGCTGTTTTGGTAAAGGAAGGACACCTGTGGCCATTTATTTAAAAATTCTGAAAAAAAAGCTTTGCTAAAGAAAGACAAACAATAATAAAGACCTTGCAGTACATTTTGTAATTATGTTTTGTTGGTTGAGCTTCAAGATCTGTAAGGTGGCAACATAACAGGAAATAAAAAGTTTGTAAATGAAGTGGCTGCACTCAGGAAAGGATTTGCAGACAACATAAATGCTTAGTGACTGTTTTTTGGTCCCTGACTTCTCCGATCCAGTTTGTTGTAGCTATATTTAGCAAACAGACTTCATAAATGTCTGTTTCTATGGTTTTCAATAATGCTAGAAGCATGAACTCTAGATCAAGTCAGACAATCAGAAAAAATTGCACTGTTATGCTCTCTGAGATATTCATAGCTTTATTTCTGTCTAGGTGACACACTTATCACTTTCATTTTGGGCAAGATATTGCTCTCTGGATGTGTGTAATTTTCTCTGCAAGCCTTCACGTTTCCTGGATATCTTATCATCATCCCGTGCCCTTTGATATTCTGAACTTTTGAGTATGATATGAAAGTTGATTTTGTATGTTACTCATATAGGTATACTGGTTAATCTGAGATGCTTTTTTCTTTCTTTTTTTTTTTTTTTTTTTACCAATTTTTGCCTGACGTATTGCTACAAATTATTTCTGTTAAATATTGCTGGGTGAAATATGACTCAGAGATACTGAACTATTGTTATATTTGCTGCTCCATACAGTGTAATAGATTATTTTAGGTGGCAGTCAGCTGATCTGCCAAACTTTCCCACCAAGCTTTGGGCCAGAAATGTGAATCAGTTTGCATGTAAATGTTCAGATATTGTCTTTGTTTTGTCTCAATCTTTATTTTTAACTTTCAGTATAGGAATCCTTGAAGAGGAGCCAAATTATTACAAACATAATTTTTTGTTTTATGACAGAATTTACATGGGATTGGATTCATAAAGTATATGATATCCAATCAGAAAATAATTTTAAAAAATGGCATTTGGGTTTTTCATTTATACATGCTTATCATTTTCCTTTTGGCTGATATACTGCTCATGGATTAACACAATTTTCTCTGCAAGATAAAATGCAAAACTATTATTAATGAATGCCTAGTGATTAACAAACTAAACCTTTAAACATTAAACATCTAGTCGTGACAAATGATAAAGAGAACATCAGATATGCTGTAGTTTAAAAAATAAATGTATTTAAATGCACTTGGCACTTTGCATGCCATGCTGTGGATTCTACAGGGCAACCTGCAGCTTTCTATTGTATTCTGTTTGTTCATTATTACCGCAAATCTGGTAAACTCCAAGGGCCTCTCAGGCCAAAAGCAACATTTAGCTCTTCCAGCAAGTTTCTGGTATGGACCCAGAGAGGCATGCCATTCAGAGGGAATCATTTGAGATTCCATTGTAACCAGATGCCCATACAACCTATTTCCTTTGTTGAATTGATGCATCTTGCAATAAATATTCTACAGTTTGAATGCTTATTTGTTTTCTCTTCAAAAGAGACCAATTTGTGGGCAAAAGGCCTTCATAAGTTATGCAGCAGAGTTGAGAATGTGGGCTGTGCTCATTAAAAGCTTTCTAGACCCTCTGCTAACACCAAACAGCTTTTGGAAGAGGTGTGATCATGTGGAGCAGCATCTTCTTTACTGGAGAAACAGGGCCTGTCATCAATGGAAGCCATTTCAGTGCAGAGAGGGATAAAGCTCTACAACAAGCTGTAATCCCACATGTCCACTCGTTTGGACTGGATTACAAAGTTCTACCACAGAGTTTGGTTTATCAAAGCATAAGTCCAGAATTTGGTACTGGAGAGGATGGAGTGGCTTGCCCACAGTCCTGACTTGCCTGACTTAAAAAAAGAATGCCCATTAAAAGTAAGAAATTCTTTACACCCAATTTGTCTTGTGTTATGGATGCAACCCACGTTCCCAACTCAGCTGCTCAAATCACAAACTTGTTGGTTTTCTGTTGGTGTGGGATTTATCACCAAGATGTATTGTACAGCAATGAAATAAAAAAATAAAGAAAGATTTTAATAGAGAAAACAAACCTTTGGCTGTTGGCATCCAAGATTCTTTCAGTCATGATTAAAGGTGAGATTTTGCTATATAGATAGATGGGTAAATCAAAGACATTGTCCTTGAGGTTAGCTCTTTACTTACAGTGATAGACATTAGTTACATAAAGCACTGCTATGAAACACATAAATGCTTTTTGGAAGCATATTGACAGGTTTTGCCGTATAGGAAAGAATAGAAATGTAAACCGTCTTGGCATTAGCTTTGTTTCAGAATTTTGCTCTTTCATATTCATTCCTGAGATTTTCTGAAACTTAACACCATACTTCAGAACAGCTATGGTGCTGTTTTGCCAACAAGAGGATAGATAGTCCTCAGTACAGTAGGCTCTCATGATGTTAAACCACAAAAGGCCTATAGTGGGAGGATGCTGTTGATGGCATTGTGATGTATATAAGGAAAGTGTTTAGTCTCTATTTCCGTTCTTGCAGAACTCATGGCAAAAGATTACTGTAAGAAATAGATCTACTCTGAGTCCAAAAAATGTTTTAGTGTTAATTTTTTTCCACATTTAGGCACAACAAAATCATGTCAGCTCAACATTGTGTTGAATAAGCACTAGGATCTAAGTGCAAAAAGATCCAAATGGGCACACCTCATCATAAAGCAGCACAGTATTAGGCTTACCCTGCCAAGCTCTCTACTTTATCCCTCTTGCTCTACCTGCTGCCAATCAGCGTTTTATATACATTCAGAATGAAAGCTTGTTAAGCAGTGGTAGCCAGGTTGCATGTGACTTAATTTGAAAAAGAATTAAAAAAAAAAAAAAAACATTGTGAGAGAAAAAGAGCAACTTTTAAAAATAAGCAACAAAACGGTGCAAAATAAAAAAGTACACTTCATGACCTCCCAAATAAAACAAATGATGCTACTGACATCATGAGTATGTCTAACAATATTTATCTTAGCAGATAAATTAAATGGCAGTCAATGGCAGTGATTTATTGAGTGCATACACATATTTTGATTTACAAACACAAAATAATTAACCTCTTTGCAGCTTTCACAAAATTATGCCAAATGCAGTTGAATGACTTTTTCAGAATTACAATATTTAAAAAAATTATATATAATAGAAAGAAAACTAGAAGTACATTTAATTACAATAAACTACAGCAACAAGCAACATTATTAGATGTTGTACAATACAGGTCAATAGTTATGAAAAATTACTAATTGTAGTCATTAATAAACTAGCTTTGGGATGATTATCACTACTTTTTATAAAAACAAGTTTTAAAAAAACATTGCAGTTAAGCTGTATTTTCTATTAGCTTATTTTTGTAGCGTATAAAGATTAAGAAGTCAAGTTTAAATAAATATTATATTGCCAAATCCCTAAATTTAAAGTGAAATGTGAGCTTTTCTACCCAGGGACAAGATTACTGTTCACAATGCCACTACAGTTTATGGTGACGTTCCAGTGAAGTTTATTTAAATTGCTTGTGCACAAGCAGGTCTTCTGAATCCAAGTGGTACTTGATGAAGGTGCTATCATCTTCAATGAGAGGAATAATTATCACTACAACACATACATAAGCCTTTTATTAGATTAAAACCCACTTTAATAGACTTCCATCAAGAGGGAGCAGTGGCTTAATGTAATTGGTTACAAGGAAACATGTGGAGAAAAGTATCAGAGAAAATATTCAGCAGACTTTTAAGCCCGTCTCTATCACAGCCCCCCCTTCATCTTTCCATGAAGCTTTATCTGACCACTTTTATCACTTCTGTCCTGTGATCTCACAAGTGTGTCATATAAATGGCTGCCGCATTCTGTTTATTTTTCCAATCCATAATACATAGGGAATCTAAATCCTGCTGGCATGTGCAGGAAACAGAGAGAGAGAGAGAGACAGAGAGAGAGAGAGAGAGAAGGCAGCTTGCTAATGGCGTGAGGCATAAAGGCTCAGAACAAAGTGGCAGAAATACATACGCATAAGCCACGAAGAGCCAAAGAGGCCACGCACTGTGGTCTGCTGGTTTGAGAGGTGGCAGCTTAAAAAAGGCTTTAGGCAGAGTTTGATCTCCTTATGAGTGAGAAATATTTAGGATCAGCTGGCCAAGTATTGCCTCATACACACCTGACTGCAAGGTCACCCAAAATTGCATTATAATTCAGTTCCCCAGAGGAAACAAATTGATCTACGGTGTAAACTTTATCTATTTTTTATACAACACCGGGTCTCCTCTTTGTTTTACTGGAGATTTAGCTTGTCAACATCTCCAGTGCTGTTACTCATTCATTTCTTCTGCATATCCTTGAGCCTGTTTCATTAACAGGCATAGTGCAATGTATATGATGAAAATATACAGCAGGATGAATATGTTAGACCTAGCTTTTACAACCCCCGCAGTCTGTATTTAACAGGGATTTATAGTTTACAGCTGGTGAATGTCATAAGTAGTGTAGCACTTAAATCAGGCCTGCATACAGTCACTGCGGACAAGACGGCTTCCTGGTTTTTAAATGCATGCTTTCAGGTAAGAGCAAAGATAATACCAAGCATTTCAACATTTTGTGTTACATTTCCTTAAAAGCACAAAACAAATTTTTACAGAAATGAATTAATAAAGGCATACTAGTAAATGATGAAGTCAACAAATTGTAGGCTCAAGAAAAAAATAAAAAATACATCAATCAGTCAACATTTTCCAAATGTTGTACTTAGTAAGTGGGTCACTTGGGGCAGGATTTTGTGGTAATACAATTCCAACCGATATGTGTATTGTCCCTGCAAAACTGCCTCAATTTCATTTGGTATATTTTCACCAAGTTTTCAGAATGAAAAATGTATTTGATTTAGCTAAGTTGGTCCCATATTAAGTTAACCTATTATTTTGTCTCCATCTATGTTAGTCAGTTACAATCAAGATGTACAATGGCATAGATATTGATGGTCTTGAGGCCAAAATGGACCAAAATTCCTGTCACTCTTGTTTAACAGATGTAATCTCTCTCTTAAGTCTTGATGAAACTTTGATGTTTTTAAAGGCCCAACATCTTTAAAGTGGAGAAAAATAACACACAGCACTTAATCACTTTTACTTTGGTCTTCATCAGTGTTTTGATGGTGACCGAATAATAATAATTATCTCACTCTCTGACAGTCTTTTCAAATACTGGTTTTTTATTATTATTATTTTTGGAGTGATGAAGGCTAAAAGCAAAAACAAACACTCTTTACCCTTGGATCCAAACGGCACAAATACAAAAGTGCAATAAAAAATTTAAATTACTTTATTTACTTATATGTATGGCATGTATTTACTGACTGTATTAGGTTGGAGAAGTGCTGCCTGCAAGATGTCTTCATGGACAAAAAGGCCAATTGCAGTCAAAGGACTGCTAATGCTGTCAAAGGAGAAGATCAAGACAGGAGGGCAAAAGTATGGCAGAGTCTCTTCATTTATGGAACACCCTGGGATTCCCTTATTTTTCAATCTGCATGCAGATTTCCAATCATCATTGCTTCTTCCTCTTCGTACTCCTCTCAATTGGAAGGTGCCTCCTTTACAAGGCATCGATTCATCTACCAATCTCTCATGCCCCTGAAATTAATTCTGACTTGTGCTTATATTCTCCTCAGAAAACCTGTCCTCACTCTCCCCAGACTTCAAGAACACTGTATCAGTTTCTCTGGAGAATTAGTCTTCTTCTCATGGCTGTCTCCTAGAGAAATGAACAGGCCGACAAAACTGCAAACTTGCTTCACTAGAAAAAGCACATGCATAAACATGCTATACCACACGTCTAATAAGAGAGAGAGGAGAGAGAGGTCTTTCCCTTGATAAAGAAAATATAAACAAAGCCAATTTAACTTTTGATCCTTCAAATTACACATATACACATACAAAATATTTTCTAAATCACATTCACTCCAGTCATTTATATCTTTGCCAACAGACCAAGACGACTTTTGTGGTCTTCAATATTTTTATTGACATGCATTCTGAAGGTAATAGAACCATTTCCCCTTTGAAATTTTATGAAATGGAACGATATGGCTTGTACACAAAGTGGATGCTTTCTGTAGATACCTCACAATCGGAAGGACAAAGATGTGCCAGATATTAGTTGACTAATACAACCTGGAAGGTGCTGTCCTCCTGGCAACTGCCGAAACCAGACTGGTCCATCGGATTGCCAGACAGAGAGGTATGAATGATCACTCCAAAGAGCACATTTCTGTGGCTGTAGAGTCCAGAGTGCTTTACACCACTGCAGCCGACAATTTGTGTTGCACTTGGCAGCGGAAGGATTACATGCAGTTTCTCTGCCATGGAAACCCATTTAATAAAGCTTTCTACACACTATTTCGCTATCTGTATATCACATAAAGATTGGGGGTCTGCAGCCACTGACTCTCAGAAAGTGAGTACACCAGCTTGCTCGCAAAACTGGCACACTAGTTAAACACCTTTAACTGGTGTTTACTGTGTATGTATATCACATATCTTCAATCACCGTAGTATTTTTACACCTCAAGTACAGTGTAGAACTGATAAAACACATAGATGATGCACAAAATTTTCACTACACTGTTTCAGCTTATGTAACATATATGATTAGCAAAAAATAGATCAAACATAACACTTTGGCCTGCTAGTGAAGAAGCTGGTGAACTTGAAAACTCTTTCTTTTGTCTTAGTTGTTCTTAATTAGAAAAGAGTCGGGTCCAGTCGCATCAACTGTTTTCTGAACTTAGCGAAACCACAAGTGATATCATTGTGCTCTTAAAGTAGACTTATCAAAGTTATCATTTTAATTTCACTTAAAAATCAAATGTTCATTCTTTATTCTTATAAATACTGTAAAATATTTTGAAAATAAAAAATAACCACTTAAAACAAATATGTCAGATGGACCTTTTCCATGCCGTTAACATGTGTGGCTGCCCACAGCTACATCTCATGGTAAAACATGAAGGAAAAGTAACTACAACTGTCACCGTTCGTGATCTCTGTTCCCTATGTTTCTCAGTATCTGCTGACTCCACTCATAATGATCTTTTCTACTTCATAGCTTGTTTGCTGTTATATTTAATCGTTTCCACGTTGTTATAATACCATGAACATTTGACCGAAATTAAATATTCAGTAATAAAATCATGTCATGGCTCGGGCTTTGGGCAGGTGGGATCACATGATGCTTGTATCCATTGTGCTCTCAGGACAATATACACATACACATACTTTCACAAAAATACACACAACAGTCAACACAGTCAACATACAGCTTTGTGTCTTCAATAAACTTAAATGCTTAATGCACAAAAGGTTTGCTGAACTGTTTGGCTAATGTTAGCATGTGTATTCTTTGTTTTGCTGTGGTTCTTTGTTATTTGAACAAATGGCACTATGTGCCAGGAAATATTATCACTTTGATCGAATCTATAATAAGGACACTCCAGTCGATAATGAGAGCAAAATGACATGCACAAATTTTGTTTTGTTTAAGATTCAGGCATTCTTTTGACTTGACAGTACTCTCATTTTGGACATTAGGGGATTCTCGTCTTAACTTGCATTTTGAATGTGACCAATATTCGACCACTGCATGAAATCATGTGTTTTGAGTTTGCAATATTAGCTGCCATGTCAAATGTCTCAGACGAGGGGCTTTGGAGGATTAAAAACAAAATCCCTGGTTTCTTTATACGCTAGCTGCAAGCCTGCCAGACAACACACCCTGCAGTTAACTGTTTGGCTACTTCTTCACTCATCTGTGCTCATATGTATGCAATACCCCATTAATATTTCAGCCTTTAACCCAAAGCTAGACAATATCAGAGAAACATGAATGTCATCTGTTTCAGAAAGATTATTAAAAGAAATAAAAATTTGTCTGGCTCCCTCAAAATGTCTCTCAGCAAACATTAAAAATGCCATTCTTTTGTTTTCTGGGCTTTTACTTGAGTATTTTTTTATTATTATATTATTTCAAATTCGTGACTGGGAGCAGAGTTTTATACACAGGCTGGTGTTCAGAAAGCATGTCCCTTCCTGGTCTCCTGTTGGTTATGCAAAGTAAAGCAAGGGTAAACAGGTGCCTGTTTTGAGATTATGCAGTGCAAATGCACAATTTAGGGCTGAGCTTCACACTTCTCTACCTTTCTGCCAAGTTCACTTAAGCTATGAACTATGTGTGTTTTTTATCCCATACATCAACTGTGTTTTTTTCCCACACATCATGCATTGCCGGTCTTGTCTTGATTCTCGTCTCTGATCCCAGATTTGTCCTGGGGCATTAAAGGTGATACAACTTTAAAACTCCCATGAAAGGATGGTTGGAGGCAATGCGAGATCAAAGGTTCTCCTTCTAATATATGTTGTTAAGAAATGTAAGGATCCAGGTGAGTTACTGGACTGTGTAATTATGCATGCCAAGTGTTATGAAAAAAAGTGTTTTTTTTTTTGCTTCCCCAAACTCAATCAAGGCAGTTTGAATGACAGCCTTGCAAAAACTGTGGAAAAAGAAAAAATGAAAGTGACTGAACTGGAATAGAAGTGTCGTAGAGAGAAGATGGATTCCTGTGCTCTCAGTGGAAAGCTGTCATAACAGTCCTCAGCAGCTGTTCTGGGAGCAGCTAGGAGTTGCTGGAAATGTGTCACACACACCTCCGATCGGCTATACAGGCCTAGGCAGGAGTCCCACCTAACTGTGTCACATTTCCATCTTATTGTGGTGAAAGCCGCCCAACAGAGAGGGAGAGTGCCTTCGAAGAGCCGTTGCGCAGGGGGAAGATCCTGTAATTTGGTCTCAGAAGAAAGCTTTAAACCTTGATTCAAAGAGGAACGGGGAGCACAGCGGGAAACGTTGCAGCTGTAGGTTACCCTCTCTCATTGCTCACTTCCATCACAGTACTTCTATCAGATCTGCTGGCATGAGAAGTGATTGTGTAATGAGCATAAACCCACATTGCCAGTATCCTTGTCGTGTAGGCACTGTGTGGCGTGATCGGTACGGTTTTCTTTCAATATAAAGAAACCTGTCGCATCACAGTTAACAACAAGGAGCAGTCAGGGATCTGGAGAGTAAAAGTCAAGTCACACCTGATGAGATTCAGCCTCTGGCCCCGACAGAAAGCAGTTTAAGCTTTGGAAAATATGAATACCCACCGCACTAATAAACTATGTGTACTTTCTCAGCCTCAGAGGTTTAGCAAAACCCTTTTTTTTTGCTTCAGTACTTTGCTATGCCTAGTCAAATGAAAGCTTTCCCTTTTTTTTTTTTTAATTGTTGTAGCTGTACATGCAGATAAAATCAAGATGACTATTTGAGTATTTAAATTTTTTATTTACTATTTACTTCTCTCTGAATCTTTATTTCTTAAGAAAACTCCCAAGTGTGTAAATGTTAGGAAAAGCTTCCCTTTAATGTATATATACAGTCCTGTACGATGTCAAAAATAAATTACATATTTCCAGACTTAAATGCAGTACTGAAAAGAAATATTGCTTGTGCAACTGACTTTCTCCCGAAAACCACAATCCTCTTTTTTTGTTTTCTGCAGTTTAAGATGAGGCAATCATTTCCATATTGTGGCAGTAGTTCCCTGTAGCTTTTGTCCACCTCCACAATGATCAGTTTATGACAATTATTGTAGATGAATGTATACTGAGGGAAGCTTAATAGTACAAGCACAGTTTTTGGTTATCATTTAAGAATACAACAGTGGGTGTTTCTCTCTTTACTTAAAACGCTGACTGTACATTTTTTAATAGTTTAATTGTGGTGGTACCTGCTTTGATGTTGTTCTATGAATTATACACAGGAGATCCTGAGTTCATCTCACATTAGTAACGTTATTTTATTATACTGTTATATTATTCCTTCCGACGGTACAAAATACCGTCTTTGTAAAACACATTTTTTTGTTATGTAAGCTACAAAGCTGCAGGGTGAAGACAAAGTGTTCAGCTGCATTCCAACTCCAGGGACTGCATCCAGTAAAACCTGCAGCCCATGAAGCTGTGACCATCAGCAGACCCAAAAGCTGGCTTTAACCTCCAGAGCCTTCCCAAGCATCTTAACAATGTCGGACAAAACAACTGGTACAATGAGGCCAGACGCTTCAAGTTGTAAAATTGTTAGCTACTGTGGCTTCATTGGGGAATTCTGTGATAATGTTCAAATGGTAAGCATTTAATAAAGTTGTGAAATGGGCAATGGTCTAAATTATGCTCAACAAACAAGTAAGTACCTAAGATTGGCAACATTTCTGTAAACTCATTTGGCTTTTTCTAGCAGCAAATCAATTTGTATGAAATCGGCAGAGACTTTAATCATTTCTCTTTTTAACTAAAATAATGGTCTAATCTAACAGAAGGATCAGAGGCTTTTGGCTCTCACCTGGTGGTTGAATTGTCTTACCCAAGGACATGCCAAACACAGACAGAGCAGAGATTTGAACCGGCAGCCGGGGTTTGCCAATATTGAACCGGTATTGAACAGTTTTTTTTATTCAATGTAAATAATGTAAATATTTAAATATTGCCCCAAACACCTTGCCAAACATTTTGGATCAAATGATGGCTCATTAGAAGACATAAGAAGGACATTGACATGCTGAGGAGGTTGTTACTGCCACCAGGGAGAGAACTAAAACATGCAGGATGCTGTCCTGCAATGACAAACTTTGGACACCACTGGTGTAAAGAAATTGTTTTTTTGTTATGTAAACTGAGGAAGCTTCTGAGGAAGCTTTATGTTTTGCTGTACTTCATTATAATTTTAATTGATAACTGAAGCATGCTGATTTTGACAAAGCGCTGTCACAGTGGTGACATTTCGAGAAAGCCTCAAAACTCGGAACTGCTTTTATTGGATAATATAACCGTTAGCCAACTGCAGCCTAAAGGTGAGAAAAACCACAACACTGTTTTCTTTTTCATGCCAGTGTGGCTCCATGTCAACTTACTCCTTTATGCCTCCCTACTAACTGCTCATTTTGACGGTAACTGGGCAGGTGCTGCAGGTGTGCTCACTGCATATACGTCTGTTTAACATGTGGCTCACATTAAGGAACGCTGCTTTGGCATAAGGAGGTGATTCCTGTAAAGTTACAACATTATTTACTGCCCTGACAGTAAATAATGCAAGAACAGAGTTACTTACTGTTCTCATGTATGTTTTGGAATATTTTTTGAAACAGCAAAATTAGCAAGCAAGCAAACAAAAAGAAAATTACGTTTTGCTGGATGTTGATTAAAAATAAATCACTACTCTTTTCTACATCAAACAGGTTTTGTCATTGTGCAACATACATTTTTACTTATGGCAGCCATCTTGCCCAAAATACTCCTGATAAATGTAATTGTGGCATGCAATTGTTAAAACTCATCAAAATTTTAAGCGTCTTTATATTTTTATGTTTGTGTTAATTTATACCTGTGTTGAAACAAAACAAATCAAAAAAATATTTTTTTTTTCCATCACTTGTTCTGAAAGTGGTAGGTTTATTTTGCCTATTTATAATTTCATATGTTTACAGATTCTATCATTTGATGCTCAGCTTTCTGTGTATTCAAAGCAACCGACGTTTTATCTCTATTTATATCTGCTTTGACAGCAAAAAATTGCACAGTAGTGTGAAGTAATTTTTGATTGTGTTATAATAGCTCGCGGTATGAATTTGTTGCCACATGACTCCAATAAATCCTGTACATCAACAGCAAGTGGCATATAGTTGACCAAAGTGCTTACAGTTCACCATTTCATAAGTCATCTTGCACCACTGTTCACCATTTGCCTGCATTTTTTGAGTTTCCATCTTGACTACTACTGCAAATGAAAAATTGTGTTGCATTTCAGTAAAAAAAAAAAATGGTACCAATTTAGTTTAGTGTTATGTCTCGCTGCTGTTAAATCATATACTTTTTATTCTTTGAATGCCCAGATTTTTAAGTCAAGTCATAACCTTCAAACTCTTTGTGAAGGCTTATCATTAGATCTTCAACCTTGACTGCAGTGCATTCTGTTTTTAATCAACCACAGTGCAAAGGAAGTGGGACTGTGGAGTTGGTTAATAAAATCTTAAACCAGTCAGGAAGCCATTCACCCGGAAGGTGGTGGAAGAGGTTAAGATCAAGGCACAGCATGAGCAAGTCTCCATAATGAATTGAAAGAAGAAAAAAAATGTGACTCACAAGGTGGTTGAAATAAAAAAGGATTGTCCTGAAGTGAAGCTATAGTACATTGTTAAACAGGTTTGAGACTGTCTTTAATTGGAACAAAGAAGCCTTGAAAAGAAATCCATTCATAGATAACTACACTGACACAGTTTTGATTCTAACACATTAAATATGCAATGATGTTAAATTAATTCTAAAAATATTGGCACTCTTTGAAGTTACACATTTAAATCGGCAAGTCTAAAAATGTAAATATTGTGAATAATAAATTTAAATGCAAATAAAAAATAATCTACAATTAAAAAAAGGGGGAAATTGATAAAACAGAATCCTGACATAATGCTCTAATTTATTTGTGTGAATTGATCATTTTTCAAAGTCCTCTTTGTAGCAATACATAAATAACTATTCACTAAAGAATCCCCATTGTTCAATCACTTTGTAGTGTAGAGTTTGTGCAGTGTTGTCTGGAGCGCTCCCCCGCGCAGAGCCAAACTTCTTTGCTCAGCATTTTTGAGTCACTTGTTCTGATGCTGCTGCCACAACAAATGACTGTTAAGAACAATTCTTTCTCTGTTTCAGACCTAAAAATTTGCTATAGTCTTTTAAAAAAGAGGGAAGAATCAGTGTTCTTCAAGCAGTGTAAACTCCCGTCTCTTGTGTAAAAACATCCAAGTATCTGTAGCTCTGCACCATCTTCCCTTAATTTCCTCAGGACAGAAATTGTGTTGGGCAATTTAATTTGTGATAAGAAACATTAGTTTCATTTTAACTTTTTTATTCTGGATAAAATGATGAATAGCAGCAAAACGTATTTTAAACTAAGACAAAAACAGTACTCAATAGGGAAGTAAATGCATCTATGGGTAAGAGATGAATTTACTTATATATATATTTTGCTTAAATATATATGAGTTGAAACTAAACTGAGAAAATAAAATATGAACATAAAACACAAGGTAAAGTTATTTTTTTAATTAATTGGTAATTCTACCTAATCAAAAGCACATTATGGTATGTTTTTTTTTTGCTTTTTTTACTTGGTTTTACTTGGTTTAGGTATATGCAATTGTTTAACCTAAATATTTCTTTTACACCACATGTGCACAAATTTGTTGGAAAATCAGATTTTGAATGATAATATTTGACACAAAAGCTCAAAATGTAGCAGAGCAACAGTCGTTACTTGAAAAACCCTTGGGGCATTTTCTTTAAGATACATGTTTTCTGATTGAATTTGCTCTCTGAGAAAGTTTTAGCAGTTGCTTCTCGCAATAATTTTAGACTCAGTTCATCAAGTTTGCTAAGTTTGAAACTTCTGCAAAGTTAGACCATGATGTCAATTAACTTTGATGTTAATGAACTGCTTTTATGTTAGAGTCTATGCTGAGCATGTGTTTTCTAACATCCAAAATTTGTTAATAATGATTCTGTGAGTTTTTCGTTATGTCAAATAAATGCATACTGATCACAGTTGCAAGGATAGGCAGGAGAGTGTCAGTTATCTCCCTCCAGTGTGGATTAGCTGCTTATTAAATAACAATGTCTTTTCTATAGGGGTTGGACGTGTTTGGAGGTGTTAAATGTACCATTATCAGTACTGGTGTTTGAAAAAAAACTCTGTGATAACTCTAATGCTTTTTCTCTATTATTCAAACAAGTATTGAATAATGCTTATTTTTTAAAAGAGATTTTTTTGTTTGTTTTTTTCTTTGAAAAAAAAAGAAAGAAACACCAGCGTGCTGCTTTGGAAAATACACAATAAATTAGCTGTTAGTTTTTAACTACATATGACCATTTTATAAAAGTTTTTGACTGTACCAAAGCAAAATGTGAAAAACAAAGTAAGACATAAATACTTTTGCAAGCCACCATATGTATAGTGTTGTTCTTTTCTTTTTATTTTGTCTCCCTTTTTCATCCTTAGGAAAGAGGACAGAAATATTAGAACCTGTTTGTGTGTACTTGCCTTATGTGAGATATAATGAAGAGTTGCTGCGACTTTTGGCAAAGAAAATATTACCTTTGCTCTGTTGTCCTCAGCTGCTGACAGTGCTGTTGTTTTAACGCTGCTGAGGAGCATGTCATCTCTCACTTTTTATGCTTGTCATTTCTCTAAACTCCTAAGGAAACAAGCGTGCACATCTTCCTATAACCTGACAGATGCGAGGATAAGATGCAGAATCAGCAGGTGATTACATTCTAATGGAGGCTAAGATCGACGGATTCGCCTGTGAAAATGGTTTTAAAACAATGCAACTTATAAGAATTGTTACCTCTGCTGTGTCACTGTCTTAACATAAAAAACACTTGCTACTTTTGTTTCTCAGTCTGTGGTTGGTGACTTGATCACAAACTTTAAACACAGAACAGTTGCAAGGCACAACGTGACTCAAAACCATCCAGTAAAATCCTGGGAGACACTCTCATCAGATTTTAACAGACAAAGATCATCTAATAAAATGAAATGTTTCTGATTTTAAAGTTCAAAATCAGAAACATATATATTATTCATTTCAGGAGGCAGAGATGTCACTCACTGTCTTTATGTATCAAATTTTGCTGTTTGTCAATAACTGTTAAACACAAGCAGCGTATGTGTTTACAAAAGTATTTTTGATGGCTAAAATTTAACTCAACAAACTGCATAAATTTCATTTTTGATTAATGTGGCAGTAAACAAACACGTTAGTTGACAGAGATAAAGTAACAGATAATAAAGTTGTGATGAATTGAATATGAATAAATAATAAGTAAATACTGGCGACCCATCCAGGGTGTACCTGCCTCTCTAAAAAGAAAAAAAACAAAAAAACATGAAAACTATAAATTTCTGAGAATAAAAAGCTATTTTTATTTATTTATTTTGGTAACACTTTATTTGAAGAGTTGTGAATAAGACTGTCATGACACCGTCATAAACATGACATTACTGCTTAAACTTTAGCTTTAATAACATAAAGCTACATAACTTTTAAAGTTTAATCAGTAATACTTTTATAACAAGTTTATGCCAGATTGCATAAACTTATGATTATGATTATGATTTCTTGGTTAATGACAAGTTGTCATAACAAAGACATTTTGAATAATGTCAACTTCGTATGGAAAGTGTCATGATTTACCGAATGACACTTTATGACAACAGTCATAAATATTCATGAAGACTTACTCATGATCATTTATATTATCAGAGGCTTTTATGTCTGCAGGAATACTGTTCAGTTTCACATAGGATGAGTTTCAGAACTTTTTGTTTTTAGAACATGATTGGAGATCTGGGCCAGAGCTATTGCAGCTGAACTGAGAGCGACATGGCGGGTCTAACTCAATAAACCAGACAAAAGCTCATTTTTGACTGAATTACTTTACAGTCCAGACCATTTGCACTGGGAAGGTGTGCCTGCCACCAAGTATTGACTGTCAATGCTTGGTGGTGCAGGGGTTATTGCAAAGGCATGTAAATGAGTAGTCATGATCTTGTTTACAGAGTGATAACATTCAAATATATCTTCTTATTATTTTATTTTTTTTTCTGTGTTTGACAGAACTGGAAAGCTTGAAATCTACAGCTTCTGAATCTGTAAACGACTCAAAATGCCCTTAAGGATACTTGTTCCTGGTTTTGTTGTAGACAGTCACAAATGAATAGCCTCCCAAAGCTAAGTGAACATTAGTTATGTTTCTAAAGTTTGTGTTGTTCTTTTTTTTTTTCAGAGGTTGGTGGAAATAAAACGAATGTGGAGCAGATAATTATTAAATATTTTTATTACTGATATTTTGTTTTTTCCAACATAGAATTAAGTGTGGAGTATCTTAAATATCGATATCCAGGTTGAAATTTGAGTGTCATAACAATACCATATGAGAGATGCAATCATCACATGATAACTTAGTTTTCACTCAGCTTAAGCTAAACTGAGTGAATTATGATGGTGAAGGTTTACTAAATTACATTTGGGAGAAAATCTCTCCCATCGAGCCATAGAGGACACAGTAGCTTATGCAGATATTTGCAAATGCCTTTTTCTCAGTTTTAATTTTCATTTGCATATCTACATGGATGTTTATTTTATATTCTACACCGCAGTTTTCTATTTTTGATGCCAAATGTATCTTCACATAGGTCAGTGCACGTAACAAATAGCAGCTTTGACAGATCGAAAGCAAAATCATTTCTCACATCACGCTATGCTGGGCAGTGTAGATTTTTGATTAACAGTTGTAATCAAACTTGAGCCTCTGTTTCTGAGCCATTTCCCCTTGGCTGTCCAAAAAAGAACCGCATTGGATTTCAAGCTGTCTCCGACTTCAAAAGCGTTGAGATGGGGAAGAAAGCAAGTGAGGAAGTGCAAGTGGAGACACAGACAGAGACGAAAAACGACCGGGGTGAGTTGGGAAGGAGGTGGTGGGAATGCGGTTGAAAGAGAGACAGAGACCAAGACAGACAGGGAGACAAAAAAGGAATAATGTGTGTGCTCTCATTTGGTGAGAGAAAAAAGGGTTTCTAGAGGTAAGCAATTGTCCATCAATAGATTCCCCAAAAAGTAAGGGAACAGAGAAGGCATCACCTTTAGCCGAGTTCTAAAGTGCTCATTTATAAATGTCGCAGAAATGTTGCAGAGGGTTTTTAGCAGTATTGACTTTTCCTTCAGTCTTTGTGGAAAGTCTAAAGAAAACCTGCTGAAAGTCCAAGTTTGTCCACAGAGCCCATGTATAAATGTGGGACAAAATCTATAATAGTCAAGACGCTTTTTTTCCTCTCCTTTGGCTTCTATCTTGTCAGCATGAAATATAACAGGACAGTAAACTGATACAACCATTACTTGTTTATGACACTGGAGGCAGGAGAATGGGCAGGATGCCTTTTTTGTAATAAGCAATCCTCATTCCTAACACGTACTGATCCTTTTAATTTCCCATGTTATAGTGTTGTAAATCTGCCCCAACATCATACTAATGCTAAAAGGTGAGAGAGAAGATTTGGCTTGAACTCAAGATTTGTCTTATCACTGTTTTAATCTAATCTACTCCTGTTTTTGTTTTACATCCTCTCACACTGAGACTAATCGCAACCAAAACCAGTTTTTTTTTGTTTGTTTGTTTGTTTGTTTTACAGCTGTTGGTACTATGTAGCTGCCAGTATTACTGCCTGGAAACAATTTCCCAATCTATTCTAGTCCTTGAGCATCTTAAGAATTGTTAGTGACAGAACATATGTGCTCTACTGCACCACTTGTCCTTTTAATCCCAATATTTAGCAATTGGCAAATGATAGTCTGTCTACAATGACTCTCTCAAATGCTTATGTTTAAACATTCAGTAGTGCTTCATTTGCTCCAGTGTCCATAATAAACTGGCAAAAATCTTCACTGCGTACAGTGTTGGCTATTTATTGAAATAACTTCAAGCTGAAACAATTCACTAAAAAATGCAAAAAAAAAAAAAAAAAAGAAACAAAACTGAAAAACTTTGAGTACAATTATTCAGTAGGCAAAACAATGATAGGAAGGAATTGTTTATTAAAATCATAAGTGACTAAGTATTAGATCCTTAATTCCTTTAGAAATAAATGCAACAAAACAAGTTTTACTTTGCATTTCTAAGTTTAAATACAAGTTCTAAACCTTTAATAAGTAACCCACGTACCTCTGTTTCTCTGGGGAATAAATTTGACGTAACACAGATTTTTTATTTGTTTTTTATCCTCAACACTGAGCTACATGAAGACCCATATTTATCTTGACTTTTTGTAAGGATGACAAGTGACGTAAACAAAACAAAAAAATGTCTGCATAGCTTACTGTTCCAGAGCCACAGAAAAAGAGTGTCATCTTGTTGCCATGAAAAACATTATAATTTTATCTACATGCCAACCAGTGATTTAGGATCAATGGCAAAAAAAAAACTTTTTGTGTCTTACCCTCACAAATGTAAACTTGCTAATACCCGAAGATGTTTTGGAGTTGTTTGCATTCATCAGGTAAAACTAATTCAAATAACTACTTCATTAATCGCAAAGCGGAATAAAAATAACAGGAAATGTTTAATAGAGAATTGGTGTCAATAAGCTGGAAATTAATTATTTGTGGATCTTTCAACAGGATGGAAATAAGACCAAATCAGCACATAAAATGCTTCATTTGGAACAACATAACATTGTGGTGTGGCTATTTCAGTCCCCAGACTTAAGATGAGAGAGGAGAAGGGTCAGGATGATCTAGAGAGATTTTGCCAAGGGGAATGGTCAAAAATACTTCTCCCTATACGCCTAACCCTGGAGACATTTTACAGGAGAATACTGAGAAACTATCTTACTGGTGAAAAGAGGTTGTCAAAATACCAACAGCAGGAGTACCAGTCATTTTGCAACCACTGATGTAAAAGATATATATTATTTGCTTAAGCTTTTCAGTTTGTGATGCTGCTGCTCCGGTAAAGTGTTTTTATACATCTTTACCAGGGGCAGCCAATAAATATGTTTGTCTGCTCAAGCTGTTTTCCTGCTTCTGTTCCTGTCTGACGATAACAACAGGTTTCTTTAACAGGTGATAGTTGATGTAAAATGTCTACGTGCATTTATATACTATCACATGCTGACTTTTGCTCACAAACTGTAAAAGGGATTCAGATGCTCAATCAAGCAGGAAGAATTTGTGTTCTGCATGAAATCGTTGGTATTTTCCCTTTCCAAGACAGATCAGGTATTTTCGAATGCGAATCAATCAGTTTCTGATGATAGCAGATGGTGTTTTGTTCACCAGTGGCCATAAACAAACATTCTGAATAAGAATGAACCGGCCAGATTTAGTGTTGTGTGATTACACGAGTTAGGGATAATTGCTGGGCTCTATGTGCTACATAATTGGTGACATATTCATAAAGAAAAAAATCGGACTATTACGCAGAGGTTTTGACAAATCCAGACGTAAAAACAAATGCTTCTTGTCAGTTCTAGGATTCTTAATACAATTGTCTTTATCATGGTCTGTCATGTTAGATTCTGACAAGTGCAGAGAACGATGGAGTACTTTACTAATGAAGAAAAGAAAAAATTACAAGGGGAATTGCAGGAAGGGCAGGTCAGGGAACAGCAGCAGTGAAGAAGGATTTTGGAGGCAGCTGAGGCAATTAAGTGATTGGGAACTGCTGTGAAAGAACGTAAACAGGCTCAACTAAGACTCAAAGAAACAACAAACCAAAAAGAAAAAAACAACATTGACCAAAGGCACAAGGAACAGAATACAGAAATAAATAAAGAAATAAATAATAAAAAAAAAACCACAAAGGAATTAACTGATATGACATATCTGTAGAACAATAATGTACACATTGATCTATGCCATGAACACTAGAAAACTTGTATCTCCAAAAGTTGAACTTTTCAGGAAATGGAAAAAAAAAGTACAAACACATTGTAAACAATTATTGAAGTAAGTCTTACTGTGAATTATTTGACATGCTACTCATATGTTTACGCATGATAATCCTATTCTGGAAAAAAGACCGTGCCTAAACCACTCCCAGTTCAATACCAATAAAAGCCTCTCTTTCTGTAGCTTCTGTACATCAAACATACTTTTACACTTTCCTCTTTCTCCTCTGACCTCTCCAGAAATCTAGCCAAAAATCATTAAGAGTTTCTCCCTCTTTTACCATCTCACCCCTCTACGTACGTGTAATTTGACTGATCATGCATTAGCAAACTCTCACCTAAGTATTTTATTTCCATTCTGTGTCAAAAAAAAAAAAAAAAATCTATCTTGTTCCAGACAGACACAATGGCCAAACTATAACAGGTGCTGTCATCAAGTGAAATCCTTACACTAGTAAATACTGATGAAGTATCACAAACAGGCATTGTCTGGGTGCATTTAAAACGTTTTAACCACAGAAAAACCGCAGCTGTGAATAAACTATATGTTTTGGGGCTTAGGTAAATTGCGTTGATATGCGGCAGTCTGTTCACCACAAACAAAGACATCAGTGTGGTAGTAACTCATAAAGGGAGAAAATTATGTTTTCAGTGACAGGGCCGGTTTATTGCAGTGGCAAACTGTCCTAAACTACTCCTCCCACTGTGATTTTAAAATGCCTTCCTTTCATCTGGATGATAAAGGAAGTACAAAATAAGTGTTTTGCCATCTGCAATAAAAGAAAATCTCTCTTTTTAATGGCTCGGGTATAGGCGAGGGGCGAGTGCACCTTGCTGTTCATCTCCTGCGTATGAGTGCGAGCTGTCTGGTTGATGGCCATTATGGCTCCTGCTGCTGCATGTGCGTCCGCTCCACCGGGATCACTGAAGTGTTGGAGCTAACAAGCCAGGGATGCAGACAGAGAATGCACAAATGGGATTTTGTCCTGAAAGCTTGAAAGTTTGCTTTCTGTCTCCGGCTGGAAACAAAAGCGCGGACGTTCGGCTTTTGCTGAGGCTGTCCTAGCTGTGTGCCCAAAGAAATGAGATGAGTGAAAATGATAATCTTGCTAATGATTAATATTGAGGAGAAGAGCACATAAAACTGATTGAGCCCTGAGATTCCTGGGCTTGTTTTTCATCTCGCTTATTTTTCCCCACATTCCTTTTTACCATAGCCGTGTCTTATACAGCTTCAGAGAGATGCTCCTCTCCGGAAGATATACAATATTCCTTTGCATTAGTTTAGGAGCACACAAGATGTAGGGCAGAGTTTCATACATAGAGACACATTAAAGCTGCCTTCTCAGATACGTCTTCAGATAACAACAAATGCTGAACTCTTCCTCAGACTTTCTCTCTGTGCTAGCCCCATATATGCGCACATAAGGAAGAGGTAAACAATGGAGCCGCACAGTGCAGCCGGCCCAAGGTTAGCACAGATTAAAAGATGTGTCACTGATGGAGGAGACTCCTCCTTCATCCCTGGACTGTCACACTGTGTTTGGGAGCAACCCACTTCATTTTCACAGCTTAATGGGTAAACAGAGTGTGATCAGTCCAATTACCCCCTCATTGCAGAGGCGTTCTGGCGGGAATGAGAGCTAGCCGCCTGGCAATGCTGCGGATAGCAACAGTAGCACCTGCTTCCCGGAGCCCTCACTTGTATGAATCTCAATTTGTTTGCACAGCCGTGCCGAAATGCGGCGACCAAAAAGCGAGGCCTCTAAGGAGGATGGCACTGCTGCTTGCCCGCCTTCCTTGGCACTCTGATTGCTGTTTTCTCTGCGCTGTCTCTGAAACCATTCAACATCATAAGTTTTTTTTTTTGTTTGTTTTGTTTTTTTTCTCCAGCAATAAACTCATGTTGCTGCCAGTCCTGCTGGTGTATTGTTTTGTTTTTGTTTTTTTTGTTTCAAAGATTGTGAATTTTTTTTTTATCTACCCACTACACTGAAATAGCTTCACGGATGATTATTGTGCTGAGAACTGATTACACTCCACAGAATCAAAGCAAGTGCAGGTCCAAACCGGAATTTTGAAAATATATGTCAAGTATATACAGAAAAAAAAAAAATCTAATTTAAAGTAAAAAAGGATCAATGCCTTTACATCTCTTTCTAGCTCGCTCTAATTACCATGTATGTAAATTTTAAGGAAATAAATGAGAATCTTTAGGTCCTCGATTGTTTTCCCTTTCCCCATGTTGGAACATGGTTCCCTGCCCCTGTTCAGTGATGTTTCTGTTGTCCTTGAGGAAGGTGGAAATACTTCTTTTATGAGTATTCCTTTGGGAACTGTCTGGTAGCTGATGCAAACTTATCTTGCATACATTCCAGCTCCTCATTAACAGGCATTGTAATAACTTTTACAAGAAGACAGGGTTTTTTTTTGGTCCCTGGCTTACCAGTTTTGCAATGGCTGAAAGAGGGGGACAGAGAAAAACAGGAGAGAGACAGAGAAAGACACAGAGAGAGAGACAGAGAGAGAGAAGGTTTTGTCAGCAGGAAGTATAGAAAATGCCTTGCAGGATTCATTTGGCTCTACTAATTGAAACTAATACCTTTCAAATAGCTTATTGATTTGGAAAGATGCTTAATTTTTCAAATGTGGACAGTGAAAGTGAATGAACAATAGAAAATGTGATGGTGCAGAGATTAACAGAGCATTGGAAGCCCGGTCCCTCATTGCTTAAAACTCACAATTTTAAAGTCAAACATACACTGCATAGCATGTTGGCATAATTGTAAGGTTTCTTTCAAGGGAGAAATGCACAAAACAAAAAAAAAAACTAATGTGTTTTGAGTTGAATATTTCTCTTATCTAACTTCAGAGGCTGTTATTTTTAAGTAATCTGAGGTCTGCTATCATCTGTAACTAAAGATTCAAAACATGTGGAAAGGTCAAACTGAAACTAGATATTTTATACTACAATAAACTTAATGAAATCCATATAGTTTTAAAAAGATAAAAAAGAAATATATTTTTTTTTATTAATTCCTTCTGAACATAATAAACAACCGTAAATTGAGACAAACGTAAAAAGTGAAAATATTTAAAGTCTAGACTGAATCTCTCTAACAGTCTTCATTAGGAGAATATGAAATTTTTGTATTTTGATCATTATTTCAGCAATATGTCATCTAATGTATTTTTTTAATCAGACCTATGTATGTTGGATTTTGCTGCTTTTGTGTGTTTTCAACCACATGAGCTCCAGTCCTTTTTCTGATTGGCTCAGCAATGCACTGTTTACACCTGCAGTTTCACAAAGAATACAAGAGATTTGGCTAATAATTCATGTTCCTAAAACTGCTGTCGATGCTCTTGAAGCAATGACGCCATCTGCAGCTCGTGCCTTGTGAATCTACCCTAAATTTTCAATGGAGCCACAGATCTTTCTTCCACTAAACGTTTTATTAATAGTTTTGTGTACAGCAAGTTTGCGCACAGCAGTTTTATGTAGCAATGACCTTATGTGGTTTACACTCCTTGTGTAGGGTGTAAATCCCTGACATCTGTCAAGTCAGCAGTCTCTCTCTCATGATTGTATGATTAAGAATGACAGATGAGATCGCTGACCCACAACACCACGTTCCTGTTTTTTTTTTTTTACTGGTCTTACATACAGATTAGTATTTTTGACAACCTGAATTTTGGATTTCCATTAGCTGAAAGTGATTATCATTAATGTCAACAGAAGAAAAAAAAAAGTTTTCCTTGCAGTCTCTGTGTGAAGTACTTTATGCTTCTCCAATCAGATTACTGACAGTTTAACTTTTCAAAACTGCTTTCTATCTCTGAGAGTCGATCAGATTGCACTTCTATAACTTGTAATAATGTGTATGTCCTTGGAGAAGGCCTGTGGTATTTTTAAGGCCACTAAAAGAAAAAAAAGCAAACAAAAACCTTTTGTAGGGACAAGAGGAGAACAGAAAATTCCACACCTCAGCAGCGTCGCAGCTTGGAACAATAATAGTAAAACTGGATCTTTATCAGCAGTCCAAGTGAATCTCTCGCAAATGAACTCTCCCACATATGCTCGGGCGTGCACAGCTGACAGGTGAATCTGCTGCTGATTGATGCCAGCAAATTGCGTTTCTTTTTGTTTTTTTCTCCACAGTCGTTTCAAAGGCAAAATGTTGCCTAAGATTGAACGATGTTATGCAAATCACTTTTTTTTTTCTTTCTTTCTGGTAATGGCTTTAACTCTTGTCAAGCGCTGCTCTGGATAACTTCCACAGGTTTTCACAAACAGACAACCAGAGATGTTGCTGAATGAATGCCTAGATCGTGGAATGATTTCAAAATGATTTGAAGGCTTTAAAGTCTCCCTCCTCTTCTTTTTTTTTTTTTTTTTTTTTTTTTTTTGTTTTCAGACATCCTCATGAGCTCTATACTACCCGTTCTTGCAGATACTCTCTTCTGGCGCGCTTGCCTGATGCGCAGCGCCTCCCCAACTGGTCCCTCACTTTGACAAATTCTTGGACGTGAGTGGTTCTGCTGAATGGATATTTTTTTCTTTTTTTTTTTCTTTTTGACTTGCAGACATGATTCTCTGAATATTTGAGAAATCGAACAGCTTTGTCGCACTATTATCTGTTCTGCAAAGGAGGGCTGTCCGAATTGGAGAGCACAATGACACTTTGGTCATTTTGGAGTTGCTTTCTTTTGGCTTTCGTTCAGCTATTCCCCTTTCACCTCAAGTTGGGGGCTCGGGCGGAGATAAGTTTCCCTAGACTGGCAAACAGATTTTATCCCATGGAGGTAACGTCGCCGACGGGACATACGATCAGAAAATCAGCGGGGATCAAAGTCTCGCTGAAAGTCAGTGACCGCAATGAAGTTTTGCCCAGGTCTGAAACTGACGGACCCGCGAGAGCTAAATATAAGCGGGAGATGAAAAATGAGACCCTGATTGCGAATGGCTCAACGGTGAACAATTCCGACAATCTCAAAATACCAGACAAAAAGTGTGACAACATTTCGACGGCGGTGATTGAAACGCCCGAAGCCACATTTTCAATCGGGGAGAGGAAGAAAAGAAGTGTCGGCGTGTCCAACAGCGGAAATTTGGACAGGAGTATCACCGGGGCAGCGCGGAGGTCCGTGAGAACTGTCCAAGGTGCTTCCAACTTCAGAAACGAGTACCGGCGCACAGGGGAGGAAAGCAGGGGCTCAAACCCGAAGCAGAGCGAGCCTCACCTGGACACCTCCACTTTTGCTCTGTCGGGGGACTCGACGCACAACCAGGCGATGGTGCACTGGTCCGGGCAGAATAGCAGCGTGAGTTTCAGTTTGAAAAGCAACACTCAAGTTAAGATCGGGAGGGTTTAAAATGCCCTTCGCTTGCCTGTATGCTATTGCATCTTAAAACTGAAACGTTTTAGATGTTTTCAGAAAACCACATTTTTACGCACGTTTTTCTCAGCGCGCATATATTTAAAACACCACATCTACGCATATACTTATGCTATATATCTATATATAACTATATACTATATATAATGTATATATATATATATATACATATATATATACATATATATATATACGGATATATATTATACCGATATAATAATAATATATATATATATATATATATATATATATATATATATATATATATATATATATATATATATATATAGCCATATCTGCAATAATACTTATTTTTGTTGTTTGTTGTAGATGCCCGCTGGGTGTTTTGAATGCATTCAACCTCCTGTTTCTCTCTCTTCCTTTTTTTTTTCTTTTTAGACTTATCAAAAGAAGAATAATTTATTCAACTGTTTGTCACTTAACTTTAAATTAATATCCGTCCTGGCAAGTAAATTTGACGAGGCACAGAGCTGTGGGAGGGTGCAGGTATTTTGGCAGCAATCACAACACATTAATTATTTATGAAATAATCAAGTAATGTCTCCTAGAGAGGTGTAAGAGCTACAATTAGAATAACTGTGTCCAACCTGGGCCCCTAATGTGACGCTGATGAAACAGCGTCTGACCTTTTAGCAAATTAAACACAGTTTTATTATTGACAGTAAACTCTTGCTTAGTTGATAAATGTTGTTGCTCTGTATGCTTGCTGTCTTGATAAATCCCGGTTTAACACCACAAGGCAGCTGAAATGCATGCCAAGACATTGCTGTATCCCTCCACATTAACCCCCACACTCTCACGCAAACACACACACACACACACATTTTCACTACATTCTGGAACATATTGTGGGTACACACGCTCCAGCAACACACAGACAAAGCCAAGGTGATTTTATCTCATGCTTTAAATATGCAGCATGCAAAGATGTTTGCAAGCAGCAGGATTTATCAGGAGCAAAGATCTCCAAACTACACAGAGCCTTGGACTAAAGCTGTTGCTCTACATCTTTTTTCTTTTTACTTCAGGTAACTTGGATCACCTCAGTCTTGTAGGCAAAACACTCTGTGTCAGAAACAATCATTTCATTCCACATTTAATCATTTCCACATCCCCAGTGAAAGAGCTAATATTCCTGTTTTTTTTAAAACAGCCAGATCAATTTCTTTTTATAATTCAATCTTTAATTGCTTTTCTTATCTGTTCCATTTTCTGTTATATGGCGCATATTATGTTCTCAGACTTTTTCTACGTCAAAGCATTTTTGAAGTCATTCAACCTCATATGTAATGAATAGTGAAATATGAGGTTAGCTTTCAGATCTCTTCACATTGATGACCCCCCCTCCCCCCACTACACTTTTTTTTTTTTTCCTGCACAACAGCATTCACTGGATCTTTGATGAGCTTGTCACTGCAGCCAGTCAACATTTTAGATTTATACAATCAGGACTCCAGTCTGTGGTCCTGAAAGTACAAGTGAAACGGCGGAGCTTAAATTTATGGGGTTTTACGACTGGATGTTAGAGCTCAGGCTATATTAGATGTAAATGACTGATAATAAATTCAATCTTAAAGGGACATTTGAAGGAAAATTACTTCAGTCCTGCGGTCTAGGGTAGTTCTATCAAATTTTCACTTCAAGACATTGCCTGCGATTTGGCCAATATGTCAAATCCCACAGGAAGAAAAATGAGAGAGATGTTGGGGGTGATGGCGAAAAGTGCCAGCAGGGGATCTTCTGAGTTCAGATTTGATAAAGAATCTCATCGTATAAAAACCCTGAACCTGTCCATGAGTCAGTCTTCCAACTATCATTTGATTTCTGGGATTGTCTAAGACATCAAAGCCTGAAGTCGTAGCCCCCTGGACTCTGACTTTAAGAGAGATAACATTGATTGGGCTCAACCAGGGGAATAAAACATATATCCCATAAATTCCCTTTTAAATTCATGCTCTTTAACCGTGTGTCGTATTGATTGGTAGTGCATGTGTCTTGTTGCTTAAATCTGTCCTGCATGTGAATGGGGAAGGTGATAAAAAAGAATACGATTTGTAATGTTTTAGTTTGGGTGAAAATTTTAATTGCGCAAATTAGGAAAAACGACACTGCAACCCCACAAGAACAAGTGTAGCCTTCAGAGAACAACTAATTATGAAATATATTCAATCTCTGTATCATTTAATCTCAGTGTAAATAGAATTGCTTTGTGTAGGCCATGCACGGAACACACTGAGAAGAAGGCAATGGCTCATGCTTACTCTGGAGGAGCTGCAGAGATCCACTGCTCAGGTGAAAGAATTTAAAGGCACGACTATTAGCTTGCACTCCCTACATCTGGGTTTTATTTAAAGTGGTCTGATTGCTGAATTATTCAAGGAAAGCTATAATGTTCAAGTTGTGGAGAAGAACTTTTTATCGCACACAAGGATGCAAGAAAAAGATTTGTGTGGCCAAAAACAAATGGGAACGATTATCAGCTAAATACAGGGCAATCCTGGAAGTGAACATGTTCAAAGTCGCAAATGACTTGAGGCTGAGCCGGAGGTTAACCTTCCAGCAGGAAAACAAAGAGAGCCACATCATGGCATTTGTGTTGAATTTCCCCAGTCAAATTCTAGATATAACACCAATTGAACATTTCTATTCATTCATTCTCTGCATCCAATCCAACTGAGCTTGAGCTATTATTGCAGAAAAATTGGCAAAGTTTTTTGTCTCCACATATGCATAAATTGTGGTATTGTACACCAACATTTGCAATTGCAATTGTAGCGAGATATTAACAGGGGTGGGGAGAATACAAATGCACATCACACTTTTAGATTTTTAGTATCAAAAAAATCTTGGAAAATAAGTTTTTTTTTTTTTTTTTTTTTTTTTTCTATCTGCATCACAAATATAAATTTCTTAGTGTTGGCCTGTCATATAGAACCCTATCAAACCCTTAAAACGTTTTTGGTTGTAACGCATAACAAAGCTTGGTTCTTTTTGTTTGTTAGTTTTTTTTTTCACATAAGTGCTAAACAGCTGTTGCAACACATATTAAACTACTTCAGCGGATGCAAAGCCATCCTCCCCTTAAAGGCAGGTGTCTTAGTGTGCAAGCCAGTTGATGACGATCGGGGAGTTTATTGGCAGCCAAATGATTTTGGGCTCCTGATTGACCATTTTTGCAAGTGCCTCACAGACAGCTGATCAAACCAGGACGGAGTGTTCGAGCCGAGGACATTAATGAGCATCTTTATTGACTACACATCCCTGGAGCTTCTTCTGTGCGTCCCTGTAAATAATGTTCCTATATAGAAAGGGTATGATCATCTTTACTGCCCTGCTGTTGGAAACTTGCTGTAAGAGGTGCCAGGCATTGATGAGGCTGGCTCCTCTCCTCTTTTTTCCGTTCTTCCTTTTGAGGTGGAATTAGTCAAACGGATCTGTCAGTTCTGTAATGTTGTCTCTTCTTCTTTTTTTTTTTTTTTTGTTGTGACTTACAGAGAACAAGACAGGCCCCCTGGGTCGTGTTGTCAGAACGCTTAATCAAAACGAGGCCATTATTGTTCCTCATAATCTCATTGGTATAAATAGACAATAAAAAAGAGGAAATGACATGGCCCTGGGGGACACCTGTGTTTAAAACCGTTTCATTACATAGACAGCCATTCCATTTAATGCGCCAGAAATTCATTGATCCATAAAATCAAATGGAATGGGTTCCCAAATCACAGAGGTGTTTGACCAGAATTTGGTTCTGTTACAGGATGATGGAAAGAGCATTATAAACCTTTCACAACCGAGGCATAGCACAAGGCAAAATAGAAGTTTCTTTTGTACTCAAAATGCATATCTTTGATACTGCAAATCAGTTGTAAAATATTAAATGCTTTTCTTGCCAAACATGGGGAAAACTCTTTAATGGTGTTCAGTCAAAGGGTTAATAGTTCCTTAAGGCTTTTATCCATGAACTTTTTATCATCCTCTGGCCCCCTGCTTTCCATCTAAGGGGGTTTTTGATCCTCACTATGCTTGATGAAAACCAAAAACAGTTCATGCTTTAATATTTGAGTATAAATTACTTTCTTTCCCGTACTCTGCTTCTCTTGAGTTTTTTTCTTCTAATTTTAGATTTACTTTAATAACGAGTATTAGCTTGTGTTTTTATTTTTTTTATTTTTTGTAAAGTTACAACTGACGGCACAAAAACAAATCAAAAATCAGTTTTTTTTCCCCTGCAAGGCATTCTTGTCCTCCACATGCTTGTCTCTGGAGGTGTCAACACCACACACTTGTTCATTAATCCCACTTGTCTTTAGCCTTTAGGGTGCACTGTCCACTGATAGAATCGTAAGATGCTGACGGAAACCGCAGCTGTGTGCTGTATGAAACGTAGAGTACAGACATTTATCCAGTCACTGTGAACACAGCAATCGTGGATATGCGGCTTCAGAGAAGTGAATTCTGTTTTTGTTGGCCAGTTGTGATGGCATTTAATGAGGAGAAGTGACATGTTTATCTGAGCGCCGGGTTTTACTAAAGGTTATTTTCCACCATTACTTAATAAATGGTAATAGTGCCTTGCAAAAGTATTCAAACCTATTCAACATTTTGTCATGTTGGAACCATAAACTTCAGTTTGCTTAATATGAATGTTATATCATGACTAACACAAAGTAGGTCATAATAAAGCAATGGAAGCAAAAATAATGTAAGGTTTAATTGCTTTTTTCAGGAATAAGTATGTTAAATTTATATGCATTTGTATTGCACTCCCCCTTACTGAACTTGTGTTGACCCCCAATAAAAATCCATAGCAACCAGTTTCCTTCAAAAGTCACTGAATTTGTAAATAGAGGACACTTGTGTGCAACTATTGTCCATAAAGATACAGTCATTATGTGAAGGCCCCATAGGTTTGCTGGAGAACATAAGCAAGCAAACCGCATTGTGAAGACCAAGGAATACATCAGACATCAATGACATTGTGGAAAAGTTTAAATCATGATTTGTGTATAAACAATATTCCAAGCTTTGAACATTTCAAGAATAATTGTTTAGTTTAAGATCTAAACATACATCGTGACAGCATATTGTATATTTATTATCACTTAAAATCACTGAGATATTACTTCAAACCAATATTTATTTAATTGATGGAAATGACTTACCACAACTTTTTTTGTTTGTTTATTTTTTAGTTTAAGTTATTCTATTAGGATGTACTGTTAGGTTTTACAGTCCAAGTGAAAAACAATAGAAGATTTTGGTTTTAATGTGGCAGGATATGAAAAAGTCCACTGAATATAAATACTCTTGCAGCTTACCGCAGTAAGAGTTATTGATGAAGGACAAAGTCAAAGCCGTGCCCAATTCAGAAAAAGTGTAACTTTGGTTGTTTTTTTTGTTTTTTTTCTGCAGAAAAATAGTTTCATGATACTGGGATAAAAGTATACGACCTCTCTGCCTTGATTTCAACCTTGTGCATTCATTTTAATAGTTTACAAAAAGAGTTCACCAGTTCAGAAAAAGCCTCCTCACAAAACTTAACCAATCGAGCCAGTTGACACAATCGTTAGGGTTACACACTGAAAATGTATTTTGTCGCTCATTAAAATGGCTAATTGTTATAAGAATAATCATAAGCCAAAACTTATAACTGTTAATTAACCAAAAACAACAATCTTCTAATCACTTAGCATTTTGAGGTCCAGAAAAAATTATTCATTAGTTAAGGAAACCTCTTGTTTTGCACTTTGGTTTTTATAATGACTGGGTGGACAAAAGAAACAGCAACACTCTCCTAAAAGAGTGCAATTAGTTTTATTTGAGGTGCCTACAACTTTTTTAAAACTACAAAAGTTTTGTTGGTTTTTGTTGCTAAAGGAGGTTGGCTTTTGATTTCTTCTGGAGTCCTTTTTTTTTTTTTTAAATAAAATATGTGGATACCACACTGATTTTATTCTTTGGTGCTCAAGACGTGTCTGCTCATAAGTAAACATGGTCATAGCAATTGTTGGTATCATGTAGTTTTCCGGTGATTGTAATTGAGTCACAGCAAATTGGAATCCCGCCGCTTCAGTACCATTATTTCTTTTTCAAAACTGCCTACCTTCACAGTGGGATTTAACTTTTTTGAAATTGTGGTAATAAATCATAGTTATTCAACTCAGCAATGAGCTCTTTTAACCTGAACTATGGCCCCCTCCATACAATGGTCAAGAGCACTACTGTGAGAAAATGTGTTTGCTCATTATAATCTTTGAATGTTTTTGACTATTAGTCACACTTATATGTTTCTGATGATCACAGTTATTTATATCACACAAACATAATGTAAGTAATAATAATAATAAAAAAAAGAGTTTCCAACAGGAATTTCAAAGTAGTTCGCTAACATAGCCCTATATCAAATTGTTGATATAGACCAGCTTGGTCTGCAAAATAAATAAATAAAATAACATATTACCTGCATGTCCTTAATCACATTTCTTGAATTTAACTAGTCATGCCTAGGCTTTATTTGTATCTGATGCAGCCAGTGAAATCATAAATTAACAGTGCTTGACTACATGAGTTCACTGGCCTGATTATGAGCACTTGCCTGAGGTATAAGGTCAGTGTTAAATGAGGAGTCAAAGAAGAGGGGAGGTATATAAAATCCACTTTCTTGAGCCTCCCATCATGTGTTAATGTTATTCCCTCTTCAAAAATGTACCTGGAGTGTTGCTTTGATTCTTTCATTTTTTTGAGAAATCCTTTAATCTCCTATAGCAGCGGCTCAGGTATGCCTAAACACTTGCTCAAGCAAAGCGCCGCCTATTTTTACAAAGCTCCTCCTTCAGATTTGCAGTCCCCAACCAAGCTTCTGCCTCAGAGAGAATCCTTTCTCCACACAGCTCCGACAGACTAGCAGCAGCAGTGATTGGCTAACACCTGGTGGAACTGTGATTCTGCTTTGCTGCTCATAGGAACTACTTCTCAGTCAAACCTAAGAATTGTTGTAGACAGGATAATGAGAAGCATTGTTGTGCTGATGTGTTGAATGCAGAGTTTTGAAAAGATCAGGGTTTCTTAAAGAGAACTTTAAGGCATCAAATTATGATGACAAATTTCTTTAGATGTGTTTGATATAAGTTGTTATGTAACAACTGAAGGTAACACAGTTGCTTAATTGTCCTTTAAAATGGTGCTTTGTATTTGGAAACAACATAATACCATCTCTTTAATGGCTTAGCAACAAAAGACAGGGCAAAAATGACATCAATGTAATCTGAGGTAAAACTGCTTTTGACCAAAAGAACACAGCGTCCCGTCTCATATACGTCATTAAACATGATGAAATATTAATTCAGGAAAAGAACATCTAGGAAAGTGATGTTTTAGGACTTTGACGACTTGACATAATTGATGAAGAAATTATTTCTTGATTTTTTTTTCTCTCATGAAGAATTTTCTGAGGGACGACGTCTGACTATTAGTTTGTAACCTTATGTTTGAGAGTACTTTCAGCTAAATCCGTGCAGATTCTGATCAGCAGGTCAGTGATGCAAAGCAAACAAGTCCAACTTGAAATAGTTCAAAAAGGAAAGAAGAATGTATTGCAAGACTTGTTAGCAGTTGTTGCTTACAAGGGTGGCATAACAGACTTGTATTTTCTCAGCCTATTTCTTATTTTTCTCTTCAGTTTGAAAAAGTTTAAGTCGAATAAAATAACACAATCTAAAGAAATCATGGAGACAAACACTAGTTTATGTATCTCAAGCTTTAATACCAAAATCTAATAAAAATTGAAGTTTCAATCTGATTAACCAAAGTAAACCACCAATCTGTAGCAACCTATAGTTACCAAAGTCAAGTTTATTGGCATAGCACATCACAACAACAGGGCAGTTAAAAGTACCAAAGAAAAAAAAAGTAAAAATTATTTTTATTTTAGTCTCCAGGGTAATTTTCAGGGTTAGGATGATTTCGATTTTGTTTTTGTTGACACATGCTTGACAAGAAAAACAGACGAAAGGGAATAGTGTGTGCGACCTTCAGCTTTATTAGTGACAAACAAGCACTTATTGGCGGGTAGGCAGCTTTGCTCTAAAACACCCAGTTTCATCTGATGGGCTTATGTGCCTCTGTTCGTCTCTGGCAGTAAGCAATTACTTCCCTCTTCTTTTACCTTGGACTTTCTTTAACTCCCAGGCTCACCGCACCACTGTCTTTACCACCACTCCCACCTCCTTCAAAAATTATTTACACAGAAGATTCTTGGTTAGGCTTACAGCATTTTATGCACTGCTTTAAAAAAATAAATTGCATAAGCTGTACTCTTTTCACCAACCCTTGCCAGTGGACATGTTGGAGCAGAAGCACATGGCTTCCTCAGGGACGGTAGATATGCAATTGTGGTTTCCAGCAACTTGAAATAGTCATAAAGTTTTCAAGAAACTAAAATGGTATTTACATAAGGATCAGCCTGATCTTATGAGTACTCAAAGTAAAATCTCTCACATACAAGACTGTTCATGTGGATTCTGTAAAAAATGAGCATTTTTCATGCTAAAATGAATCTGAAATGTTCTTTTGCAGTAGAGCAGGACGTTGCAGAGACATGTGCAGCAGTTGTTAATGGCTATCGCCAGTTTTTTTTATGTTTTTCTTGACATTATGATGGTTTTTAATCTATTTTTATGTTAGAAATAATTATTAATGCTACCGTGACAAACAGAGTAGTTTTTCACAGCTTTGTGAGTAGAAACCAATACCTTGTCCTCTTTAAATTTAGATCAAATTAATCCTTCCTCCAGTTAACATTTCATGGAAGGCTGCTCTTATAATCACTGTTAGATTAGCGGCAGGTCACTTGCACTAGCAGTAGCAGGTCACTTGTGTCTTAAGAAGACTTTATCAGAAGCTACCAAAAAAGGTAAAATTAGAATATAACATTTTAATATGTTTCTTTTTTCATTTTAAGTTTTATTTTATGTCACATTAACAAAAAAAAAAAAAAATCACTCCTTACAGTAGAAATAATTCAGTAAAATCCCAGTTTTTGCTCCTCAAAAGACATGCATGTGTGCTCTTTTTCATGAATCATTTGTGCTCAGGGACCATAATGCATCCCATCAACATATCCTCTCAGCACTTCCTCAGCACTTACAATTTAGCTGTGCCTCACAAAGTGCATTTTAAGCAGTAAATACAGAGTTCCCATCAGTTTCATATTCAAGCACACTGACATTGCTTGCCTCTCTCTCTCTTTCTCTGTGCACCACACACGCACACACGCGCACAGATTTTTTTATCCATCACATTTAATCAAAGAGACAAAGCGGGTGCAGAATCATATTTGACAGTTTTGCATGTGATTAATTAGTTTAATAGCTGTTGCAGCGAGGAAGACACATAGTATATTTGTGATTAGTTTATCAAAACAAATTTATGCATTTTCTGATTGGGAAAAATCATAAAATTGAAATCCCAATTGGTTGACAGCTTTATTAGTCATCAGGGAGATTTTGTCTACACACACTGCCCCACTTCAGGGTGAAAAACGTTGCGCCTAAAGGTCACAGCAGATTGTGTCTTTCTATCCAGATATCAGGCAACCTAAGTGAACCTGGTTTAGCAAGATTATGTGCTGGGAATCACTACACCTTGAAGCAGCATATTGCCTGAAGCAACACAGCAGCTACTATCATGTTTAAAGATGACTGGAACTGTTCAGGTGGCAGTCAGCTTAAATAATGGCACGACTTGGCAGCTTACAGTGACAGGAATGTATTAGTTGCAGGGTGGAAAATGGCTTTTCCTATCTGGCGAGTAACAAAAGACCCAACCTAAAGTGCCACACGCACGGTGCAATCAATGGAAATGATGGAAAACTTCCAAACAGAAAATGGCACATTTAGAAAACAGAATACTCACTCATTGGATATCCTGGAACCAATCCTTTAAAATAGCCGGTGGGCTGTGCCATAATAATAATAATAAAAACAAAAACAAAACAGAGTTATTGTCTGGCAGGCTGCGTCAATAAGTGAATTAATTTTGATTACAATTTTGGCAGAACTCATGAGAGAATAAACAAAATCTTTGCAGAGGTCAGATTTGACAAACCTGCATATCATTTACATGACTTAGTGGATGAGCTGAAACATGATGGAAGTATCATCAAAAAAATTGATTATATAAATCACAAAACAGAATCTAATTATATTTTGGCATTCCCTGAGCTGCAGCATGTAACATTTAATTGCTAAATGTGTGCCAGAAGTTTCAGTTTTGAACAAAATGTAAGTGATCACATGAGTTTGAAGTTCTTTTCCTTCAGTTTAAGAGGAATATGCAAAGTGAAAGGCAGGATTTTATACTCAGGGCGTTTGATCAAGAACACTGAAATATTATGTGGTATTTTCAAATACTTTCTATTTTGTTTCCCATTTAGCAGTATTTCTTTATTATCAAATATGAAAGGAAAATGTGCTTTTTGCTTCTTTTGTGCAGAATCAATGTGCCAATTATCCGTCAGTAATACATTTTGTTATAGATATTTCACATCTTTTGACGTCAAAAGTTAATTAGTGTTTCAAAATTGGAACTTGAATATCAAAATTGTCATTTTTTTTAAAGATTGCCTTACTTTTAGGAATCAAACATATGTATGCATTTTTGTGTTCGTGTGCAGAGCCGCCACAGACTCAGGGGTTATATGATGAGCTAAAAATTCATATACTCTGCTTGGGAACAAATAATGCCCCTGTGGCCGTGTTGGAGGGATTATTACTGCTACTGCTGCTTTTTTCCCTGGCTGTCTGGGGGATATATTGTATTCATTTTTGAATATATTCTTATTTATTTCAGTCCTGTTTCCAGGATATGTCACTCGATCAGAGTCATCTTGTTATGTTAGTTGTATAGACTCTCTTTTTCTGTGTTGCCTGTCTTCACCAAAGTAAGTCTATTTCTGACATTTTTAAATATCTATATACTTTTTTACTTTGTGAAAGGCCAATAGCTGTTTATACAGATCATCCGCCCTGAGGTCCAAACAGCTCCAATTTGTCTCCATTTTAATGAAATTTGATTCAGTCTAAATTAATTTATATTATTCCAGTGTATTTCAGCTCAGTATACTCAGTTTGAGAATCATATCCACTTACAAACAGTTCATTCCGTCCTGTTATGGTACAGTGCAGAAAAAAAGAAGTTGACACAGTATTCAGTGGAACAGTCTAAGGGATAATGTAAGCAAATGTGATGGAGCAATATAGATGTCTTGTTTTTGTACTGTATTCTTTTTCTAGCAAGCCTCTGTAATGTGAGCTTTGATTATTAATTATGCATTTCAGTTCAGCTGAGTTCATTTACATAGGGCGATTTCATAATAAATATTATGATGATGTCAGCAGACTAGTAGTACCACCAGGAGTGGAGATTCAATATTTCTCAACAATGCAGGAAAAAGTCTAACCAAGATTCCAGGTATGTTTTAGATGAGGGAATAATACTATGACATCACTCAAAACTTGTGTCAAATCTAAAAGATGCTTTTACATAATTCTCCAATTTAACTACTCAGCTTAGTTTAAAAAAACCTGAAGCAGAAGTCATTGACTTACAGCCATCCCCTTTCATCCAATTAAAAGCTATTAATTAAATAAAAATATATTAGCAATTTTAATCATATCAATATTGTCAAATCCACAAAAAAAAGAAAAAAAATATATGAAGATATTAAAAGTGAAAAGCAAACATGAAATGTGCTTTTTCTGCTGCTCATCTAACCACTTTTATAACATTCATAACATAACTTTCATGACAAGATAAAAACTAACTTTTTGATTTGGTTCATGTAATGTCTGGGAATCGCTATTTATACACAGAAAAGTAATGCAGGAATGAAGTTCTTTGGCCATGTAAATAAAAACACACACACAAACATCTCCCTAATCTTCATGAGCTGCAGCTAAGCATGGTAAAATATGCAGATAAGTTATAGGAGAATCAATATCACATCCATGATAGATAGTTTACCTCATGATCTGAATTGTGTAACATTTTTGGTGGAAACGCTCACTTTGAACTTTCTGCCCCTTATTGGCTCCAAAAAAGTCAGGCAGAAGATAAGCTATTTGAAGCCAAAGCTGTAAGGGAACTGAAAAGACTTCTAGGAAGTAGTTTTATGAAATCAGTTCACCAAATTACAAAGTTATGATCAAACCCTTCACACAAACAGTTAATTTTAAATTATATAGACTCTATAATGTGATATTTCACCCAGCCAGATATCAAATCTTTGCTGTGGTTCATTGTTTATTGAAAAACAGAATAAAATTAATCAAAATGATTGTTCTCATACTTACAGTGAAAGAATGCAAACGAACTGGCAGACTGAAAAGTCCTAATGCATCCCCATGACATACAGTGCATCAAATTAGTTTGAGACTGCTACAATTTTACTAAAACTTTGTCATATGTTTCAAACATTTAAATTACATAAATAAATGGCAATCAAATTTATCCTTGAACACCAAGTTCCTCGTGTTTTTTTTACCTTTTAAAGTGCAAACCACAATTCACTGTCTGACAATGTCAGAACACAGGAGGAGGAAAAATAAGTGCTCTTTCCATTGCTGCTCCATTAAACATATTTCTTTGACTTTTACCCCAAGCTTTCATTAAAAAATGAAGCAGGCCATTCACAATCTTTTTATCCCTGTGAGGGCAAAAAAGCAGTTTATTGTCTATTGTTGTTAAAGGAAGAAAAGCCCAACATGCTCACAAAATCTCACCACAATAGAGCCGCAGTTGAAGTGAAACCCATTTCATTAATTTCCCCCCCATAATGGACTGAATTGATTGTTGAAACCTCTCAAGCTTGAAGCATTTGTGTTATATGACCAAAGCTCAGGAGTTGGGTGGATAAGCAAACATACAGATCGCCGACTAATGCACAAGGTACATTTTGCCGGAGTTTACTTGATGAAAGCAGCTTTCCCCAGAGTATGTTTTCGCCCACAAAAATACAAACAATCAATTTTGTCCACAGATAAGATGGGGACAGAGTAAGGCCACTCTTCGACCACACCATTTCTCCTGAAAGACATTTGTCTTCCTGCTAAGTAATCTGCTTTGGAAACCTCCTAACAGAAGCACAGTCAAGATGTGGTGGTTTTTCTACCGTCCACCCACTTGCACTGCTTCTTGATTTTGCTGTCTTTAAGAAGTCTATGCAAATGTGCAGGGGTTACTGTGTTTCTTTTTCTCTGCAGGTGTTTGCATCAGGTAATTTCTAATATATGCATGAATATATTAATCTTAGATCTTACAAGCAAAAACAGACTGACATTTTACGGCTACTTTGTTCTGACATAAGAATTGTCCTCATTTTGATAGTTTCATTTCCATGTCAGTACTGCTGCAGACTTGTATTCTTATAGCTTTTAGATGGCTTAGCCAATATTACAAAACAGTACTTAGCGTGTGTTTTAATGGGATGGGTTTCACTGCCCACCACAAGACTGGAAACAGTTTTTTTTTATAAAAGAATCCAGAAGCATTTAACACCTCTGTCATCTTGAGGTAGATTTTGTGTGCAAATATTTATTGATGAAAAATGTCACTTGATAGCTGGACGTAAATGCAAGGACTAACAAAAACTGTATGTTGGCCAAGTTATGACTTTATAAATTAGCTAGAAAGTGTATAGCTATAATCCAGATTAGATTACTGAAAGATTAACAGAAATGTATCAATACATAAATGAGCAGTGGTGCAAATTGGAAAAACATAGCTTAGAAAGTCAGAAGGCAAAGCTACAATAAAACCTAGAGAAACATAGAAACCAGAAAAATCAGCTAAAATTAAAACCAAATTTCTTAAAATCCAAAACTACCAGTAACAAATCAGTCCTCATATTTATGACTCTATTTGGCTTTATGTTATTGACATGTTAGCTGAATATTTTAAAAATACATATCGATAAGAATAGTTTAAGGTTTCTCTTAGTTCTTTTTAAGCTGCAATACAAATAGATATATATACATATGAACACATATCTGAAACTTTTCGAAGACGATGAAACATTAAAAAAGCAGTGTAGGGCTTACGTGTATAACTGGCATCTCTAGAGGGGTAATAATGTTATCAGATAGTTCATGAAGCATCCAATAGTCAGTCAAAGTAATGGGTGACACTAAGGATTTCTTGTAGAAACATTAAAGCAGCACTGCATTCTGAGTGAAAATGAAACCAGGTGGTCGTGTTTCACAATAACTGAGCATGTGGGGTTTTCCAAATGTCAGAGTGGTCCAAAAGGAACATGATGTGCTTTGATGTGATAGTAAATCCAAGTCTAATAAGCATGTGTTCCTAGCTTTGTTCAAATATGACCATTTCCTATGAGTGCATTATTGAATATAACATTTGTGTCCCTAAATAAAAATACTTTGATTTTCAGAAAAAAATACCTAACAAGATCCGTTCACCTGATCACATGGTTCATTCATGCAGAGTAGCGTCTCTTCCAACACAATCCGCATATGGCACAAATCAGAACATGAGCTGTTCATGCTGTGACAGGGCGCCACTCCAGTACAGTGTGTTACTCTCTCTGTTTCTCCAAGCTAATGGCTAAAATTGTGTCAAGCCACATAAAAACAAACACACACATGCCCCCGTGCACTTATTTCACCAAATAAAGCATTATATTGCTGTCCAGTAAGCCTACCTACTTGTCTCAAGGATACAGGGTGAATGTCCTGATTTGTGCTGTGGCGTTGTAGCATAGTGGCGCAGTACAGCTACTGTGCTGGGGTGGCGCTGTGTCTCTCACTGGATTTATTAGTCACAGAAAGTTCCACCAGACCGGAATGCTGAATGGTCAATTTGAATTTGATGAGCGACTCAACTCTCGGTCAGTCTGGCATGGTTATGGGGGAAGCACCACTGATGTGCAGCAGCTCTCTAAGAAAAGTACTCTGGCGAAAGAGAGTGTTGTAAATATTGAATGTGGCTTATTATGTTTTTTTTTTTCTTTTTTCTTTTTTACATTTGCACTTCTGTTTTTGGGAGATTTGTAAAAAGAAAATCTTGGCCTTCAGATGTGTCCACGGTGGATTTTTCTTCATGTTTCTCAGGCTCACTACATGATTTGCTAAGAAAAACCTATCATTCACATAAATATAGGTGAATGATATTCACATAATGTTAAAATATTTTTGTACAATATTTGTACAACAAAGTAGAAATTTTATATTCTTTTTTTTCTTAATCAATAAATAACTCCTCTGATGACCATTCATATAAGGGAAATGAACAATAAAAAATTGGAGCAAATGCTTCACCATTTTTCAAAGTGGTGAAACAAACATTTTGTTACTGCATTTTTTCTGAATGATTAAAATCAGCTTTTTTGAGCTTTACATCATGTTATAACTGTATTCCCTTATCAAAAACATAACGCTAACTAGGAGCTTCTTAAAGAAATAGAAACCCAATTTTAAGGTGTAAATTGCAAAGTCAAATTTCTTTTAAGTCATATTTGATATTTGACAGTCATATTTCATTTAATATACCGGCATACAGCTTTTTTTATATAACAACTGTTGGTAACATAGCTATTTAGAGTCCAGACTTGAATCTGATTGAACACATCTTGCCCAAAAGCTGCTGTAAATATGTGCCAGTCCTGCAAAAAGCACATTTATTTGTCAAAGTGGTCAAAGTGTATGCTGAATGAAGTTAGTGGCTGGCACTTACTACTTTGCAGCTAAAATGGAAATGTTACTCAAGGTGAACAAACTAATTTTCGATAACTTGCAACGATAACTTGCAACATCACAGCTCTGTGATGTTGCAAATTATTCCGCATAATCCTACCATTTCCTTTTTCTTTCTTTGAAAAAGCTTCAGTAAAGTCTCATAAGATTATTGCATAGCTCAAAATGGTTGTCTGGGAGGAATGATGAGTCTCTTCTTTCACCCACCAGACTGGGTCACAGTATGAGATCAACTGTAAAACTACCATGCTATAAACCGAGGCACAAATACAAAACATTTTGAGTGATGATAATCTATCTCAGAACTGCAGTTTCAGAGGCATGAGTGATTAGGAAACTGTGTAAAAATGATGATCGTAGTTTTCTGAACATTCTGTGATGTTCATTTGTAAAAAAAAAGCTATTTTACATGGCCTAACTGCATGCTGCCATTTTGAAGGTAACCTTTGATTAAGACAAGTTTTTTAATGTGACAAAAAGAAAACATGTTAAACAAGTAGCTCTGTTTTGACAAATATTCTTGCCACAAGTCTTGTGCAAAATATATATTTTTAGTGTCAGTTGTGAAGTATCTGTGCTACTGCATCAAAACATTTGGGATTTAAAAGTTTGGTAAAAAAAAAAAAAAAGGCAGCATAAACAAACTATGCACTTGTACAGCAACTTAAAAAAAACATTCATACTTTTAAGCCTAATATTTTTTTTTCTTTTTATTGTAGCCCTTTCAGGCAACACTTTGTAGAACATTTTACTCCACTCTGTTTAACACTGAAAATGTTGTGATCTATGTGTTTTTTTTTAAATCCCCCTGATGTCCCCATGTTAAATCCTCCCATACATCCCTTATTAAATCCCACTGGATGTCCCCATGTTAAATCCTCCCATATTATCCATATTAAATCCTCCCATATGTCCCATATTAAATCCCACTGGATGTCCCCATGTTAAATCCTCCCATATGTCCCATGTTAAATCCTCCCATATTTCCTCATGTTAAATCCATATGTCCCATGTTAAGCAAATGTTATTTAAATAAGTGTGATTTCTTGGTTTCTGCTTTTAATAAATTAGCAAAAAACGTATTATTCCACTCTGAGTTTAATTTTGAGAAGACACTTATTTTCAAATTCAATTTGGAATAAAGCTGTAGTATCATAAAATGTAAAAAAAAAAAAAAAAAAAAAAAAAAGACGTAATCACAGTGATGCCAGATGCACTGTAATAGTCAAATAAAAAGCATGGAAGTTTTATTAAAAATGAAGTTGTGTTGAAGGTTAAGTAAGTTAAATTGTAGTAAAACAAATTGAAATGTTCATTTATCATTGTCTTTTACTGCCAGAAATGAAAATTTTCTGAATCTATCGGGAAAGTTGTCAAAATCAGTGTAGAAATTACCTCCTAAGATGAAATAAATATGATTCATTTCAGTTGCTTGTCAGACACATTGCTCTTGTAGCTGTAGTGATATGATAAAAAGAGACAGGGATTACTCCCTGGAGAAGCATCTCTACAACCATGTCTTTACAGTATGATATATAAACTTACATATTTGTTTTATTGAGAATGTAAGTATGGATCCCCTTTGCTGTGAACTTTTCAGAAACGGACAGTGAAACAGAGATACTGAATGTGTTACGCCTTCTCTCAGTATCACCCATTAGCTGTTGTATTACAAGCAGCCTTACACTGTTTGCTGCCATCAACTTTGGTGGTCCCTTGGAAATTAATTTAGCTGCCTCAGTTGTCTCCGCTGGTTATGTTCAAAAAGAGTGCTGGAGCTACATGAAAGCAGCTATATTCTACACATTTATGAGATCGCTTCCTCTTCCTGTGATTTGTTACTCCTAAGCAGAAAGAAACAGCAGTCTGGAGGTGTGATGTTTAGATTACGTGGCTCCTTTTCTTTCCTCTGCTGCCCAATTAGAAAGAAACAATATTTGAGGGGTGCCTTTTTAATGATAGTTTAGTGGAGGCTGAGTAAGCAACAGGTTCTGTTTGAAGCCCGGTGTTAGAGAGCGCCGGATTACTGTGCTGATGTGCAGCAACAGTCTATTTCATTTTATTAATAGCCATATTGCAGTACAGAACATAGATGATTCATGCCTAAATTGTGAGCTGCGTAGAGAAAACGTCTGCCCACCGGCATATTGTCAAGATGCCTCTCACGTTCCATTGAAGCACGTTTATATTTCAAGATTTCTTTCTCTCTCTCTTTTGTCAAGAAATTGATTGATATGGAATTTGTGGAGACATGATTTGGTCCAACAGTGTGACTGCATACACTGCGTGCCTCAACACTTGTGTTGCTGGAGTGTGCAAGTCTGTGTGTAGATGAGATGGTTCCTTTTGAGCTGACGCAGTACATCACAATGATATTACAGCAGTAACACATTTATTGTCAAGTAGGGTGTCCAGTCAGCTATCTGAAGGATTCGTAGTCTTTGCATGCCCAAACAGCTTCCGTTCTGAAGCAGATTCTAATGTATATTAGAATCTGCTTTAAAGTGTGGGGAAAAAAACAAAAAACAAATAAGGGGGATTGAAAGAATGGAGGCAAGATTGAGAAATGAAGTAAGTAAAATGAATAGAATGTAGGGATGAAAGGATGACTAAACCTAACTACTTTGAGGGTGAAAACCAATCTGAAAAATGATTGGTTGAGTTTCCTGAGGCAAAGCTCTCTTTGCTCACATCAATAAAACATAAACATGAATAAATGCACTGCTTTTGGCCTTCCAGGGTTCGTACTTAATTTCATGTATGCAAGTGAATGATTATATGCACAGAGAATTGTATTTACCTTGAAGGCACCAAATAATTCTGGGAGCCATTTTCTGTTTGTTTGATACCAGTGCTTATAAAAAAGGCAAGGCTGCAGCAGCGATTCATACGGTTTTGTTCTAAATGCAACTTTAATAGCCAAGCTATCTATTAGCATTAAAAAAACACACTGGTCTGTAGGTCTTGTGCTTCAACATTTGTATGTCTGCAGCAGTCTCTCCCCACTGACTTAATCACAGTTGCTCATCCTATCCATAACGTTGAACACATGGGAACACAAAGTGATGTACGCACCTGGGGAGAAATCATCCAAACAGTCATCTGCCTTGATGTTTTACTCCCAGAGGTGGATCTTCACTGATCCAGACCCAGTGGGTCAGCATTTGTTAATGAGCCAGATAGAAAAACATGTTGCTAACAGTGAAGACAGAATGTTTAGTGGCAATTACTGTGAGGGTGTCAAGAGGATTTTTGTCATCCAGTATTGTCATGTAGGTGCAGCGGCCGTGAGGTAGGGAAGAGAAAACAACCCAAACAAACAAAAAAAGGTTCCATGAAACAATTTTTTGTGAACTTTGTTCAGTTTCTTTTTGGTGATTTTCTGGATTAAGACATTAAAATGTAACTATCACTGCTGTGATAGCAAAACCCAGCTCCTGGCAAATTTGGAAACATTCCAAAGTGGGTGAAGCCAAAGCACACCCAAGAATGGGGACGAGAGGAGAGGATAATGTCAACTTATCCACTTTGTTGCGATATTTATCCACTTTTCTAAACCCTCTTGCAACTTTTTCATTTATTTATTTGCTTTGTTGTTGGAGACTTGCATCTCATCTCGACTGTGTCATGAGAAGAGCAGAGAGGTACTCCTGGCAAAATCGGTCAGTTCAACAGCAAACCGTCTCCAACAGTCAAAGCAGGTCCATCCCACCCTATTTCTACATTGCAAATGAAATGAATCACACATTTGCAAAGATGAATGACACAATCGAGCAATGCTCGTGTCACACTCAGCTCGCTATTACAAATTCTGACTCGTCACCAGGTGAGACTGTGTGTCTGAATGAGATGGTTTTATACCCGAAACTGGAGCTGACAAAGTTGTATTGCTGCAACCAATGAAAAATTTCAACTACTTAAGCATCGTTTCACCAAAGGAGGCCAGCATTGAGATGGTTCTAGGTCAAATTAAACACATTCACACAAAATGTCAAAATTTTGCTGAAGTGTGGAAAACAAAACAAAAATCTAATAATCTACAGGAAAAGGTAGCTGCACTTTAAAGAACTGAGAAAGGGATATAAAAATAGGTTCTGGAAATGCCAATCAGCAGTGTTCAAGCCCTTACCAAGAAGTGGAAAATGAGGGATTCTGTTGAAACTAAGTCTAGACACAAAGGCCAGGAAAATTGTGAAATATCCTGAAATAACTTCAGATGACATGCAGTGCTCTCAGGAAAAAGCAGGGTACTAGCGGCATCAAGATACACAACAAGGAGGCACTTGACAAATGGGCTACACAGGTAGTTGCCAGAAGAAAAATACTGCTGTGCCAAACATCACAGAGACAAACATTTGGAGTGATGTCACCAAAATGTAACTTTATGAATACAACCACAAATGCTACATTTGGAGAGGAGTCAGACTGTCTATCAGAAAAGTACTTGATTCCTACTTTTAAATATGGAGGTGGACTGCTTATGCTTTAGAGATGTGTGAGCAAAAAAGGTGCATGGAAATTTCTCCAAATTGATAAGAGGACGTTATCAAAAAACACTCAATAAAGATTCACTCTCAGTTTGGTGTTCTTAGACTTTCCATTGACTTTTCATTGGCTTCAACAGGAAAAATTCCCTTCTCACCCACCGCGGGTGGTTCTTATCCTCTGAGCTCAGGTCCTCTACCAGAGGCCTGGGAGCTTGAGGGTTCTGCGCAGTATCTTTGCTGTGCCTAGAACTGCACATTTCTGGACTGAACTGTCTGATGTTGTTCCTGGGATCTGTTGTAGCCACTGCTCCAGTTTGGGGGTGACTGCCCCGAGGGCCCCGATGACCACAGGCACCACTGTGGTCTTCACCTTCCAGGCCCTCTCCAGTTCCTTCCTGAGGCCCTGGTATTTCTCCAGTTTCTCGTGCTCCTTTTTCCTGATGTTGCAGTCACTCGGTATTGCTACATCCACCACAACGGCTTTCCTCTGTTGTTTATCCACTACGACAATGTCCGGTTGGTTCGACCTTACCATTTTGTCTGTCTGGATCTGGATCCGGTCATTCTCCACCATCTTTGGGGGTGTTTCCCACGTTGATTTCGGGGCTTCCAGTCCATATTCTTCATATTCAACAGGAATATATATATATATATATATATATTTGTTTTGATGAAGAAAGTTGCTTAAAAGCTGTGCATCACATTTTTACTCCCGAACAGGGGCAGAGCTATTGCAAACAACTTTTTATTTAGTTTCATCCCCACAGCATGATGCTGCCATCACCATGTTTTATAGTGGGGATGGTTTGTTCAGGGCATTTGTGTTCCATCACAAATCGTTAGCCACACTGTAAAGTGGATTGGCAAACTTCTTGTAGTGTAATTCAATGTTTACTTTTACTTGTAATCTGGTATTTTCAGAAAGTGAACTATTTTGGAACAGGGTGGTGAGGAAATACATGAAAAAACACTTAAGCCTGTTTTCATAAATTGTTTCGTCACTGTGCTGATTCGGTGTAGAATTTTGCAGCCTTTGTTCCCAATACAAAATGGTGCAAGTGAAAGCCTGTGATGGCCAAACCCATGGCCACACTCTGAAGTGGGTAACTCTTTTTATGCAGAATGAATTTTCTCATACAAACACAACACTTTAGTTTCAATTAAAATATTTATTAGTTGATTTGGATACATATGTTCTATTTGTTAGCGCGCACATTTGGTTAGCATATGTATTTATGTCAACATAAAGTTAATTCTGTTTGCTTACGATCAACTAATGTTTTTTTTTTTTTCTTGCTGGTACTTACATGTCATGGAGTTGCCAGACAAAAGATGGGGCGAGGGCTCAGCAGGCTTATATGCTGATTGGACTGCATCACTGGTTCTTGCTAGCAGGGGGAATTTGTAGTTTCTTTGTTTAGTTAAGTTTTTGTATTCAAGTAAGTATTAGCATTTAAAGTTTAATATTTTTGTTTTTGGGTGTTTAGTTTAGTTAAACTTAGCCGTACTGTTATTTGTTAGTAATTGTATTCTGTTTAGTTTACCGTACCGTGTCTCAATTGGTCTGATCAGTTATGTTTGTGCAGCCAGTTTGTGTGCATTTTTGCCTGAGTTCAGTTTTGCTTTTTTGACCTCTTTTATGAGCTCAGACTATCTTTTTGTCATTTATAAATTTTTGGGTTAAAATAAAAAAAAAGAAAAGATAAACTTCTAATAGTTCCTATGACTCCTCCTGTTTTTAACTTGGTCCATCACAAAGCTGTTTCTTTGGCGATTACTGAGTTAGTACACCGTGTTTGAGTTCTTGTAGTAAAGAAGAAACTGCCTAATAAAATCAATTCCAGATTCAATTTGCCTTCTAGTATCGCTATGTCCCATGACACGGAGTCATTATTTGTATCAAAAAAGAAGAACAGAGGAGACAAACGATCAACAGTTTGGCAGAGTTTTTTTCTTGTATTTATTTTTCAAAGCAGGTAATTAGGCCCAGCATCACAGCCATTTAACTAAGTCTGTTCTCCAAATTGATTCGGACTACAGCGCTGGACCTCGCAGACACGGCGCATTTAGTTATGCAAATGCTTATCTCTCCGTGTGATTGGTTAATTAACCTGCAATGCAGATAGTCCCAGCAATGCGTAGTGGCTGTTTGATGGCTAAATTGTGGGTCAATTGGGTTTTTAACATTTCCAAACCAGACTTAGTGACGTGTCTTTTGTTCCTCTGAGTCTGTGCAGCTTTTCACAGTTTAATAACTCCTTCCATGGGTCCCCATGAGGTTAATGTGTTTAAACTCACTGTAATTGAGCTTTTGACCTGCCTTTCATGGTTTCTGTTAAAAAAGGAAATCATCATATTATATCATGTTTTATACCCCTTGATTGTTATTATCCACCATCCTTTCTCATCCTTTCTCATCGCTCTGCCCCAAACTGTCTATCCTGTCCATCCTTCTTGCCTGAGTTATAAGCATTCACACAGGAAGTCCTTTATAATGTTATTGGAGTGACAATAATGCATTTGCAGACCATTTTCCTCTGCTGTCTTTTGCCTTTGGGGGCAATATTTTTGTTTCTCCCCTTACCAACCACAGATAGTACGCAAAAAGTGTGACAGCAGACTTGAGCTACCTAACATAAGATTTAATATTCAATTGCAAATTAGCCAATTTCAACAATTTCGTCCCCTCTATTAAGGGAACGAAAATGGAGGGAGGAGCCATTCAGCTATTAGCTCCATGTCTGCTTCCTGTTCACTGAGCAATTCACATTTTGTTATTTAATGGGTATCATTCTGCATGATATACAGAAACAACACTTGACACAACACACTGAGCTTTTTTTCTTTCACAATCCCACAACCAATAGACTGATGCATCATGACAAAATGACACATTCTTGTCGTCGAGATAACCACTGCATGAGGCTGATATATATTGGTAAAGAAATGTGCCAAACATATCCTATCCAGTTGACTTCATTGGGTGCAGAGAGATAATGTGTGCAAAAGAGGCAATATAATTTCAACAATTTGAGTATAAATACCCCTTAAATTTTTTCATATTTTGGTGTCTTGTAATCACAAATTTAAAAACGAGATATATTGACCCATTATCTCCGGTAATTCTGATATTGATTTGTTTCAATAGTCTTTGAATGATCTATAATAAATCATCCTTGGGTAATTTTGAGGATTGTCAGAGAACATACAGCACACACGTAAAATGCTAAGTGTGGCAGAAAGTAACACCCAGGACACACTGTCCCCTACTATGAATCATGGGATGATTTTGTCTGTTAAGGACGGACAATCAAATATAGGTGAAGAGAAGATGAATGGAGCAAAATACAGGCCTCCAAAATACTTGATATGTTGGCATAGAATCACTCCTTAGCAGAAAAATTAAACATGCAATCAGAGCTACAACTAACTGGTTTATTCATTCTTGTCATAGGAAGTCATAGACTTAAAGCTAATTGTAATCTATGACAACTTTTAAATATTGCTGATCACAAAGACATAGCTTCTAATCTGACTGAAGTTGAGCTATCTTGCAAAGAAAGATTTGCAAAAATTTCAAGTCTCTAAAGTGCAAATCCAACACAGCAAAAGGCAGCTGTACAAAGTGTTAACAGAAAGAGGGCTTAAGTACAAATGTTCCCCACACATTTAAGATGTATATATTTTTTAAAAATGAAAAGCTTGTAGAATTTTCCTTTAGCTTCGTAGTTATGCTCAGTTTTGAGTTGGCATATTTTAAAAAAATATGTTTGCAATGTAATAAAATGTGAAAAGTCCATCTGTTTTTGCTGTTGTTGCAGGTGATCCTGATTTTGACTAAGCTGTATGACTTAACCATGGGGACCGTAACCGAGAGCTCGCTCTGGAGGTAGGCTTTCTTAAATTTAATCAGAGCTGTTTTATTTTTCAGTATAACCATATACGGGTTAGGGCACCAGGCTTAAAAAAAGAAACAAACAAACAAACAAACAAAAAACAATAAGAATAATATATTCATGGAGAGCATAGCATACTGTAAGTATGATTTATAGTGCTCTCCCTCTCTAGGATATGAACAATCAAGTTGCAGTGGAAGCCACGGTGAAGTATGTTTTAATAAAGCGTTCTGAAGTGGTTAAGATTGAACCATCCTCCTTTCTGCTTCCTGCAGCCCCATAAATAAGTTGAGTGAGACTGCAGGAGGCCTTTAGAGAAGACACTACCTTCTGTCCATCATCAGCAGAAAAACTTTTTTGAAAGCCTGTTTCTGAAAGATAAACCAGATGACTGATCTGAGAGCTTCACTGTTTGTATCTGTGGTGCTTTTCCTCTGACCTAGAAACTTTCTGATTGACTTTTTGATTGATAGTCATCTGTAACCTTTTGTTTCAGCAGCAATTGACATGCAATCGCTGCTATATAGCCATAGCAATTTCATTCCGAATGTATTAAAGGGTGAGTTACAGTGCCCTGTCAGGTCATAAATAAGAATAGAATTCATTAAGGATTATACCACAAAGCCCAATACTGTCTCAGATATGCCTGCTCTCACCTCTCTACAAGCCTGCAGAGAATTCATTTCTTTCTGAAATACGCATGAAAAAAAAGACCATCAGTCCGGCAAGCAAGAGCCTTGAATTAATATCTGTTTCTCCAGAGGCATATCTGCACCCACTCTACTTACTCCCTTTGAAATTCCATATTGTATGTAGGAGGTATTTCATCATCAAGGTGGTTCCTTTAACAATGGCCCACAAGCAAATTAGAGTACTCGAGGGGTCCATGGAGATCTCTTAGTAGTGGCATTAGAAAAGCAGTGATCTCCATGTTGTGAAAAGAAAAGAGTAAATGATTTCCCTGACAACACCATAAATGATTTATGTCTACAGCTTCTGGGCCTCTGCTTGTGGCAAAAAGCAGCATGCAGATCAATGGGTGATATGCACGAGCTGGCGAAACACACCTCGATTCCCATTATGTTTCCAAATGAAGCCTCACATTGTAATCACATCGTTTAAGAGCTCCTCAGTCAGAAACAGACAAGGAGCACTTAACGCTTAAATACAAATGTTTTTACTGGTCGCCGTTTGTGCAAACAAATCCCAACAGGAACAGTTCAAGTTAATGCACAGACGATGATAGCAGACAGTGGGTTTCCCATCCAATTATGCAGCGAAATTACATTTGGAGCCACCCAGGTAGAACTGAGAACATGGATTGGCCGTTTGTGGAGAGAAGAAATAGGAAGCCATGAGTGACAAAGCACATTTGCCCTTGTCACTGGATTCACCTTGGTAAAGTGCAGGCATCTTTAAACACTATTTCATTCAAACACAGATATTTTAATTAAGGCCAACAACTGGCTCGTTTCTGCATTCACATATTATGTTCTCCTAAAAGATAAACAGTGAAAAGAGGAAACAAACAATCTGAATTAGCTGAATTTTGAGGTGATGCAGTAATAATTTGAGATAAATACTTCACACAGAGATCCATTCAATAAAATGTTATATTTTTGAAAGGTTTATTTATTTTGCTACATAAATTTATTAAGTGAAACACATAACATAGATTCATTATATACACTGATGTTTTTAAGCCTCTGGTTATGTTATTTATGACTTTCCTTTTGCAGCTCATAAAAATGTAACATTTAGGAATTAAATATTACATAAGTCAGATAAAAACATTTTTAATGTGGCCTTGATAAAAAAGCTTAATATCTGCTTAAATATTTATTTTCCAGCTGGTACTGGTAATTTGACAAGCAATCCTCATTGCACATTTTCATTTATTGAATATAACTCTGTGAAGAAATTTAATAGAAAAATGTACAACTACAAAGGCGACCTTAACACATTGCTAAAATTCTGCTTTATTCAAGGCTTCATTTTCAATGCAGAAAACTGAAATCATTTAAATCTTTTGGGATTCTTAGTTTTTTGCATTGTCAGAGGATAAAGAACTGGTGGTGTTATCTACTATGGCACAGTGTTAAAAGACATATTTTTTTTTTTACAGATGCTAAACAAGTTAAATGCTTTTACATAATAAGAATATCCAACATTCTGGAAGCCTAGTTGTGATTGTTTGAAATCAATTTTATGGTTAGATTTTAATTTCTTAATGTTCTTCGCTAGCTGTTTTGTACAGTATAGTCCACATTTCTTTTCAGTTTGCCCGAAGGTCTTCAAAAGGATTTATTTTGGAGGACTGGTTAATTTTGTGTCTGGGAAACAATTTATGTGTTGATTTGTTAGAAATCATTATCCTACTCTAAGACCCAGTTGACAACCCATTTCCAGTTTCCTATCAGAAGACACCAGGTGTTTGTGCAAAATTTGTTAGTGTTTCAAAGAGTTGATGAGGCTATTTACTCAAAGAAGGACTTCAAAAAAATCTTTGGAAAAGCAACCAGCACACACCATCATAAATCAAAACTGTGTTTTTAAAAACTGAGATTATGTTGCTAAAATAAGAACGGGTTTTCACATGTCTTTAAGAAGGGTGGCAGAACATGTGGAGAGCGTGGGGTATTCTTGCTCTTGCATATTCATGTCACTTCAGAATGGCCTAATTGTTCGAAAACAGTCATGCTAATCAGGTTTACTGTTGTACCATTTTTCCAGGCACTTGGAGATAATTTTAAGTAATGCCTTAATTGGGTGCGGATGTGACGGAAACTTAAATCATATCTGGATGAAAACAACTTTCATCTGAAATGCATTAGCGTTAGGAAAGTTGAACTTTTGCTTTTAATACGTAACACAAACCAAGAGTCTCTATCTGGAAGCATTACGTCAAAATTCTGGGAAAGACACAGGCAACCATAAGGGGCATATTGATCGAACAAAGTAACAAATGATTTGACTACAATTGTTTTCCTTCCATATATGAGACAATTCACAGTACAAACAAGACAAACCATGACAATCCCCAACAACAGCAACAGAAGTGAATAAATGTTAAACTACAGTAGTATCTGTCAAATCTGTTTTACACCTTAAAGCAACATGTTGCCTGAATGTCAGAAAATCAATCTCTAATTGCATGTAAAGTTCTGGAGAAATGTTCTTGTTAAGAAGAAAATGATTTACAGTTAACAGGCTAAGTATGGTAAACCTGGATAGTTCTCTAATGGATGTAATTTTTTTTTATTGTTATGCAATGTTGTTTCTGTTCAGATCCACTGATTATGGCAGCACCTATACCAAACTCAATGATAAAGTGACCTCGAGGACAGTTTTAAGCTACCTGTATGTCTGTCCTACCAACAAGCAAAAGGTCAGCTTTTTCCTTCGACTTTTACTTCTGTCAGATGTTCCACAAGTCATTCTCAATAAATTAGAATATCATTAAATAGTTAAATTATTTTGGCATCTTCATCCAAGAAGTGATGATCATTTATGTAACTTTACATTTTTGCCACATTATTTCAAGTATTTGTTTCTGATAATTTTGTTGAACACACAATATTCAGTTTCTCAGAAAATTTAGAAACCCTTGGAAATAGATTTATGCTGCAGAAATATTGCTGATTTAACAGTTGTCCAGCGAACGGTTATTAATGCTCTCCATAAGAAGGGTAAGCCACAAAAGGTCACTGCTAAAGAAGCTGGCTGCTCACAGAGTGCTATATCCAAGTATATTTATAGAAAGTTAAGTTGAGGGAAAATAGTGTTAGAAAACTGTGCACAAATTACAGGCATTACTGCAGCCTTGAGATGATTGTCAAGCAGAGCTCAGTGAAAAGTTTTGGGAACATTTCCGAACTGGAGCGAGTGCAGGTGAGTCAGTTTTCACTTTGACATTAAAGGGTTTTGGTGAAAACAACAACATTTTGTTGATCATGATTGATTTGTAAAAAGGGTAAAACATCCAAGGGGGTGAGAAATTTTTACAGGCACTGTAATTTTCTGAGAAATTGAATTTTTGGTTTTCAATAACACTAATTATCAAAATGAACGTAAATAAACACTTGTCATATAGTACTTTATAATTAAAACATGATTGACTTGCACAATTACTTTTTAATTACAGAAGAATATATTTATAGTGATATCCTAACTTATTGAGATGCTCTTGTACAATATCTTTTTTCCAAGTTTTGCTCAACCAATATGTCTGATGCTCTTTTACCCTTTTCTAATGCTTTACCCCTCGCTCGGCTTCCCGCACCATAGATATTGATGCTTAGTGACCCAGAGGTAGAGAGCGCTGTACTCATCAGCTCAGATGAAGGGGCAAGCTTTGAGAAGTTTCCCATTAACTTCAACGTCCTCAGCCTCCTCTTCCACCCTGCACAGGAGAACTGGATTCTGGCTTACAGTCATGACTACAAGGTACTGGAGAAAAAAAATTCACAATGAAATGTTGTTTTTATTCTCACGTGTTGCTCATTATCATCAGCCTACTTTTAATGCGTGAAACAGTGGATCGAAATGTTGTTTTGCAGCTCTACAGCTCAATGGACTTTGGAAAGAAATGGCAGCTTGTCCATGAAAACGTGATGCCAGGCAGATTCTACTGGTATGACTTCCTGTTTTGTCCTGTAATTGATCACTAACATGGTTATGAAGTTGATTGTAAACAGATGAATCCAGTGATCTATGTCAAAAAAAAACCCTTACCTTCACAGGAGTCAAGCCCAAAACTGATTACAAACCTGTCACGTAGGGCTGATATAATATTGTGCCGTCTTCTCTGGAGCACAAACACAGCATGCTGTTTTTGTTGTTGCTGCCGTTTAGACGTCTTTTTACTGCGCAGGCACAAGGCAGTGAATATTGATGAGTCCGTTTAGCGGGTTGGTCATGGTAAGAGTCCAGCCAACTGTGTTCTTGTTTTTATTCAAAAAAGAAAGGAGGTTGTTTGGAGGACTCACTCTCCACATGCGTGAACAGTCAGATGTTTCATAAATTAGTTGAGCATGGTGGGTATGGCACAGCCCGAAACAATGCATTATTTATGCTCTTGAACGCTATTCATTGACGCACATTATGTCAAAAAGTTATTTTTCAAATCTGTTGCAGCTGCCTGCAATTTCATAAGAATGCCCATTTGCCGTGGTTGGTATTTATGGGAGCAGTGGACGTTTTGTCACCTCCCTTCTCTTGTTGTTGCCCCTGTTTGGCGCTTCGGTAAATTGAGATTAGTTGCCACCGCTGGAGCTAATTTTACCCTGAGTGATTTACAGGAGATAAAATTATATTGTTAGGGGTTTCTGAGAACAACAATGTCCATCTAATGCTGCTATGATCAACAAAGCTTTATGTTCTTTTCTTCTAATTCTCATTTATCCTTCTCGTATCCACCAAACCCTATTTCTGTTCCCTTCCATTTCCTTCTGCTCTTCACATTCTCTCAAGGGCGGTAATGGGGCTGGACAGAGAATCAGATGTGGTCCACATCGAGACGCGCATCGCAAAAGGCCGTGAGTGCTGCACTTCAGTTCGCTGCTGTAGCAGGACCCGCAGGACCCCTTTGCCTCTCATTTAGAGAGAGGTCACGGGCAAGATGAGACCTGTTCTGCTGCTCAGATTGGTCCCTGAAGTCTCGTAGAGCTGAATAGGTGTCTTCTGAAAAAAAAAAGAAAAGCTCAGAGATTTAGCAGGTTGATAGATGTTTCCTCTTCTTAATCTATCCCCCGTGTTTCATCGGCTAAAGCTGAGCTCCTCTGTTTCTAAACATTGTTGCATATTTTGTCAAACCAATTAGAGGGAGTTTCCTGCCTCAGAGAAATATGCATAGTATTTCTGAGGGGAACAAATGGGGAGTCGAATTAGCATACAAACTCCTCTTGTCGTACACAATAACATCCCAAACTGTTTGTGATATTCCTGGCAAACACTGAATATACACGCCTGGTCAGAACTTCAGAATTTCAAGAACATAATTCAGAATATATTTAGATATAAGTGCAAATATAAATATAATATAAATAATTTTTTTATAAAAATTTTCTTTAAAAGTGTAGTTGGACCACTGACATCTTGAGATTTGTGGTAATGCAGCAGCAGACAAACACCATGTTTTCTACATACAACGTGAAAATGTTACACAAATAATGCGTAAAATGGTGAAAATGAATTGCACAGAATCTGTGTACCCCCTAATACCACACATCAAAAAATGTCTTACCTCAAAATACCATCTTAGAAGGAAAAATGCAGAGATTCGGATGGATTAGACATGTGGCAAAGAGATTCATGGTCTGCAAAATTCCATATTAATGTGCAAGATCTATTCCTCCTAATTGATTTTATGTACATATTCACCCACTCAATATCAGTTATTAAAAACCAGTACACAAAACAATCTTTGGCCTTTGAGATATTTTATTGCTGCAATCACTTTATTTGAAAATGAAGCTCATGTGTCTGTTCTCTAACACCAAAAAACATTGATGCACATTGTCTTAGTTGTTAATATATTGAGTGTTTCCTTTTCAGTTCATGTAACAGCAAGGGAAAAGAAAATCTGTTTTTGCTCTGTTTTCTTACCTGTATGTGCTGATGTGTCTCAGAGGAGAAAAATACATTTCCATTGATGATGTCTGTGGTGTCACAGAACAGCAATCAGGGAAAACAAAATGGCTTGTTCAATAAGGCATATCCACACAGACACAACAAAAAACAAAAAATATTTATGATCAATTTGTTCAGGTGTTATTCTCCCATTAAGAACTCCCCTGCTTCACAATACATAAGCAAAGAAAGAGCACGAGTCAACATGAAGGGTAATGCATCGAAATACTCTTAAGTGGGGTCAAAATATTTTTTAGATAACCTATAAGTCTGGTTGATATGGTTGAAAAATGCATCACAATATCAGCATTTCTTATCAGTCGGCATTGATAATTATTGATTACCTTTTTGCTTTATATATCCAAAGTACTGCCAAGCTAGTGACATGACTTTCCTCTTTTATCTTCAATTTCCTCTAGGATTTCTCCTTCAACTCCACCCTTTTATTTATTCTTAATCAGTTACTGAGGACCTCACCTGTACTATGTGTATTCTGTGAACTGCGCAGACTATAAGTGCTGTCTGCAGACAGTTGTAATTTCAGTCAAGCGTACCGATTATCTGTAATGACAGATTCTTTCATTTACCACAATGGATACCTTCAAGTTCAGTGAGCTAGGTGAATGGTCCATCAGGTAAGCCACCGCACAAATGCCAGTGCTGCAGAGAGCGGCAGTCATGCTACACCTCATTGTGACTGGTTGCTCTCAAAATGATCAAATCGGTATGCAAAATACTGCTTCCTGTCGAACAGTTTTCTGTGTCAGTCTGAGTAGGAATAAAGTCATAAAAGCAGACCTTTTTTCGGAAGTGTCCAGCTTTTGCTTTGAGTCCTGCCTGAGTCTAGCTTGAGGATGTACAGACCTCTGAGGAGTGAAGTGTGTTGGGAGCAACATGAAACTAAGACTGGCCCTGCATGAGTTAAATCTGCTGCACTGCGCAGAGATGCGCAACAAACTGGAGATTTAATTCATTGCTGCTAGTGTGGCCTTAGTAGCTCTTCCGTTTTGTGTTGAGTTTTTAACAAGGGGATACAGAAACTATTTTGGGTGGTCCAGTTTGAGTTTCTCAGATCTCCTTGCAGCTGCACACATTAACTCTGTCTGACGAAGTGGACAAAGATTTGATATGGTTTTATGCTTTGTCACTGGAAAAATAATACTAAAATTAATAATAAAATAATATAAAGCCAGCGTGATGCGTGACTATGCAAAAGCTCCTCACCGGGTAGAACCTACATGATGAGATTAGCGCTGGTTCGTTAACCACTAACACTCCGACCAACAGGGACAACATATATAAATTTTATCAGCGCTGACAGAACTGGGCGCTGGGCAGAAAAGCTGCACAAAATTCTTTGTCCACAAATATAAATCATTCTCACTACTCGCTCAACCTCTGAAGCCATTCCTGCGGTTCACCAGTGCTAACGCGGTGGAGTTTAAACTTCTACCTTGATTAAAAAGTCTGGAAAGAAACATAATTCCTCACAGAGGGTTGATGTAAATATCCATACAGTAAATGTAAATATCCATACAGTAAATATCAGCATGTGTCCTGTTTGAGTGAAAGGAGGTGCGTGGGGTCTGCGCAGAGGTACACTTATGACATCCAACTGCACTAGGCAACGCGCAGAGGCGCCAGCGGTCTGATTGGTCCGGCTTTAAATGCATAAACTATAAGACTATCTTCTATAAACATATCTTTTAGGAATAAATCTGCTCTGCCAGTGAAATACTCAGAGAAACAGAGACGATTGGAATCCGGCTTAAAAAAAAATAGCAATTTTTTATTTATTGTTTTCCTAAAAACATAAACAAGAAAGGCTTAGCCTGGCGATGGGGTTTGAAAAGCATGGTGGCCGCCAGGCCTATATTATAGTGGGGAAAACCCTGGTATGTTAAGCGACATGTTGTTGCTAGCGTAGCAAAGATTAAGTGAATTTGTTGACGTACCAACCTTGTTTAGCTGGCCGTTTAGCTGCCTACATCCCCAGAATGGCATGTGGTTCTGCACCATAGTTCAGTGAAATGATAATAATACCTCTAATAATATCGATCATGTATTTTTTATGATAGATATCGTTGTAGTTTTATGTCCAGTTAATGACCAAAGGATGCACAAAACAACTCCAAAACAACTTTTACTAAATTTTCTAATCATTGTTTATAGCTTAACTTTCAATCTCACATCTTGCATATTTTTTAACTTTTTCTCATAATCTATACAGAGCTCATTTCTAAACATTTATGAGAATATTTTTAATATTTGGCACATGTCAGCCAGCTACTGCCTGGAATAGCATTAGTAGTAATACACCAAATTAGAAAAAAGTAGGACTGAACTCAAATTGGATGAATTTATGAGCTAGTAAATTTAGAGTGGATAAAAATCATAGTACTGCCTAGAACCTCCAATGCATACAAAGTAGAGTCTAAATGTGAATGGTATTAATTTACTTCTTATTGATTTCCTTTTGCCCCCATTCAGGAGCTCAGTATGTGAAGTGCAGAGCCCAGAAATGCACAGAGGGCGACAGACAGTACCTCTTTCCTGGACACGTAGACACCAACTCTCTCGTTGTGCAGGACGAATATGTTTTCACCCAGGTTTGCATTGCAGCAGATTACTTGTCCTCGATCTCAATAGTTGCCTTCATCATTTTATTTAAAGGTTACTGCCTTGGTGAACTTTGATTTCTTTTTACCTACTTCTTTGTTTTTATTTTTGCTCCCTTGTGCAGCCAATTTACGCTTTTCCATCAAACCCCACATAATGGCTTTTCCCAACACACCTGTTCCCCGCCGGCCCAATATGTGTTTTGATTACATTTTTTTTTTTTTTTTTTTTTTTTTTTTCCTCGTTCATGTCAGGGCACGCTTAGGAGTTTCAGTTTCTGCACAGACATAATCCAATCCATACCTGGAAAAATATCTTTGTTCTCCATGAGCACATGGTGAAGGAATAATGAAAAGACAGGTCGCCGTTCTTATTATCATTCCCTCTGACTTTGACTCCAATTAGACAACCACAGTCAGGGTCATTATTAGAAATTTAATTTTCCAATGTCCTCCACTGTCATTGATTTCCTTCCACTGGTGAGTAATTTTCTATCACGGTGGTCGGACTTAATGCATTTGGTCAACCTTATTTGACTCTGGGTAAGTTTCAGTGAAAGCTGTTCATATTGGCTGTGTGTTTTCATTGCACATGAAAAATTCCTTAACGGTTGGTATTTATTCCTATGCAATCAAAGATTTTATCATTTGACGTGTTGCTACAGACCTAACTGAAACTGAGAAGCGGTGAAAGAAATCACGGCATAAACTGTGATTCAATAAAATTCTGAAATTGCATTTAGCTGAGGTGAGATTGACCACTGAGACGGAGGCAGACGCAGGGAAGATGCTGGTGAATATAACTGGACAATCAGGGAGAGAGTGTCTGCACGGAGCTGCGGTGGCACAGATGACTTTCTTGTGACTTTCATTGCTTGGGGCAGTTGGATTTAACTTGACAAAGAGTAATGAGGTTATCGATTGGGGTACAACAAAATAAGCCGTCTTCAACACCTCCAAACTCTCTTGGGAGGGGAGGAACAGCCAAGTGCAACATCCTCAAAAATGTGGCCTGGGAAAATGCAGCTCATTGATTTTCGATAGATTATTCCATTAGAGTCCTAATGTAGTGTGTTCGGGGACAAACACCATCTTTCTAGTTGATTAGAAAATAAGCAATCAAGTACTGTTGGCCTGCATGTGGATGGGAACAGCGGTAGCACGTTAAGATATTGAAGATGTGCTGTAGATAAAACCAACTCAATTTTGGACGGCTCGTTATTTTAGAAAAATCAAGGTGGTAATATTAATTTCTGTTTTGCTTGTAATTTTTTTCCCCCTTTCCCAGCCTTCAACGCTGCGGCGAGCCGCATACACATGCAATTGTTTTATCAAATCAGTCATTCATTCTGAATTAATTTGCTTCCTTCAGGAGATGTTTCGTTTCACAACAGTTACCTTGCAGATAAACAATTCTCTGTAATTGTCTGGAATTTCAGGTGCATTAAGATTTTTTGATAATTATCAATTGTCTCATGTAATCAGGAAGCATTCTTAACATCTAAATTTAACTGTGCAGCATAAAGACAACTATGAACATGCAACAATTGTCATAAAAATTACCATCACAACTCTGAAGATAACTTGATTTAGCTGTTTGGAAATACAAAAGGAGACAAGTAAACTGTTCAAGACAACAAGAAAAAAATTAAACAGTTGGGCAATTGATTGCAAGAGTTAAAACACCTTTCCAGGTGAAAAATAGAAAACTTACAAAAACAGGAAAAGGGTACCAAGCCGGTACCAAGACACAGGCAGGTAACAGACATAATTATGGGAGGATCCAGTAATGAACAATGGGAACCTATACTCAGGCAGTGGTGGAAATGACAAAACAATCAAAAGGTCTATTAAGAGCTGAATGGAGAACAGTTGAGCTGAGGAAGAATGCAAGCTGAGGAGAATCAGGTGACAGTACACAGCTGTGGAAGGGAGCAAGCTGCCTGGCTGAGGAAAAGTGGAGAACTGAGACTTAATGAAACTATATAAAGGGACTTGTCTTGTCCCACAGAACAAACTTCCAAATCCCAGGGAACAGAACACAATAATGACAAAACTAAATTCAAAGGAAATGAATATGAAGGAAGACCTTTAAAGCAATAATAATGAAAGTAAAAATATGGCAAGACCTGATTGGCAATAATTAAGAACACAAACATAAAGATAAAAGTAAGTGCTCAAAGCACAAATAAAATCTAAAACTCAACACCCAAGGATCATAACAATTTTAGGTTAATAAGAGTGTCAATAGTGCTCTTTTGATTATTTATTTTATTTTATTTTTTGCATTGTCAAGCAGCTGAATTTGTCTTTATTGGTTTTTTTTGTAAGCATAACAGATGATTTTAAACTAAGTCACTGGTGGCATGCAACAGCAGGTGGAGGAGGGGTAATGTAAAGCTGCTTTGTGAGCAGCTTTACTACATTACTCTACCGAATAGAGTAATGGAGTTACTCTATTTGGTAACTCCATTACCGAGTAGAGTTATAAACTAAATGCTGTCCAAATAAGTAATTGTAATTTGCTACGTTAAAATGTTCATCTTCCTTTTTTCTATCACACGTTTAATCCATTTATCCTCCCATTTAAAGATGCTTTCTCTTACAAGAATTGTTACATAATGTTTCTGACAGTTTCTTTCCTACAAAGGTAACCAAGTCAGGACGAGCCAGTTACTTTGTCTCCTACATGAGGGAATCCTTCAGGCAGATGAAATTACCAAAGTACTGTTTGCCAAAGGTAAGCAAAAGATTTCCTCTTTTCCTTTTTAGTCACAATTCTAACCTTCACTTGTAGAGGACAAAACCATGCAACACATTTATGAAGAAATGTCACATTTGAAACAAGCTGGTGACTTCTTTCTGGAGTCGGTTTGATGTTTTTCCATTTGTGTCTGTTATTCTCTGTCTGTCTGTCTGTGCCTGCTTTTCCACTGCTACAGGACATGCATATTATCAGCACAGATGAGAAGCAGGTATTTGCTGCTGTCCAGGAGTGGAACCAGAACAACACTTACAGCCTGTATATCTCAGACTCCCCCGGCGTCTACTTTATCCTTTCATTAGAGAATCTGAGGACCAGCAGAGGGCCTGCTGGTAACCTACTGGTTGACTTTTACAAGGTTTGTCGTCAGCTTTGTTCAAGGACTGCTGCTGCTCCTTTGCCTACAGTTTGTCATTCAGTCATCACACAATTATAACCATCCATCCATCCATTATCTTACACAGTGGGGTCGTGAGGGTCGCTGGTTCCTATCTCCAGTGGTCAATGGGCAAAAGGCCAATTATAACTAACAAATTGATTATCATTTACTTATTTATTTATTAAGCTATTGATATCCTAGTCCTTTTTTCCAACACAGATTGGAATATATATATATTTTTTATATTTTTACTCTAGATTACAGATTGTATTGTATGCATTGTCCATACCAGTCAAGGGGTAAAATACAAGAAATTTTACTCCTTTCTTACTCTGTAGAAGTATTATTTGCCCTTAAATTTTTCTTGTTGTAATGTCATGATTTTCATTAAGAATTTCTGTGCCTCTCCCAACTGAATTAGGTCACTAGCCACTTGAGAACTGCCACCTACATTAGCCTGGGAGGCATTTTTTATGAGGTTAGAGCCGACCGCAGGAATAAATCAGGCGTTGTGGCAAAAACCGACAGCCTGCCAAATACTGATCGGGTGATACCGGGTGCGTAGGATTGCGTTACAGGAGTGCATTCAGCCTGCTTGAGTGTCTCGTCGAGTTGTTCCTAATGTCTTTCTCGATCGTTTAGATGTTTTAGGTAAATTATGTTAACACCATTAAAACACATTTAGCTGTATGCCCAAAGTCACAGCAAAGGTTCGGCTTGTTTATCCTTTTCTTTCCCTAAAATTTGGGATGTTCTCCCTGTGAGAGTGTCATTCATGTGTATGGTCAACTCATTTGTCAGAAATATCTGCCCATTCAACTTTCTAATGTGCATAGTAATCAGAGTGTTGTTTTTATGATGCTTGTACATGAAATCAGTTGACAAACATGATGCTTATCAAAGCCAACAAAGCAAAACAAAACCCCTGAAAAAGTCACGCAGAAAAATTTGCTTTGAATGTTTTGTTTTGTTTAACAGAGGATATTTTGAATTCAATATTCAAAATGCATTTTGCAACTGCTAAACGTTTTTCTTACATTACTTTTTGCTGATCCTTGCAGGTTGAGGGCATAAACGGAATGTATCTTGCCAACAAAATAGTGGACAATCATATTAAGACTTTCATCACATACAACAAGGGACAGACATGGGCTCTGCTGCCAGCGCCAACAATAGATGTGTCAGGAAAAAACCTTCACTGCATTTTGGTAAGTTTGAGCCTTTTAGACCAGAGTGTATGGATGCTGCCGTTCATGTAAAATCATGGCACATATAGTTCATCAAATGTTTTGACCTAATCAGTTATGTTTAGGATAAAATTTTTTTATTGCAAGGCCAGGTGCCAGCTTTAACATTAGCATTCGGCTGCTAAATGGATGACGAAAATATTCCTATTATCGGTGTAAGGCACTGAGTGTCAGCGCGTTTAGTTTCTGAGGTCCTGACTTTCCATTAACCTCTGTGATTTCAATTTACTACCTGTAGTCACGTTGGACTAATGAATGTTAGATTACACAGAATTACATTAAGGGCCTGTGTTGTTATTCAGTCAGTATTATGGAATCTAATCCAGCCAGTCTGTCCTGCAGAGAGAGAAAATGTATATTATTCAGTTAATAGCAGGTTGCATTTGTTCTGTGTGCTGCACAAATGACCACTCTGCTCCTGTCTGCTTCTCACCGCCCCCCACACAGCAGCTTCAGCTCTTTGAAAGGCTCTATTGATGTTTTTCAGTTTGCTTCAGTCAGGAAGATGAGTGAAATGATTCAAATCAATTTTGCCAGTTTTATCAGTGCATCTTGGGGAATTTTAATTACATGCCTTGTTTGCTTTGGAATGAAACAATTCGAATGCCCTCTGTGTCCTCTCAGCTATTTCCTGTTTTTATTCTGGGAGAGGAGATGGGGGGGATCAGAGTATCTTTGTTTTATAAATGGTCTCTGAAAATGTTAGCACTTTTCTCTCACTGAGAAGAATCAGAAAAAAGGAGAGCTAATTACAGCCGCCTCGGTTAAGATCTTGATACATGGTGTCTCAGCTCACCCGTGTGCTGTGTTTTGTTGTTGACAGCCATTTTGCTCGTTGCATCTCCATCTGGAGATGTCAGAGAATCCCTACACATCTGGGCCTATCACCAGCAAAAAGTCGGTCCCAGGAATTATTGTGGCCACAGGTACAGTTGTTTGAAAATAATACAAAAAAAAAAATAGATGTGCATTTGAAAGCAGCGAGACTTCACAAATTCTTTCTTTTCCCCTCAGATGAGGACATTGCTGCTGTGCAACAGCAGAAATGTTCAAAATAAATTGCACATTGTCCCCTTTCTGTCACTGGAATCAGATACAGAAACTTCGGCTCCTGAATGGTATTTTTTTTGCGGTGAAATGATTTGGTTGCACTAAGACATAAGTTTGTCCTCCCAAACTGAGACTGGAAAATGAGGACACACAAACAGCTTTGGAAAGTAATGATTTTATCAGCTGATTGTGTGCGTAGAGAAAATATGACAACGGGTCTCTGCAGCACCTTGGAAAAACATCAGTCCTCCTTTCATTGTTTTTTATTTTATCATATTATAACCAGGATATTTGATATATTTTGGTGGGGTTTTTTTGTGTTAACAATAGAAATGAGTGCATAAATGTAGTGTTGAAAAAACATATAAATAATAAATATGTGTTCAGTTCTCCTCAGATTTTGTTCAACATCCCTTTGCTGCATTTGCACTAGGGATGCACTGATTTATCTTTACCAATTTCCATAATTTTGGGAAATCAGTGATCGGCTGAGTTTTACATGTGAAGCCGATCTTAACCACCGATCTTATCTACCTTGGTAAAAGTATTTAAATCAACTGTTATCTTCTTCTAGTCAAACCTCTTTCAGCAGTGATAGAGGTTTGACTATCAGACCTTTCACAAGATTAGGTCCATATGTTTGCAGCTAACAATAGACATCTCACTGTTGGCAATTCATCTACTTTCTTGCTACATTTAGCAACATTTTAAACATTTTAGACAAAAAGAAAATGGTATCAGCCAAAATCGGAATTGGGAGGTCAGGATTTTTGATAAATCGTTAATCGATGATCGGGTAGAAAATTGCAATCAGTGCACCCGCCCCTGATTTGCACATCTAGAGACTGGAATCTTTACTAATACTATTTTTTTTGTAAAATAGCTAAACCTCGGTCAGATTGGATGAAGAGTATCCATGAATGTCAGGTTTGAAGCATTGTGAAGGATTCTGAATTTGATCCAGGTCTAAGTCATTCTAACATACCAACATGCTTGGATCTACACCTCTGAATCATAATTCTGGGTGCACTTCAGTATTGTTATCCTGCAGGAGCAGGATAACACTATTAGTATTGTTAACACTGAGAATACCTGAGACTCGGGCAGTCTCAGGTATTCTTTTTTTGTCTGACAGGTTTTCTTCCAGGATTGCCCTGTGTTTAACTTAATCTAATCTTCCCATTATCTCCGACAAAATTCCCTGTAATGCTGAAGAAAAGCATGTCCACAGCATCCTGCCACCACCATGATTTATGGTGGGGATGTTATGTTTAGACTATTAGTTTTTTCTGCATATGTAATTCTAGTCTTGGCCAAAAGGTCTTGTTTTATTCTCATCTGCTCAGTGCACTTTCTACTCATGTTTAGGATTGAATTACACACAAACTGACTCTATTTACTAATTATGTGAAGGGAATTAGTGGCACTGGGTTTTTGTGGGATAACAGAGTAGAAGGCAATGTTAACATACGAATGCCACAATTTTCAGATTTCTACAAGGAAAAATCCAAAAACAATGCATCGTTTTTATCCACTTCTCAACTCATGCACTACTTTGTAGTGTCTGTCCTTCACAGAACCCCCCCCCCAATAAAACATTTTAAAGTTTGTGGCTGCATCCATAGTGTACACTTTGTCTTTTCTGTACTCAGGAAACATTGGAAATGAGCTGTCCTCTACCAACCTTGGGATGTTTATAACATCAGACGCAGGAAATAGCTGGAGACAGGTAAGCGGCATTTATAGATTTTGTGCTAAACCGATGACGTTTTTACATCAAATGAAAAAGGAACGCTTCCCATGTCTTTTTTCCTTTTTACTGAATTCAGATTTTTGACGAAGAGTACAACATTTGGTTTCTTGACAACGGAGGAGCTTTGCTAGCAGTTCTTCATGCAGCAATGCCTATTAGACAACTATGGTAGGTATCGCATGTTGTTACAAGCAGCATACCAGAGCTAGGAAGTGTAGGGTTGAGGGTGTAGTGGAAAATTACCTGAATATAATTCTGAACTGGGTGGGGGATGCAGGGACTCTGGGGTGGGGGGTGGTGGTACAGCATATGATTACACTTAATGTTTTGAAATGCTGATGGGCCAACTTTATGTGATTATTGTATCGCCACAGTGGCTTCAGAGCTGTCATTTCCAGCAGAAGAGAGTGTGTTACAGCTTTGTACTCTTGGTTGGATATGAAGGTTTGAGTGCTTTTATGTAAATGAGAAGTGGAGCAGGATGGAAATATGAGACTCAGAATGCCCTCATAAGTCCCTCATTGTGGGAGCTTTGTAACACTATCTACTTTGATGTCCCTGCACACTACAATGCTGTCAAAAGTGATTAAGCTCAAAGAAAGGTGATTTGAAACCCCCTTAAATCTATTTCTGATGTTGAAATCTGAGTCATACCTTTCTTTCTGATGTTTTGTCACCCTCAAACATTTACCTGGGCTGAGGGACATTTGTTCCTTTGTTCAGCCGGCTGTCAAGTTAATTTTTCAAAGTGAAGAGAAGCTATTGGGCTCCATTTTTCAAACATGGCAAAAGCTAAATGACCTAAAATATTTGATCATATTTCACTTTTACTTGTTTCCCATTGTATAGTTGGTGTATGTACCCTATTTGATAACGTCTACGTGGAATAAAAAACATATTTTCCATCTTTAGAGAGATAAACAGGAGTACAGGGGTTTTAATGCACTGACAGATATTGCCTTTGTTATGCAGGATCAGTCTTGATGAAGGGAAGAAATGGGATCGCCACAGTTTCTCCTTGGTGCCTCTATATGTGGATGGAGTTTTAATGGAGCCTGAGTCTGACAATCACATTATCACGTAAGCAAAGACTAACAGGTACAGCCCAGGAGGATGTTGGGGTTTAAGATTGAGCTCTTCCGTGGGTTTAAGCAGAGATTTTTCCACAGGTGTTCCACATTAAAATGTTTCCAGCATCGTTCTGCCCTCACAGTAAAAGCACTTGTCTACCGTTTGTATTGGAGGTTTCCTGCCCTCCCATGTTAAACTTGTGCTCTGTGATGTTGGGTGGGTATGTATTATCGGTTTGGAGTCTTAGGGGTTTGGAGCTTATTCAGTGATTAAGACTCTTATGGTTCAATGCTGTAGGATTGTCTGAGTTTACCACGTTCTTTATGTGAACGATGAAGGTGAAAGTGATGATTACAGCAGACTACTGCACTGCAACAAAATCCACTTTAGTTACACTTCTTATTGCTGTGAAAAAATATCACAGCAATAAAATTTTCACAGTTGGCTTTACTCTGCCAACCCTAAAGAAAATACATATACACAACCAACTACATCCAAAACTCAACCTGACAAATAGATGGAGGCAGTCACTGGGGAATTAAATCTTGTCATAAATGCAGCTGTTTTGTTGTTTATGAACAGCATCATGAGGAACACACCAGATAATTCCTTTGGTTTCTTCTCTGGTCCGATGAGACGAAAGTTTTTAAAGTTTTAAACATTTTTCCCTCATAGAATATGTTTGGTGAAAAACTAACATTGTAGATCACCTTGAGCACGCCATCCTCACTCTCTTGCAAGGTGGTGGCAGCATTATGCTTTAGGTATGCTTTTCTACTGAAAACTGTTCATGTGTCATCATTGCCATTCTAGTAGTGCAACCGAGAATGAGAGGGAGGGTGACAGTGCTCGGACCCTCATCTGGGCTTTGATTGGTTGTTTTTGAACAAGTTTATTTACAGTGTATTATTGCAGATGGCTGGAGGACCACAGGAGATTGTTTTTTTTTTCACAGATTACCTGACTCAAATTAAAATGTATAAGCACAGATACAATTAAAAAAATATATGTAAAATATATGTTTTTTTTTTTTTTCTTTTTAGTTACCTTCTGCAACTTTGAGCCCACATTGAATTTTACTAATTAATTCCATTGATCTCATGTGATTTAATATACTTATCTTAAATGTGTGTGTTTTCATCACCTTTAAGTATTGAAGAGGTCTTTTTTACTACATAATTCAGATCTACATGTCAGACTCACAGATTTCGAAAAGTGTATTTCTACATCTTGGCATAGTTTCCTTTGGAAATCAGGAATTCCCTTTAATCTTCTTGCAGCTTTTTCGGACACTTCAGCCACCGTTCAGAGTGGCAGCTGATCAAGATTGACTACAAGGGTCTTTTTAGCAGGAGATGCATGGATGGTGACTATCAGACATGGTCCCTGCACAATAAGGTAGCAGAAATATTCTCGCATGCCTGTTCACGCATGTTCCTTGAAAAATTGTCTTCTGTTGAATTCACGCTCTAAAACAACCCAAACACAATTTTCTTTATGTGAAAAAGGAAGAGCAGTGTGTGATGGGTGAGAAGCAGAAGTATATGAAGCGGCGGCCTGGCAACCGTTGCATGTTGGCTCAAGATTATTCCAGGATCTACTCCTCAGAGCCATGTACCTGCAACGCCTATGATTTCGAATGGTGATGATTGTTTTGTTTTTTGTATTTGTCTTATTTTGTCAAGCGAGGACTGCAAAGTGCAATTTTTTAAAATGTGTTTTCCAATCAACTTATCTCCAAGCATATTTTTATTGTAACTAATTAGGCGACCTGTTGAAATTTGTAAGAGAAAAACAAAGGTATCAGCCTGAAAAATTTCCTCCTTTCATACCACATGGTACATTGCACATTGACTGCAGTGTGACTCTGATTGCAGCTTGGAACATTTAGAGTTTAGAACTTTCATCATGCTTCTCTAATTTGCATAATGTCAAATAACTTATTAGAATTCAATTAATAATGAATCATTAAATGAATTTTAAATATTTTTTATCCATCCATTTGAAATTCTCTTTGATCTTGCTTGTCTGACAATCATGTCTATAGTTAAGGTCTTAAAATATTCTATGAAGCTCTAACCGCAGAAAATTTGCCTCAGTACCAAAGCTTGTGGATTATTTTGAGTAGCAGTGTTTATCATCTCATGAAGTGATGTGTTTTCTTCTTCTTTTTTTTAAATTTTTTAAAAATTTTGGCAGTGACTATGGGTGGGAGCGCCAGGCGGATGGGAAGTGCTCTCCTGCTTTTTGGTTTAATCCAAATGGTGTGGCTAAAAGCTGCAGCTCCAGCCAAAGCTTCCTTAACAGCACAGGGTAAGTGGGCCCCAATGTTAAGTCCCTCAACAAACATTATTATTCAATCTCATCTTGTTTCACAAGCTGTATGGAATGAAAACAGAAAATTATGGCTTACCACCAGGATGGGTGAAAAGAAAAACTCAAGGGAGCTAAAAAAAAAAAAAAAAGAAAGTATTGCATCTTGTGTATCATTTTCTTTAAGAAAAATAAACAAAGCAATCAATTGCACACTTTGTAAGGGACAAATGTATGTATACCTGGAACAATTCAAGCTAAATCTCTACATTGTTGAAAGATTGCCATTGTTTTACTACAGGGGTGAAAAATAAAACCAATAGCGTGTAACTGTGGCACATTTGGTATGTGTGAAAAGTGCAGCATGCGCATCAGAGTCAGATGATGCATCTCTTCATTTTAGACGATAAGTACTGGTTGTTATTATATGATGCTTGCTTCTTTTCCACTTCATGCTTGAAAGGTATCGTAAGGTCTTGTCCAATAACTGTAAGGAGGAAGGAAGAAATGTGTACTCGCCAAAGAGGGTGGCATGTCAACCCAAACCACCCCAAGGTCTGCATCTGTCCACCAGCCACGGAGAGCTCAGTGCTGCCATTGGAAGCAATGTTACTTTCATGATCCACCTTGATAATGTGAGTCATAATTTTACATAATTTGTGTTTAAATAAATATGTAGTGGCACTTGTTGTGTAGTATAGTAGTTCTGTAAGGGATATTATACTCCTTGTCTTAAGTGCAACAGAATACCATGCATTTTTGTTGAGAGGAGCAAAATGGGGCTATGCAGGAAGTGTTTGCATGACCTGTACTATATGCCTGGTTCCAAATAGATTGACTGAAAGGAAAAGTTATGGTATGTGCATAACTTCAACTCCTTGACGGAGAAATTTTTATTTTACATTGTTCAGAGTGTTTTTTTAAGTCTTAGTTCAATAGAAAAGCAATGAAGACAAAATTGGATAAAGGTGCAGAAACAAAACAAAGAAACAAAAACATTAGAACTCATTACTAGGCATCTTCTCCCTGGGCTTCAGAATTGTTGGTTTATTTGATTGTCTGTCATATTGTATCCTGTCATCGTACTATGTATTTTAAACATGTTGAACATTAAGTCCTACCATGCCTTTTCTGTCACTTTTGATGGACCCTGAATATTGAGGCCACAGGGTTTGGATATAGAGTTCTGTTGGATAGTATGTGTATTATCATCTGAGAATAATATTAATGAGTCTCCACCAGTGGTCAAACAATTATTAGCCTACAGCAGCAAACCCCTAAACATTTCACTTTTGGTTTCAAGCGTGTAGCATCCTGATGTGAGTCAGGGATTTGGATAGCGTAGCGTAAGGCTATCATTCCATCATTTCATCTCTGTGACATTTTAGGTGCAGGTGTGTAATCTGTGGTGCTCATACTGAAGAAGCTGTGACTCCTGACTCAGCTGTCTTTCTGTGCTATTCAAAATTATCTCTACACATATATCAAAACATGTTTTTTTCAACTGAATGTGTTCATAAAAAGGTCTCTTGTCACCACCAGCAGAATGTGCAAATGCAGCAGATTTTTCCAATTTGCAAAAATTTCCATCTTAGTGTTTCAGTTTACTAATGCCCAAGTGTTCCACTGTGCTAAAGGCCTGTGTAACTTCCAAATCTCGCAATGAGCTTTTCCTTTTGAATCACAGCCATATTTATTTACAATAAAACATCTCACCAGCCATGGCAATAAGCAGTAGTTCTAGATTATTTATATTTGTACACCTATATTGTAAGGTCACATGTACTGCTCTTCACATCACACCTTCTGCACTTAAGGTCATACTTGGAATACCATATCCATGCCATGATCCACACTAATTTATTTTCCTTTTATCCAAGTTCTACGAAGTATTTCTGCAAGTTATTGCCCATTAACCTAATGACTTGAGCAGCAGTCCTTGCATTCACACTGCACTATTTTAGTCTAAAGTTACACAAATAGGAGCACATTTGAGACAATGTGTGATTTCAGTGTTTTGCTCAAGGACAATTTGACATGTGGAGGGTGACCACAGCTACTTAGAAATGGCCCCTGTCTCAAAATAAACAAACTGAAAAATATTTAATGAGTACACACAGATCTTGTCCAGATCGTTTCAGTCTATTATCGTTATTAAATTCCAGTCTCATTGTTTATATCAGAATTGGTCTTAACATTTCCACATGCATATACACACACACACACACACACACACACACCCACACAGCACAATTATAATGGCTGAAGAAAAGTCAGGGCATCACCAACCACGTCATTGCCCTGGATTATCCTTAGATCTCAGCTGTTAGCAGATTTAATTGGGACTACCTCTTCTTTCAAGGGTAGCCTGAAAACAGTTGACATGGAGTTAATGTTTTTTTTCTGGTGAGCTCCACAAATGAACTTTCAGAGGCTGATTTACCAAGTTGTAGAAAATAAAGGTTGTATTTTAGACCTTTCTAGGGTTAGAGTAAACGATTCCTAAGTTAATATTCAAAATTGTTCTTTTAATAAAATTAAACACTTTATAAATGGCAAATAATTTAATCTGAATCTGGAGGTAGGAATTCGTCATGTAATTTTTGCTGTCCGTATTAGTCGGTGTGTCCTTGGACAAGACGGTTCACCTGCCTTGCCTGCTGGCGATGGTCAGAGGGCTGTGTGTAAATATGAATGGATGACTGACTAAATGTAGTGTGAAGAACTTTGGGCTCCTCTGGACTTGATAAAGGACTGTACAAGTATTTACAACATTTTACCATATTTTTGATTACTGTGATCACAGTCATTGCGATTATTGCAATTAGCAAAAATTTTTGCCACTCTTTTCTTTCTTGTCAATTCTAACTTCCCCATCCCTTTCTTGGAGCATTAGCATTTCTGTCAGTAAAATCTACAGATGTGTTCAAAGTAAATCGGAAAAAAAAGTGATCAAAGCTGTGTATTTAAGGTTTTTGTTTACATGATAGGTATTTTAGCCCAGAATGATCAGACTACTCTCCACTGTTCCTCTCTTCTTGCTTTTACTCAAAAACAGGATGTTTGACATCATCCCACACGTTTTTAATTGGACTACTGTCTTCAAATTGATGTGACCTCTCCATCTCTTACATCTTTTCAGTCTAAGTCTGAGATGCTGCTCAGCTACTGGTTTGTTTTCAATTGATCGCTTCCTAAAAAAAAAAAAAAAAACATTTCAAAGGCAATTTCTTCTTTGGCAACTTTTGATGTATTTTGATGTATTCAAATTGATAAATAGTTCAGAAATGGAAATGTCTGGGTGAGACCATTGTGGCTTGAATTCAGTGTTGAAGGTAAATTTAGAAATTGAGGTTCGTAGACCTAATGAGAAAAACTTGTCCAGAAGTCATTGTGCCATTTATCTTTTGGCCAGTGATTGAGTTTTTTTGGCAAATTGTAACCTCTTCAGCTCAAACATAGACTGATATGTTTGCAAGAAGACCCCTCTTTAGACCAAATGAACTGACAAAGGGTATTCCTGCTGGGATTCTTACAGAGAGTTTCTCATTGACATTTTCTTATTATTACAGTTCTCACAACTAACATTAGATTTATTTCCCTCTTGAGCGAATATTGACTTGTTCTTTGTTTTTATTTGCTTTTCTGTGATCCATTCCAGTGGTTGTTTTCTGTATTCTTTGACATTTTTCTAACATTGGTTTCTATTTTTAAATAATTTGTATCTGTTCCCCTCTTCAATAAACCTTTTTTGTTTATACACTGTTATAATAATAATAATAATAATAATAATAATAATAATAATAATAATAACACTTTTTTTTTCAAACTACCTTTGAAAACACTCAAATTCACTGTAAAAACAAGACAAAAACTAGATCAATTGCCACATTGATTAATCTCCACAATGCTATTATTTTGAGGTCACCTGTTTTAATAGATGATACAGTTACACAGAACCAGGTGCAGAGGCATGCCATTACCGTTGGTTTCCTATTGCCATAACACACCTGATGGTAAATTATTTGATTTGTAAATGTAGAATTTCTATCAAAACATAATTAGTCTAGCTAGAGATGCCGAACACAACTCTGCATCAATTGTTGGCTCCAAAAAAAGAAACTGTAGATCTGTCGAACTGACCTAATGTGTTATTGGCAAGAAGAGTTTGATTGAATCATACCTGAAATATTATAGATCACCAAATATTGCATCCCAGCATTCCTCTGCGATTGCTATTTTTCCCTAAATTAAATTAAATTATGTCAGTGACGGCAAAGCAATATATTGCAGCATATCTAATTTAAAGGATTTTATAAAGATGGCTGCAGTTCATAAACTTTTCTTTACTTTTTGGGCACTGGGTGACCTTTCTGACTTTTGCTATTCATCTTGTTTTCTCAGATGGATTTATGTCACCTTTTATCCATAGACGCCTACATGATTTCAGTGGCACTGCTTAATGGACATCCAGGCTTCAGCACTTAAGCAATGGGCCGGGCTATCTCCAGTTGTACTTGGCCTAACAGAAGTGTCCTGACCTAAGCTGTGATGACAGATGCCATGTTATCCTGTGTATCCTCAGGGAGAGTCTCCGAGCACCAGCATCCAGCTAGACTTCGGGGACGGAATCAAGATCACATACTCTAACCTGAGCCGGACCGACGACGGCATCAAGCACATCTACAGAAAGACTGGGATTTATCGCGTGATAGCTACTGCAGAAAACAACCTGGGATCTGACAGCAGCGCACTTTTTTTGCACATCACCAGTACGTGGATAAGTAACGTCATTACTCATTCCTGCAGCAGTGCATACAGCATGAACCCTCCTCGCTTTTCTGGATAGTCAAATTTTGACACTGGCAAATATCATGTCAGTCATACTCCTAATATTTTTATGCATATCTGGCTTGGGGAACTTGCAGAAGCACACACTTTGAGCTCCTGTGTACATCATCTGTGATTAATTCAGTACTCTATGTTTAGTACTTAAATTAATCTAATGCATGTATGGATATGTGCATGTGTCTTGCTACTGTCTTAGGTCCAGTGGATCGTGTTTATCTCTCCGCTCCTATTGTGGCCGTCAGGGAGAAAGCAGCTAATCTCACGGCAGTAGTTTGGCCAAGCCACACAAGAACTCTGACCTTCTTTTGGTGGTTTGAAAACAGCTCCGAGGTGAGGGAGCATCACCTCCTCCTACTAGTGTTCTCAGCATTCGTCTTTGTCCAGCTTACTGTCATTGTTTCCACTCTCCCACTCCTCTTCTGCTGTCCTTGCACCACCATATTAATTTAAAACCGCAAATCTACGGAGCTTTTCCACAATAGTGTAAATCTTGGGCTTGTGCCCCCCACTTTTCTTGGAAGATTGAGCTCAAAGGGATCTGACTTATTTATCCCGTTGATTATATTCACTGAAACAACTATTCATTATACGGCGAGTCAAGGGCTGCATACATGTAGTATTTATTCAGCATTTTCTTGAGAAATTCTGTTTGTTTTTTTTTTTCTTTCTTTCTTTTGAAATTCAGCCCATTATAACTCTGGAAGGAAGCATCTCGCACATGTTTCTCAGAGAGGGAGAAAACAAGGTCACGGTCCAGGTTGCTTGTGGAAGCAGCGTATTGGAAGACTCAAAAGTTATAACTGTTAAAGGTGAGTGGAAAAGACAGACTTCAAAGCACTTTATAGGTACATGAATATCCAATAGGATACTGTCTGGGGGGAGGGGAAGTGATGCCTCACGGTCAGCACCGCGAGCTGTGCCTAATGTATGTCAGTGTAGACCTATCTAATGAATAAAATGTCACGCTATGTGAACATAAAATCTGGAAGAGCAATTAACTTCAAGGCGTATGTTCCCAAATGAAAATAGACAAATCTGCACATCATATTAATCAAAAACTAAACTAGAAGTAGCGTTCATGTTCTAATACATACTACTTCACCCCTTTTTTCCAGAGTTCTTCAGGTCACTGCTGTTGTCGTTTTCACCAGCTCTTGACGAACACAATCCTGACATCCCCGAGTGGAGGGAGGACATAGGCCGTGTGGTGCGGACAGCTCTGTCGCAGGTACATCAAGTCCCAACAGATCCTTCCTGAAACCAACATTGGAACCCCATTACTTTCAGGGTCATTACTATTTTAAACCCCCGTGCAATAATAACCACACAGCCATGAAGTTCTGTCCTCCACAAGCCTTTTTTTTGAGGTGATCTGTGATGACAGGTCACTAGTGTGAATAACTAGTGTGAATTAGAGGCGATGTCAGCCATTCTTGCTGCAGAGAAACACGGGATATTGCCATATTTTGGTCTCAAACTTAAATTAAGCTCCTTAATGGAGTTAAACCTGTCACTCGTGTCCCAGCAGGTGTCCGGGGTTTCTGAGAGTCAGCTGATGGTGTCTCTGTACCCTGGACTTCCGACCACAGCTGAGCTCTTTATGCTGTCTGATGAGCAAATGTCAAGTGAGCACAAGAAAAGAAGCGAGGAGGCTTTGGATACAGTAAGAGACGCAACTTGTGGACATTTTTTCATTTGAACATTTCTGGTAATAGAAAAAGCAAACCATCAACATTAATTGCAAACATGTCACCTCCAGTATAATTTGTTCCTACATATCAGCATGTTATCTTAAACGTTAGTTCAAGCTCCCCCTCTATGATTGTGTTCCTGACCATATCTCTTAGGGTGAGCCTAGTCACCCTACAGAGGAAGCTCATTTTAAACTTCAACAACAATCAATCAATCAATCAATCAATCAATCAATCAATCAATCAATCAATCAATCAATCAATCAATCAATCAATCAATCAAATTTTATTTGTATAGCACATTTCAGCAGCAAGTCATTTCAAAGTGCTTTACATCATAACAAACACAAAAACACAAAGTTTCAAACAACAATAACAACAGTAACAGTTTGTTGTCTGAACTCTTAAAATGTTGGTCCAATGAAACAGGAAATCTAATACAAAATAGGTAGAGCAGGAGAAAAGAGACTAAAGGGAAAATCCTGACACTAACACAGTCCTGTAAACAAACATGTAAATCTAAATGTGCAATAAATAATGAACCAGAAAATAAAAACACAAAGAGGCAAAATCAACTTAAATAAATGACAAGGAAATTATCAAAATAGGCACCTAAGTTCTTTCACCATAACATCATAACAGACTCTTAATTGGCTTTGTAAATCAATCTGGCAAGTTCTCTTTTCCTCATGGTGACACTTTTGGAGCAGTCTGTGCTCAGAAAGGTTTTTGTTCACCCATTTGAAAAAGAAACTCCTCCCTGGACATTTCTGTTCTGCATTTTGCTTGGAAACTGAAAGGAGAATAGCCATTAACGTGTCCCATTTTCATGCATTGCCAGACTCTCCTTTATGCCACATTCAGCCAGTCAGTTGAGAGGTTTGGTAGGTGTCCTTATCATTTTTGGTAAGGATAGGACTGGACACTGGAAATGTTTTGTCTGATGTAGCATATTAACTTACCTTGGGCTGCACAAGAGAGCCATTCAAAAATTAAGCAAATCAGGTCTAATAAAGAATATCCTCTCCAGATTGTTATTTAAGCATTGCATTTCTAAGTTTTTTGCTCTTTTAGTGTCATTATTATTTTAAGAGTCAAATGATTGCAATGACAAATCTGGATTGTGTCTGATAACATCCTTTGTGTTATTTTTCCTAAACAGATATCAGATATCTTTGTCACTGCCCTGAACCAAGGCCTGGTCCATTTTGAGCTAAAAGCAAATATTCACATTGTCGTGTCCATGACTCAGCAAACCTTGGGTAAGTCTTGCTGTAACATGAGGTCACTGTTTCTACAGACCACTCTAGTTTTACATGTCCATTGTTTTTGCCAACAGATAATATATATCTTCAAACAGGCCTGAGGTTTATGGTTTTCAAACTTATCAACATAATTTTTCCATTTTCAAAGACTCTAAACTGTTTGACCCAAGGTTTTATCTAGAGTTAAAACTTCAAGTACAGTTTATCACAGGACTTTAACATTTTTCAGAGTGTCAGTTTTTTTTTTTTAACCTTAAGCTGTGGTACAGTAGCTGTTTGAAATCAGTCAATCGATGAGGTGATTGACAAGGAGGCCATTAGGTATGCGCCAAGGAAATCTGCAGGGTCATCGGGTCATTAACATATTGCACAAATGTGTCGATCAACCCTGCGTGGCTTTACCCTTTTCATCCACCGATGGATCTGTCTTCATTTGTGTCTGCACACAAAGGTCTGGGTTGCCTTTAAAATGATCCTGAAAGGTCAAACACTTCATCGTCTTCTATCAGTGGGAGAGAAAGATGGGTGGTGAGGAGAAATGCTTTGAATATTGCACCTCAGCATGCATAAGCTGCTGCACCATGACGGTCCCCAGGGAGAGACCAGGGTTGTCCTGAAGGTTTCTTTTAACATCCTCAGAGGATAACATGCAAAGTCCAATTCTTTAAATTGCAGCTATGGTGGTTATATGGGATTGACTAATCAAAGTAATCCCTTTGGAAGACAAACAACCATAAATGAAAGGGAAAATGTTTAAACATTATATATTACTTGTATTTTTTGACTCTAGCTTTTGGCTCACAATAGTTAAATTCATGTTCATGACCAAAATTGCACAAATTTGTAAGAAAAGGATTTGTCTAAGAACAGTGGCTTGGAGATGTAAAATGCCAGTACGCTATGAAAGAATTTCAAAAGTGCTCTGTTGCAAGTCCAAGTCCAGTCTGCTTGTAATTATGTAGCATGGTAAATTACCTCTTAGGACAAAAACGGAAAGATGTAATTTTCAACTTTGTTCAGAAAATATTTTGTACTAACAATGGTCATAAAAAGCCAATAAAAATAAAAAAGAAACCCATAAAAAAGACATATTAGGCAATTTTATTTTCACACATTCTGAATAATTGGGTTCAGCTGCAGGGTCAAGTTGCGTACTTTTTGTCATACTTTTATCAGAGCCTACAGATGCAGAAGAACCTTCAACCTCTGAATACGGCATTCACTTCATGTCTTTCACAAAGCTATGGTTCTGTGGCTACAAAGACTTTTTTCCATCAAAAATGTCTTAAAATTAATTATATGCAACATAGGTTTTATGGTTCCTGACTGTGTCAATATTTACAATTTCATATGACGAATTCGAATGTCCTTGTGTTTCAGCACCACTGGTGGATTCAAACTCAATTCACAGTGGGCCCGCAATGCTAATGCTGATCAGCGTGGTCTTTGTTGGTATAGCTGCATTTTTTATCTACAAATTCAAAAGGTTTGTCTGCCCGCATGCAAAACTACGCTGTAGTCTGTTCTAGAACCTAATCTTCTAAATGAAATGACTAAAAAAAAAAATCTTTGCTGGTGTCTCTTTCAGGAAAATCCCTTGGATCCATGTGGAGACTGAAGATCGCCATGAGAAGGATCCAGAGGTGATAAGCACAGTAGGTCAAAACGATGCCATGTCCAAGGTCAAGCTAAGCGAGTTTCCGTCGCAGAAAGAACTCATGGAGAAAGAGCTGGAAGGCAGAAGCAGAGGTAATCAGTTTCAAATTTTCACTATTTGCAGTTTTGTGCAGCACACTATACTTAAGCACTATTGGAAGAAATACCGAGATCAGCTTTTGCTTCAGTTTAAAAGAAATTCAAATGATGAATGCCATAAGATAAACGCATAATACAATATAACATAATATATAGTTGGGGAAGTAGTATCAATCCAATCCAGCTTTACTTATAAAGCACTTCACATTGCCAGAAGGACCAAAGTTTTGGATGGAATATATTTAAAAATTTCAAAATGCCAATATTTTGGAGATCTAGTAAATCATCAAGAGATATAGCTGCTAATGAGTCATTTCCAAAGTAGTATTCTGAAACACTAGCGTGTAAATAACAAACCTCATTTTGATCTATCCTACATGAGTTTCAAAGACTACATTTTAGAATCTAGGGTGTGACAGTTGTTACTCCGTCGTTTTTGTTCAGGCAAAATTAAATACAGACTAATAATATCTGTGAACTACTGTGATCCATTAATCCATTAAAACAGGATTTAAAGGATGACTGTCACTGTAAGAGTCTGATACCGATTAGCACTTTATTGCCCCCCAAAATACACCACTTTGCATTTGAATACATGTTAACAGCATTTGGTGAAGCCTGAAGCAGCTCCATTGTATCAGTCTCACTTAAATGGCTCCTGTTAGAGTGATTCCGGCGTGCCCTGTATTGAAGTGCAGCACACGTCCGAGGAGCTGGAACATCTTTATCACTGCGGTGTGTCATATTTTTGCAAATTGCCCCCCAAGAGCACAGCCAAAGCAGCTGCAAAGAAACCCAGATATCACTGTGACAAGTTAACTTTTTGATTGCTTCGCGTGACATCTTCTGTGAAGCCTTCGAGATGGGAACTACTCAGTCCCTACACACTGACTGTGGACTGCTTGACAAAAGTAGCATTGCAGTGCTTCTGACACAGACATGTGGGCTGCAGGGCTTTTTTTGTGATCACTCAGCACTTTTGGCTGTTCTTCATTTCTCAGCTGTTTCCACCTTTTCAAGTCCTTGCTAATCTAAGATAAATTAACTCATTTTAGGGTCACTAACAAAAGTGTTTATTTGCCAAAGAGCAGTAGAGCATTGGACCTTCAGGTTTTGGAATCAAATTAGTTTGGGCCCCTCTGTTTAGAGGTGTCATTTACTTTTATCAGTTTGGATTTAGTTGTCTTTATTCTGAATTTGTTTCTACAAAGCAAACTGTACTGTACAAATATATAGTAATATGTTTAGTCATGCAATAGTTGATGTAAAACATTTTTGTAATCTTGTGCATAAATTACAAAGTTTGACATTTTGAAGTCTCCGGAGGGGAAAAAAATAAGTGGTTTTAAATTTAAGTCAAATCAAGTCAGATTTATTTGTATATCGTATATCTCATTTTAGCAAAAGGACAATTTGAGATACAGTGTGTTTATAGTTTTTTTTTTAAGGCCTGGTATTAACATGCGTAAAAGTAGAGCGTGCTCATTCACACATGGCATTAACATTTCTCCAGATACTTCTAAATATTCAAGTAGTCATCTCACAGATAGCACTGTCAGCAAAACGTAAACAAGGTCCTACTTTTAAATACTTTAGACGTTAACCCTCGAGAGATTTACCAAAAGCACATTTTTGTTTGTCATCTCAGTTTCAAAACTCTTAATCAGCTTAAATATGTAAAAGACACGATATGAGGGAGATATTGGAAGAGTTGCAACCAAATGAAAATGACTAAAGAGATAGAAAAATATAATAAATTCACCACTACCCTTAAAATCTCCACCAGAGTGAAATCATCTGATGGTTTGTTGGCAGCTGGAAGCTGCATGATACATCTTAATCTCTCTCATATCTATAATAAATGGAGTAAGCAACCTCAGTAGGCAATTTCATCATTTTAAATGACCAACCGCAGAGTGGTTTTTAAGAACACAACTTATATAATTTATATATTATATATTTTCTAAGTGGGAGATGACCAAATACTCTGTTGCTTCAGGGTAGTCACGTCACATCAGTGGGTGGTTCTTTAATGATTGTCTTCAAATTGCTAAACTATTTCAGAATTTCAGTGTGACATAGCGTCCTCTAAAGGTGGTCTAAGGAAAAGCCCTCTCCAAAGCAACTAATGTTCAAGTGCTGCTTGGACAGGACCAGATTGTTCAGAGCGAACACTGGTTTGAAGAGAGTCTGTTTGCTCTTTATAGTCCAAATTACTTTTCAAGCTGTAATTGGAATGTTTTAATAGTTGTCAGTGCAGTTTGATCAAAAAGTAGCACATTTTAATTTTTTTAAATTTAAATTTTTTTTTTTTTATGTGAATAGGAATTATTTGATTTGTGCTGAGGCAAAACGACCAAAACAACACCTCATAAACCTTAAACTTAGTCCTTAACAGAAAAAGCCCAATACATTTCCTCTACCTTGTGGTGGATTTTGATCTGAGTGAAAAGGCTTTCTGCCAAGGGCGGCATGGTCTGCTGGGTAGCAAGGACCAAAAAGATAAAAGATGAGGCAAAAAGAAAAAACCTATCAGATGTAGCTCAAAGAGTTTCTGTTTTGCCTATTTGCATATCAAGGTGCGCAACAATATTGATGCGCATGATAGCGAGGCAATGATGTTGAAGTTCGTATGTATTAAATTAACTTGGATATTTTAGTGTTTTACAAGGAGTCTAGAACGTATTAATCATTTCTCATTTAGTTGTGAGTGGACCAGCGGAAAGAAGGGTAAAAAAAAAAAAAAATCAATGTCTTGTCAAAATATTTTTAGAACACACCCAATTGCAATAACACCAAATGGAGAGAAGGCAAAACCAAACCCATTGAAGAACTAAACTTGTTTAGGAGTTAGCTACAGTTATTTAAGCCAACATACATACTAAACCTGGATTTACTTGTTTTATTTTTAAAGTGTTAATGTCTTCTCTGAATATAAGGAAGAAAGTAAACAATTTTCAAATCAGGATTAGTTGCTGTTCAAATGAACTGTTTTTATAAATTTTTCTAAAATAGCTAAAATATGTTCTTCAAAACTGCTTCAAAGCTGACTTTAGCTGACTTTAGCTATTGCTAAAGCTGTTCATATATTTGAGCTGCTCTTGTTAAAACGTTAAAAACTCACAGGTAAAAAAATTGTTAAACAATCTAGTAGCTAAAGAACATTTCCAACCCAGAAGCTGTTAGAGACTGAAACCAAAGCCAAAGCAAAGTAAACATTAGGCTTACATTCATTGTGCTTGTGGGAACATAACTCTAAATGAATTATGGCATTGCTTTGTAAATGCAAGCTGCAACAAAAATGAGTTATTGCTGCTTCAGCAGCAATTAACTTGTGTAATCAACAACAGCCTAATACATTTATAATTACATAAATTGGTCAGAAATTATTTGAAATGACTAAGATGAAGCATAAAAAGGCACCAGAGAAGTTATTGCACCGTCTCTATAAATGACATCATCAGTGAAATTTACATGTCTCATTAGATTTGAACTCACTTATGTGGGCAGTATAACATTGACTATGTGTAGCCATAAACAAATGATATACAGCTTTTGTTCTGGCGCTTATAAGAGTAATAGCAAAGGTGAACGATTCCTTTTGTGTGTCTTCTCCCTCATGGACACAAAACTATTCATAATTTGTTAGACCACATATAGTTATTAGTGTTGTAAGGCATTTAATTTCTACGTTTACATTGTAACTTTTTATTTATGCTTTAGAGAGGTCATTTGTGTGATGCCCCCATAACTTCTTCTTCTGAAAGACATTTGAAAACCTACAAAATGCTCATATTTTTTAAATTAAAAGGCACACATTGCTTCACAATGCATTGTGATGATTTGTAATGCACAAAGTCAAATTTATTTTATACACATATATGTTACATATAGATGATATATGCAGCATTTCTATAACAATTGAAGGTAACTCTGTTACTTGATTGTGCTATGAAATGGCACTATGTGCCTGGAAAATGCATGATACTCCCCTTTTAATTAACTTGTAACAGAAAATGGTTTTGTTGATGCAATGTTAGGCGGAGGTTTTCATGCAGTACATGTAAACATCTGGTTTAATCTCTGAGCCATGTTAAAACACACATTTACTTACCTGACAAACTCCACACATCCGCACAAACGTTCGAATGGCCCAGCTGTTGATCCCGCTCTTAAGACGTCTGTTGTGGCAGCGTACTGTGGGGCATGCTTCATCTCACAGTCTTTGCTGCACTTCCCCTTTAAGCCAGGACTCTGCATAAGACTTGTTTCATACTCTTAGGGCAGAAAGTGTTTTCAACAGATAACACTGTTTGTTGGTGGCTGAGGAGGGGGATGCCACTTTTCAACTTAGTAAATCTCACCCGCTGTCGTTGCACCACTGGATCCTTCAAGAAAGTATTGGCGCCCAACCCCTCTGCCTATTTTAAAGTCTACATATTAATTAGGCATGCTTTCGATAAACTGGCCTTCTTTTGTGTTCTAAGCCAGACACAGACCTCATGCAATTAGGCATGAGATATTATGAAAATCATACAATATTAAAATAAAATGTTCAAAAACATGTTTACTTTATATTAAAATCAAGTCATTGTTAACTATAAAATGGTATTTGAGGGTCATATAGAGAAAGCCAGAGGACAATTTGTACAATAATTGTGATATCAAATCAATCTATTGGTTCTGAACTTTCCACATGTGTGTTTTATGTTCACAGGAGGATTTGGGAGAAATATGGAGAGAATTGTGACAAGGGAATTTCCTAATTGTACTAATGTGTAATACATGAGTAAGTACTGTGTGTTGTGTACTTTGATTGTGCTTAGTTTGCTTTGTTAGAATATACATATATATATATTTTTCATTTATGTCATGCTGATAGCTGCAATTGTTCAAAGTCATTTTTTACTTCTGTGGATAGGATACATAGTTTGCAGTATCTCAATTGTATCAATTATTTGCTCTGAAGGTGTCCATCTACTGAAATCAGTCCAGGTGGTCCTAAAACTGCCATAGTGGTTGCTATAAACGTTTTATAAATGGCTTGAAAATATTGTCCAGATTTTAAAATCTCGGTCTGAGTTTATTATATCTAAAGGATTCTTCTTTAAAGTTATCGACAGTCGCTAAATATGAAAATATTAAAAATATGTTTTAGAAAACATTGGGATCCATTCACTGGCCACTTTATTAAGTAGCACGTTGTCTCTACCACATCGAGATGTAATTGGCTGAGCCACTGTTCCCGCTAACAACCCGTCAAACTGATCCACCTAATAAAGTGGTCAGAGAAAGTTATGTGGATTTCTACATGAAAAAAATATGTCTATAATGCTTTGGAAGTTACCTTGCTTCATTTGGACCTAGCTAGAGGAGTATTAAGACATTCAACTCAAAATGAAACAAGCTTTCTTTTTTAGATATATAACTTACAAGAGTTGGTAAAACCATTTCCTTTTTTAGTTAGTGTGTTCCCCTACTGCGCACAACTTGACCAGGATGTAAAGTGTTAACTGTATCTTGCCTCAAATCTACGATTACTACACCAGGTGACATTTTGGAGCATAAACGTGTTTCTACCTTTCTAGTAACAGAGGTTTTTCTGCTGTAAATATCATGAAGATGTGTACAAATGTCCAAATCTGATTATTGTGAATGCTCAAAGGACATAAACAAGTTGTGGTTTTGTTCTGTGAGATAATAATGGTGCTTTGAGAGACTGTTTCTCAGATGTTGGAAGTCTGTCCTTATTAAATTTGGGATTGTTGATGCCTTGTACATAGAGAAGGGGGAAAGAAAGTGATACAGTAGCGTAAAGTCACTAAACAGTCTTGTGTTTCCATCTGCTTCAGCTCTACAAGCTCTATGATCACTTTGTTTACTTTATTTTCTACAACAGCATGCCCCAATTAGCTGTGAACAAAGACTATATTGGGGTGTGTTTGTGTGTACTGTATATATGTTTATGGTGATTTTAAATCTTCCTTGACACATTAAACAAATTATTCTAAAGGTCCAGTTGTGCAGTTGCTCAAAAGTTATGCATGACATATCTAGTATTGTATCTTTTTAAGGACATTGTCATGTTTTAAGTCACATTTCTTACTGTGAACAAATTAACATTACAAAACTGTTGGAAATAAATGTATTTTTATATGTTTTTTATTATTATAATTTTTCTATTTCGCATGTTCCTCCAATATGTCTTCGGTAGGCGTATGTGTGCAAATACATTGCTTAGACTATGTCTGTGATGTCGTGACATAATCCTGACAAAAATAGTTCAAGAAGCTGTGTTCTCGCAAACCTTGCCCCAGTCTTATCTGGATCACTGGTGCCTTGTAACAGGCAGTGCATCAGCCTCAACATACTGCTCTTAATGATCTCACAGAAGCTCTGATGTCAGCTTTAATGGGGAGAGGTGTGATAACAGCCACATGAAGATTCCCATCTGACATTTAGACTGGGCTCCATTTTACCTCTTTCGCTCAGTTAGCCTGGTACAGATGGTTTCTGTTTTAATGGGAACAATTACAAGGCTTTGGACAACGATGAGAAGCGGATGACTTGGTGAAGAAGAGCATTGCAACTGCGTCCCCTCTTTCTTCTGGTACAGAGGAGATCTGCTGCACATTAAAATGTCGTGCAAACTGCCAGAACGGAGGACGAAAACTTCACACAGGCCCATCTTCTGCTTTGCATTTTGCTTGCCACTTCAACAACCGCGTCTCTCACACACATACACCAATCTCCATCACTCAAACAGCCATCAACGCCCCAAGAGTCTTATTCTCGCCTGTGCTCTCAGTCTGAATTAACACCAAGGCTTCTCTCTAACCGCCCTGGGATGTTCTGCGGTGCACAATCAAATTGAACGGTGACAATCACTAATGGATGATTCGCTGCAGCCAGACACTGTAATGTAGCACTCAATGAAAGGAAACATGCTCATCAATTTCACACTGTGGCTAACACAATATTGCTGTGGGTTATTGTTGTGGGACATTTTTCATTCAAGGTGCCATCCGGAGTAGGAAAATCTTCTTTGTTGACCGGGTACGCGTTGATCTCCGGGAGAGGGGATAATTAATTTGTTGCACAGTGGGAGAGTGAAGGAACCAGCCAATTAGAATCACTCCAGGATACTCTGCACTGTTCATTGTCCTCCCACTCTGCCCCTTTGTAACAAGAAAATGGCTGTAGCGAAACTTTAAGCATGCTAAGCACTTATTTGAAAGAAAAGGCACTAAACGTCCAATCCAACAGAGGGAAAGTGTGGAGTCAAAGCCGTGTATTTCATACACAGAGGCAACAGAGATCTTGGCAAAAAGGTTCACACCTTTTGAACTTTTCCTCATTTTACTGCCATGAACATCAACACATTTCATGAGGTTTTTATGTTTTAGACCACCACAAACTAGTGTAGAACTCAGAAGCATAGGGAAGACGATGAGCATAGTTTTCTATTTTTTAACAAATAAAAGTCTGAAAAATGTACCAGCACTTATAGCACTTATATTCAGCTTTCCTTAGTTATGATTTATGATTTGTAGAATGAGAGCTACAAAATTTTGGGTGTGTCTAATACCAGCCCTGCATATCTACATTTGTTGTAGATATGTGTTACAGTGCAAACTCATCAAACTACACTGAGTATTTGGGAACATAATTTTTTAAGCCATGCTTAAAAAATGTTTGATTTAAGTCTGCCTTTTAACACAGCCATTGCAACATATGAATATGCTTTGATCTAAGTCATTCTATTGTAGCTTTGGTTGTATGTTCAGATTTGCCTCCTATCAGAAGATGAACCTCCAGATATTCTCTCTACATACGTCTACTGGATTTCCTTGCAGGATTTCCCTGTGTTAATTAATCTTCCCATTAACTCAGACTGGATTCCCTCTGCTAAGGAAAAAGCATTCACACAGCATGATGCTGCTACCACCATGTTTCACGGTAAAAATTGTGAAATCAGCAGGGTTCCCCACAGATGGAGTTTAGTCAGACACCTTGCATGCAAATGTTTAAATACATCCTTGTTAGCCAGTATGGTTCAATCCGTGGTCATGTTGCTCATGCCATGGAGTGCCTCTCTACGTCCTGAACAACCCCACCGCATTTAATGAAGTCGGGAGATGGTCTCTGATCTTGAAGCTGCACTGACAGTTGAGCGACTGAAGAGAACCAAGAAAAATCCTCCAAAAGCAGCATAGTACAGCAGGATGTCAGTTTTTGGATTATTGGTCAGTCCTCCATGAGGTGTTCAGAAATCAGGATATTGTTTTCTAACTGAACCATCCCTTAAACATCTACATAGAATAGCTTTGTAATTTACACATAGATGGAATCTATCTGTATTTGGTGACTTCCAAAAACAAGTAGATGTTCTGGATTTGCTTTAGGGGTATCAGAGGAAATGATGCTAAATATAAAGCATGCCATGCTTTTTTCCTATTTGTAAGAAATTCAGTTTTTCTTCTTCTTCAAAATTATGGACTACTTTGTGTTGGCCTATTTCAAAAATGCCCATTATATACATTGAAATTTGTTGTTGTAAAATGAGAAAATAAAAAATATATATACACCATGGACCCTGACATATAAACAGTGACTAACAGCAGTGGACATTTATAACTTTAAACACTAACATAAACAGTGTTTCTGTTTAATTCAGCAACCAGCCACACTGCAGTGCTGTTGTCTCTTCTTTATTCTGCAACCATGGTTACCTCTGCAAGATCAAACAAAAAACACTAACAACCCACTGAATAATCACTTCACTTGTAATGTATGAGTTGTCTAGCCTCTGGAAAAGAGAAAAAAAAACAAAACAAAACAACAAATTACTGAAATACATTTTCTCCAAGGTTAGACATATTTTAAGCAGATCAAAAGGAAACAAAAACATCATGCAAATCTGTTCACGATTGTATTCACAGCTTAATAACCGGGACTGAAAGATGATTAATTTCACTTAATAATTTTCCAAAAAAAGAAAGATCTTTGAACAGCTGCACGAAGAGTTCTTCTGAGCTCGAGTTTATTTATGCTTCTGGCTCAATCAGGGGATTGCAAGGAAGAAGTATGGAGAAGCCTCCAGTCAATTTGTCTTACTGACATATGATGCTGACAACACTTAAAAAGAAAGTTTGATGAAGAAGGACCTCGGTACATATCCCAAAGAGACAGCGGCTGACCGGAGCCGTGTGCGTGGGCTGAGCCGCGTTGACAGGAATACGTCTTCTCTATCTCAGTGTCCCTCGCAGCGCAGGAGATGAACAAATCTGCAGCCTTTTGTCCGCCGAGACCTTGGGGGCAAACCTAGAACACATTGCAGGCCCCTTTGCATTTCTGGAATCTTGGGAGATGGTGGAGAATCAGTCCAGAATAAATAAGAAGGGCTTTAAGCAAAACAAAAATAAACATAAGAAAAGAAGAAAAAAAAAAAAAAAGTAGTGCAAATGTTGAAAAGACACCACCAACCTTCACAGTAATCTCAGTTCAAAGAAAAGATTTTGTAAGTGTGCCAAGGAATCTTTTTAAAGCAAATAAACCTTGATCTTATTACTAATTATACACAAACAGGAACTTTTTTTGTTCTTTTCTTGCTGCTTCTTCTTAGTTCATGTAATTATTCCACACTTGGAATGATTCAATAAATTTACATGTTGCTTTCAGTAGAAACCAGAAAGTACAAGAAATACACAAACCAACAAAGAAGAAATTTACACTAGGTGTGACCATGTGAGAATTGAATGAAGCATTTCTTTTGGGGGTAAAATCATTTGAATATTTTAGTTCAGTTTGTTTCAGATCCATGATGTTTCATTGTTTCTAAAATGACTTATTTGTGTCTCCTAAACAACAGGGATTTCAGAGAATCTCATCTTCTGTGCGTACCTATCTGCTACAATCTTCTGTTGTGTTTTTTTTTTTGTTGTTGTTTTTCTCTCCGCTATGACATATATAACATTGTGAGCTGCGGAGAGACAGGCTTGATGGAATACACAGATCCGGGCCTGGGAGCCCTCCATCATCTCCTGGATATTGCAAGTTTTCATTGGATGAGAATCTGGTGATAAGATTTACTGATTACAGAGAGCTTAATGAATCTGGTTCCCTCACTGTCTTACTCTGATAAGTCTGTGCAAAAAAAAAAAAAAAAAAGGAAACTTCACAAACACAAGTCCAATAATCAAGAAAAAAATTACAAATTTTCTAAATATATATATATGTTATATATATATATATATATATATATATATATATATATATATATATATATATATATATATATATATATATATATATATATATATATTACACTCTGCTGTCATACCACTGTTTGATGTTTTCATATTTGAGCAGTTGCAGCTATAACCAGCTGAGACAAATAACTTTCGCTTCTTCCATTATGGATGTACAGTATTTACATAAAAAGATCAACGTCCTTGCAAAAATACAAGTATTTCAGTCAAAAACTGTTCCTTTTCAAGAGGCAAGTATAAATCTGTACAGTCTCCTCGGAGGGATTTAGGCAGCACAGTGTGAACTGGTCCATCCATGCATGGGTAGCAAAAGACTCGAGACCATTCATTGTGACCGCAGCTTCCTAGCTTGCTGGAAGTAACTGCCAAAGAAGATGTATTGCTTTCGAGTCGGTCATAGACTTCCAACATTAAAACACATGGGGCGCTTCATCAGAGAGCTTGATGTCTGTGTGAGATGGCAGGTAGCCTGGCAAGGCAGAAGAAAGGGAAGAGACAGCAGAGAGATTTTATGTCGGTATTTGCATAAGAGTGTGTTTTTGCAGGCAAACACATTCATCTTGGATAGGCAGATTGTTTACTGTAGGTGTGGGAAGGGAAGGGGTAAATCAGCTGGAACCTCATAGATATCGCTTGATGAAAATGCTTTCACCACTGCGCTGCATTCCTGATGCACTAATTATTTTATTGAATCAAATAATTCACCTGGACGTGCTCATCACTTTAGGCTGGCGCTTGATTGTGCTTCACTTACCTGTGTATACTAATACCTCTGTGTGACAAACTAAGGATGGCAAAAGCATAAATATACAGCACATAATAAAAGCTGCATCTTCCCAACTTGCATGACAACCGGGGGGGGGGGAGCGAAGAGGAGGGATGTAAAGCAAAGCATCAGCACTTAAATTAAGTGAATCCCTCATTGCCGACAGCGAACTTCAGCTTGTGGCCACATTCCTCTACTGTTATAAAAGGTTATAAAAAATAAGACACTGCAATATTGTGTATCAGATTTTGGCTTGTTGTGCTATGGTTTTGAGAATCAGCCAATAAAGCTTGACTTCATTCAGAGACGCTCAAAGATTAAAACAAAACTTTATTTAGTCCAGTTTGACTGAAGAGTTAATTCCAAGCAACGTAATTTCTATTGCATACAAGTGGATCACTTTTTAAATACATATAATGAAGTTATTCATTAGAGTAATTTTGCTCAAAATTACTTTAATGAAGCTCATTTATTATAAATGTTTTTTTTATACTAAGAGCGATTTGTACTGTTTATTATGTCAATTAGCACTTATAACTAATAAAACTCCAAATTCTGTTGGTTGGAAAGTTTGAGTGAGGCATAAGACCAGTCATAGAGAAAATGATTTATAAGCTGAAATGTTGGCCTGCTGAGTGTCCATGTACATTACAGGATATTTATAAAAGATTTAATCAGGGCTCCTTTAGTAGAAATTACTATGATATTTCAGGGTGTTGCGTAAATAACATCACTCTGGTGTTCAGGAAGCCCAGGTTGCTTTAATAGAGGCCTTCAGGTTGTCTGCATTGTTGGCTCTGGTGTTTCTCAACATCCTCTTGACAAAACTCTAGATTTTTTTGAACTAGGTTAAGATCAGAAGCGTTTGCTGGCCAATCAAGCACTGCATGGTCATTAACCAGGTATTGGTACTTTTTCAGTGTGGTCATGTGCCAAGTCGTGCTAGACAATGAAAGCGGCATCTCCACAAAGATTGGCAGCAGGAGGCAGTATAGCTTTGGACTTTATAGAACACAGCAAACCTGCACCAGCAGATGGCATTGCTCCTTAAATCATCATTGACTGTGGGAATATAATAATGGACCTCGAGAAACTTGAACAGGGTTCTATCCTGTGCCTTTCCAATCTAGGCCCAGAGTCCGGGAGATTGGTTTCCAAATGAAATGGAAAATTTAATTTCCTCTTTCTGGTCTACTTTATATGAAAGAGAACTTTAGCAGCCCAGTACATTTTCTCCTTCGCTCAGGTACAACACTTGTGTTGTTTCAAATTGTGCTAAGGCACAATGAATGCAACAGTTTTCTGGTTGACTGTCCTTCAAGAGTTTCAGATAAGCTAATATATCTTATCTGGAAATTGTTTTTAATTGGGAAGTTGTTTTTAATTGGGTTGTTAAATGCTTGAAATATACACCTATGAATGTAATAAGTCTATGTGATATATGAGTTTTATATCTCATCTACATTTGGTAATTATCAGATGACTCATTGATGCATTGTGCAAATTGCTATACGACCAACTCTTTGTGCAGTGGTTCTTTATTGTCAAAAAGGCTTAACATAACCTCAGTGTGGAAAAGTACCAGACATGTAAGGCTACAAAAAATGCAATAATTCTGATTTCTGGAACTCTTAAGAGTTGTAAGGCCTTTTTTAAACTATTATGAATTAAATGTATGATTCGATTAATTAATTACATACCACGCAATTAACTAGATTGAAATTTCAACTGGGTTTTATAAATGGATGTATAATAATTAGTAACTTAAAGCTACCATCGTCCAATTAGTCAGAAAATGAAATATTTGAACAGAAAATGAAAATATCTGAATATTTAAAATTAATATATGAATCAGTTTGCATGATAAAAATAATCACACCACTAAATGTGTCAAGCCATCAGTTTAGACTGGCATGACAAAAGACGCATGTGAAAAGTACAGGAAAAAAAAAAGTTAATGCCTAGATAAAATGACAATTTCCTCAAAAGAATATCCACTTACCCTTGTCATTACAAGCAGACATTCATGCAGTTTTAATTCTGAATACACCCACATTAAAGTCTCACTGGAATTGGTGAAGGATGCGCCATTACAACGTGAGTGAAAAAAAAAAAAAAATCCAAAAATAGGACATAGATGCATTGATACCTCTGCTTTTTGAGTCCAGTTGTATATCCACATGGTCCAGTGAGGTCAGCTCATCCCCCTCAGGGTTTGGGACAGCTATGGAGGTCACCGCAGGGATGACCTCTTGTTCTTTGTCAGGCTTCTCTGTGGCATACGTGTTCATGCCTGGGATCTTTCTGCAGGTCGTGCAGAGTGGGAGAAGTTTAGAGTAAAGCAGAGGTGCATTAATGGAAATCTGCCATCGCTTTTACTTCCACTAATGCTTTCAGTGGGCATAATGTGTCACACACTATTTTTAACAGTTAAAGATGGCGGAGGATTGTTTGATAGCTGGAAACTAGGGCGTTTTGCATTCCACTGGGCAACGCTCTCTCTCTTTCATATTGTTCACCTCAGTTTTCAATCAATTTTTCATCCCCTCTGATGCATCCCCAGTTCTGCCTAAAACTAACTTCTTGCATTTCTAATTTCAGATTTCTCCCTCATGAGCTTGTGCTGCAGCTGCCGCTGTGACATTCGGGGGGAGCTCAAGAAATTCAAAGTTGATTTCATAATGTAGCAATTACAATCCAGAAAGTTGAAGTCAAATAATGTTTCGCTTTATAATGAGCAATATCTTAAGAGGAAGCAGACCGATCCCCCATAAATGACATGGGATTTCTTGCAGCAGAGGATACTATTTACTGTATGTCCCACACTGTATAATATATGTTGTCTCAGGTCTTAACTCCTCAACCTTTCCTGCCATTCTGCAGAGTATGCCTCACCTTGAATGGCTGTGTTTAGCATTTCCGAAAGGTCAACCCTCACATTGTCAGATAGATGAATATTGATAACTGCAGGACTCTGACACCCATTCAGCACTCTGGGAGAATTGATTAGACTGTCATTCCCTATAATATTCGGCAGATTGAGACAGAAGGGAATTGTCTTATTTCTCTAGCTATTATTGTGCAATGGATGTCCATAACCTGGAGATATATGGAGTCTGAATACATGTGGAAAGTTTCAGGGAGTTCAGGGGTGGAGGAGCGCCTTTTACAGTCAATGGACAATCTGGACAATGCTGCGCAAACAGAAAATAGACTAAACATTTGATCGTATATCAGCATTTTTTCTATTTTTATGAAACCCAGTGGAATTAATTTTGCATTCATCTCTCTTCCAAAGAAATCCATAGTATATGCACTGCACCTGCTGTACTGTACCTTTTAAATTTATATATCACAAAGATAGCCAATCCCATCAGCACCACTGACACCAACATGATGACTGCAGTGCCACTGTGCCCACTGTCACTGCCGTCCACAAGAGGAGCTTTAAAAGAGAATGAGTGAGAAGATTAGTGATATGAACTTTAATTATAGAAAATTGATAAGAACTCTGAAGCCAATTCTTAGGTCCTAAAATGGCACATTGTTAAAACCCTTTATCATCCATTAAACCATCCATAGGTTTCATTCTTGTTAGATGTCGATGTGGCCAAGGCACCTGTCCGGCTGCAGATGTTTACATTTGATGGTGCGAACAGGTCAATGGGTCACTAGTGTAAAGCACTTGTGAGTGTTTGACTGGAAAAGCACCATATGAATTCAGTTCACTTACCAATCTATCATTTAAACTACTTAACTGTCAGCCAGTTTGCTTCAGCTGAACAAAACTCAACAACATCATTACAGATGACCAGTGTAAAGTCTTACAGTTACTATTAACTACTTTGTACAGCTTTGTTTCACACAAAAGCTTGACAGTTTGCTATTGTTAGGCTGAGACACCAGTGTACTTTGATCCATCTGTCTGCTTATTAATTCAGATGGGAGTTCAGGTGGGATTTGTATTTGAAAAAGTGAGATGAAGAAACTTGAACAGTTGAACAAACTGCATAGTTAATCATTTTTGATTCGTTGCACATTGCATAGGTGACTTTTGGTATTTTTAAAGAGAATATATTTATTTTCTTGCTAATGCTTTAAGCCTCTTGGATATAAGAGAACTGGTACAGTACTACCATCCAAAAAATAAACAAACAAACCCCCCCCCCAAAAAAAAACATCCCAATTCACATACTCTGTTGAAAGTCGTGTTAAAAATAGCCAGATACTGTACAGTTGATAAGCAAATGATTATTAATGATAATGTCACAGATTCTAGACATTTCAAAATAGATTAACTAATCAAATGAGGGGAAGAACAAAGCATTGTCCAAGTTGTTTTTCAAGCTTTTCGGACATATATTTACATCTACTTTGTTAGAATTTACTATTAATACTTTCTAATAACCAAATACTGTGAAAAGCAGCCAAAATTTTAAAAACCTGACCAAAGCATATTTTTTACAGCCGAACATGTTCAGTTGGGTGGAAACCCATCCATCCTGGCAACACTGTAGTCATCTGAACACTGTTAACCAATGACAGTTCTAAGATACATCATAACTGGAATATTCAAATGCAACCAAAGTGACCTGCTGATTGAAGCAAAAAAAAACGAAAAAAAAAAAAAAAAAAACAGAAATCCTGGAGATGTTTTGAGAAAGCAACAACATATTCACCTATAACACAAAATGAAATTGATGTTTTTGGATCTAATGAAACTAAGATCCATGCAACACTTTAAACATCAGAGACTGATGTAGAGAAAATAAACATTTAAAAAGAGAAAGATGATGTTTTTATTCAAATCGTAAGATCAAACTCAATTATGCAACTGTATCATCCAGAGGGGAAGCGGGTCAACAGAATCACAGTGTGGTACTGAGGCAGTACCACATAAGGCAGCAAGCAAAGATTGCTTCTGACATCAGAGAGAACCGCACAAGTATTTTTTTTTGGTTGCAAACACACTTCATTGGATTGAGATTTATCGGAGTAGAATGAGAAAGTGAAAAATAGAAAAAAAACCTTCAGTCTCACTCTAGAAGAGTGAAAGCTGCCAGCCCTTTAGCTAGCTAGCTAGTCACTCCAGAAATAGAGAAAGAGCGTAATAGCTTGTCTAGTTTGCTCGTAGTTTGGTGTTTATTAGTAAGAAAAGTCCACTTTGAAGTCGATCCTTTTTCAATAAAGATACATTTTTCAATTATTTAACTGAATCCATTAAAATACAAAACATGAAATACATTAATAATTGTTTCACCACCATCAATGTGATTGCTAGAGCTATTTTTAAAAGAACTAGCAAAAAATGTGGTATACAGTAGCAAATCTACCAAAAGCATTATCTTAGCTAGATTTTTTCCCGTTTCTCAAAGACATGACTTTCAAATTCAATTCACCTGCAGAAAATAGCTTGGCAGCTCTTTTGACTGCCACTTGTCCATTTCATTTAATCAAATGCGGTCCGCACAATATGCTGTCATGGTCAGGTGAATGGACTGGACTTGAAATGAGTGAAACGACAGTCCAAATACACACTTTAAAAGATCTTGCGTAAGCTACAATAACTATTGGCTAAGACCTCTCTAATCTCTTGGCTCTTTGGAGAAAAAAAGAAATGACGAAAAAGGGGAGCAGGTGGGTTAGGCGGGGAATACAGGGACACACTTACCTGGAGATAGCCGTGTGGCATACACATTCACCTGCAGCCCGAGTTTGACTGTAAACTCGATGAGATCCTGGTTTAGAGCACTCAGCAGAACCTGAGAAAGCTACAAGGAGGAGTGAAATAGGAGCAGAGAGAACTGCGTTAGCTGCAGCCGTCCACCAATAATCCACATTCATCAATATTTCACCCACAGTCATTTCTACCAACAGCATGAATTATGGATAGGAATTTCTGTTTCCTTCTAAAGAGGGGCAAATCTTTCAATGACACATGCAAAACCGGACCTGCCACACCGAAACCCAACAGGCTTTAAGGACTTTCAGGCAAAAGGGCGTCCTGCTTGGAGCGCAGCTGTGACATTTAAAGAAATATTAATCTTTCTGCTACGCCTCCCACGGTGGGAATATTTCCTCTATACCTTCATCAGCGTAAGTATTCTAAAGAGGATAAGAATTACCCATTTAAAAGTTCAACGAGGCGGTGTTATAGGAAATCAAACTATGTACTGATATCATAAAATAGCTGTTTTAATTTCTTCTCCCTTAAGTGCCAAAAGTTCCTCAGCTTTTCACACCTTGATGAAACAGTCATTTAGCAGGGGAGCAAAATGCCTTCCCAATGCATATTTGAATCCTTAGCCATGCCTCACTAATTCCATCTCACTCTTTCTCAAATCTTTCCACTGGTTAAAATTAGACTGCTCTACACAGCATGAATAATTACTTTTTGTTCTAGTGGCATATCAGGGTCAGTAAATCTATTACACATTTTAATAAGCCCGCGCCACGCATACACTTTGCCACGCACATGTGTGCGTGTGTGGGCACTGCTCACTTAATGTCTCCACACTGAAAGTCATTCACTGGAGATGAGAGAACAGTGAACTGAAGATTTATTACCCTATTGTCTGTGAGGTTCTGCCAGGTAATCAGACAGGCTTTAGATAAATACATCTCTTTAATTCCCAATCCCAGCAGCCTGCCCCAGTTTGTCTCCCTTCTCGATGATGCCAATTATATGATGCATCAATGTAATTAAATACCTATTAACTTAGTTCAAGACTGACTGTGAGCCAGCAAAATCATGTTTACTCCCAATGAATAAATGAGCTTCCCTGCACCGCATTTTAAAAAAAAACTGCTTTATTATTTTTGTTACATGTTTGATACCTTTAAATAAACAATTAATGCAATAATCAATTTCAAATTGTCTTCTTTTGCCATTAGAACATTTTAACAAAAACAAAAAGTGTGATAGCTCTGAATAATGTTTTCTCATAATATCATTTAAAGGCTCCTACAAATTTAAAGCTGAAAAACACATCAGAGTGTCGAATGACACGTTCTGCTTTGTGGGTGTCAATTGACAGGCGGGTGTTCATATAAAGAATGGCATTGCCCTCTAGTGTTAACTTAAAGTATTTAGCTTTTAGGCAGGAATGGAATGCATGTAAGATTGATTAAACGGTGAATTATTTGTCACTTTAGAGCAAAATATGCACAAGCAAAATATATTTTTACGACAGCTGTCAGAAAAAATAAACCCGCATTAATTAATTTTGTGCAGCATGACTGATTATAAACCCAGAAACATTAGGAATATAAGAATCGAGCTCAGTGGCTTTCTGAGATCAGATGGATGTTCCTGTTTGCAGAGAACAATGAGCCCGTCGAAAACACATTCTTCTTACTCTCTGTGTGAACACTTAATGGACCACACCAGAGACTGTTTGCATGTTTTAGCCCAATTACTGCAAAAAAATGTCCAGTCCTCCTTACATCTGTTCTTTTCTGAGGCATGATATGCCTTGGCATCTATTTATTTCACTCTGGTATAGAAAAACACAATTGCGGGGACCTTAAGCTGCTTGGTTGCTTCAGGTGATCAATCACAATAAGTATCACGCCTACATTTGTATTTGTCAAAGCTAACCTTACCAATGTGTGGCTAAACGTACCAGATGTTACAGCTCAAGATTCACTAAAAATGGTGATTATATAACGGAGAAAATGTGTGCATTCATCATTGCTGTATAGCAGCTTCAACAATACATACATATTTTAAAAGGCAGGCTGAACTATATTCAATTCAGGGTTACATTAGGATTCTTATTACTATTCTTTGTATTCTTCGTATTCTTCTTATTAGATTATTAAATATTATCAATATTATTATTACTATTCTTATTGTTATTTCTCATATATGTTTAGAACTGGAGTTTCACAGTTATATCTGTGAAAGCAAGTATTTGCTCCTGACACCAGATCAGAGAGAAGTGCTACTTACACACCTGCCATTAGCCACAGCAATAAAACTACCTAAATGTAAATGAAATGAACATCCTGTCATTGCAGAGCAATGTTCTGGCAAACATTTGTGGTCAGATTTGTGCTAATATTATTATGACACATATAACCCACTGTGGTAAAAGAAAAAAACTATTGTGGCAGGAATCCCTGACAAAATCTTCTTCCACCGCAGGACAGACCATGGCACCACACTGAAAAGCCTGCTCCAAGAATGTCACAAAGAATATAACAATGCGCCAAGGGTGCTGGCCTGCTTTTCAACTCACATCTGATCAAATGTCGTCTATATACCGCAGAACAAATCCGATCCAGAAGTCCTGTTTCACAGAACCAGAAGAATGTCCCAGTGTCAGAGGATAAGTGTGGAGGTGGAGGATGTTGTGTTGACAGTTCTTGATAGTTGAATGTTTTAGTGAAAATTGAGTGACATCAAAATGTAATGCAAATGCAAAAATAAACTAATGTAGTTTCGATTCCTTGCTGAAGTTAATTTTGTAGTATAGAGCCTTCCAAATTCTAATTCATTCACAAAAATAATAATAAAAAGTTAAAAAATATATTTTATGCCATAACGTATCATCTGATACTAAAATGTCTGTGACACATGCATTATAATAGGTTTTGCATACATATGTGGGTATCTAAATATTTAAGGGACAACTGGAATTTATCCAAATAAATATAACCCAAGTGAAAACAAAACTCAGTTTCCAAATGCTGTTTTCATTTGAAGAGGGAAAAAAGCTATTCAAATGAACCCAGACTGACATGCAAAGAAGTTGCAGCCAGCCTTATGAAATCATGTGGTATGATAGCTGAAGCCAAAAAAGTACTTAAATAGAACGTGAGAGGCCAACATAAGGCAAGTAAAAAGATCTTAGAAATAATACATCATATTCTAAAGAAATTCAAGAGCAGAAACGAAACAGATATAAATTAGTCCAGAAAAGATTACGGACATTTCTAAAGCATTGGGACTCCATCAAACTACAATGAGAGCCATTCTCCACAAATCGAGTGGTGAACTTTCCCAGGAGAGGCCAGTCTACCAAAATTACTCAAACTCACCCAGAAGGTCACAAAATAACTCAGAACAACACCTGAACCGCAGGCCTACGATTCAATTCAATTGCCTCTCTTAAGGTATGTTATCATGATGCAACAATACAAAAGGAGCCTGGCAAATCTAGCACGCATGAGAGAGTTCTGAAGCAAAAAAGACAGCTGAAGAAAAATTCCCAAAAGACTTCTGAATGATTCCCATGACTTTTTGGAAAATATTATATAGACTATTGAAACAAAAAGGAACTTTTTGGAAGGTCTCCTGTTACAGCTAGTGTAAAACACTGCTGCGTTTTTATTTTTATTTTTTTTAAGAAAAATTACTTCATATCAACTGTTAGACGTGATCACAGATAATGTGATAATCTGAGGTTGAGTTCTTGTTACAAGAACTGAAGGACTTGTTACTAATAATATTCCTCCATCAATTTGTGACACTGAGCTAAAGCCTACTTGAGATATTCAGCAAGGTAATGGAATAATATCTGTCTGCTTTTGAGAGCCATAAGGATCAAACTGATATTTACCATAAGCTTCTGAATAATTTGTTGAGACAGTACCTGATCCAGGTGTGCCCACTTTTCATTCATGCCTCTGTCTCTTGACCTCCTTTCTGGTACAATGAAGACCTCGGCTGTAGTTGGTAAACCTGGGAACAGCTTGACCAGGAGTTGGTCCTCATTAATTCCTGTGACCTTTAAAGATATCAACAAAACATTGCCATTAAGCTCTAACTTCCAAATGAAGTGGAAGTCTGTGCTTCGGACACAAAGATATTACCGGAGTTATGAGAGTTCTCTGCATTACAGAGAAAAGGCTTTCTGCGTTCTCCTTTATGTATCATTTGCCTTAATACTGTCAAAATCTAATCCCTGGATCAAGTGGAACATGGAAGCTCATTCTGACAGTTTTTGGTAAAGGCCTGGGCTTTTAGTGCATTTATGCCATAACCAGAGGTCTACTGTCAGTTTCCTGGTGTAGAGCGTGGTAAAATTTGACAGGACAGAAGGTCAAAGTGAATGTTTCATACTGAGGGCTACTCTTGGATATATATAGAACAGAGTATCCAGGTCTTTTACATAACCTGCTATGCTATGTCTTAAAGAGAAAATCAGTCACAACATAACTGCACTTAAGTTCATTTTACTTGGGGGTTTTATTTCTACTGCAACAAACAAGTTATCTTTGCAGTAAACTGATAATTAAAAACTTTTACAGTTGTAAACATAACAATTGCACTGCTACTACTGGGATTTGAGATTTAAAGTATTTTTAGCATGTTACTAGACAAATACTAACATTGTTTCAATGCAAGAAAAAGATGGACCCTCTCCTGAGGCAGAAACATCTAAGAGCAATACAGTATTGTCTTTGTGACCTACCTGAACTATGCAGGTCTTCACAACTCTCCCAATGTCTTCTCTCCACTCCAATACCCCTGGGTTCACCTCATCCAGATTAGAGGAAAAAACCAAAGGATGTGACCTGAAATAATCTAAAATATAAGAAAAACACTTTAACTCTCTGATTCAGCAGTGAAAAGAAAAAAGGGATATTTTTTCCATCCTAAAGATTATTTTGGGTCAATGACCTGCCTCTATTTTGCTTGAAAATCTGCTGTTGAGCCTTCTGCATGCAACAATATCAATATGTAAACTCTAGTTTATTAGGTATGGGTAGAGAATACAATAAGGGGCTACTGTGATTAAGGATGCTGAAGTCACACTATTGACTGGAAGGAAATCAACTGTTGCTCTGGACAGACTTACTATACTGAAAACACAATAAGCTTCAACAAAGAATTTCAGTTTTTATTTGGGAAACAGTTTAAAACTAATTAAACCTGGAATATATGTTCTTTGACTCTGTAATGATTCTGAATGAAAGTAAATATACCATAAAATACCAAAAGATATTGTTTTCAAATTTGGATTCAGAGTTAGACTTAACTTTTCAAAAAATCTCTCTCTCTCTCTCTCTCTCTCTCTCTCTCATTCTTATATATATATATATATAATATATATATATATATATATATATATATATATATATATAGCTTTTGTAGTTTTATCCAAACTAAACTTTTACAAAAACATTATTTACAGGCATCAGCTACATCAGAATTTGGATTCACCGCCAGGGGGCGACAGTAACACACGGGCAAAAAGGCTGTGAACTTTTCATCATACATTTTAATCATTACTCCAGGCTTCTGTTCGAGGTTGTTTCTAAAAAAGTTAATTTCTGACCAGTATAATTCAATACCTGAGAAGTTTTTTTTTTTTTTTTTTTTTTTTTTCTTAATATTTGTTAAAACTAATGTAAAACTATATTTTTCTGTTTGTGCAATGCATATTGACTTATTGGATAACAGGCTTTTTGGTTCTCTGGGCTGAGCAGTTCCATGAGTTTTCCTGTTGCTAAAGTACCTGTGGATTACCTGTTAGAAAACTAAAAGGAGTATTTGCAACATGTACATAGCCTTTGAATTTATTTTTACTATATTTTTATTAATTATAAAGATAGACATTGATAAAATTGACCAGACCTTAAGCATTATTTAATTAATCTGCACAAACATATTAAATAAATGAGACTTTGCACTTCAATAATGTTTATTTGTCAGATTAGAAGTATTTCTTTTTTCAAAAACCTTTCAAAAGTCTTAAACATATGTTTTATTTACCCCATTTTTATATCAATTCTTTTCCTAATACTGACAGCTAATGTTTTTTTTTTAAACATTAGCTGTCAACAGAAATTCAGAATTAACAATGAACATTACATAACATCAGTATGTGTATAATTAATTGATACTGTTTTTGTTTTTTTTTGTTTTTCACTTTTCAAAAATATTCTGATTTATTGAACATGACAGCATATTATTCTCTGGAAACTCAGTAATACAATTTATATTGATTCCTGACTGAACCTGTTGACTCTTGTAAAACATGACAGATTTTGGCCTCAGACCAAACCAAAACAACTCCTAAGTGACCTCCTGGTTGTAGATATTATTTACTGGAGTCATCCAACTACATTCCCTTACTGCAGTCAAATTAGTGGAATATTTGGAATTATTTTAAACCGTCAAAGCCTCTTTGAAATGTTCCTCGGTAACTGTAATTTTCACACGTAGATGATATGCTGCAAGGAGGCAGTTTGAAAAAAAAAACTTTCTAGCTTAAACAAACATGAATAATAAATGTTATTACCATAAACTGCCACTCTGATTTGGTCCTGGTGGACAATATTACCAGCCAAAGCCTGAACAGTAACAATGTGACTTCCCTCTCTGGAGAAAGTGAAGGTAATTGCTCCATCAAGGGTCACAACTGGCTGCAAGACAACAGGACATAATATGTAATTTTCTGTCATGCTTTTAAGGCAAAATTGCCTGGAGATGGCTTACCTCTGTCTTATTATCAAACCACCAAAAATATGTGACTGTTCCCACACTACTTGGGCGAAGTGTTGTTGTGAAATTCACTGCTTTGTCCGTAATGACCACCAAAGGAGCTGAAAGTTGCACCTGCTCGAGGTGACCTTTAGAGAGAAAACACACAGAGTGTGAAGTTACACCTTTTATTAAAACAGGGCTAAATTTAATGCCTCCCCGGTGCGTCGAAGCTTCAACAAATGAAATGTTTGTAATATCTGGCACAGCAGAGACCAAGTGGAACACACTAAACTCACTGGTGGACAGCGTTAAAGCTGTTTGCACTCCAGAAGTCGTTTCATTTCTGCACATGGGGAATTTTTTATGTTTTTCCAGCCATAAAATTGTCAATACTAAAAACCACAACAGTAAGTTTGTTTTAAATTGATCGGTGGGGCTCTGTGGTAGTAAGGTAATGCACACAGCAGTCCATTTTTCCAACACAGGATGTTGGATTAAAGTAATGAAAAAAGACTACAGTTATATTCTTGATAAACTATAATAAAGGGTATGGCCTAGTACAACGTGCAGAAAAATATTTTCTTCTTACAGCTTTCTTAATTTAACTTTTCTTTGTTGCACTTTGATGTTTCAGCTCGTCAGAAGTATGTAAAAATCCAATGAAGATAACCTCAGGAAATACAAAATGTAGTTTTTAAATGATGACTGTATTCATTAAGAGAAAAAAGTACCCAAACCAGTCTGGCCGTGTGTGAGAAAGCAGTTGTCCACTAAATCAATATGGTTACTCACTTTGACTACTTTTGCAGAAATAACTACCATCAAACATTTGTAAAAACTGACAAATGTTTTTTGTCACTGTGGAGGAATTTTGGCCCACTGTTCTTTATAGAATTGCTTTCATTCTGTCACACTAGACGGTTTCGTACATATCTATGGCCTGCTTAAGGTTATACCACAAAATCTTAAACAGATTTTGTTTAGACTTTGACTAGATCACTCTAACACTTTCATGTTTTTTAAGCTATTCACATGACCAGAGCATAATCGAAGTGCACATGAGCTTTAGGATGTCTTAGTAAAGACCAAGATTCCTTGTCAAATTATCTGTAAGTTTTCTAAATCACAGACCATCACACCACCAGGCTTGACTGCCGTTTTTGAAATGCTGAGTTACTTTCATTCCTTAAACACATACACATACTTTTCAATTAGTTACAATTTTGTCTCATCAGCCCACAGGATATTTCCCCAAAAGTCTTAAGAATCATCAACATGTAGTTTTCTCTCTCAGAAATACAGATTTGCCCAGTTTATCTAATTATGTTGTATAGTCATTCATTTTTTCTCAGATCAGTTGCTCAGTTTACTGGTTATTTCCTAAAACAAAACAATTGTGAGAGTATGTATATATTATGACTCCATCTCTCTGAAATATTTGGATGAATTCTAACGTTTTAGCAATTACTTTCAATGACCAACTTGATTTTGACTTACAGGACACATGGAGGTAGAGAAAGACCCTGTCAAAGCCGAGATGGTTGCTTGCTGTGGCTGAAACTTGATAGATTCCAACTTTATTGTAGATGTGCTTGACCCCATCATCGATGGAGCTGATATTAACGTAAGATATGGCAGTTCCATCACCAAAGTCCACTGTTATACTTGTCATCGAGCTAAGACCCTTCAAAAAAAAAAAAAAAAAAAGAAAAGAGAAAAAGATGCTGTTATTCATCCTTCTCTGTTCCCCCGTGTAGTCACTGATTCATAACAGGAGCACTTTCAATAAAAGCTGCAAGAACAAGGTCTTGTAAATCACGTCAATGCATATTTATTTGATACGCCAGGGCTATAGCCTTTGTGACAGCATCTTTGATTCACACCACATTAAATAAAAACATGCAGCATGTGAGTAATACCCCTTTAGGTGTATTTTGACGTGTGGTAAAAGCAAATTGCAAAAGCAGTCTTGTAAAAATGTCCCCTGAAATGTTATGGTAAATAGTGAATGTTGAGTTTAGGTAATTGCAACCAGAAATGTTTACCTTCATACCCAAGGAGAAAAGCTTTGTCGCTGGAAGGCTTATTGTTATGTAGTCTGTTATAATCCCTTGCAAACATATTCATGGTCTTTCAGCTTTTTCACATTTTACCCAGTTACAGTAATAAACTTTGATAGTGCTGATTTGTTTCATAAAAGCTAACAGAGTAGTGTCTAAACGTGACACAGTCGAAACGTGAAATGGCAGAAAATGAACCCATTTTCAAAGGAAACACAAGATCTATGGTCTGATTTGTCTTCAGGACTTTTGAATAAAAACCTTTCAGAATCACCTTTTAGTGCAAATGTAATAAGAAATAATCTTAGCAAATCTACTAGCTGTTAGATTTAATAAGTTTAAACTATTTAGTTGTTTGCTGAATAGATTAGACTAAGTGTATCTGTAAATTTTCAACTCTTTGTAATTGAATTTAGCTGTTGACATTGTCTTAGCCATTCTGACTCGTGAATAAGGGTAGATATAAACCACTCCCCACGATTCCCCCTCAGCATGACGCTTCAACTATCTTTGGATTGTGTGTTTATGATGATGGGCAATGTTACTTTTCTGCTACACATATTATGTCGCATGAAGGACAAAAAATAAGTTTAGTTCTGTTCTCAGTTGACTCCAAAACATTCTTCCTGTGTCTTCGATACAGCTTGAACAAACAGCAAAACATGACTTTCAGCCACTATTAAAATAGGCATTGTGGTTGGTTTTTCATTAAAGTTCGCTCTGCCTTCATTAGAGTTGCCTGGGAAGGTTTATGTCATCCCCTTTCCATTTTTAAAGATGGATTGAACAGTGCTCAAAGATTGAGAAATGGTTTGATGATCTCGCTATGATAATTGTCCTTCAACTTAGGTGCTGTCCTTCTTTTGCTGTCCTTCAACAGCACCTAAGTTGCATTTGTTAACTAATAACTAGGAGAGCTGTGTACACTGGGATTTGTTTACTGATCAAGTGATCTTCTAAAGCCAGCTAGATCTATAGAGCTAGTAAATATGGCTGAATACAAACATGCTAGATATTTCAGATGCTGATTTAAAAAAAAAAACAGAAAAGAATAAAGTACCCTTTTCCATCCACTTCAAATTAATCTACTACTTTGTGTTGGTCTGTCACACTATAAAATGTCAATTATGTGCACTGAGATTTGTGCTTATAATATAGAAAATTGTAAGAAAGTCACTAAGTCTAGCCCTGGCTCTCTTGTTCCTTCAACCAAAAATTCTGTGACTGAAAATATAGTTGCAAGGGAATACAAAAAATGCATTATTACAGACTTCATTTAGTCCATTGTAGTTGGTAATGTTACGTTGCTTAACTCTAATTTCTCTTTTAAATTAATAACATGTCTTCACTATCAATGTATGAACATTATCCCCCAGGCATTTAACGAGTGGAGCAGTTCTCTCCTCTCCATCACACACTCCCTGCTCCCTGCAGCGCCTCTTCTCTCCAGCATCTCTCACGCTCACATCAAGTGTAAAATTTAAGACAGTCTTTTTTTTTTTCTTTTGTAAAAATTGGCACACAGTCAGCAGTGAATTGCTTACCGCAGGTCTTAAAACAAAAATCACAGTGTGTGAATCATTTAAATACACTCCCCCTGTGATCTGAAATGGGAGCACAGTGGGAAATTATACCCGCCTCTGGCCAAAAATAATGCAACAAGACCAGACTCCAAAATCCCCTTTCATTCACTAATTCATCACTAAAATTCTCCAGTTACTTGTGATCCAAGATTCTTAACTCCAAAGAAGAGAGAGAGAAAAAAATTCTTAGTTTGCATCACTGCCTCTGTTATTAGCTGTTTTAAATATTTGATCTTATGCAGGATTTAAACTCTCGTCACATGAATGAAATTCTCAGGGTTGAGATATATCTCAATTAATCAACAATGATACGCTCCTACAAGACTGTGGGAGAAGGTTTTTGAGACACTTGCAACTATTGTTGTTTTTTCCAACATACCAACTTGAGAATGCACAGTGAAGCATAAAGTATGTTAAAATCAAGTAGTTAACATAAATTGCATTTTTAAAGATTGAATTGCATTATGTTGTAACTGATGAATCACTGTGAAGGCAAGTGATGAAAGGTGAGTTGATGTGTGGTAGAAACAGGTGGTTTTGTTTTAGATCTATGTACCATTGAAACCAGAGGTTTGCATGCACTGAATAAAAAGAAACAGGCACCATTATTTAAATCATACCAAATGTCTCTCGTTTTAGATGAGGTTGAATTACCTAAATTATTTTTATTTGCAAAATACCACAATATTGAGAGAAAAATCTGAAATGTGCATACATTTCCCAATTATTTGATATAAGTTGCCTTTGAACTGGATGACTTGATTTTGGGTATCCATCATGTTTGGATGCCCAGTAGTTTGACCCACAACCGCTTGATGATCTTTGGTGTAACTAAGTCAGATCTTTAACTTCCAGGTTGATGTCTTTAGATATTGCTTCAATGTTTCCACATATTGTTCTACCTCATGGTGCCATCTAATTCATGAAGTGTACCATTGTCTACAGCCGAGCAATCTCACAACATGATACTGACACCCCACACTTTACAGTTAGGGTAGTAAAACTGTCTCTGTTGTTCATCTAAACGTAATGCTGGTCATTAAGGCCAAACAGTTGAACTTTAATCCAATAATTTTACAGGACATGTCTCCAAAATTAACGTCTTTGTCCCTGTGTGCATTTTAAAACTGTAACCTAGCTTTTTTATGCTTCTTTTGAAGAAACAGCTTACCATCATGTCTTCAAATACATCCACAGATGAGTCTCCAATTGACATAAAGATTTGAGTTAACTTTTCATCTAGGCTTTCTCTCATTGCTTAAAAAGACAGTAATCATTAATATAAACTTCTGATTTTGAAGACAGATAAATTAATCTGTGACAGAGTTTCTCTCATCACAGTGGCGTTTAGTAAAAGTAAATAATTTTAGTTATTCTAACTAAGCTAAATCAAGAGAAAACTGGTCTGAATTAACTTCAGACTGTGAAAAGATGTGTTTTTCTTTTCGGTGAATGTAAACTTGTTTCAGCTGTATTCATGGAATAATTATTTCATGAATATTTTAATTGGGTCTATGACATAACTGCGTGTCTTCATTTCTACAGTCTAAGTGTATTGCATTCATTAACGCATGGTTTTCAATCATCTTGCACTTTCTAATCTATTCTATGTTTGCTGTTATCAAACAGATGTTTTTCAAGTGTGTAGTAATGCTTTTGTCTTTTGTTTTGTTTTTGTAATGAAATCATCACCTCTTCCAGAAAGACCAAGAAGGTAACATTCCTTCCCAGCGTTGCTACAAATGTTCCCTCGCTGGTGAAGAGCTGGAGACCCCTGGGAGCCTGGCTGGGACACTTTTGTTGCCTGGGGCTGTACTTCAACAAACTTCCCTCGGTGCAGTTGTTCGACAAAGCCTTGCGATATCTGGAATGAAATTAACAACAAAAACACTTTTGCATGCTTTGAGTGAAAAACAGACAAATAAACTAAAATTGTAAAAACATGTAACAAGCTATGAAAAACTGAAAATTTAAAATGGAAATGCCTTTACTTTAATGCAGAAATTCAGTTCAATTGTATGACATTTAGTTCCATTCATTTTTGTTGTCGTTTATTTTACATTTGTGAATGGTGATATGCAACACGATAAATTTATCAAGTCTGAGGTTCTATTTAGAAGTTATAAGTAGTAAATCTCTGTGCAATTAAATATCAAAGAATACATCAGTTTTGTATCTGAGCAGCTATTTCCCATTGTAGCTTGAGAATGTAGTTTGTGATCGAAAGACCAGAATAGCATGTACAACTTAATTTTTATATCTTGTAAATCAGGATTTCTGATGTGGCCACTAACACAGTTTTAAAGTCACTTTAAATGTACATTCTTCAGCCAGCCAAATTCGTCTTTCATTTTCATCTGAGACCAATGAAAATGTTATTTCTGATTACAGAAACAATTCACTTTATAGTAAATTAAAATAGAATTATCATTTAATGTGTGGAAAGCCCCAGATGCATTCCTTTTGTTTAAGTATCTGCAGTAAGAGAGAACCCATCCATCTTAGGACCTTCTCATTGCCAGGTACTACAGCGAACAACTCTTCCACCCTGCAGCTTATATTGCAACATGTTAAGCAACTCTGTTTTTCTGGGATGATCAATTGAAAGCATGGGTGTGGTCTCAATGTTTCTAAAATAGCGTTTATACAATTTACATATGGCGCCTGTCATCCCAGCTTCTGAGAAAAGTTAATCTGTATACGTACAAAACAAAGAGTCTGAGAGAGTCATTCACTGCTGATAAGAGGCCAACTGCTAATAACCATTCAACAGAAGTATTTCTGAAGAATATCTTGTCCTCTGGTTGCTAAAATTATTCTTTCAAGCAACCAGACACCTGGGTGCTCACGTTAGAGCATATTCAAATGACAAAAGAAAGCGCAGAATATTTAGAGCAGGAGTAAGGACAGAATCTCAAACTTGACACCTGAGCTCTTCAGTCCCTCAGGCGAAGTGTCACTCATCAGGAGCTGATATACCCACATGGGCTGGAAATTACTTCAGAAAGTCTTTCCCAAAGAGTTAAACATTAAATTACACTCACATTTTCCTCTTAAACCTCATTGTACAAGAAAGGAATCTTGTCAAACAAATGCAGTAGAAGTACCTCTACACTCATTGATCTGGGACTATATGTCATGTAGTTTAGAACTTGGTTAGAAGATATGAGTAAAACTTCCCTCTTCACAAAATGTAGACAAAAATGGAATAGCATCAGATTTTAGTGGTTGTAGGACTTTGTGTTTGTTGTTGTTAAACACAAAGAGACATTTCTTCTTCTAGTGCTGGACGCATAGGTTTGTTTTGGTTGTTTTAACCCAGAATGTCCTGCACTAAAGTCTAATTCCTGCTCTTGGGGCGGTTTCTGGACTGATGGCCATTCACACATGCATTTAAACCATGCCAGAGTTCACTTCAGGCTAAATGTGACCCCACATTTAGAAAGGATGTGAGGCCCATCCTTTCTGATTATATTAGATCTTATTGTAGACCATTGCCATCAAGAAGGAATGGCAGTGTTACAAAATGTCAAAATATTTATCATTGCTACTTACTAGTACATTCCAACACAAATGATTTGGACATTCTAAGACATATTAGAATTTTGAATTTGTCATTATATTTGACCAGCAATGATTCAGTTTACATAAAGTACTAAAATGCACCACCACAGCTCATCTACTCGACATGTGTAACCATTGGAAAAATATGTAGATGCGCAAATACTAGCCCAAACAACAATTTTTAATAAAGAAAATCTTTTTTTTAGCTTAATCATATTATGAGTTTAAAAAGCAAATCATTTTCACCTAGCAATCAGCAATATACAAATACAGCTGTTCCATGCATTCTAGAAGTATTTTTTGTTAATAATAACAGCAGTACATGAAAATCTACCTCACAGGTTGTAAATCTTCTTAATTTTCTACTATTGTCATTTATTCCTCCACTATTCCTTCATTTTTGTATCTCTGGTCATTTTATGCTTTGCATCAACTTTGAAATATTTTATCCAAAGTACACAGTGTGCGACCAACCATTTGAACAATTTTCTATTTTTCTTCCACACTTTTTCAAAGCTGCATTTTCACAGCTTGTGCCTTCTGGTTCATGTCAGCATATCTGAACTAAACGTACCCTGTTGTGTTGAAGAAGCTGTCCCCAGTAATGCAGTCTCGAGTTGATGCTGAAGAAACGAACCAAAAAGCTGAAGTGCAGCTCCCGTCGACTTGCCTCTCAAACCCATAGTCACTGTTTTAAGTTGAGAGAAAAAGGCACACTGGGGCATTATCAGGGCTACTTAATATTTCTTTTAAAGTTCAAGCAGAAATATTTAGTGAAGATGGAATCAATAATTTCAAAGCCAGAGAAAAGTGATTGGTGTGTGAAAAGTTCCCACACAACAGCTGGTTGAGGTTTGATGTTTTATGAATCACAAGTCAGAAGCAGAGAAATCATTGTTTGTGTTTACAAAAATTATAATTATACCCTATAATGTCTTTCATGTTTCTTTCATCAGGATGAGGGAATCACAACCAGAGGAGCAGAGAAACTTTCAGTAATAAATTTTTATTAAGCTTAAAATGCTGAATGTTACTTACAGACATAAAGATAAAAGAAAGTGAGGAGCTGACTGAAGTAGTGTACAGGAAATGTAACAGTACTTGTTAGACATTGAGAGGAAAGTAGGTCATCTTCAGTCTGGGTAACTCTCCAGGAAATCACAGCTTCTAAATTACTCGTTAAAAATAATGTCAAATTAAATTCAAGAGTCGTCTGTCTGTCTATCTACCTACCTACAAACACACCTACCCACCCCTCTTTTTCCTACCTTCCTCCCTCTCTTCCTCCCTCCCTTCCTCCATCCATCCATCCATCCATCCATCCATCCATCCATCCATCCATCCATTCTTATTTGTGTTTTACTTTAGAAAACTTTATAAATTGTAACATGTCCTTCTAAACTCTCTTGTTCTTGTGTCTGTTTTTGCTTCACACATTCTGTCTCTGGAGACTTATGAAGTGTTGAGAATTTGACTTAATGAAGTGAAAAGAGTGTAGCTGCAAAGGGGTAACTCACCACTCAAAATCTGCCTCTGTGCACGCGCAGGATTCTGACATCTGAGAAATATACTGATCTCTGGCCTTGACACATCGAATGTTTGCTCTCAGTTTTTGGAAGATTCTCTTCATTCCCATGATGCACACTTCCCCCTGTGATAAATAATGCATCATAAAAATATCTTCTTCTCCCCTTTGTTTTATAGAATCTTATTCTTCATTGTGTAGATAAATCAGAGTGATTCTTTAAGATTAATCACTGGCTGATCTTTTTGAAGCTTGCATTTTGTAGTAGTCTGACACAGGCAATAGAAAGTCTAACAATTTGCATCATACGTGGAGAATAGTCTGATTTTCTGGCTGATATTATTAACTTAGCAAAGACAGACAAAAAATAGCTGGGTTATATATTTCACTCAAATGTTGGGTTTATCTTGTTGAGACAGATGTTGGGTTGTTTTAACTCAGTCATGAGCTAGGAAGATTTATTGTGGATTTTGAAGATCTGTGCAAAATTGAACATCCTGAAAGCATGTGACTGCAATATCAGTCTGGCCATGAGGGACTGTTTAATACTTAGTAGCATTATATTTTCTGGGGTTGCAAAAAAATATAGTGGGTCAAAACCCAATACACAAACCCTTATTACCCATATTTGCTCAAGAAGAAAATGCAGAAAAGCTTTCTTGCTGCAAGACAACAGATGTGGAATTCGGCGCAGCCCTAAAAACCCAACCTGTTACACCGGGTTGTTTGGGCTCAATCTGTCTATATTTAACAAGAACCACATCAGCAAAATGACCCAAGCTGAGGTGGTTTTAAACCAGCAGTTTTGAGTTTAGTTTGCTAAGCTAATCTCTGAGACTAGTGCAGAAAAAAAACAAAAAACTGACAAACACCAAATGTTTCATGTTGACCATGTGTCACTTCCTATCCACCATATGTCATTAAATCTCATATGTTATTAAAGCTGAAAGAACTAGCAAGGAATAGAACCACAAATAATAGAAATAGGGCGCAAAAATTATTCTTTACAAAATAAAATGTCATTAAAATACAAATGAGAGATTTAAAGCACTTTTAAGAATATTTAACACTACAGTTCATTAATCTATTGGTTAAATACATGGGAAGTAAGTTGAAGCAAAATTGGGGTACAAAATGGAGAATTGATTCAGCATAGTTTGTAATCTTTGCAGAAACTTTTGTGATTACTCTTTTGACAATATGTAAGTAAAAATATAAACTTAATCAATCTAAATATTCTCCTTTTGACCTGAGGAATGCTCATTCTCATTTGTCTGCCTTATTGGATTTTATTACTAATATAAACAGTGAATAATGTGTAACCAATATGGCTTATCTCCAGCACCTTAATAATTGAACATTTCAACAGTGAACATGCTAAACTAAAATCTAAATTTGATTTTTTTTTAAATACAAAAACGGGAGGTGAGAAAAGTTGTTTCCCATTAGCACATATTCCCAGCTGCCAGCGAACCCTCCACCTCCTTCTCTTCCTCCTCCTCACATAAACTTCCAGAGATGTGTGAGAAAAATGTCAGATGTGCTTTTTTTCAATGTTAAATAATAAAGAAACTTCGAGCAATTTTAGAAAAGAAAATCATTAGAAAATCTCATCAAATGATTTATTTAAATAAATTCCTCTACAGATATTTCACTCTGTGAGAAAGTCTGAGCAATAGAGCCAGTCTTAGAAACTCCTGTGTAACTCATCTCTAGCAACTTCTGCCAGTATATATGACATTCATATATGTATCTATATGATCCTTAGACTTACTAATGCATACAAATCTTCATCAAAGGTTTACTGTCTCTTGGCTTCTATCAAATGTTATTGTACATAGCAGAACAAAGTGAAGATCTCTATTAAAAAGCCCTTCCTACCTCATTGTGTAACTGCCATGTCACATAGTCCTCAGATGTGCACCGTTTTTCAAATATAGGCCGGAAGTCAATCTTGAGAAGTTGCCATTCAGATCGATGGCTGAAATGACCAAATATCCTGGAAAAGCAAGTCAGAAAAACAAGGTCATAGCATTCAGTATATGGGACAGAGTTTTCCAAGACATCAGGGCAATAAATAATTAGCCTCTGCATTAATTAGCATATTGAAAACACATAATCTTCTCATAATCCTTCCACATCTTACGTCATTATGAGGATGTCCTCTCCAGGCTCCCCCAGCACCCCATCAACATAGAGTGGAGAGGAGGTGAAGCTATATTTGTCCCAGTTTTTGCCCTCATCAAAACTCAGCCTGAGGGGGAGAGAGACCCACCACAAATGGAGTATAATTCAGTCAGAAAAGGCTTTGCAAGAAAAGCAATCTCACTCCTTGTTTCAAAGATTGAGTACGCTCTCTAAAAAGACGTGGAACGTCCTTGGAAAGTCATACCAAATGTGCCTAATTGGCAGAGGTGTATGTCGGATGGCCACTAGAGATCCTCCTTGATTCAGGAAAAACACGCTGTACTCTTCCTGAAAAACCTGCGCATACAAACACAGCCACCTTTGCTTTAACACATCAGAGAAAATTGTTCAAGACTCTCAGAAGGTATACAACAGTTCAAACAAAAGAATGGATGCATGCTCTCACCTAAATGGCAAACAAATACAACACAAAGCTGCTGTTTTCACAAGAGTCTCTGTAGTGTGAAAAATGTCATACAGATATTGGTATCTTTGCTGATTTCTGGGTTCTTACGCCAGTGGCAAAAATATGTATGCGCCCTTTGTTTTATTTGTTTCAAGAGATCGAGATTGCACAAGGCTGGCTGTAAAACCTTGCCTCTCTATTTCTATGCAGATGTGACTGCAGCACCAAAAGCTGAAAAGGGACACAAAAAAAAGAAAAAAAAGCTGGTATATAAATGTCTGAGTGAGGTTGTCTTTGTTTGTTCTTTATTCAGATTCATCTAGATATAGGTTACTTTTAATTAAAAAAAATATTCTGAGCCCAACTCATTGTGACTACAGAAGCTCTTGGTGGAGGTAAAAAGGTAAAAAGATTCAAGGAGGAAAAACCCAACCAGTAACCGTACCTGAAATTAAAAATTCAAAAAGTATGTCTGATTTTTGCATTTAGGGCCCTGAATTACAGTGGAACATTGTGATACAGTTTTTACCTTATATTGAACAATTATCTAAAAAAAATAAAAAATAGCTCAGTCTCAGTCCAATTAGATGGGGAATATCTAAGAAGAGTTATTCCCAGATTCTATAGTATATTAGTTTTAGATCAAGACTTTGACAGGACAAATAAACGTGACTGTTAATAATGTGGTTTTCACTGTATTCTGAGTGTAATTGTGTGAGGCGATCAAGCGAACTTCCACCAAGCATGAAGCTCTCTCATGTTTTCTTCATGATTTGCCCCATATCTAGCTCTAATCATTTTCCCATGGACTTCCGGCAGTTTTCCAAGCGCTGCTGAAGAGAAGCAGGGCTAGAAAACACATGTTCAAAACGTTCAAGAATATTTTAGTCACTTTCAGAAAATTAAATAATTTTGTGATCAGTAGATGTGTTTTATTCTGCAATCATCTAAAAGTGCCTAACACAGAATAGGGACTGAAGTCCCTCCATCAATAACATGATGGTAGGAAGGTAGTTACAAATCTGTAACCACTATGAGGGCCATCCAGATAATCTCTCTTACTCTATTTGCAATATCTGTAGCTCAGCAGAATCTGGGAGATGCACAATAATTAATAAGATGCACAACTGATTAAAATCCCTGGTTTTTAATAAGCCTCCATCAGTATCATATAGAGTGTTAAGGGAGGTTCATGGTCGCCTGCTACATTGACATTTGAGGCATACAAAAATTTTAGAAATGTGTCACACCCAAAGTCCCCAAAATTATATTGTACCTCTCTCCAGGTATTTCCAGCATCAGATGTGATGAAGATACTGACATTCACACTGCTTAATTCTGGACCAACCACACCTAAATAAAGAAAGGCATAAAAAATACAATTTATTTATACTCCAAATTATTTCAAAGATATCACCAAAACAATTTTCGTGTTGCAATCAGAGTGCTGTCATTCTGCTTTATGAGATAAGAACACAACAAATGAATGGGAAAGACAGCTATCACCTGAAGTGTTGTCATGGGAGGAAAGTGCATGAGAACGGAGCTAAAATACAGATCTGACTGCAAGTGCCGGAGAGAATATGATCAAAGACCAGCATTATGACAGAGAGTAAACACAAATATGCATTCGCAGATTCCTGTGCAAATCAAATCTCACCTGATGCTATTATAACCCCTGGAGCCGTGTCTTTGCTGACAATGTTTCCTGAGGCGTAAGGGTTCTCTGAGACATGAAGGTGAAGATGCAAAGAGCAGTATGGCTGTCGAACAGAGGAGATTAATTTGTTGGAGTTAAGAATGTGCAAAAAAACCTGATTCTGTTGCAAATATTTTTACATTTTGTTCAATTATAAAATGTTAAAAGAAGATTTTTTTGGAAATATTGTGGTGTCAAATATTTTACATAACAAAAAACAAAAAAGAAAAAAACAAGTATAGTCTTTGATGTAAATTAATCATCCATGCCATTTATCCAAAGTATTTGCCTCTGTGTATATTTGTTATGGTTTTCAAGAACAGATGAGAATGAAAGTCATTTACAGTCTAGAAAGGATTATAAAAGTCCTGCTTTAGGACTCCAGTAGTATCCACCTCCAAAATTAATCTAAGAGTTTATCAATTACTAATCCAGTAGACCAGAAACCAGAACAACGTCCACAGCACTGCAGACTTCATTTGCTCTTGTAAATGTGCACGTTCATAATTAAAGAAGAAAGAAGAACTGGGCACATTTAAAAAGTGCCCAGTTTTTAAATGTGCCCATTTAAAAACTGGGCACATTTTCAAAAATGACACAAAGGCTGTCTTCACTTTCGTCAAAAACATCTTGAAGTTACCCAAGCTTTTCGCAGAACATACTCTGTGCATTGACGAGACGAAATGTGTGGGTGTGTGTCCCCTCACATCTTCTATAAAACTAACCAATATTTCTGAAAGAACACACCTGCAGTCAAATATAGCCTAAGGCGACTTTTGCAACTTCAGAACCTGATAGTCATAAAATTTTCCATTTACCTTAAGATCCTATGGGAGAAAGTTCACTTATCAGTTCATGGCCTTGAGCTCAAGTTCACTTTGTGAATGCAGCAGAACAATGGTTTTGAAGCAAAGTCAAAATCCGGACTTAAATCCAATTGAGAGGCTGTGACACAGCCCAAGACCCACTCCTGCTGCTTGTGCAGAAACCCTCCAATGTATCTTAATTAAAATATTTCTGCAAAGAACTGTGGGACAAAATTACTCCACATCGATGTAAAAGATGTCACAAATGCTCAATGGCAGTTGTTGCAATGTTTCTTCCAGTTGTGGCAGAAATATTTATTGTGTTTAGCATAATGCCATGTTATTTTTGGGAGCATTTTTAATTCAACGAGTACAATTGTCATTTGAAAACAGCTTTCAATAGTACTTCAGATTTGGTTGATAATGATTTTTATGTGACCTGAAAAACTAAAGTGTGTCAAATAGCAAAAAACAGAATAAATCTGTGGACAACAAATCATTTTTCATGCCTCCACAGATATACACAGTAGTTCTTATGACCTGTGAAGAATATTCTTGAAAACCCCACAGGGGATGTTTGGTTTCACGAAAACAGGCAACTCAAACACGCTTCACTAAGAAAAACTTGTGCAGAAAAATAAACCCATAAATACATGTCCACAATATCTAAAAACATACTTGTCATGCGTTTTCCTTTGAGAAATTGAGCACAGACAAGTTTGTTAGCAAACCCATCAGGTGATGGGACAAATGATCTCAAGTATCCATTCGACTTGGCCTGGTTAGGAAAAGTATAACTCCTCCCTGATGGCAGGAGGCAAAACTTTGAGAGGAGCAGATGATTAATGGCTGCCAGCTTAGCCTTTGCCTTATTTTGCTGTTTTGTTCCACATCAAGTTTTTGACAAAGTTCTAAGAACAATTTATTTGTATATTTGTATTGATTTAAATAATTGTTTATTTTAATGATTAATTACTGATAGTGTTGGCTATATTTACTCTATATGAGGATTTTCTTTCTCTAAAATAATCTAAATGTACATGAATATGAAATTGAACTGAACATAAATTGTTAATAATCTGTAATAAACTAAACACAAGAAGGTTATTAAGCAAATTAATAGTTTTAATTGAAATTATTTAGAGGTTTATCATATGCTCAATAATTTTTTTTTTTATATTCAAGGTTTTAATAAGTATATTTAGCAATTTATTAAGTAAGTTTTTATATTTATTCACTGGAATTTCGGAGGTTTTACTTGATGAGCTCCAGTTCTTTGCGTTTGGAAGGTCTATTTACCATTGCCCTCACTTTTAGCTTAATTCAAAGACTCAGATTCAAGTTGAGACACTGGGTGGGTCACTCAGACATATTAATGTGATGTCCAGTCAGAAGAAGCTGTTGTTAAAATTAACATATTACTTTTAAGCCTAAATATCTCAGTAGTGTTAACAATCTTGTTATATTCACTGTCTTTAGCATTGTCAGGATACAGCATGATACAGTGTGATGCTTCTGAGAGCAGATAATGGAAATCCAAATAAGTATATCTACCTCCTGTCAGTGGCCCACTTACTTGCTCACAATAGACCTTGTTTCCCTGGAGATCGGTTGTTGGAGCCTGAAGAAGATGCCAGTCTCTGCCCTTGTTGTACGTGATATAAGTTTTCACTTGGTTCTCAACAACTTTATTTGACAGGAAAACTCCTTTAATCCCGGCAACCTGCGTGTACGAGAGGCATGAAGCGGAATGGAGAAAAATAACACAAAAGAAGGAATGAAAAAAAAAAAAACTAAAAAGAAGCTTTAAAATATTCAAACTTAAGTAAAGCTGAAGGCCTCATTTTGCAAGAGAGAAAGAGAGAGAGATGTCTGGGAGTGATAGCTTTTCTGACATGGAGCACTATTTTGGACCATCTGTATGGCTGTGTAAAATCAAAACAACATATGGCAGAGCCGTGGGATATGTCTTCTTCTTTCTGCGTGTGTGCAAAGATGCAGACTTAACATATAGCAGACATCAACTGTGTCCACATTTCTCCTTAGTTTTTCCAAATCTTTGTAAGAGAATAAAAACACTGTTTCATAACCAAACATGTGTGGCAAGGTCGTTTCAGCAACTACTGAGGGATATCTGAGGTGTGTGTTTGTAGCAACATGATACTTTCACTGTTGGATGACGATGAGGATAATGTGCATTGATGCATTCATGTGGAATCCCTGCAAGTTCATAGTAGATCTGTCAACACAGATTTGTGTTCCTGGCACAAGTTAAAGCTTGTGTTAAAGCTGAAGTAGGTAACTTATAAAAATGTTATTTACATATTTGTTAAAACTGTCACCATTTCTTGAGAGTATAATATGAGACAAAATATCTGTGGAGAAATGAATTCTTCTGTCTGCTCCTTGTGGAAGGTCTTAGCTGTGTCAATCACACTGGTGGATGCGCTGCTTATACCCTCCCCTTTCTCTCTGTAAACATGGCTTCCGAAGACAATGGATAAAGAATTTTCCTGTGATGTTAGGTTGTTTCGCCATGGTGAGCACAGCTGCAACAAACCTGTAATCTTCAGCTTGCACACCAAGTTGGGGGAGGGTGCGAGCAGCACATACAAACGCTTGATTGACAGTGCTAAGACAGTCTCTTACTTTTAAAACAGAACAACATCTTTTAAAAAAGCATTTGAAGCATATGCATGTGTTTTTTTTTCGATAAGTAGGTCAAATATATTTATAACAATATGAAATGCCCATCTGCAAGGACACAAGCCCTTGCTAATAGTTTTCAAGAATATGTAGCTTATAGGCTAAATTAGAACCATTGCTGTAACAGAAAAGTCTTTTCGCTAGTAACCTAAATGAGGCCTGACAATGATTATAATATAACATGATGATAAAAGTTGCAGGAAGCATAAACTTACTTCAGCTTATGTCAGGATCAAAACCCAGCAGTCAGATAACAGCAGCCTCACAGCGTAGTAACTGCTTACCTCATAGAGGTCTATCATAACATTGTCCTCTGGACCACCGGTGCTAACAACATCCTCCAGCATCAGAGTGAAGAACAGTCCTCTGTAGTCAGACATGTAGAGGTTGTACGACTCATTTTGATGCCAGTCCTGAATCGCTGCCACCACCTGGTTTTCGTCTGTGCTGATTATCTGCAGGTCCTAAATATGAGGGAATAAGGTTTGAGAAGGTTTGAGATTTTGTTTAAACGAATAGTACTAATTTTATACAACTGAAAAGATAAATGTCTGGGAATCTACAATAGCAATGAGCAAACAGTGGTCACACAGGGGAAGTAGTAATTTGTTAATTCTTAATCACTCCCCAGCAATTAGACCGGGGGCGATTAACGCTGTGCACCACAAAAGAAGATTGAGTTCATTTAGTTTTACTGAAATTTTAAGATAGAGTGAAACATGTAAGGCAATATGTGTCCTTCTCAAGGACATTTTTACAAGGCTGGATGGATGGAGTGGACACTTTGACATTTTACTGCAACAACTCTGAAAGCATTGATGTTGCCCGATTATTCTGACCCCAACTGCCAAACCACTAATCCGCCGAGCTGTGTTTGTGCACAAAAGGCAGATTGGCATTAAAGAAAAATAAAATGTTCCTTTAGCATTCTGAAAGATGCTTACTTGATTTATGTTTCAAATCAACATCTGTTGTATGGATTTTAAGATTACATATGATTATGGGTCGCTAAAGGCATGTCTGGAAAATAACAATGTGAAGAATTATAAGAAAATATTAGATGCAATTTTACCTTAGGGAGGGTGTATTTGGGAAGCTTCATTGGGTAAAAGGCATGTCTTTTATATGACACATAATGGACAGCCTGGCCACTGACTGACACCTTCAAGAGAAATATAGAAATATACCCAAAATATTTTAGGTAATGACAATAAACATTAAAATGCATTGATTACTGAAAGCTTCTGTTTAAAAAAAATTATCCCATCATAAAAACCTTGCGTTAGTCTCAAATTGTGATGCTGAGAGTTGTAGTGAGGTGTAGTTGCAGTAATAAAAGGCAGTGATTTTATTTTCGTCCCTTCCCTTGCCAGCATAATGACACCTTTTAGTTAATGAAAAACATGACTGTACATTAAGATGCGGCTGAACGCACTGATTTTACAGCTTTTAATCGTCTTTTAATGAAGCCAGACCTTGCAGTAAAAACCCACCTGGATGAAAACGTATTCATCCTGCACCACCAGGGAGTTTGGGATTATAAATCCGGGGAAAGGTTTGCCCTTGTTTCCGTCTGAGCAGTTCTGAAGTTTGCAAGTTATGTACTGCGACCCTGTGAGTAGTGGAGAAAATATTGCTAAGAATGCAAGAAATGCAAAAACAACTCTGTAGTCTAAAATCAAGACTTCTCACCATTTATACCCATGATACTATGTAATACATAGAGGATAAACTGCAGACATTTTTTTTTTTTTTTGTTAGACTTGAAGGTGTCTTATTCCCATATATGAGGTAATAATGTTCCATCCCTGTGAACAATAATACACATCAGCCTGTTTGTTGTCACCAAACAACATTTCGTTCATCCCTTCTTATTCTGTGTAGACATTTTTTTTTCTTATTGTCAATACTTATTGTTGTAACTCCTTCTTCAAAGTCATTTAGCATTTATTTCAAAAAGTATTAGTAATTTAGCTTACAATTTAGCTTAGCTTACACTAAGTTGTAGTTTTTAGAATTGCACCAAACAATTCCAAATAAAGATTTTGAAAGCAAATGTGTAGCAATAAAACTGTCCAAATCTGTGAAATTCAAATTTGCTTTTAACAAATAGAAGTAAACCTACCTTACTCCTAATGTTGATTCCATGTATTATTTGTAACAAAAGCTGTCCTTGTTCCTCAGGTACCAACTCAAGGTGTAGCAAGTTGGCCTTGTCATTAGCTAACTCAAATCTAACCTGTACATGTTGCATCTTTCTTCCCAGTCAATGAGACCCCCCTGGATTCAGCTCCACTTTTCCAAACCATATATTCATCTTTGATTAAATCAGTGAATGGATGTAGTGTAGGTTTTGTTCCTCAAATTACATGAGGTGAAATATCTTCTGTTTTTGACTCACGTCCATCTGAGATGGTGATCTCGAGGTGAATCATCCCTTGGTCTTTGTCCAAACCCAGTCTAGACCTGAAACATTGTGAAAGACATACCGAGAATCATTGGATTCGTGGTTACAAATCAACATCGATGTGAGTAACAGGGAATTTTAAAAGTATTCCCACTCATTCAACTTTTTTCACACATTCTAATCACAAATGTTGTTGTGTTAACACAGGATTGTATGTGATTTTATGAGGAAAATTATATGTGGTTTATAAATTGTTTAAAAAATAAAATCAGAAAAGTGTGCTATAAATTTATGTTCAGCTCTGTCAGTCAATATTTTGTAGAATATTGTGGATCTACCAGCTTTCCACATCTAGAGATTAACATTTTTATTGAGACTGGATGGAGTCCACTTGTGAACTTCAATTCTGACACAAATTTTCAAATCAATTTTTACTTCTAGGCAAATACTGGACCATTTTAACACCATAATTAATCAACTAAATGAATTTACATGCATGTCACACTCTTCGGATTTGATTTATTCACTAGTTATTTTGGTCTACCAGATAAATGTCAAATTAAATAAATTGAATTATGTTTAAACAGGCATGGACTGCTTCACAAGGAAATGTGTTATTTAAAATATCACCTGTTATCTTCATCATTTTTGGCTCGATCCATTATACAAAGCAGTGTTATTAATGTCAACAATCTGCTTAAATAAAGTGTTGCCTGTGCTGTGTAGAGAGTATCTTGTTTCCTGGACAAACAGTGTGCCTCACAAAACAAGATCATGGCCCACCTACATTTTTCAGTCGAACGAGGTTGTTTTTAAATTAGCTGCAAGTTAAATAACTTGCGGGGAAACTATGAATTACTGCCTCATATCAGCTGTGCAAGCATCATGAGTTTATGTCAAACAGGAGCTGCCATCTGCAGTGGATCACAGAACAGCATGTACTACCTTGTCAGAAACATCTGCAGAGTGGGCCGGAATACTAATGTGTGTATTTATTTGTAACTTCATAAAGTTGCCCAGCTGAAGCAGTTCACGTTGAAACAAAAACACTCTTACTTCTCAAAAGGACAAAACCATTATTATTATTTGCACATAATCAAATCAGCAGTCTCCTCAGAAAGTGAGTGTTACTGAGCTACAGAAAACAGGATTCTGTCAACGTATCTTTGAGACGTAGAATAAAACCTAGAGAAGCTGAAGGAGCAAAACAAAAAAAAGTGCAATAAAAATGTTTGTTTATATTTAAGGATCTAATTTATCTGTACAAGGTTCTCAGCTTGTGAATTATTTACTCTACACTGGTTGTATTTCTTTTTATAAATTTGATTTTAAAACTGTCAATAGCAGAAAACACTTCATCATCTTCTTTGCTGCAGTGAGAAACCCATAAACAAAGTGAAGCGGTGTAGAAGTTATGACCAAACAAAGATCCTTTCCATCGTGATGTCTTGTAGGAGATACAGCAGTGCTCTTTATTGTTCCCTTAGGAGTCATAATACAATGGCCTGATCTTTAGACAGTGACTTGAAGGACATTTGACCTGCTCTACTCTTTTTCTTTTTTTTGTAAGAGGTACTTAGCCATTTCATTCCCCTTGAACTACAGATTCTTCATCGTAGCCGTTAAGCACCAACCAGCAGAAGTGACCACTTGTTGTATTAATAGCAGCTGTTGTGACAGAAGATGGGTTTCTCTCATTTTCCATACTGTGTCTGAACTATAATATAAAAAGCTCCCATCCTGCTTCCCTCAGCACTCTGTAATTGCCTCACAGCTCCATCTCTTTTAATGGACTTTCTGTCAAATACTTCATCCAATTCTATCAGTGAACAGCAGCCTGCACTCTTAAATAAAGCCTCACAATGTTACAGTGTTCTCCAATAACTAACACACGCTGCTACAATGTCTCATAATGAGTGTGTGTTGGCTATGCAGCATGTTTCGGAAACAAGCTGCTTGTTAGCAGGATTTTGTAAATAATGTTTGATTTTTGGATGAGCCGAAAACAAGCCTTTTTGCTTTTTCTACTGCTCTACTTGACGTGTCCGGTCGAAATTAAAATTAATCGACTACAGTTTTTATATATAAATATATTCTGTCTTGCCAAAGAAAAGGTGCCACCTTTAACACATTTAACTGAGCAAGTGCATTGAGAGCTGTCTTCCAGATGACAGGGGTTACATTATTTAACCCCAGCCGATGCAATGCGGTGGCTTTTCATTTCTTAAACAACCAAGGTGTTTGTCTGCTTAGGAAAGGCCACATCATTTGCATCAAGCACAGAAAACATTTTAGGAAATATTTATTTTTTTAATCTTTTTCTTTTCTTAGGTGGCAATGTTTTTGTGGACCAGGCAGAGTGAATGTCCCACCTACTCTATTCTATTATATTCTATTCTATTCTAATTGACTGCTTATGTGTCATCCTACAATTTGGTTAATCCAAATAAAAGCTGTCTGATTTAGGTTAAAGGTTTCCTTCAATCTAAAGTCATGGCTTGCTTCAAAATGTTTACTCCATGTTGTATCTCTCACAATAAAGATGCAACAGTAACTTTTAAAATACATGGAACAAAGAAGCCTAAAAATCATTGCAGGTAAAAATTATAGTCTGCATGAGCTCTTGAAAATTAAATTTTTATAAATCACACATCGATCTATTTCACTACATAATTAAATATATACATTCAAAAGTAATACATATGATTCATCTGTAAAGCATAACACATTTCAAATAGTAATTTTATCATTTCCTACATGGAGAAAATGTGCAAATATTGTGAAAAATATTTGACCTTGATTAAATTAAAATAATTTATGAAATTTTTTGCCACAAAAACTATGCTAACTGATTTTTTTCCCCCGACACTAGCAGTGTACAAAAGCACCAGAGATGCTCACAATTTCAATGAAGTTATCCAAAAACAACACTGCACTATTCCACTGTTACGTGACCGACAGATGATCTCACCAGTAGAATCTGTTGGGAACGACGTTGTCGTGCACAAGCTGCCATCTCTTCCCAAACTCAACGGAAACATAGAGCTGAAAAAAATGAGAATGCCTTTGACAAATAAATATGACTTGAAATACAGCATCAGCACATCCGAATATCTAACAGAATTATTTCAGAATTTATTTACAATTTCATTATTGAGCAGCTGCCAACTCTATGAAGTTTTTGCAATCAAAATGCTGTTATTTTGAGTAACATTCAGAAGCAGGAGGAAAATCAATTTGTTTTAGGTAAAGTGAAGTCATGCTTCAGTGCCAGGTTTTCAGAAAAATCTTTTACATAATACAGACTATTTGTTCTCACAGCAAGACAGGAGACTCGTTCACAATGCATCTGAGCAGGATTGTAATCTAAAAACTCTGAAACCTCTCTTTTAACTGTCATTGCAGTTTGTCTCTATATAGCAACTTTATTGGTGCTCAAGAACATTAAAGATGTGTCATCTCGCTTCACTGATTGAGTGCCACGCATCCTGAGCTCTGAGCTTTAGAGGGATCAGCAGCATCGTTCTTACCCATCTCAGAACTTGCAACTTTTAGACAACATGACAGACGATCAATACATGTAAAATGAAACAAAGCTGACGTTCATTTAGTTCCTTTTGACGGGAATAAAAGAAAGAAAACAATTGAGATACATCTTTACAGAGACGTACAGAATAGCCCGAAGGCAAGCTTCTCCTAAGCATCTTTATTTTGACCCACTGATCACTCTTTGTGAAGCTTTTCATCTTTCCTACTCCACCATTTATCTCACTTCTCAGACCTTGTCTGTTCCTCTCTCTGAAAATCAAGTCTTCTGGTAGCAAGCTGAGAAGGACTGGGTTTGATGTCCCTGCTGCTGAGTGGAGCAGACAACAGGGTTCTTGCACATAGTAATGGATGCTGTGTATTTGCGTTCATAGATGTGTGTATGCGTGTTGAGCCTAGGGATTTTTGGAGGGGGCATGTCATCCTTGTTAAATTTTCTCTTGTTCTGCCCTGAACCATTCAGATGTCTGCAGCCAGACCTTATGGCTTGTTTAAGGATTGTGCTGGTCTGATGTTTTAGCAGCTGAAGCCTTGTCTAAAGGGGCAGTATTATGTTTCTCTAGGCACATAGTACCATTTACTATGTTACTATGTAATTAAGTAATTACTTAATTAAGTAATTAAGTACCTTCAACATAAAAATGCTGTATATATCAAATATGACGCAAAAGAAATCTGACTTTGTAAGTTAACGTCTTGAAATTGGGCCTTTGTTTTTTTTAAAACTCCTGCTCTTTCAGATACTCTGCCTTCAGAAAGTCTTAAGTCACTCCTCTATTAACCCTTAACCATGTTTTTGCCAGAAGTGCATTAGAAGGAGCTTGCATTATGACCTCAGCAGATTCACCAAGTGTTTTCTAATTGCTGCTGGCTAGTCTGAAGGAGCTGATTAGGGAAGAAGCTCAGAAACTTGGAAACTGCAGCTCAAAAGAGGAGCTGAATAGTTGCCAGAGGAGAATCAAAGCAACACTAGGTGTAAGGAGGGAATAACATTGTAACATGATGTAAAGCTCAAACATTATAAAACTGCCCATTTAACATACTGATACAGTGCCTTGCAAACATATTTATATCACTTTGCACATTTCATTACAAAAATGAATTTCAATATATTTGGGGGGGGATTTACATGAAAGACCTTGTCTTTCATGTAAATCCTCTGTATATATTTTTGAAAAGAAATTTTTTAAAAATTTTTCTTTTCAAAATTTAAATCTGAAAACTGTGCTTTACAATAGTATTCACCCAAATTTGCTTTGACGCCTCCAAATAAAATCCAGTGAAACCAATTTCTTTCAGAATTTGAGTAATTTCTAACTAATTTGTGATTATAATACTTCATTTAACCCTTAGTAATTTAGCATTGTCATCATGGCATTAGATGCCCAGTTTGGGGCAAATATTACACTTGTATGCAAACTGTGGGATCATAACACCTGCAAAGCCTTTTAATAATTGTATTCCATAGTATTATGAATATTGCAGACTGAGAATCTAACAAAAACATTTATGCAATTTATAGTAGAATCCTAGGAAATGGGAAGATGAATGGAGCAAGATACAATGCAGTCTTAGAAAAAAAAAAAAAAAAAAAAACATCTGTTGAAGCCTCCAAAAGATTTGAGTCAGGGGAAGGTTCACTTTTAAAATAAACAAAGGTCATAAATATAAAGCCAGGGATACAATGAAATGGTTTAAATAAAAACAGATTTATATGTTGAACTGGTAAAAATCCAGTAGTGAGACATAAATATAACATAAATATTTGCTACTAAGTATAACTGTATTATATAATATCCAAATAAAATCCAGATATAAATTGAACTTTGTGTTTATTTAAAAAATATCACTGAGCATAAGTAATTTTGCAAGGTACTGTATCAGTATAAAAGTCTCCACAGAACAATTGTTTTTGTCAGGATCAAAGCTCCCCAAGCTCCCAAGTAAAGCTAAACAGCAACATGTCTTGTTTTATTTAATAAATATGTAGTTTTTTTTTGTTTGTTTTTTTTTTTTTTTGTAAACTTACAGCGACTACAATAAAATGAAGCTCTAAAACAAAGCTGCAAAAGGAGTGTAAAAGGCAAGCAACCCAAACACTTCAGCTGACATGTTCTCACAAGGACACTTCTTTCACATTTTCAGTTTTCGTTCTGGTTTGTTCACGCTAAACACGAGTAGACACCTACACATTACCTTTTGGTCATGGCTGTAAGCCAGGATCCAGTCTTCTTGCTCCGGGTGGAAAAGCAAGCTGAGAATATCAAAGCCTAAGCTGTGTTTCTGATAGGACGCCCCCTCGTCAAGGCTAATGAGCAGGCTGCTCTCCACCTCTGGGTCAGTTAGTAACATGATCTGAGACAAGAAAGGAGATGGTGAAATCAGCAGCCTACTTTGACAACATTTTTTTTTTCCCACAGGGAATAAATGTGCTTGTTTGCTCCACAGCTTGGATAGATGCTTGCAGCCCGCTTGTGCATTATCGCAATGTTGTGCAAAAGACACTCTGCCTGTAAATTTATTCAGCGCAGGCAGGATTTTGACGTAGCACATAGACAGAAACTCACCTTCCTTTTGTTGTTTGGACTCACATACAGGTAGCTCAGTATGCTCTTGGTCCCCACTTTCTCATTAAGTTTTTCATATGTGGCCCCATAATCGGTTGACCTGTAATTGAATTTTAGGTCAAAGTAAATAGGTTTGAGGACAACAGGGGCTTTAATAGTTATGATGCTGATGGGATCGTTAGGCACATCAAGCAAGCAGAAAATTACAGCAACAAACATCCTGAGGCAATTTTGCAAACGAAACGGGACTTTTTAGTGCTCAAAATGAAAAAGTATAATCCATGTGTCGTAAATGGGAAAAATATGATATCAAATTTCTTCTTACTCCAATATTGGTTGTATAAAATGTCAAGGATCCAAAGCTGAAGTTGCTAAAATGCTGAACTCAAACCTATTGAGTCTAGAAATAAAACAGTAAACAAGAAAATATTTAATTGCTGTATTTTTTTTTTTTGCATGTTATTTTTGCATAGTTGTGTTTTTGTCATAGAATCAAATTTTTATTTCATAGCCTATATTTTTTGTCATTGTCTTATAGTTTAAATTGCCATGCTTTCTTTCTTCCTTCCTTTCTTTACTTAAAATGTAGATGACTTATAAAAAAAAATACATTAAAATGTAGTTGCAAACATGAAAAAGTTCAAGCGATACTGAAACTTTTCCAAAATACTTACAGCATACTTTATGTTGAAATATTAATATTATCATTAAGAGTGAAGGTGCCAAAAAGCAAAAATGTATAATCATTACCACAATTCAGTTATCTAACCACAACTGAACATTTAGCAGAGTGCAAACATTTATGTCAGAAAATATGTTTAATGTCAAATCTATACCAATAAGCTGCAAATGCTATAATTGCACCATTAATTACTTCTGACATATAAACATTATTAATGTTGAAAATAAACAGAAAAGCTTACCTCCACAAAGAACTCTCTGTTACTCTGCCAGAGTTGAAGTCATAGTATTTCGTCAACATGAGTATCACCTGCAAAACAGATCAAACAGGTCACTGTGAAGGAGTGTGTGATGATTGCAGACCAGCAGCAGTGAAGTGCCACAGAGGCCCTTTCCAGACATGACATTACTTTAAAGGCTCCAGTTGATCTGTTAAAATGCCAACATTCAGTCCCTCAGACATTTGTCATATTGGCGTTAATCTCCATCATACTTCACTAGGACACACCTCTGAAATTAAAGGGGAGACGCACAGAGAGGATGGGGTGTAAATCTTGTTAATTGTCCTAGTCTCATGATAGATACATGACTGTCTGTGATGATGAAAATAAAACAAAAAAAAACATATTCCTAATTATTTTAAGTTACATAAAACCACTTATTTATTTGTTTATCTTCCCAATTCTCCTTGCCGCAGTAGGGGAGAACCCCCCACAACTCCAATCTCAAACACAGAAATGGTTTGTCTGCTGATGCAACTTCTGACTTTGAGTTTATTAAGACACGCCAGCTTAATATTAAATGTTCTGTGCTCTGCAGGCAGGAAAACACATAGCTTCAATCTGTTCTTTTGCTCTGGTTCAGGTAGCCTCCATCAATTATGATTAAGAAACTGAACCACATCCGTCACCTGAGGGACACGCCTCAAGCTGGAGGTATAGACTAATGCTGTGTTACAGTTGCGCTCAAAACTGGAAAATTCTTACTTCCCAGTTGGAAAAATTAAACTGGAATGCCCTAAGTCAGATTTTCCACTGGGAAACTGGGAATAACTCTGACTACCCACAATTACAACTTGTAAGGCCTACTGTTACGTTTCAAAATGGCCGCTCCTCTCACAAACAGTTGTAAGCTGTAGAGAAAACATGTTTATTTTACAAGAGTGCATCTAAAATCGATAGTGTCTGCAACTCAAAACTAGGCAAATTAACAGTGGTGTTTGCTGAAGGAGAGTAAATCTTAAAATGATGCTAGTAAGGGGCATGGCAAATAATGTCTGAATGTTGCCACATTGAAATTCCAACTATTTAAATCGAACATTTACCGCAAGGCTGATGCCAAAAAACAAAATGTGAGGGAAAGGTGGCAGAAAGAATGGGAGGAAGATAACAAAAGGAGGTGGTATAAAATTCAAGAGAGATGAGAGTTAAACTATTAACAAGATTAAGATTTGTACATACATTTTACAGCTCATTATTTAGAATACAGCAACATATTACAGGAAACTGTTAATATGGTGGAGGAAATAAGAAAATAGGAAATACGATTTTATTGTGTAGGACATATGAGATACAAAGCCAATTAAAGTCTGAGAAATTCAGGAGAAATGAAAGAATCCATTAATTTAATAAATATACTGCAAGAAAATTCAAATAGTAAAAGTATTCACATTTTAATTGTTTTTTTTGTTTTTTTTTTTTGTGAGGAGAAGGGATTTGGGGCACAGTTAATTAATAGCATATGATAGTATTTGTAAAAAATAAAAATTACATTTTTGAGCCACACGCCATACCAGTAGGTGGCGGTAATGCACACAGAAGTCTGACGTAAATCACATGTCTGAGTTCCGACTTCTGAGTTAAACGGAAAGCAAAATAAATACAGTTCTCTCTATTTCCACTTTTATCTACAGACAACTAGCCTGGCCATTGTCTCCTTATGCAGCTCAAAAGGGGGCTGGTTTTAACTAGGCTAACAGCTGGCCTCTCATATCTATGTCCTCGGCTTCAATGTTGCTAGAAAACTCAGACGTAACGTTTGGAGGCTGGTAAACATTAGCTAATACCTGTACTGTGTATTTGCATATTGATGTTCCTGCCTCCTTTGGACGATGCAAAATTGTATATAAAGCAGTTCTTCTTGAGGAAGATTCTGTCCATGGTGTTTAGACGTCAAATATAATCATGTCACACAAGCAGTGGCCTAAAATAAGTTAGGAGGTACGGAAAGCCAAACGTGCCACAATTCAATAAATTAAAATGATCCAAAATTGATATTTATATGAAACAGTTAACAAATCTTTAGATGCATGTGAAATGAAGAAGTTTTGAATGAAGATGTCAATTTTCTGCACAAATTAAAAGTTGTTACAGAGTAATACATTTAAACCATAAAGGTATATTTAAAAGTTATTTATATTTTTGATGAACCAGTTCTAAGGTGTCAAATGAAAAAAAAAACACAAAGCATGGCTCTGAAATGATGGGGAAGAAGGGACGATGACAAATATGTACCTTTTTAAAAACATGATTGCAAAACCAATAAAATTTCAAAGTAGTTACAAGAACGTCTTGGGTGAAGGCCCATCTCCAAATAATTTGGTCTGAGCCAGAGCGGCCTGTCAGTTGGTCTGCATTGGACTGTGATAAGTTTACTTGTTTTAAACTCATTAATTTTTTTTAACTCCACTCTTACTCATCACTCCCACAAAACTAATTCAGAAATCAGAAGTCACATCAACATCTCAAACTGTGCAAGTCCTTTTATAATTTTATCGCAACAAGATGCTGCTCTGCCACAAAAATCTAACAAACAGGCTGCATTGGATTACTGTAAAACTAAAATGAAGCTGGATCGGAGTAGTTGGAATTTAAGACTTTGCTTTAATCAGAAGCCGCGCGGATGATTCTGTGCAGTTCAATCACTGTTTTAAACTGAGTTAGTGGTTTGTTTGCTTTTTACAGAAGCAGAAAAAAAGAGTGGGTGCTGAAGCTAATTATAAATTGTGGTGTTTGATGCTCTGGAGACTGATGTTATTATTATTATTTTTTATTCAACTGTGCAATTTGTTTGATTCCTCTGACAAGCTGATCATATGGTGTGCCAAATTAACCCAATGCAGCTGTGCATCTGTTAATGTGATTGCAACAGGTCAGACTTGACAGATTTCTGTTACAATACAGTTGGCAACTGTGAAGCACCAACAATATAATTAGCATGTGATATTGACACATTCGGTTGTTTCTAACCTATTTGAAAGCAGTGTGTGTTTGAAATTGGCTGTGCAAACACAGAAGTCCTCTAAATCTGCATATTTAGTCTCACATAAAGACTCGGCTTCATTTCATTTAGAATATTAATGGCATATTCTCCCCATTTTGTCCCTTATAAGTCTTTTGTTGATACATGTTGCCATGATTTAGATCCGCATACAGTATTTGAAATAAAAATAAAAAAACCTGAGTTGTATATAAAGAATGAACAGTGATTATAAAACAATTGCTACACCAAATGTTAACTCACTTTTGTGCATAAGGAGTGTGTTTTACTTTCTACAAGTAAAACCAAGAGACAAATTTGAAGTACTGCTAAAAGCATGACAGGGATGAAGAAGACACATGAGTCAACTTTTAAAACCATAATATTAGTTCTGATCATATTAAAATTAACTCAAAATGACTTGATCTTTAGTCTCAGAGAGTCTACAATTTGAGGTCAAACTTTTCTGAGTAGTCTTAGAGAAGCTAATCAGGAGAAGCAGGAAAAATCCCAGTGGGCCCACTGGGTTTATGGGCCAAAACCCAGTGGGCCAGTGTTAATTTAAGTCAATGACTGGAATGAAACAAAGAAGCAACATTTCAGTGCATTCAACTAAGCGTTTCAACTATTGAAATCTCTTTTCTGTGTTTCAGCTCTCTGAATATGCTATACCAGGGAACTCAAAAAGTTCATTAAATAAATCAATTTAAGCCATCCATGCACTCATGCTCAGATGCAATGATCAGACTCATTGCATCTAGTATAGTTTCCAGCATTATGGTACATTGCTGTAAAAGTTATTTATCATCTGACTTATTCCTTCTGTTTTTACTTTTTTGTCCAATTTATGTTTAGTATTATCTAAAATTCAAGATAACATTATCATGACCCGAATAAAAGACAATTTCATTTATCAGAGAAAAACAAGTATCCAAATAATCCAGGCTGTTGGTGGTGAGTCAGAACAAGCAGGAACCACAGGAATAAAGTTTGAACTTTGAAAAAAAAAAAAGATTAAAGGAAACTGGCCGACAAGAGAGGCCAAGCAATTTGCATCGCTGCAATGCAATAACTGCTGAGGACATGCAAAAACTCTTTTGCTTGTTAAGAAAACAAAATTTGAAACTCCAAAGAAATATTATTCACATTTAAATGGGTATGAGGATATTTAAAAAGAAAAATAAATGAGTAAATTTAAGTAAATAAGTCATGCTGCTATAAGTGTTTAACAACTGTCATAATAAGCAGTAGTGTTCAAGATTGTTTTTTTTTTGTAAATTAAAATTTTAAAACAATGTTGCAGGTAATTTCTTAAGAAAACATTAAACTTTTAATCAAAGCACGCATGTTTTCAAGCAACTACTGATCTTTAAAGCCTTGTTTACTGCTTTAGAGATGAATTGTTCTTCATCAACTGAAATTAAATCAAAGAAAAAACAAGAGGAAGCTTAACCTTTTTATTTATCTCTACAAGTTCTTCCTGGAAAAAAAATCATTTTTGAAAGTACAAACCCACAACAGTCATTGGGGGAAAAAAAAAAACTTGTTATTTATACAAATTAATTGCCAGAATGATATCTTGCCTGTGTTTGCAACCATAAAGCCTGCACATCATACTGCTCTTTAGGGGAAGTCATTTTCTGTATCTTACAGATCTACTTCCTAATTATCAACCGTTATGACTGTATGGGGTGACACTGATGTAAAAAGAAAGTGGTCCATCAAGTAAACAATGTTTTTTTCTGCTCCTCTGTCCTGCAGCTGAAACAGAGTTTTATTGTACCTCAGTCTGGCCCTTCAGACTGGCCAGACTGAAGGGCCAGACTTCAGTCTCAGGAAGTCCTGAGACTTCAATAACCTCAGGAAGTATTTCTCTCAACTTCCTGAGAGAAATACAACTCTCAGGAAGTTGTATTTCCTGAGAGAATACAACTTGACTGTACATATATTTAAAAATACTTAAGTCAAAAGCCAAAAATCTTAAACTTCAATCTCAGCTACCTCATTTTGATTCTGGAGAGAAATATGCGCAATATTCTTTCTTCTTAATGAATGGATTTCTGAATGCTTGCTTGGTAAACTATCTAAATAGATAGATGGTTGTATTTGATTTCTTGAGTCAAAAACCACATCTTCACAAAGATTTTCTACTTAAATAATAATGTTTAATTCATTTTTATTCCTCTTTTATTCTATCTTCTTGCAAACACACAGTTATTAGAAATATTGACATTCATTTATTATTTATTCCCCCAGTCTTCAATTTTACTTATTATTCATGGGTCCCAGCACAGCTTGCGATTCCCATCATGACATGTCTTACCTTATTCATGCATAGTAAATATTAAATCAGATGCCCAAATATGATTTTATTAACATTTACAACTGAACGTTCTTAGTTCTTAGTCCAAGTCCGCTCTCACCTTTTATAAAAGTATGATATTGTTTGAAGAAGTTCCTCTTTTTTTTTTTTTTTGCAATTATCTGCACAGCTTGGTACAACTTTGGTCCGATGTCCAGACTGAGCTGCAGAGATTTATGATCTACCAGTAAACTAGTTGTACACCTTCCGAAGGTCATACCATCAGTGACAGAGTCATTTACAACAAAACAACTTGGAAAAGTAGAACAAAATGTGCACTTTTCCCTTCTTCTATACTGGAATTAATCATAGACATTTATTTGGGAATAATCAAATAGCATAAAGCCTTGTTACTTGCTGGAGAAGATTTCTTTCTTAAGAGCGGTGTTTCATGGCTATAGTTAATACATCAATACAACAATACAATATTCACTTTGTAGATGTCAAGCGTTAGCTGCTTGAAGCTCAGCATGACCTGCAAACCATTAGATTGCTATTTGAAATCACCAGATGAAGGATCTTCTTTTAATGATTAGAAAAAAGACCTGGTAGCAGCGACGCAGACCCTGTTTCCTACATATTTTAGCCGACCTCACCCTTTGAATTATAACAAAAATGTCGTGTACTGCCGCAGTCATTAGAGTACAACAGCACAAACATGTCTCCAAACCGGATTACCAGACATCCAAGAGAACGCGAATTGATTTCTCAACTCTAATCCTTTGTAAATCTCAACCCTTGGAGCTAAATGGACGGGGATGAATTTGATCATTACATCTAAACAAATGGAGGCCTAATGGGTGATTTTTAGGGCTTAGAGTGATAGGATTACTGGTGTGAAATGAAGCTGTTAAACGTGATATAGGTGCCCAGACAATGCAAAACAAACTCTTTTTACTGAAGAAAGAAACAATTGACACGAGAGCACTCACTGAAATTCATTCCCACTCTCAGCGGCCCGCTGATCCAGCCTCATCAGCTGTTGGAATTAAGTTGCCTCATCAATAAGACTGTCATCACATTTAGCAACAGCAATTAAACAGATGGATGATTCCGTAATAGCAATTGTTACAGGAGTTAGTGATTGGAATATCAATAATAATGGTAATAAAAATTTGACGCAGCTTTGATAAATTCAAGCTCGCAAATGCAGCAGTGCGGTGGAAAAAAGATTTGTATTAAAATAATTTTAGGAAGCTGCCAACATCAACTGAATGTGTTGAGTTAACAAACCGTTTCATGCTCTCTTGTATTATAAATACAAATTTGAATGTATTTTGTAAGGATGTCAAATAGCATACCAATATGAATAACGGCAAAATTGTGAAGTGAAGGAAAGATTTATGGTTTTTAGTTTGAAAAAAAAAAAAGAAAGATTTGACCTTATTTCACTTCTACAGACTAAAATATTTACCCATTTCATCTTTTCATGAAATGGGTAAATAAATGGGTTGACTACAAAATACCGTAGTCAAAAGACTACAGTATTTTGAAGACTACAAAATACTGTAGTCTTCAGTATTTTGTAGTCTTGTAAATTTTTTTCACAATTGCCCTGGCTGTAATCATCTTCCCTTCAACTCAGACAAGCTTCCCTGTCCCAATTGAAGCATGATGCTACCAACACCATGTCTTAATGTATAGTGCACTTATATTTAAGGGGTAAAAATGTGCATTTTGGCATTATTTGACAAGTGATTGTCAAATGGCCATCAAATACCCCCTTACTGACATTAAGAAACTTAAAATGCCTGCAGGATCCTTATTAGAATTAAGCAGGACCTGTATTGATGCAACAGATGTACTGACATCATATGCATGTTAACAATGAAAATAAAAGAGTAAAAGGGAAAGCCCAAGTGGTCAAAAGGTACTACTGTACTACAGGCCCAATGTGAATAAAGGGAAAATGTTTATAATGCATTTATATTATACAGTAATTCCAATAGGAACAATGTTAACCGAAAGTGCCAAATTGAATTTCCATGTAACCTAAATATATTTTAAATATGTTCTATTTTCTCTATAGGGTGCCTCTAAGAGTTATTTTCACCACTTTTATAGCTATTTCTCTTTCTACAGGAACATTTTTCATAAAGCAAAAAGCCTCATCTGAAAAAGATCTTCTAATGTTTTTTTTTTTTTTTTTTTTTCCAACAATGGCCTTCATCCTGCCACTTTACTGTACAAGGTACATTTGAAGAGTGCACAGCTAATAGCTCTCTTGTTGACAGCCACTCCCACCTGAGCTGGAGATTTCTAAAATGTCTCAACAGTTATCATGAGCCTCTCTTGGCTGCTTTTCCTTGCTTGTCAGAGGACGTCCATGTCTTGGTAGGTTCGAATGGTATTTCCTTCTTTGAGTGAAGGACTGGAGAGTGTTTACTTATAACTGCTTAATACCCTAACCCTGCTCTAAACGACTGCACAACTTCATCTTTTGGGTTCAGTGATGTTGTTTCATCACTGATGTTGACAAACAAACCACTGAAGCCTCCATGGATATCTATATAGAAGTCCAGCATAAATAAAAATCTTGATATCTATGTCAATATTTTTATTGACACTGGACTGGGTTTAATGAAGGTGTTCATGAACTTTCAAATTTAAAAAATAATATTTCACTTTCAACATTTTTCAAACACCTTGTGTAGTTCTGTCCACATAGAAATCAAATAAAATACATTGAAGCTTGGGGTCTGAACATTTTTACAAGACACTATGTGATTCAAAAACATTAAGATAATATTACAATTACGACTAAAGGAATACCAGGATTCAATCCAAAATAATAAAGCGAAACAGACGAGAGCAGTGGAACAGAAGATCCACCTCTATAAATTAAAACAACAACAACAGAAGAATACAATCAAGTGAGTTGAAATCCCCTATGTAAGTGAAATAGCCCTTGATGAAATTACCACAATAAACAGAATCACTTAACACCTTTCACAACAGCAGAACTGTCTACTTCAGTTCCACTCTTTGTTGCCCTGTGAAATCTCTCAGCAGCCACCAGAGCCAGTGGTACAGCAGCACGCTGTCGCACTTCACCTGAGCAGGACCTAAAATGTGCAGAGGCTTTTGTCTGTCACATCAATTTATATCAGTTCATTAACAAAGGCAACATTTCCTCATAGGCCAGCTGTTGTGCTAAAGTTGGCTTGTTTGAAGTCGGAGTGGTTGGCTCTACTGTGTGCGTCAGGTCACTGCAAACATGAATTATAAAAGAAGCATCACAATATCACTTTGCACAATATAAACTGCCTACTCCCTGATAAAACTAGAATATTCACAGATGAAGGAGAAAAGAAGCAGTTTTAATAAAAAAGTTCAACTTGAGTGAGACTTGTGGGGTAATTCTACTGATGTGTGAACAACTTAGCTGTACTTTCAGCGGGCTCACTTCAGACACTTTGTGTTACAGCTGTGGCTTTCAAGCTGAACAGCAAGTGTCTGCATTTATTAGGCACCTCATGCTGAGACATGAGCACCGTGTCCATGTAGAAGCTCGGTTGATAGACCTTCTGAAACGACTTCCATCTTCTTTAGGCTTGTGCCCTCGCGTCGTTGGCTCTTTCACCGTAATTGAAAGCCCGAGCCAGTTCAGCTGCTTGGACACAGCAGCCTGCTGAGCTTGAAAAGCCTCCAAGTGAACAAGGAGGAGCTCTGATCAATCCTCGCAATTATTAGAAAGCTATTGGTCTGGCACTTTTAACCCAAGCATAAAACAGTACCCGCTGAGCCACGAGCTCTGGGTTTTTTTTTTTTTTTTTTTTCCAAAATCCTTTTAAATCTTCAGCACTCGGTCTGTAATGTGGAAGTACTGAGGGAGATGAGGAAAGATTAGATGTATGGTGACAAACCAAAAGCTTCTTGGACTACTTAATAAAGTGCAATTCCTCTGATGAAGTGAAGCAGCAGATGGGATAAATATGCCATGGATGGATTTTTTGTTTTCATCCATATGTCCTATTAGGCTCACCAACTGTGTTTGAGGTTTGCCAATAATGCATCACTATATATATCCGAAGTAGAGAACATGAATGACTGAATCAAACTCATAGTTTTAAATATGAGGTTTTCCTACATTGGCCAGATGGTGTGGCTCATTTCAGTAAGAATTGCAGGTGGTGACTGTTATGTGAAAGTGTTGTGAAGCACGAAACGAGATGTAAACTGAGCAATGGCCAAAACAAACAAACAAAAAGAAACCAACAAAAGAACGCTAGGAAATGCAACTAACTGGGAGAGAGTTTCATAGATAGAACACAGAGCAAACAACACTTCAGCTGAAGACAGGGGAAAAAAAATATCTCAACAAAACAAATCTCCTGACATATTATTTTAAAAGAGCATCTCCAACAGCTAATTTCTTCCTTACCAGCTGCCTCTGCAACGATTCTGAGGCTTTATGTTTTATTCTGAAGCCGATCATGAAATTACAGTGAGTCACAAAGCAAACAGGCTGAGCACACAGCATACGTCTGATTTAAGCTTCCACACAAAAAAGTGAAATACAAAAGATGTGTCTATGACACACAAAGAAGGACAAAGAAGAAGAGGTGAGATCTCATTATGCTCCCCGCAAGTTAGCGTTGTGCTTCTCTGGAAAAACAATCTTCACCTGATTTGGATTCTGAATTTCTGCTCCATTGGGCTGCATTTGGCAAAGAAGAAAGGGAACTTGGGAGGCAAGCACAGCTTGGTTTATATATAAAAAAACACACTCAGCAGGATCTGAAGGCGTCAGAGAAGCTCGCCATGGGAAGGCTTGGTGACTTGACAGAGCTGAACTCAGACAGCCAGTGGTTTCTGCAGAGTTGAGTGTTAAGAGTCGGTGTTTGTCCATGCCGGAAAAGAGCACCACGGACCCAAAACTTGTCAAAAAAAAAACAAAAAAAAAACTTTTCTTAGTGCGACTTTCTCGCGATTCCCATCATTATGTTTTTCATGAATATATTTATGTGTGAGATGTTCGCTCCCTGTAACAGTGCAACATGAAGCACACTCCCTCCCCCCCATCCCGACTGCCTCCCAAAACTGTCCATCCTGGCCTCCTGGGAGAGAGAAGAACCTGTGAAGGTTCATGCTGAAAGCACTCGTCAGGCGGTTGTCTGAGCATGTCAGCGCGCTTTATGAAGGAAGCTACACGTGTCTGGGAGGACCAAGAAAGTGAATGGCAATGAGATGGTGAGGAATTAGAATGAAGGATAGTTTAGACTGTTTTTCCAACCCTAATATAGAATGTCAGGATGAAATGCACATCAGTAGAAAACGGCTACAGAAATCTGCCTTGATTGTTAAATTTAAATCTGTCCGACCACCTACATGGCTGTAAGAAACCGAGAAACATAGATAGGAAATTGTCCTGATAGTACTTACTAGACATGATTCTACTAATACCTCTAGAAAGCAGCAGGCGACCAGAGGTTTAGAAAATATAAAATGCTGTCTTACTCTGATCAGTGAGTGCAAAATGTAGGTGACAGCAACATGCTTCATTGTGGTTCCTGTGACTGAGAGAAGAACACTGAATTTTTTTGTTACTTTCCGTTTCAGTGGGCTGTTAAATATGACATCAGAGGAAGTTTGGAAATATGAAGGCTATATAAAAAGGGACATTTATGTCATGTCTGAATCTGAGAGAAAGAAAGACAGAGCAAAACTTATATCAGAGAGAATCTGAAAGTGTCAAATAATATGTAAAAATTAAAACATATGTGAAAAAAAAAAAAGTTCAACAAGTACGGTTTCTTTTGAGGGTCACCAAGAGAAAACGTCTGGCCACTAAAAACAGCACGGCAGCACAGCCATGACATATAAAGCTACATCTGAACAAAGTTGCCATTTGGATTGACCACAGCTGAGTTGTGCTGTAACACACACACACACACACACCCACACCCACACACCCCCACACACACACAAAAAAAAACAATCTCCACAAACACCTCACAACAACAACCATGCGCAGTGGTCGGGGGATGATAATTTGTGTTTGCTTTGCAGCCACACAACCTGGACGCCATGCAAGCCGAACTCTTCTGTGCACTGAGGTACGGCAGGGTCTTATGTGAGTCTCCCTGTTTGACAGCTGAAAATCAGGCCAAACTGGGTCATTCGCCATGAGAATCCCCCCCAAACACAGCAGTAACTCAGCAACAGAATGCCTGAAGAAGAGAATAATCACAGGGTTTGCAAAGGCCATGTCAAAATCCAGAATCAAACTTGAGTATACTAGAGAATAAAAAGACATTTGTTTTTTCAAACTCTTGGCAGATTTAGATGTGAAGGTCTTATTCAACCCACCGGTTTGCTTCAAAATGTACATGAGTTGACTCCCTCAAAAGTAAGAAAAATCAAGCAAAAGGAGCTTCAATTTAGAAAACAAAATCCAATACATTCAATAAAATAAATAACTTACTGGAAGCAGAAATTTTTATTTAGGGCTATCAATATGCACTAAAATGCTTCAAGATAGAAGAGGTAGGAATCCGTTGAGAAAAAGAAAATACACTTTTAATTTTTAAAGAGCATTGTCTGCCATGTGTTGACATGCATTTAAATAAACAGCTTCTTGTCTTGAAAGCCCATTTTCTGATAGTCTTGTTCACACAATCTGTAGAATAGAAGATGACAACAGGAGCAGAGGAGAGAATAATGCAAACAATTTGCTTTTCAGTATCCATAACAGATATGCAAGGACAACATAGTAGCAGTTTCATTTGTCAAAAAAGTTAAATTATAACTTCTGCAACTTATTAAAAAATAGGGATGTACTTAATTTCTAACCTGCTGCTTCTTTGCTCCGTCCTTTGTTAAATGAATAATGGCACTGTAGTGTTGTTGTTTCTCTGCTGTTGTTTTTAATATAGTTATTATTCAAATATTAAAATATAGTGAATATCTGGTATATTTTTAAAAATCTTGACAGTATAAGCAAATCTGTTCTCACCTTAACACCTGCCAGTATTATTTTTATTTAATTTGGACAGTGATATTGTTCCAATAATTAAAACTGAACACTTTTCAGGGTTTCTCAGACAGTCATTCTGGACTTCACGACCTACATATACAATGTGTGTGTGTGCATCTGTGTGTGTTTATACATTGTATATTGAGTCATATATTTAAAGCATTTATTTAATTTGTTTTCATTTTTATCTGATTAACTTTAATGATGATTTGATGACCGGTTTTGCTTTAGGCATATGACTTATAAAAACACAAAAATCAGTTTCTGAGGAAATTAGAGAAGACATTCCCTAGATTTAACAATTTAGAGGAGCAGCGGTTAGTATGAAAACCAGTAATTCTTTAACACCGGAGCAGAGGCAAAGACTGACCTCCTCCATGCAGCACTCCACAGCTGCAGCATTTGATCCAAAAGGAGACTCAATCAAATATTTGGTGCATATACTGTAGTAGATGTACAGATTTTTAGTATTCATGGTTTCTGTGCTAACATAATTTTTTATTAGTCTTGTGTAATATTCAAACTTTCTGAGAAACTGAGTTCTGGGTTTTTATCAGCTGTAATCATCAAAATTAACAGAAATAAAGACTTGGGATATAACACTCTGTGTGTAATGAATCCAAGACATATTCAGTTATATTATAATTTATCAAGATGCACCTGTAATACAAGGTCTATTATTGCTTTGTGTCAATCATTCTTGATTAGAAAAGTTGCAAACAGGCATTTTATTTCACATTAAAATAACCCCCAAATTATATAATCAACAAATTGAAAATGTTCGACTTGGAATCTAGTTATAAGACTTTAGCTCTTCTTTCTGTCACTCTTTCTCCTTACAAAGTTAGGTGACATGTAAATGAAATGGTGATCATTTTATTAATATTCGACAAGAGTTTTCTTAGACATGAGATAAGTAGTCAAACTGCAATAACCTTGCAGAGTCTTATAAATTAAGGCTGTCTTTGTGTGTATTTTTAACCTCTGTGAATCAGTAATGTACTGTAACTAAAACAAAACTGTGTTTTGTCAAACATTTGAAAAGTAGCATGTGCTAGTTTGAGACACATTGCTCTGATAATTTATTTCCCTCCCTTTTCTATATTATATTTGTCAAGAAATTGTTTCGGACTTCCTTGCTTATTTTTAGTCAGATTTTGTCTTTGTCTCATTTATGAAATTATCATCACAATTTGAAAGCCTTTCAGTTTTGCAATCCAATGGTAAAACCTTGGAAAATATAGAAGAGCTGCCATGTTCCTGTCCATGAACAGATTTCAATACCAAGGCTTCAGCCATTGGACTTGAACATTTCATATTGAAGCAATTCATCAACAGGCTTTAATGATTTAATTAAAAAAAAAAAAAACACAGAGTGCAAAAGAAATAGATGATCAGTGGATGTTTATTCTAAATAAAGCGTCTTGAATTGTATTCATGCTGCCACAGCCTTGAGCAACTTTCCTATGGGGCGTGTGCGTATGGCAGAGGCATAAATTCAATCAACTTGTGTTCATCAAAGATTCTCTGATCCTTTATGATCATCCAAGGGCAAAACATTCTATAAAGGCACACATGTAAGGGATTTCAAATCCAAAGGTCTTTAGAGTGCAGCAGAGCTTGTTCGGTTTTGTCCTTATTGTCCAACGTTTGTCACTTTTGAAGTTAAGGTCTGAAGTTTACTTTGAAATATCAAAATCAAATTTTTATCTAATTTCAAATGGTTCAACTTAAGTTATTGGCTAAATTTCATAGACGTGCGGCTCTATTTTGGAAGTAGGTTAACTAATTTAATTATTCCACAGTTGAATTTGCTCACATAATATAGAAGGCATAGTGTCTTTAGTGTTTTTTTTTGGTTTTTTTTGTTGTTGTTGTTGTTTTCAGCTGTTGTAGTTTTTTCTTTGGTTGAGAGACTAACAAGGGGTATCAGAAGGTCTACATTGAATGTCAGTGTGAATGTGTTTGTCATTATATTTGCCTGGTGAGTAAATCAAACTGTCCTTGATCTTGCCCAGTTTGAGCTGGATGGGAGGCATCAGCCTTTCATGACCTTGAACACATCAGTCCCATTTTTATTTTCACCCTCCTTGAGAAAAATATGAGAAATACATAGATGAAAAAAAAACAAAACAAAAAAAAAACATTTATCTATCAGTAAAATAAATGTGCTTCTGTGCTTTCTGTATTCTTGAGTTGGAAGATTTTAAAGGTTTGAAAAAGGCTTAATTTGCGTAGTGTGAGCAAAATGTGTGATTAAACTATTGGATGATATATATATATATTTTTTTTTTCTGAGTGAAAGTGCTGCTGTTTTTTTATTTTTTATTTTTTTGCTGTTTCAAATCAATAAAGACTGATTTCATAAGGGGGAAATCAAATTTTGTGCTAATAGGCAGTTTGACCTGATGACTTTCAACTGCAATTCAGAGCTCAACCGAACGAGGCAGACTGCTCCCTAAAGCACTGGGATCAGTCGCTGCCTCAAGCAAAGAACTTCAAGTATCTTGACAACGTACTCAAGTTATAGAAGGAAAGAAAAAGCATAACTATCGATTTTCTGGTTTGTATATGATTCGACCCTTATATTTAAAGATTGCGTTACATGGGTCGTGACTGAAAAAACGAAATATCCTGGACAAATGGTTGGATGATCTCCCTCCGAAGTGGACCCTAGAGATAAAATGAGGGGAAAGAGTCAATTGAGATAGTTTTGATATCTAGAAAGCCTCTTTGGTGCTTCCCTCTAGAGATTTACCACAGAAATCCCTTTTGGAAAAGAGTCTGGTGCAGACTTAGAACTCACTATCAGGACTATAGGTACATCTTATGAAATTAGAACATCTTTTTTTTTTTTTTTTTTTTTTTTTTTTTTTTTTTAAGAATTTAATTCAAAAAATGAGATAAGCTAATTAGCAAAGGGAAGTGCCCTAACGCTTTCTGGTAGACTTGCTGATTTCCAGGCTTGGTAAAACACAGTGGACAAAAATCAGCAGAACACATGGCACTTAAATAAATCAGTACTCGTGGAGGCTTTGCACTGGACCTCAAAAGGCTCTGATTCTTTTCCTCTAATCTCTTCTTCAACACTGTGGGACCTTGATTACCAAATGAGATGCAAAATTCGTTTTCCTCTGAAGGCTCTGGGCTACTTGGTAAGGACAATCTAAAATGGTCCTTTTTTTCCTTAGTCCAGGTAGGAAGCTTTGGAAAGTGTGTCTAAAACAGTTAGCACATTTCCTGGACTTGTCTGTGAGTGTAGTGGCTCTTGAATCTTTGATTCCAGTTGAATTTCACAACTTGTGTATTTCAACTAAACTCTTGAATTGACTTTATTACAAATTCTCCTCAAACTTGTGACAGTCCATCATTTGTGCGCCCTTTTGAACCACACACTTTCCTTCTTCCCAACCCTTCATTATAAAGCTTTTTACTGATTAACGAAAATAAACATTCACTTTGATGATAATTTAATTATTGAGATCTAACTACATGCTAATGGCATGTAGGGTAATACAATGTAACATTAGAAAATTATTTCAGAAACCAAAGATAAGGACATGGATCTGAGATAAACAGTTATGCTGATGATATACATGTGTGCATATGGCTCAATTTTCAATGTATACTCCTGAATTGACCGCCTTAGATGCTTTTATCTCTTTAAAATGTCCAACAGGCAAAAGTCTTAGATGTCTTCTGCCTCTGACCTAATCTTAATAGTTGTTTCCAGACAGCCGTTTTGGATTTTAACATTACTTAGCATAAATTAAATAACAGCCCCAAATTCTATCAACTGATCTCAGATATGAAACCATCCAACTTAACTCATTCTTTCATCCTTAGTCAATCAGACAAGACAGTCACTGGTCTCATAGCAAACTCAATTCAGTTGAGGGTTTACAAATAATTCAGATCATACCTCTTGACTAAAAAGCATCCATGTAGCAAGTTGTGGTTTTAGTTAAATATGACGGAGCTCCAAATAGATGTTGACATTCCTTGCTTGGACATGAGGCTCTAAATGGAGACAGAGCTTGTTACAAGGAATATTCCCTGTTGTTTTAAGTGCTTCCACACAAGCTCATCTTCTCCTCTCAGGGTTTGTTGAGCTTTAAGACCACAGAAGTCATCAAGCGGAAATTGCAAGCTGTAGTTGATACCAAAGGCAGGCGAACTTCATAAGCATTTGGAGTACTATCTATGTATATATATATATATAGATAGATATATAGATATCTATCTATATATATATATATATAGATATATAGATATCTATCTATATATATATATATAGATATATATATATATATATATATATATATAGATATATATATATCTATTATATATATATAATCATATATATATATATAGATATATATAGATATATATAGATATATCTATATATATATATATATACATAGATAGTACTCCAAATGGAAAGGTTTACACAGGAGAAAACACCATTCCCCATTTTTATTCAAACTGTAAAGTACTGAAAGTCTGCATTAAAATATCACATCTTAAAATTCTTTATTATTATTATTATTGTTAAGATATTTTTGTTAGAGCTGCACAAAATATCAAGTCACACTAGTGATTGAAACTGTGATGTCTCCAATGTCTCAGTTACTTGTTTGCTTGCTTTTTTGCTCGGAGGCATTATTTCATATGCAGTTCTGTTAGGTGCTATGCATTCCAACTCTACATGCTAACGATGTCCAACTGTGAATGCTCACAGGTATTTTATGCACACACCTAATTTAGATTCAAGTTTGTGCAGGCCTTTTTTTCTTTCTTCCTTTCTTTTTTTGTACAAGGTAGATGAAAGTTTCAATTTAGGCCAACAATAGAGATACCTTTATAATTACTTTTACACATTAATGTATTAAGTATTTGTTTTTAATAAACAATCATAGAACAAAAACAGAGGGAGACAGAATAAGCTTTATCGAAAGGACTAGATGGAATCACTGTCAAAAGACGCATCCCTCTTCTTTTGGAAATATTTTTTTTTTGAACTTATGAACAAGATAATTTGGGTAATCCTACATATAATAGGCTACAGTTCTCTATATATTCCAACAACTATGCAGCAACAGCCGTGATAAGTTGTATTCGTGGGTGATCTGCGTGCGAGACAGAGGAGATGGAAGGCGGTCACAGGCACACATGAAATTCAGCCACCAAACTCTGGGATCTGTCAGCATTCTTAGTTTTTCACCTCTTTCCCGTGACGACAGCGCAGGACAAAAGCTTAAAATGTAGCCACGCATGCCACAGATGCGCGAGTGAGCGCTGGCCACACTGCGTCAAAAGACAGCCGTGCGTAAAATGTGGAGCGCCACAAAGTAGGCTATACTTACGCTGCTGTTTTGTCCGGACCAGTGCACCATCGCCTGGTTGTGAGCTGTGTCCCCGGCGAGGGCAAATGTTGAACTTGTGAGCTCGAACTCCTCCTGGTCCGAAACCGAAGCATCCTCCACACCCTCGCCCCGGAAACCTGACCAGGTCTCTGCGCTCCTTCGCACTCTCCAAGCGACCGCATCTGCGTCCCCGGCCGAGTTGAAGCTGTTATCTCTCTCTTCACTCGCGTTATTAGGAGAGGGGCCGGAGGCGCTCGGAGGAGGGTGGGAAAGTTTCTGATGGTCCCCGTCTCCCTGCGGACCACTTGTCTCATTCTCCCCCGGGGGCGGCTGTAGTTTGAATGAACTTTCTTCACTCGCGACTGATTCCGCAGCGCCGTCTTTCTCCTCTCCGCTGGCGCTGAACGACTCCTCAACAAATCCGACGAATTCTTCACCGGGAGCTGCGTCGGAATCCGCCCGGTCCGGGGCCGCTCTTTCCCGGGGTACCGCCACCACAAGCGGCTGCTGGCACTGGCGAATGCACCTTACCTCCGCCTTTGTTCCGCCCAGGATGGAAGTTAATGACAACAGACAAATCCACTCAGAGAAAAAAAGGACAAAAAAGCAGCAACCGAGACGCGTCTCCATCATGCATTGATTCCGACTTTAGAGTTTTTGAGAATAATTTTGTTTTAATCAGGAGCGATTCTTTTTTCCTCTCTCTCTTTCTCTCCCCCTCCTGTCATCACCTGGTAAAGAGGAGTCTGCGAACGCACTGTGGGGAGGTGCAGCAACGCGCGGACAAGGGTTCCCAAGTACTGATGCAAACGATGCATCAGAGGAGGAGCTGGAGGCTGAATCCTGCATGAGAGAGGCGTGGGGGCACACTCCCGCATCCTTATCCTTGCCTGCTTTAAGAAATAAACTTGTTATCTTAATTAAGCTATATATCCCCCCCTGGGCCTGAGCTGTTTTTGACATGCACTGTGGTGCATGTTACTACACTACGTAGGTTATTTGATGGCATAAAATTAAAATTCCTTGAGAGGTTCTTCGATGATGTTGGGGGGACATGGGGGTGGGCGAAGTCTAGAATCATTACTGGGTCTCCATCTGCTCCCTCCTGTGCTGGAAAGTAAGGGAGGGACGCAGAGGCTGCTGATACAATGAGACTTTGCATTTTCCATTACCAAAAGGTCTGGGTAATCAATTAATAAGATTGCATGAGTTCACTGTCAATTATGCCATGCAAGTAATGACTCTGTTTTGGCCCTGCTTGCAAAAAAATTTTTTTTTAAAAAGTGCTTGGGTAATTGTTTCACTTGCATACTGTTCCCTTGTATCATCCATTCAACAACAGCTGAATGGAGAAAGTGCCTTTCCCCATCAAGATTTTAGCTTCTGCTTTCCGTGGCCTTTACAGGTTAATAGAGACTGGTATGACAGAAAATAATGAGGAGGATTCAAAGCAGGGGTGAGCAAGTAATCTTTGCTTTCTTTTCTTTTCTTTTTTTTTTTTTTTTTTTTTTTTTTTGCTGCAAAGCTCTTCTGATCTCTGCAAATATGCCAGTGCTGTGGCAATAATTGAGAGCCCATTTTTGCCATGCAATACAGACCCTCGGAATGTATTGTTATATTTCCTTTTACACTTTGGGCTTTGTTCCAGATGGCTAATGGTAAACCATTAGGAGAACTAGAGCCTGTCCAAACCCTGTGATTAGATTCTATTTCTGGGCAACATTTAGTCAATAAGATGAGGATGCTGTTGACTGGTGACTGATGCCGAAGAGACTCCCCTGTATTGAGCTGTGCTCTCTTCATCGCTCTGAGCTGCGACGTGATCCTGTTCCACATACGGGTCAACCGCACAGAGACGTCTTTCATTGCCAGCCATTAGTGATGCAGTGAGCTAGAGCTGTCTCAATCTGTTTTAGTTAGCCCCCACCAGACAAGAGGAAATCAGTCTATAATGCAGATTGATGGCTGACTGAGAATTTCAATCACGGATAATGTCGGCTAAAAAAGCTGAATTCTTGACCGTGACGCAAACCTAAAAGCAAAACTGGCCATCACAATGCACATCAGCGCCTCGGCAAAAGTAATAGCCATGCAGGTGTGAGACATCCATACAACTTCTGTAATGTGTTTTTCACTCGCTGAGGTTTGGCAAGGACTGATTCCCACCGCACATAATAGATTCTTACTCTTGATTTGTTCGCTTAGATCCACATGGATGCATGTGGACAGGTTGCTTATTTTTTATGGTTATGTTTTATGATGAGTCACTGTTAGTACGTTTAATCTGGTGATTAGTTTTTTAAAATGATTAAGTAAAAGTTAAAAGTAGGATGCAATGGTTAGTGCAGTTTGCAGTGTGAGCGTGCTCTGTTAAACATGATTAATGTACATGAATAAATCTGTCTCATAATCAGTCACATAATCAATCTGAAGCCTCAAGTCTCTTTCTCTAATAAAAGAGGCAAAGAGATTTCTAAGTATATTTCTGAACTAACATGTATTTGGATTCACTCTAAAATTATGATGATGGAAAAAAAAAGTTTTTTTTCCGTTCTCTCTGGTGTTTGAGTGCTTTTGTTCTGTGTGGATTTTGTAGACTCCGTTGCAAATGAATTCTCCCCTGGGAACAATAAAGTATTTCAAGTTGAGATATAAAAATGTTATTAGTAACAACAAAATTGGCCAACTAATAATTTAATGAAGCAAAAGATACAGCTTTATTAAATATTTTATAAATATTTATACATTTCAATCTAAAGTACAAAGACACAAACAAAAATTCTACCCTACAAAAATCTCTTCGGTCCTTCTTTCAAGACTTTTTTCCTTCCTTGTGTCCTATCTCTCCAACTTCCCTTGATTCCTTCCTTCTCTCTCTCCACTCTTCCTTTCTTTCTTCAGATTCTATTTTTAGAAGTTCCTCATTTGAAGACTGAAGAATGTGCTAGAACCCTGACTGTTGTTCTGGCAGGAAGGTCCCTCAGAAGGCTGCTGGCTCTGGGCCAGTTAATTTGATATCAGTGAAAACAAGAACATTTATCACAGCCGAATCAAGCAAATTGATCAGGGCAATGCCTCTTGGTGGCTTCTGGTTTCATCCAAGTCTTTCTGAACTCAGCACAGAACTCCTCGCCAGGTTCCGGTGGAGACGCCTCGAGGGGCTGTTCAATCAATCAGAGGCAGACCGAGAAGAAAGTCACTTCATACTGTCAATGAAAAAAAAAGGAATCTGCTACTTTTTTAATAAAGCACATTTTTAATTAAGGTCCAACCCATTAGGAAACTGTAATAATGGTCATTATATCTGTATTATGACCTGAACTGTTTTTCCAGTTGAAGTTCATAACAGCCAATCATTCTAATCAAGAAAAAGTCAGGCTCATATTTTATACCATCATCACATAAAGTTAACTCCTTTCTTATTGTCTGAGTAAGGAAAAATATAACTCATATAAGATAAGCTTTGGCATATTGACAAGCATTCTGGCATTTTTTTTTTTTTTTTAGCTCAACATTTCACAAAAATATTCAAACTTCAGGCATTTTGACAAGATCTAAATAGTGTGTGTTGCATAGCGCTTTGTTGAGTCCAGAGGACCACAAAGCACTTCACACTACAGTCAGTCATTCATACGCTGATGGTGGTGAGCTACACTGTAGTCACAGCTGCCCTGGGGCAGTCTGATAGAAGCCAGGTTGCCATCCAGCAGGAGGGTGAATGTCTTGCCCAAGGACACAAGACTGAGAAAAGTGGGAGATTTCACAGAGTGGGGTTTCGAACTGACAACTCACCTGTTACAAGATGAGTTGCCTGTTACAAGAACTCCAATATTGAAGGTGTGATATTGACAGTAGTTCTTGAAGGTGAAAGGTCAGATCAGATATGTCTGGGTTCACCACAGTTTAACCTCTCTGAGAGGAGCTGTTGTGAAGTCTTTATGGATTGACAGATCCAGTTCCATGAATTTATCGTTTGCAGAAAAAGTCTGCTTCCGCCTGGTATAATTGTTGACTGGTACTGTCACATGAGAGTCGAAACAAGTAAGTGCAAGTTTTTGGGCAGGATAAAGGAAGCAGTGAAAAACCCTTGAACTTCCTCTGCCACTCAAGCATAATGAGGCAGTTCCCTTGAGGCTGTGTCAGTATCAACCTCACTACGTTGCCACAGAGAAGAAAGGACAAACAATATATTCAGGTGAATGGAACAATGACTCTCACACAGGAAGTGGCAGAAAAGAAAAAAAAAAAAATCAGATGCAAAGTTAATGTCAAGCTTAAAAACTGAGCAGCACCTAAGTTTCTTTCTTTTTAACAAGCAGGAATCTATGTTTTGAATGTAAACCATATTTTTATAGCTGAAGAAAATTAGAAAGATACTGAAATAGCTTTAGTGTTTGAGACGCTCCTCCATGTGCTCTGGTAGGCAAAATATGTTTGGAAAGACATGATTAATGTTTTATGAAAATGTCCTTGATGTGAAAATATGTAGGATGTGCTATGCTTCGACTAGTAAAGGATCTTTCAGGCCATACTAATGAGATGGTTACAATAAAGGGGAAACTTTAAAGACAAAGAATTGAAGTCCTTACAATTGTTTTTCATGAGGTTTGAAAAGACCTATAGAAACTAAGGACACTAAAGCATCCAGTCACATTAAAAAAATGAGGACACCCTATTAAATATTCTGTTTTTGTTTATAACCCATATAAATAAACTTTTGCATCTTTTTTTTATAGGCATGGTGTCACTTGATGATCAATTATTTGATTGCAGTGGAATACCAGCAACTGGCTTCTACTTTGCCCTCTTAAATAATATGTAAGCAACAAGGACTTAGTTTTTCCCATAATTTCATTTGTTTTTTTTTCTTTTTTTTCTTTTTTTTCCCCCATGACTGTAGAAACCATCGACATTTGTTTTTTTCCAAATCCAGGTTTTGAACTTGGAAGAAAAATTGGTATTTCTTTAAAAAAGAAAACGTTGCACAGGAAAGAGTCTGTTCGGAGCAGCATGCACGGTTGCATCATTTGACAACTGAAAAGGAAAATACGAGCTCTGTGGATAGGTTATATATTTCAGAGTAAGATGTACCAGAAACCCAATTGCGTGTCGCACTGCTTTTAGGAGACATTTTAGCGTTTTTTCCACTAGAATGTCTGATAGAACGTTAGAAGAAGGAATGGCTGGTGTTTGAGAGACTGTTCTTCAGCTATTCAGTCTGTTTATCGTTTAGGACCGAAAGATATGGAAATAATAAAATATTTCTAAAATATTTTTCTTCTGTGTAGTTTACATCTGGTGACCTAACTACAGTTACATCTTTCGACGTGTTTTGGACTAACTCTTCACAAAAACCGTCTGACGACTTAGCAATATCCGGTTGAAAGTCTTAATAATTAAACCTCTTCAGATGCTCATCTTGTTCTTGGCTCCATTTCAAACTGAAATGATGTGCAAGCCTTCTTCTTTCATGAATTACACTTTGGCAGCTGCTATTGTAAAGCAAAGTGAGAGACCCTCAGAATAGCCTCCAGGATGATGGAAACAGTGTAATGATTGCAGTGAGACTCCCTCCTTACCTGAACTCCAGCTCAAGTCTAAAACTGGTTCATTTTCCAGTGAATCTGAAACTGAAGTGAATCTTGCATTCATGAATTATAAAATATTTACTCCAAGGTGTCGACTCTGTAACTTATGTGAGTGGTTAATGTGCAGGCATATAAAAATAGCAGTAGAGATAAACGCCTTAATGGATTTAAAAGCCACTTTTTGACGATCGTATTATCTGTTGAGTGTTAGCAATATCCCTTGAGTCCCATTTTCTCTCATTACAGCCACAAGCTGCCTGGTGTGTGGCTTGCATTTATATTGAGCCCCTTTATTTTGATACTCCTAAACAAAATCATGTGCAGCCATCTGCCTTCAGAAAAAATCGCTATTGCAGTGGTTAATAAAGTTCACCTGTATGTAATTTGATCGCAGTATGCATGCAGCTGTTCAGTGATGCCCTCAGAGGTTTGTTGGAGAATATTAATAAAAATTAAGGAGTAGACCTGGCAGGTTAATGAAAGTTCAAAGCGAGGTTAGATTAGCAAACAATATTGATGGTTGAAACATCTATTTCATCTTAACATGTTGGTACAACTACATAGCTACCAAGATATGTCCAAACTAAACTGACAGAACAAACAAAAAGAATATTAATCAGAGAAGCTTTGTTGAAAGAAAGACAAAATAAGTCTTCATTGTTGTTAATACATGGAAAATGAGACCACAATTCAACATTTTGGCCAGCAGGTAACATGCTATGAGGAGGTAAACTAACATTTTACATCACCCAGACCACACTATTTCTAAACACGGTGTTGGCAGCATCTTACTGAGGGGATGCCTTTCTTCAAAGGCAGACAAGGATGCAGGTCAAAGTTGATGGATGAGGGTCAATGTAGAGAAAAATATAAAGAAATCCTTGAAGAAAACCTTTTAGCTGAAGGTGAAACTGAGAGTCTTTCAGAGGGACAACAGTCCAGAGAATGGTTAAGTCAAAGTCCAGACTAATTGAGGTGATTCTGCAAGACTAGAGAATTGTAGTTTATAGATTTGATACCTGCAATCTGACCAAGTCTGAGTTACACTCTAAAAAAAATGTTTCTGTATTTATACGGTAAAATTATGGCAAAAACAGATGCCTGTATTTTACCTTAGATTAGAGATGTTTTAATTCTACAGTGCATTTTGTAAAGAAGAAGAGACAAAGCCTTCAACCTCTAGAAGATGATGGAGACATGCCCCCAAAACAAGCAGGTGTAATTCCAGACAATATGACTTCCACTTTAAGGGAGCTGAATACATATGCACACCACAAAAATAAGCAACACCAAAGTTTATGGTTGTAAGAAGACAAAATGTAAAAATTGTTAAGAGATATACTACTATGAGGCATAAAAAAAAAAAACATGGAACCAAAAAGGAAAAAAAAAAAAGAAATGGGAATTTGAGTAATCCTATGCAGTATGTTGTAACATGGAGCTCCTAAAATAAATATCACAGAAGATGTCTGTGTCTTGCTAAGTGTCATCAAATGTTGTTGTAAAAGTTGACATATTCCAGGATTGATGTCATGTGCAGCACATTTGTGTGCACAACATGGTGGCGGAGTGGAATCATTGTCTTTCGACAGACAAGTCTGCTGCTTCGCCGCCTGTCACACTGACGGAATACAAACTGTGTATGCTCCCCGAGCTCCTTCTCCTATCATAGGAACTTGTGAGCATGCAGTGTGAAAACACACACAAAGGAGCAAGGTGACAGCTATCTACGTTGTTAGACTTCTCTGTGTTTTAATTAAATAGAATCCAGCAGAAGTAGAAAAGAGCACTGTAAAGGCCATCTCTGAAATTAGTCTCTTCAAGTCTGATGTCTGGTTCACTTTCATAGCACCCTTAATTATTCTGATCTTTATAACAGATAAAACAAAAAAAAGAGAGAGAGAGCAGACGTTAGGGTCATTAGTGATGCACAATGCATTGTCACACCGTTTTGTTCCTTAAAATCTGTCGTCAAAGCTGGCCAACATAGAATGAATGAAAACAATAATATCTGCAGCTGGCATGAAAGTCATCTCTCTTTTCTCCTTAAAGTGACTCCGAACATCTACTCTTTTTTTCCCCTCTAAATTAGATGGAGAATAAACAGAGCATCTGTGCAAATGTAGTATATATACAGCTCCTCAGATATAAGAGGGTGTTGCAGCTGCAACAGCATGTAGCTCGAGTTGATAACAGACACCTGAGACAGCTATATTAATTAAAGCTGAACACACCTCTGAGGCTTTAGCAATAAAACTGCCCTTTCAAATAATGATTTCAATTAAATTACACAGAGATACAGTGAAATGCAATACAAGTAGCTGTGACTGTATATAAAGGCTGCATGCTTTAAATCCACCAGACGCTCACACTATAAGTGTGATAGGTATGCTTGTATTGTCAGTCAAGTTAAATGCTGTAGCAGAACAAATCTATTGAAATGTACATAAACATACATGTAAGGACAGAAACATAGCATGTGATCATATCACACTAAAGTATGCTTTGGTCAAAGTTCTTACAATAATTTAGGCAACATACGTGAAACCTATTGTAGTTTAATTTGAGGTGTCAGTTGTGATTAGTTTTTAAGAAATCTAATTTTATTGTTTGGCTCAGAATTCAGTGAACATAACATTTCCTCATAAAGCCAAATAGCAGCAGCAGTGCAATATGAACACAAAAGTTCAAAAATCTAGGCTGCATATTGGAGCATTGGTATGACCTTATTGTTTCACAGCAAGAAGGTACTTGGTTCAGATTCTGGGAGATGTCAAGCATTTTTTTATTTTCTTATTGCTCGATGCAGCTTGCAAGTTTAAGTAGAGAGAAGACTTTTCAAGTTCTGTAGTGTTTTGCAAGGCTAAAATGACTGAGATTATTCATTGTTGTTTGTTTTAATTTTCGTCTTCATTTTAACTTAGTTATTAGAACTGCTTTGTGGCACAAACTGATCAAGATTGCTTGAGATTAGAGGCTGAGGGGAAGGAGCCAGCTCATTATAATGAGCAATCCCAAGACAGGGATGATGTGTGGAATTGAATAGTTTATGCTATTCACTCTGGAGGATTTCTCAGAATGATCCATGCCAGGATATTTTTCCTTACTTAGGTTGAATAGAGTAGAATATAATATACTTTATTGATTGAACATGAGGAACATGAAACTCCAAAATGTATCTAGACTTTGATGAGGCAATCCTTACAAAGGAGAATCCTTTGAATTTAATCATCCTCCTGTTGATTGGGCTTTATGTTTACCTCTTTATACTTGTTTTCATGCTATGTGTAACTGAGATGTAATCTAGGTTGTATACATATTGTGTGTCTGTAAATAAACTTTACTTACTTTATACTTGCATCAGGTTTCACCAGTTTCCCTGTCCCTGCTGAAGAAAAAAAAAAAAAAAAAAAAAAAAGAAGCTATCCCACATCACAGTTCTGCCAGCATCATATTTTGTCAAGTTCACTATGAGCTCAGAGCAGTGCTGGTTTTCACATAGTGTTTTAAATGTAGGCCAGAAAGTTCACTTTATATCTTATCTGACCACAAACCCCACATCCACATGTTTGCTCTTTCCCTGACATGGCTTAAGATAAACTGCAAACAATAGATCGTATAACTTTGTTTAAAAAGTACATTTCTTGTTACTACACTCCTATGAATTTTGTATTTGTGGCATGGATAATATTAGTTGTCCTGTCGACAGGTTCTTCCATCTGAGCTGTGGATGTCTGCAGTTCCTCCATAGTAACCATGGGCCTCCTAGAGGCAAGTTGTCTGATTATTGCTCTCCATTCCTGGCTTGTAAGACAAGCTGGTGGGTTTGATGTTGCATTCTTAGTGTCCAGTGATAGATTAAGCAATGCGCCACGATTCGTTTGAAGATCAGTCATTATTTTAAAATATAACACTGCTTTGAATTTTATCCCTCATTTGTATGCTTGTGTTTTTGGACCTTCAAGATGTTGCTTTCTCAGTAATGTTATCTAACAAATAACAATTGTTTTTAATGTTAATTTATTGACTAAGTGAAACTTGAAAGTTGTTTGATTTCTTCTAGAAGAATCTTAGTGAAGAGAGATGAATAGAAATAAAAGCTACACATTTCAGATGTCTATTTGTTTAGAAGAAATAAAGAAATAAAGAAAATTAAACTATACATTCTTTTCTTAAAGTACGTTCTACTTTGTGTTGTTGACATAACAAATACATTGAAATTATAGGTGTTATATATATATATATATATATATATATATATATAACACCTATAATTTCATATATATATATACTGTATATATAAACAGGGGTATAAATACTTTTGCAAGGCACCTTTAAGTCTTTTTTAATATTTTCTATAAGTATTAGAGGTTACGCAGGACATAATGCGATGAGAATACAAAATAAAGTAGAACCCGAGATCTAATATAGCGGTGACTGTCTCATATTGAATGTGTTTATTATTCACTGTATCTTGGATATTGAAAGTATGTTGACGTTCACGTCTGCCAGCTACACCAACTAACTTTCCAGCTCAGCTTAGAGCTATTTTGGACCAAGCAATACAGTGCACACAGACCCCCATTGTATTTTTGGGCTGTCTGAACTGACTGTGAATATGGTTCCAAGGATGCAATAGAGGAGAAAGAAAACCTGGAAGTAATAAGGTGATGCAGAAATTCATGAAAGCTGTAATTCGTGCCATATGTGTTAATTTGGCGGAGATCATTCCAGAGACTTTTGGTTTGAAAAAAGCTTTTTTATTATTATTATTTTTCACTTCACCATCTGGTGTCTCTAGCCAAATTTTTAAATTATTGAAATGTACTTTTCATAAATCAATACTTTGAAACCAAAGCTTCCTGAAGTCATGGACATGCACATGTATCTCAGAGAGAAATGCCAGGCTTAAGATTTCACTGCACAAGCTTAAACAAAATGTAATTTTCAAGTGGTGCCCCAGATAAAAGCCTGGAAGAAGTCATTTCTGAGGAGATGTTTCTTGACTTGAGGTGAAGTCGTTTTGGGATTGGGAAATTTGCACAAGACTCCAAATAATATGACTGTATTCATTATCAAAATTTACTCACTTGTGAATGATGACTGAATTGTTCGTTACTAAATTAGATGAACAAATCCGATTTAAGAAGGAAGAGTCCTGGTGGTCAAATGAAGCAGTGAAAGTGGGAAAAGTGAAAGAAGTCTGAACCTGTGGGTGAGGGCACCATGGCTCAGCAGCACCCGAGATCTGAGAGAATTTCAAAAATGTTGCTGCAGCAGGTCCAAAGATTTCCAGATTTTCTTTCACGTTAATTAAAACTCAAAGAAGTCCCTCACGTCCACTTAAACTCGGTGCGATAATGATTGAAGTCACGGCACCCTGCTGAATAATCCCCATCCTTGAAAATGTTTTGTTGTCTCGTTTCTTCTCCTTTTCACTCAAAAGATCGTTAAAAGCAGACTCTTAAAACACACCCCCACATGGTTGTTTAAATATTAGAGGTGAACTGAAAAATCATTAGGACACATTTCTTGTAGGGCATAACAAACCCTCAGCCTTTGACTGAAAAAAAAAAAATCAAGCAATTTTCTTCACAGTAGAAATAACAGCTCATATCTTGATTGGCCTCCAGCAGTAGAACCATAACCATGAGACACAAACTTGTAGTTATTAATAATAAATGTATCTATTCTTGCTGTCTCCAATGGAGGGGGCCCTGAAATCCAACTCACTGTGACAAATTGACCAAATAATAATAATGAAAACAAATCGTGTGCTTTATCAACATATAAAATGACCTCTTATACTAATGTTGTCTGATGTCGCCAGGACAAAATGTTAGAGGGAGTTTGATTTGTAAATATCATTTTAGATTTCATTAAAAAATAAATAAATACATAAAAACTAAGAATTAATATACTCACTATAACTTATCAAATAAGTTATTTTTTTCCTAGAAACTGTTTCTTGAAGGTTTTGTCATCAGTGTGCAATAATCCAGTCCAGGTTTTAGATGTCTCTGCATTATGTGGTCCTCAAGGAATGACCTAAGGTTATCCAAATAAACACAAACACAACAAAGAAAAGCAAAGAGAAGTTATGCAGGACATTATGTGTTTTTATAGTCTAACAGTTTCTACTCTTGCCAAGTAAATTGGAGTTTCTAAAAATAACATATTATTGTAGCTCTAAACATGAAGAATCAGAGCATATTTCATGGAATAGTAATTCCCATTTATGAAATAGCCTCTTTTCTTGCACTTCTATTAAGTGCAGTTTGTATTGTATTTAGCATCACTATGTCCTTCTTGTTGTTTTGTGTCAAATTTACTGTTCTACAGATTGATTTTTAATGGCCTCTGTACAGCTTATGAGTGTCCAAAAGCGGCACTTCTAGGCTAAATTAAATAGAAAGTATGTCAAACTTCATTGCATGGTGCACAGCAATACTTCAGAATTGACACTTTGGTTTATGTTATCTCTTTACACATTGGTGTCACTCATTTCTTCATTCTTTCCATAAATTTGGACTTTTGTATTTCATGTAGTATTACTTTTTTTTTTTTTTTTTTTTGCTTTGTATTATCTCATCATCTATGGTTCCTGTAAGTGTAGTTCTTGGACTGCTTTAGATTTTTTATTTATTTTTTTTATTGTAGGTTTGTTGATCTCAAATCTCTGCACTTTCTTGCTGCCAGTATTTGTTCCTCTGTCTTTTATGAATTATTTTGTGAATTTGACTGCTTTATGATTTTTCTAAACTAACAATCAGAATTCAGAGGGATTTTACTTTTTGGCCTGTAAATAAAAGGGTTTTTTTATTTTTATTTTTTTATATTCTTACAGACCTAAAAGGCAAAGAAAGATCTTAGCCTGTTATCCAGCTCTGCATTTAGTCTTTAGTGCTACGATGATATGACAGGCAGTTAACTGTAGCTTAGTGTCACAAGCGCCAGAATCAACAATTTTAGGGTTCCTTTTTCTCTTCTGATGATTGCCTCATTACACCTGCGCAAACATTACTTTCACTGAATGCAAGCCATGTAAATTCACAGTGAAACACTGATTCTACCCAAAAATGAATCAGTAAAATAACGAGGAGAAATTTTTTTTTCTGCTTTCATACCGTACATGGACATATCTGGTTTCTATGACGCAGTGTGTAAGCCTATTTCGATTTTGAAATTAAGCAGGACGACTATGAAAAGCATTTTAATTCTTCAGCCCCTCTTCCCCTCCTAAAAGGAATCAAACTAGCAACCTTTCACTGCAGTTTTATTTAATGCTTTTCTTTCTGGCTTTGCTACCACTGAAACCTTTTTTTTTTTTTCATCAAATTTGTCAAAACAAAAATTCAAGTTTTAAAAATTCGCTTCAGCCAGGGTTCAAACTTCCACTGTTTCACTCAGCAGTAAAGATCTGTCTATTTGATTGGCAGGTGCCACACTAACATTGAGATGTCATCCTGACACTAATCACAGTCAGTTTTTCCCAAAATGCCCCCTTGCCATTCCCAAGACACATATGTAAAAGGTTTCCACAAAGTTAGGCACAGTTTTATTCCCTGCTATATCTTTTGAACGCTTTTATTCCTGAGATCCTCCTGTGCCCTTTGCAACTTTCATCCCTGGTGTATGAGTGATTATAATTGTGTACAGTTTTGGCTGTACCGTCACGTTTAACCGACTAGCACAACTTTGGCACTTAACTGTTTGGTGTAACATTCAGTTCTCGATACTCCCATTTCTCAAAAAGACTGGAGTGTTCTTCTAAATTGGGCTGACATACTGCTTTTTGCGACTTAGCCTTGGAAGGAACGTGGAGTTCTCATGTTTTCCCCCCTTCAAAGCAGGTGTCGTCCAGTGCTCATTTCCTTATTTAATTAATCAAGGGGCGACACATATGAGAAGAAGAGAAGGTCATTTTTGTTGTTTAATATACAGATAGAAACTAAAGGATACACATCAGTACTAACCACTAATGAGGGCATGTTAGCCTTTTCATGCTGGTGTAAAGGCCATGGCAAACTTAAAAACCCTGAACTTTTCACAATAATAAGGCAGCCAGGAGGGTAGAAACCTCCCACACAGTGCATCAGTAATTCACAAAGTGAAAGATTTCATCCTGCAAGAGACCCTTCTTATTTTCAGGAATGTCATTTTTGAGTCGTACGAAGTATGAAAGGAGACTTCTTTGCAGACATTAATTATTAACAGCAGCTTATATCATAACCTCCTATTTCAAAACAACATGCTCGTGAGATACCACAGGGTATCTGATGTATTTAGTGCTGTCAAAGAAACAAAACAAAACAAAACAAAACAAAAAACAAAAAAAAAAAAACTAAAACAAAAAGGTTATGTGCCAGAATTCTGACGAGAGCTCCACAGCCTTTGTAATTTCCCTGACAGGTACGCGATATGGCAGAGGAACACTGTAGGGTATGTGAGCCTATCTTTGTACTCCTCTATCAGAGGGAGAGAATTTTGCACCACCACTGAATAGGGTTCCTGTGGAAATGAATATTTTATGACATTGCTACCAGGCTATGATTTGTAGCTTATGAGTAGATTTGCATTCTAAACTGCCTGTTGTGCAAAAAAAAAAAAGAAGTCGTTATATCCAACTTTAGATATGTCCTAATATGCCAAGACCCCAAAAAATGTGTGCAACTGTTTTTTTTTTTTTTTAGTTTGAAGCCACACAGCAGAAATATTTATCCACAGTGTGAACCACGACTCCTTTGCTATTTCTACTTATATTTCCTGCAGGAAAGTTTTGTAATGTTGTCCAACAAGACTTTCTACAACAACATATGGTACTGGCAAGTAATATTTCACAAGGACTGAAGTACAACCTTGTGATGTGTCTCTGAAAACTCTCAAAATCGTCCTGACTTCTCTCTCATGTGCTACTTTGTGTAGGATTTAGAGACTATGACTACAAAAAAAAAAAAGATTTTTGTGTTGATTTGTGGACATGTTTTAGATCAATAATCTGTTGAAAGACCTGTTGATAATCCATTTTCCCTTCCTAAAGGCAGAGGCCACCAGATCGTGATGGTGTTTTATGAGCCACAGATCCACATATTTGATTTTTGGCTTGAGGTGATTTCCAAATGGTTTCACTACAAACCCACTTCAGAGTTGGTTACCAAAACGAATGAAGTCTATGTTCACAATACCATGCAAGAGAGTCTAATCCAACTTTTAAACTCACATGTTACCTACTACATCTTATTTTTATATAGCAATCTTTACAGCACAAATGTTAGCAGACAAAGCAAGCATGACAGACAGGACTTTGAAGACATCCACAGTACAAGAAGTTCCTTCTTGTCCCCCTCACGTCTCACCCACCTCATGATTTGAACAACCTTGTCAAAATCCGAATCCCACTGACACCACTCCAGGAACCTTCATTTCATCACCGAGCTTCCATTATTAAAATCCATTAAAATCTAAGGAGTTACGGAGTCAGCATGCTTCCATCTCCAAATGTTGGTCCTGACTGTGTGATAGAGAGAAGGAACAGGCCTTAGTTTTACCACAATCTACATGAACTCCTTTTGTTCGTACAGGAAAATATTGTAAGATGTTAGTGCAAATAATTGACAGGAACTTAATAACAAACACAACCCCTATTCCAAGGAATGTGATTATTTACAAATCCTCTTCAATGTATATTCAAATGAAAACTCTACAATATTCAATGTTCAAACTAAAAGCTTTTTTCTAGTTTTGTAAATATTCGCTCATTTGGAATTTGATACCAAAAGACTGAGAAGTTTAAGGGATTCTCAAAAAATACTGAATATTTGAAACATGTTCATTGGGAACAAGTGAGTGTCATGATTGAATATAATGGTACCATCCACCAAAAACCTCAGGGGTTCACAAGCAAAAATGGGCCGAGGCTTGTCACTTTGTGCAACAGTTTAGGAATAATTTTACCCTATGTATAATTGCAAGAAATTTAGGGATTTCATCAATTACAGTGCATTATATCATTAAAAGATTTGAAGAATCTGCAACAGATATTACCACATGAGCTCTTGCTAGAGCAATTCAATCCAGTTCTAAAGTTCTTACACCGGTCTCTGTGGCTCAGAGAATAGATTCTAAAATATTTTTGATAATTTATGAATCCCTGATTGGCTTATCACCAAAACACATGAAAGATATTTTGTCTTTGCATCATCCTTCCAAACCAGTAAGGTATTCTGGTTCAAGCATCTTTGGTATTAGAACCAAATATGGAGAAGTAACATTCAGTTTTATGCTCCACTAAAATTGCATCTTTTCATTTTTTGCCCCTGCAATGAAATGTTGTTGTTTTTTTTCCTTTGTTTATTATATCACATTTTTATCATGTACGGCACTTTGAAATGCGTGTTGTTGTTGAGCTTGACATGACTTAATTTTGTCAGTGGAAACATTAGAATTGATACCGACATTCTGACATGCGTAGCATCATTATGTATTCTAAAAAACACAGCATGCTGACTGTGATGTCAAGTCTTCTTAAGCACATGTGGGTCACTTAGGGGCTGTAGACTCTTGAGGCGAGAGTCACAATAAAATCACAATGTGAATAACAGCATAAAATAAAATGAAATCTCAGCAAAAACTGAAACTGAGCTTTTGGACCTGCTATGTGAACATAAACAGCTTTTTGAGCTAGCACACACAGTTCCAGATTAAGTCCCAGCTGAGTATAACAAATTCCATGTCTTTATCTTTTATGGTGGGACACAAGAGGCTTTCTCTGATCGTGTATCTCAAACAACTGGTTGATATCTAGATAATATCCAATAGATGTTGCGGAGACTTTCTGACTCCAACATGCCACAGTTTGCTGCAGTTCTGTGGTTTTTATCTCTCTTTTTACCTGCTTTACCTTTCTATTCACTGTGTGGTGACAAGATAAATAAGCTTCCTCATGCAGACAAGTGACCCTTAGTGTCACATATTTATACCACATAAAGAAATAGAAAAATCCTAAAACTTAAAAGTCCCTAACTCTGTGACTCTAGAAAATGACTTTTTTTGAATGTAGAGCTCTTTCCTTCACTCATCAAAAATGTAAAGTATAAATTTAAAGCTATGTTGAATTACAAGAAATTGTCATGGGTACTCAGTGATTCTAGAGCGACAATAACAATTTCTTAACATGAATTATTTTTAAGAATTATTTTTCTTAACATGAATTTTAAATTTGTCTGGCTGAAAAAAATAAATATTTAAACTTAATGTTACAAAGAGAAAAAATTATCTCAGTATTTGGCAGAGTCCTATTAGTGGCTATTCAGCTGAAAGGTCCTGCTTTACTTAGAGTACCGTTGTGGAACAAAGGCATTAGAGAAGAAATGAATAATGTAGAGTTATATCACAGTAAGAAGTCTGGACTCTAGTCCCATAGGGGAGCTTCATCGTCCTCTAAAGCCTCTTAAACTCATATTACTGAGTCCTTTTTAGCCAACCCACTGGGAAGCAAAACTTCAAGCTTACACACTTAAAATCAGATAATTCATCACAGGGCATGTGCAGCCATGTGTGAATGTGATGTTTGTATATCACTCCACTGTATACCTATGCTTTGGTTGAAGTTTATTTTATATGTTTGGCAGAGGCTGTCCCAGATTTACAGAGTGCTTTGTCACAGAACGCTCAAAACTCCAGAAAAACAAAAATAGCCAGGTTGCTTCTACATTCCCAAACACACTCCGTCTTTATCTAAAGAACTTGTCACTCTCCACCTCGTGACACAAACAAACTTGGAACCAGCTCAGGTAGTTGATACTGATTTGCATTTTGCATCAAGTTCCTTGGTTTGCTGCCAACACAAGCATAAAAACCTCTGCCCACCAGATATGGAGGACCCTGATTGAAACTGTGGCCAGAGTGGATACACTGTGTGTGTGTGTGTGTGTGTAGGGGGGTGGGGGTGTGGGGGTGTGGGGGTGTGTGTGTGTGTGTGACCACTATACAGCGAGCTCATTAGCTGGAGAGACCTGTGTGCATTGTTCCAAGTCTGCAGAGTCAGCGAGGGAGCCACTCATCACTCCGCTGAATCCAAACTCTTGCACATCTGGTCTGGCAGCTTCAGGGTGACCTGTGTTCATCCACAGCAACACACACACATATGCACCATGTAAATGTTGGCCAAAGTAGCAAACATAAACATTCACCAGAGCACAGAGAGTACCATGGTGCCTGAATGCACATAATCTCCTGGCTGATCATGCATGCATTGTGCGAACAGAGCTCTGAGGATGAACAACAGGGAAATGCAAAAGATTGCACACACTCGGTCGCACACGCGCACACAAACGCAGACTCACACAAGTCCAGCAATGATTTACTGGGCATTTTACACCCTGCTCAGGTGGCCACTTCCAGCGCTGACCCTGTCCTGCAGTCTGGGGACGTCAGTACTTCTCTTTGCAGCACGGCCCACAGACTCCCGCAGCACAGGAGGAGACTGAGTTGTCTGTCTCTCCTTGTAGAAGTTTTAATCTGGTGCTGTAGGATTTCAAAATGTACCTGTTTGTTTAGATGTGAGTGCTTTCACTATTTCCCCACCTTCAATGTGACAATCAGTTGATTCATCCTGCAGATTGCAGAAAATGTCGGCGTATTCACAGTATGTGAATACAAATCAAATGAAATGAATGTGCTGTGCTTAAAGGAGACATACCACTATTCAGAGCATGTTTCTTTAATCTGCATTCTTTTGAATCTCCTCATCAGACTGTCGTTTATGAAAAAACAACAACACTGATCTCTGAGAGGAAGAAGCTAATAAAGGAAAAAAATAGCAATAGGCCACATATCGATTCCTAAATCAGTAATAAAATGTATATGTATACTCACAGGGCTGTCAGTTGCCATATCAAAAAATAACGTTAATCTGAAGAGTCCACTGGTATGGTTTTCAGATAATGACAGAGGCAGAGCTGTCATTTAAGACAAAAAACATGAAGATCAGTACTTTTGAGTCTTTTTTTGTTTCTCTTAGCATTGGTGAGAAGTTATTGTGGATTCATTGCTGCAGACCCTAGAGGCTCAATGAGATCGCCATCATTATTCAGAGGTATTGTGAGAAAATATCAATATTATCTACTCTGTCCCAGCTTCTGTCACACACAAAATTGCAACAGTTATCGGTGCAACATCCAATTATGTGGCATAGCACTGACTCCTATACACATTTTCTTTTGTTTTTGTCTTTTTTTTTTTTAGAGAAAGGCCAAATATGAATAAATGAATGTGGCAGGTGAATCCTGAAATAAAATCATCTCGCTGCCTTCTGGACCTGTAGGCATAGTTTGACACTTTTAAAAAGAGGTTTTGCAAAAAGGTTCAGTTAATTTTTTTTTTCCTGCAGTAAATGATTTTTTAATCATACCTTAAATTTTAATCCTGATTTGCTGATTCCACAGGCTGAAGTTCTCAAGCTACTCTGGGAGGGATTCAAATCAAAGCCGATTTTTACAAAACTACAAATCAAAAATGTGAAAGTGGTTGTTCTGAATGCAAGTTAAAGGACTTCTGAGCTGTTTTCATGCTTACATTGAGTGGTTATTTACAGAGAAACTCTATGATTATTCACACAGAAAATGGAAGTTGGCAGCACTGCACCACTAATGATCTTTCCATGTGAAACATGTATAGAGAAGGATACATTAAAAGCTTTTCCAGATAAAGTAACTGTTAGATAAAATAAAGATAGCACAGTGAATAGAATACTGTCTGCAGACATTGCCAAAAACGTTTTGATTTTTGCCTACTGGATGTGGTTTATATGTTCCAGAGCCTCTGTAAATTGCTATTCAATGCAAACATGATTATGGCTGAAAGATGTATATAACAGTGTTTAAATAAACTGCAATGACAGTTTGGAGACTATAAGTAAATAAATAAAGGCGCAATGGAAAGCAACTTAGGACATAATTTGGTGCTAAAAGACGAGCCCGTTTTCTGGTGACAAAGTAAAAATCTGACTTTTACTTTTGTGTTGAATGTCTGTTTTATAACATATCTACCACCAATGACAAAGAAAACATTTTCACTTTTTACTTTTGTGTTCAATGAACCAATGCTAAATTTTATTTTCAAGGGAGACTTGAGATACCGACCTTAAATTGTTCATTACAGGCATACATTATCCTATTGAAAATGAACACGTCGACTAATTATTTTTGCAGACATGTATGTCAGTGTTTACAATCATATGAAGGATGATAGGAAGATTTATGGTATTAATATGACACATCTGCTTAATTGACTGTAACTTAGACCTGATTATCTGTACGTGGTTGCAGAGGTTGCAGGTGCCAATCTACAGCAATTCTTGGTCATTGCATTAGGCCTTCATGTACACATACAGAGTGCAATCATTAACAATTTGCTGACATGGAGAAAAGGTTTATGTCTTCTCTAAAAACTTTCACTAAAGCGTGAAAGGGAGTTGGGAGGGGGACCTATAAAGAGCCTAAACCACAGTTTTATTAATGCATCAGTAATTTATTTAGTTGTGAATTAAATAAATTCACAGATGATTCTATCCTTTTTCAGATAGAATCATCCGAGTGCTTTTGTGTTTTAACACCAACCTGATTGGTTCAGTTAACAAGATACTTTGCTCTGTTTGCCCACTTAGCATGCCTCATTTAAGCAGGCATGAGAGCTGTTAATCGGCAGCCTCACCAGACATGCCCCCCCCCCAGCTTCTTAATCATGTTTTGCTAGATCGGTGATGATACTAATTTTTTTGACCCTGATAAACTCACAAGACAATAAGTGTATCTGTGTGTACTTTACATGAATTAAAAAGAACTGTTGTATGTATATTCTAAAATCAAATCTTACTGACGGTTACAACATTGCTCCTGTTTGCATGTAATATCGATGTAAAACTGTACATAATAAACCCCGCCCCTACATTTTCAAAAACTAGTTATCTTCTATCTAGATGATCAAACGCAACTATAATTAGACTCATACAGACAAATTTGCCAGATCATTTGCAGAGCTAAATATGTCTGAACTTGAGTTTACACACACTGAGTCTGATCAGCGCTGATTGCATAGAAAAAATACCATCTGATGAAAGCGAGTTGTGATGGTGCGCAAATAAAAAAGGAGGGAAAAACGCAACTTTCTATATTTATTGTACACAAATTAGTCAATAAATTAGGTAGGTAGAATTCAACCTGTCTGTTTTGCAAAAATATATTGTCTTTAAGTATATTTTAAAGACTCTGTTAAAATTATATTGTATTTAAGAACTCAGTCCTTAAGATTGGGGGATATGCTCAGGCCAAATTAACACAATGAAATCGCATAAGTATTTCATTTTTTCCCCAGTACGAATTCTTATTTGGAGGAGTACGACTTTCTCCTATTGATTAGATTTGATGGCCATGTGTGTGAATGCAGTAACTGCAATCTGCTTTGTGCAAACAGCAGGTGCATAGAATATACAATATTTTACTGCTTCATTAGTTCCCCCTAATGTCTCATTTTCATCTTCAACATGATATGGACAACATTTTTTTATTTTTAACTGAGCACATAATCTTTTGTATCACTGTCCTCTGTCTCATAGCTCTTACTTTACAAAACAAAACTATGAAATAGCAGACTAAGAGATTTGGTGAGTATGAATGAAACTCTTCCTTAATAACTTCATTACCATGATTGTAAAAATAACACACTTTTTAAGTAGAAAATCTGTCTCAAACAAATGTTCACCCATAAAAGACACAGCTGGTCCATTTTTTTTCTTTTTTGTCTAGAGTTGCTGTTTTGTTAGCAAAATGAGCATATTTTTAGAGAATAGACTAAACAGGAAGTTTGTTGGCAGTGTGAAAAAATGTGCTTTTCATTCACACTTTGTTTGCTATACTGTCAGATGATAATAAATTAAGTCACCACATTTCCAACCATTCTTTCATCTTCCTGCTTTTGAAAAATCTGTACAGGTCTCCCGCCAGACAACAATGGGAAGTCGTAATTTGAAATTGGTGCATATTACCTAACGGCAGATAGCAATTTCCCAGGTGAGTGTAAGCAGCTTGGACAAAAGTACTGCTGGGATTAGACAAGCTTTCATCCCAAACCTGCCGAATCATCATAATGTTCCATAAACTTTTTCTGGATTATTATCAGGGATATTATGATCTTTGTTACAGTGACTTCAGATGAGCTTGAACAACTGTAAGAACGTACTCCCAGAGTGTGACAACACCTCTTCAGAAAGCTGCTAATTGGGAAGATTCATCCTATTCTCAGCAAGAGACGAAGAAGAAAAAAGACAGAAGAAGAAAAGAGGAGTGTGAGACTTCGATGTCCCAGGCTCGACTGTCACAGCACACCATCCTGCTTGTCCCACGAGATTTGCCTCAGTGAAATGCACTCACAAAGACTTGCAGCATCCTCATTTTAGTTGTAAGAGATGTGAGGGAAAAAAAAATAAAAAGAGTTGTCAAAGCAAAAAAAAGAACGTAGTCGCAAATCCTGTGTGGCCCTACATTAATGTGTTTGAGGCGTCACATTGTGACGATAATCAACCTTCTATTTGTGGAAGTTTCTGTATTTGGTGTTGGGGCGAGAGTGGAAACGCTGTTTCTTGATTTACTTGCGTGACATCATCATTATTCAGCTTCATGTCTTTGTTGTAAAAGTGCGTAAGAAAGACCACAAATTAGGTGCAAACATCTAACATTGGAGATTCGGTGTTCAGCAGCAGTTCACAACATTACTGAAGTGACAGCATTGAAAATAATACTAGAATCCCAGCTATGGGAACTTTCCCCCAGAAAGTCCCTGGTAATAAGGAATTTCACTAGACTAATATTACCACATTGTTTAATATTCATGGTAGAAATTTTAAATCTGATCTCTATTTATATCTACAAGTTTGCTGCTTATCAATTGGAGAATTTACTGACCACTTTTTTTCCACACTGCTTTTTATAAATGCATGATCATTGCTGCAATTAACTATACTTAGGTTTAGCTGAGTCTCTTTCACGGTTTGGGTCAATGACGGAGCAAAAACTGCCATTATCTTAGTGTTTCATTTGTGTGTGGTTCTGTGTTTCAGTGTATAGCTATTTGTCATTCATAGAGGGGTTCATAACTGGCACTATTGCTGTCATAAACTGCATCTCTTCTGTCCAACAGAAAGTACCACTGGCTTGGTGCTTCTGTGTTCAGCTTTGACTCCTTTCGAGATAGAGACCTTTAAAGAGTTGTTGCTGCCATTAACTTTGTATTCCTGTTAGTTCTGTTCATAGAACGTGACCAGCGAAATGATTTGAAGTAATTATGGAAAAAGTCTTGGGGGATCTGGGTGACTCTTTTGGTGGAGTGTGTGCAATCTGTGCAGCGGCTACCACTATTTGCAGCTTTTCTCTACTTATCCACCCTGCTTTATTGCCAATAAAACCTACTAGTGCCAAAACTTTATTTTAAAAAGAAAGTTCTTTTAGGTGAAGGGAGTGTGTTATTAATTAAATTCCTTTAATTAATGTAATTTAGTGTTTTAATTTATTATCAGAAACGTGGCACCTTTCTTCTTTGCTTAGTAAGTTGCCTGTGGAAGGTTTCAGAATGAAATAGTTAATGCATGGGATGCAACTAAGGACAGCCAGGCAGGCCCTGGAGAACTGAGAGCCTTATCGTAAGCTCTATGAATAAAGCTTGCAAAGGTCCACTACATGCTGCCCCACCATCCACTAAGTAACGTTCCCGTTTTTCAGACATCCACTGAATGTTCTCAGATTTTCAATGCAAAATAAAATAATTAAAGACAACATGTCTGAACTCTCCACTCTAAGGGGAGCTGAAACTTTTATGAGCGCCATCCACTATTTTGAAGTCTAACTTTGGGAGTTGAGGCTTCTCTTGGCATACTTTTCAGACTCCATAAATAAAACATAACATTCACATGGGTGTGCTTAAGCAACAAAAAGAAATGCTGTCTGGGTTGTTCGACATGGAGATCCTTTTTGAAGAGGAAAGGAAAAAAATAAAAAAAAAGTCCTACAAAACAAAAATAATTGTCTCTTTCACAGCGCTTTGCTGAACTCCTGATCAAAGCCTTTGTCATTCTCATGTTTCAATGTACAAATCGAAGTCTTTCACCCAAATTTCTTTTGTTTGAGGCTTTTAGATGTTTGCAAAACAGCAGCTTAAGTAGATCTTAAGAAAGTTAGCTTGTCGGATTCCAGGTGGCTTTAATAGAACCCTTTAAAGATGAATAAGACATGAATTGAGCTCATAAAGATTTAAGTGTACAACTGTCACACTGTCAACAAGAGTAACATGATACAAATTCAATGCCTTCAATGAGTTATGCAAGGGTGGCATCAACAACCCTGTAACACATCACATCTTCATGAAATAGCAGCTGGTCCATTCAATGAAATATTAAATTAAACAAACAGGGAATCAGGCCTTCTGACTCTCCTTGTAAGCAAAGATGATGGATTTATTTATGCTAACAGAGGAAGATAAATTTTTTGTTTCTTTCAAGTTCTTCCAAACACATTTTATCCATGTAAGACTCTGCAAAACAACTCAACTGTGTAGCTTCTGCACTTCAGAACCGTATTTTTGCCTCGAAAGACATTTAAGATACTCCACTGTTAAAGTGCCTTGTGCAAAACCAATTGAAAATCATAAGCAGCCCATGCTCGGAAACGCTACATCATCCTTTTTTCCTTATTCCTGACTTAAAATGGTCAGATAATGCACTCCGTCTAGTGTTTAGCATCATTACAGTTGCTTGCTTATTTGCTTTGCAGCATGATATCCAGAATCCTGTTGGGTATGTAGCAAAGATACATTTTTATCCAATGATGATTCTTTCCTGGGTGGTGTGACTCAAAGCATTGAAAAAAATTCAGTCACTCATTATTCTGTTTGTCTTTTTACTCTCTCTAGGAAACTGCTCTCCTCTCCTTTTGAGTTTATTTTAAAGTGTGTTGTTTTGCACCACTAGCTTTCAAGGCTAACAGCCCTAACTTGTAATCAACTGTGTAGCTTCTTCCCTACTTTCCTCATAAATATCTAAACTGCTAGTTTGCCACAGCTGGCTTAACTGCTTCAATTTTCTATGTTGTGATATAGTTCTGAACCGCAGTAATGTTAGCAATACTAGTTTGTGTGTTTCAGCCCAGCATTTTCTGGTATGTAGGAGTGTTTACAACTTTCACAGGGCAGCTGATGTAAAACCTAGAGTTAAACAGCAACAGAGATGTAAGGATGACTGCTGTGCATTACTGAAATGTAATCTAGCCCCAGAGCCAATACTTGGTGCATTTAAATAAAATTTGGCAAAATGTTTGAATTCCTAAACCTAATTTTCCTACAGTGCCCATACTCCTAATCAGTGACACTTTTCACAGTATCAAAAAAAGAAAAACTTATTTACCTTTCCCTCACTAGAAAAGGGTACACAAAATCACTTGAAGCTCTGATTGTATCACTTTAAAAATGGCTTCACTATTATACCCTATTCCATGAATTTCACTCCTGACTTTATTGATTGCTTGATATTTGGCTTGAAACTCTTAGCAAATTAGCAAAAAAATATTTAAGATTTTACAGAACAAGAACATTTTGTGTTTTGGTTTGACAAAGCAACTAAGTGTGTATGTTGCAATACGATAGACATTACCTCAGCATTAATTGGCCTATTAAATTTCCAGTCAGTTGTGTTTGAGCAATAAGAAAGTCATTAAGGCATGGATAATAATTTTTCATCCCAAATTTTCAAATAACCACTCTGACATCCTTATCAATTATGTACTCTGATCGATTAACCATTCGGTGATGACAAATGATGTGAGACAATTGTTGCTGTCATCAGTTCAACAGCAAAATCTGACTTTTGTTAGTGACTTTCATTTATCAGTCCAGCACTGAATTTCCATTCAATGCTGTAAATTGCTTAGAAACTATTTCCATTTCTAGTTTGCACCAGATTGTTTGGGCGACAGGAATTATTCAGTAAACATGTCCTAAAAGCAAGACAAAAACCCAATTGCTGAATCAAAATGCTCCTATGTGACTGTTCTCTTGTCTTGCCATGAAAACCTGCTCTGAAGCCTTCACTTGTAGTCTTTACTTTGTACATCTTCCTTACACAACCCTGTCCTTCATTGGAAGATGTGGGCTGTGCATAGAAATGTACTTAGTAACTCACAATTAATTGTTCATATTTTAAACAAGGTGAAGACATCAAGGACTTGTCTTAGACACTTTACACTTAATAAGTGTCTCCTTGAACCCCCACATATAGCTCTGGCCTTACCAGAGAATATTCTCCTTTTGGTATTTTATTGGAGAATAGTTTTCCTCTGTCTTATGAGACTGTCACAGCAGATCCCATCTGTGGTTGGCTCTGAGCAGCAACGAGGGGCCCTGCCTCGTTAAAAATAAATGCATCAGGCGATCAATGGTTACAACAATAGAATATATTTAGAGGGGACCTCACTGTGACATCAGCGACGTCGAGTTGGCGATGATATGCTGACCTCATTTAAATGATTTAAGTTGGTCTTCAAAGAACTACAACTCAAATCCCGGGATATCAGGCCGCTATGAATCGGAGCCGAGAATCTGAAGTCACAACCTCAGGTCTTTCTTCAAACAAAGCTCCTCTTTAATGATGACAGGAACAAGAAATTGTATCTGCAACGGTGTCCAAACTTTGTTCAGTAATGAAAGTTAATTTCTTATAAACTCATTTGTCTGAAATATGACCAAAAAAATAACTCTGACAAAAATAAATAAAACACAGAAGGGTTAGGATTTCCAAGTACACTGTCTGCATGTTGTGTTTTTTTAATTTTTTTTTTTTTACAAAACTTGAACTTTTACTTTCATTTTAATCAAGGGACTAAATTAACTAGTTATTTCCCAGTTCTGGTAACAACAAACAACTCGGCCAATAACATAAAACTGTGAGGACAGACATGAACTGAGCAGGAAAACTGCAGCTGTCACACCCACTGAGCAACAAAGAAATGAGCAACCAATTAAGCAATGTTGGAACTAGCAATATTACTTATTGTTTTGCTCTGTTTTCGGCTAGCAAGCGTAGCTGCACCATTCTACATCAAATTAGCAAGTGAATGCTACAGTCTGGTAAGTAACTAAGGTAACAGGTCATTTCATTATATTACTTTTAATGTACCTCTGTCTCTGTCATGTTTTTCCTCTCCTTTTCCTTTTTTACAATTTTGGGCAACAGATAATAACAAAACTTTCCCTCTTCATCCCTCCAGAGGAGAACTGTGACTGTCAGTAGCAGTGAGGGCAGGTGGAGTGGGACATTTGGGGTGCAGGAACAAACCCGTAGAGGGTTGCTATATGTCCACCTAATTCCCTACTTTCAAGAAATTGTTAAAGAGGCACAAAGCAAATTATTTATTTTGGCATTTAGGAGTTAGAGTTAGTTTTGTTAATCCCAATATAGAATAAGTGTTTTGTCTGATGTCAGAGAGCAAGAAAAAAACTGTATCTTTCTGTGCAGTACAGTGTAAGTGGTCCAACTAGATTAACAGGCTTTCATACAAAACGCTAAAGCATAACTCTTCAAGGTCATGAAAACAATTATATTTTTCAGATTCAGGGAGGCCATCAGGATAATAGGCTGTTATGAATAGATCTAAGAGGCGGAGCAAGGACATTTTTAATTGGCATTGGGGATAGAGTTCAAAGTGGTGAAAGGTCAATTGTGACGTTATCTGAAGTAAGCATTTCAGATTCCAGAATGTATATTTTGCGTATTCTTTGACACCTTATATTTATTTGCCTAAATCAAAGATTGGCTATTGGAAGTAAATACAGCTACAAAGTCAAACAAAATAAGGTTTAATAAAGCATGAATGCATTTCATTATTACAGATATTTCATTAAAAAAAAGAGAAAGAACCCAAGCACTCAATGCATTAGGAAAACTTATATCAAGTTTTCCTAATGCATTTTTTTGTAACAGACCTTTATAAGAATTTTTTATACACATATATGTATATATAAGAAGTCTAGATCATCAAGTGTGTCATTTCCCACAAAGTTTCTCAACAATACATAAACCACATTAGTCATAAAAGTCGAAGACAATGGTAAAGAAAAACATGACTTTTAGAAATGCTTTCTGTGCTGCCTACACAGAAAAAAAACCCCTCAGTTTTATTCTAATGGTTTATAATTAAACAAATTGATGGTGTTTACAGAAGGTAAAATCTAATTTATCCCTTATTTACAGTGATGTTGGCTGACTCCTCCTTCTAATTACAGTTAAGGCACATTTTGAACAAGTTCACAGAACTTATGCAATGGTGAACTTTTATACTTATAAGAGTTTATAAGCAGTTAACCTACCATGAATCTATGTGGTCTTTAGAGTCCTCTAGAAACCCACGCAGGGTTTAAAGAGAACATGCAAATGCCATACGTGAACGCCTCAGGCAAGGTTTGAACTATAAAGTTTCCTGCTCTGTAGTGACAGTGCTAACCGGTGCAATAAGCCACCCACATAAAATACACAAGCGGACCATAAATGTATTTTAGCTCTTACTTTTTTTTCCCTTGCAAAAGTAGAGGGAAAAACAAAGCAAATATGTAAGACAAAAATAAGCCCGAGGTCTTGTTGCTGAATGGGTAAATAATAAACAAAATAAACTGTGTTTCTACAGATTTTTTCTCAGTTGGACTTCTTAAATTGGCCTAATGAGGAAAAAATAACTCCCTTTTCCTTGTTTAGTGTTGAAGTATTTTCCTTAAAAGGCCTTTAAACAATGGATATTTTATACAACACAGTTGTGTTGCCGAACAGCCTCCATTAATACGTCTGACAAATCTATTCCCTGTGTTTATTTATTTTTTTCTTTTTTAAACACACTATTTGTATGCTCTCAAAAATATCCCACAATAATACTGTGCTTCAGGAAAAGTAACCTCGTGACCATTTTTTTTATGAGCTTTGGACAAAAAGCAATTCCTATATGCAAGCAGCTGCTTTGTGAATAATAAAAACCTCCATCATTCTGGTGCTTTATAGTTTCACTTTTGGGTTAACTAGTCTTTCAACTTAAGAGACGAAAAATCATTAAACATATTTTTCCCCCATTTCCACTCGAGTGTGCTGCCAGAGAGAGAATTGTATCTGGGAATTTAAGCTGTCAGCTCCAGCCAAAGCTAAGTGAAGTTTGAGCTCTGGAGACTGTGGTTTGCTGCATTCTGCATTCATGGTCTGATTCTCTTCCCTAAAAGTTTGAGACTCTCCATTTACTTTTATCATTAAAGTTGCATAAACAACAACAAGTACACAAATCGGAGCATTTCTACTTAATGACAGAGCCTTGCTAGCAGCACCTTCTCTCCAACATTGTTTTTTTTTTTTACATTTTCACAAACACACAGGCTTTTTACCCAAGAAAAGTAAAAAAAAATAAAATAAATAAAAATATTCCAACCTTATAGTAAGGTTGTTCAGTCAAAACAATAACAAACAAGAACAGCTAATTTAAATTTAAGTTCCCTTAAGTGGAGCAGAGATATCTTGATGTTAATCCATGTCGATGCACTCACTTTATGTCCAGAGGTTTTATACAGGCAAAACAAAATCTTGAAAAGATGATTTCACATGAAAATATGCTTCATATTGGCGTTTACATCGCTTGATCTTGTGTGCTTTTATGAAGATAAAAAAAAATACACAAAAAGATGTTTTTCTGATTTGGTTTCTTTCACTCCACATAAATGTTTTATATCAGTATCATCAGACGTATGTTTGACAGGTTACCTCATGCTATCTCAGACACGGTCTGAATGAATAAGAAATCAGTTTACGATCTGATTGAATATTCCACACCAACCTGGCTTCAAAGGATGAATAGAAATTGCCTCTCCTGGTTAAATGACAATAAATTATGTGTATGCCTGATTATTGCCCTGCAGAATCACAAATATCCTTTATACTGAACTCTAAATCTGCGACATATATTGATAATGTTGGTGTAATCTGTATGTTGGAACACCAGTAAAATAAATTTGTGCAAAAGATCTGGTGGACCTGTTAAGAATTAAATAGTGGTTATTTAATTTGCTTCACTTTCATCTTAGATTTTTTACAAATCAAACTGAAGAGCATGGGGCAAACTGTGTCTTTGAGACTTGTTGCTATAACAACGTGGCAAATGTTCCAAATTAAAGTATGTTGTGTCAATAGACCACTTGTTCATCCCATTGAGTTTGAGCAGCTTTTTATGACTCAATGACACATGAGAGTCAAGTAGCTTAACAAACAAAGAGATGTTCTACAAATGATTTGGTGATAGACTGAAAAAAAAACAACTAAAGTTCAAAGATAAAGTTGGAAAAGTTCTTCAGAAGTGTTAGAGGACTATTGATTAAAATGCAGATGAGAAGGACAGCTGGCCTCATGCTTCTGTCCTTTCTTTCTGTTGCCGCATGGGGTCAGTCACCCAACAAAGGAAAGGCTTCTGCTTTTCCTATAACTTATGAAATAGCAGAAGACTAAAAATATTTAGGGCTTGATGTACATTTGCATTACCCCTTATATGCAAAGCTTTCCTTAACTACATTTCAGAAGATGGTATTGCTATTATCAATGGCTCTTGTAGTTTGTTTTTGACTAAGTCTTTACTCATTTTGAAAATAAAATATACTGTAAGATGTTTCTATTTGTTCTTCATTTTCCCTCAGGCAAATGGTAAAACCGTTTTTAAAGATTTGTGGCCTCTAGTAGTTGAGTGAGGTCATAATCGAATGTGGTCAAATTGTTGCTCTGCTCAATAAAACTATTCCTTTCTGAGCCACTGGCATTGTTAAATTTAGATAAATAAACAGATAACATAAAAGTGTAACAAAGAAAAAAAGTTAAAAGATGCCTGGCTCAATAGTGTTTTGGTGAGAAAAAGAAAAACTATGTAAAAATCTAAAACCATACAGTATTTCTCATTAGAATGAAAACAAAATGCCAGCAAAGGGTTAGGTTACACACACCTGAACTGTCTATGTAAGACTAAGAAACATTTTAGTTATAATAACAGTAATTATGATGATTAATAGTAAGGTTGTACAGTCAAAGAAAAAGCAAGCAATTTCTGGGAAGTGGTGGACAGGAGTAGAAGTTCCCAAAAGGTGAGTGTTTGGTATTTCACAATGAATCATTGTTGGCAGTGTCAGAGAGGTTGGCTGGGAGGGGTGCTGACTTTCCAGGAGTTATTTCTCTTTCATAGAGGTGGCTTTTGATCCAGAGATCCAGTGTTTGGTTCTGCAATTCTGACAGAGGTTATGCTGGAGGTGGATGCCGATGCAAGGTATGGTGAGTGTTTTCAGGCAGTAGCTGTCCAGAAGAAGACGGCTGCGAGACAAGTTGCTGATCCGGAGGTGCGTAGCGGGTTTAGCGAAGCAGACAGTGTAGCTTGTAAGTCTGGGATCTTCACAAGTGGAAACACAAGTCAATCTCAGATTTGGCTCTTAGAATAGAGAGAGACAAGTACTTACACAAGTGAGGATTTGTGGTTGGTCGATTATTTCATTGTTGTAACAATGCCTCTGGGCGATAAGACTGTTTATTTCCCTCTAAATGGTGCCACTTTTTAAAGGAAAACTTATTTGTCTCAGCAGAGATGAGTATTTGGGTCGAGTCAATGGAAAACTTCCCAACACTGATGACATGCTGAGTTGTATTTTACTTTAAAAAGAAAAGCCGAGTCTTGGAGCACTTGAGATGTATATGTTTGATTAATACAGAAATAACGCAGAAGATAAAAACATAAATCTTGTATAAACTTCAACTCCCCAGTTATAGTTGAAGGTTGCTTGATTATTTATCTTGTTCAACAGCCCTAATAAACAATAACAACCCTCAACCTTCCCCTCTAACCCAAAATAAAATTAAGTTGGAATGGAAAGTTGATGAAAAAAAATATGTCAAAATGTAGTTCTGGTACCTGTCTGCTATATCTTGCTGACATTATAATTGTACGCCTATATTTTCCATGAAGAACTTCTAGCTTCATTTCAAATGTACTTCAGCTCCATGGTGCACTGCAGCAGAGTTATTACCCTAAATGTGGACACTTAGCTTTGATAAATCACAATCAGAGCTCTTCAGTGTCCCCATTTGACACCTGACAATGAAAACCGATGCAATGATGATAGCCCGCAGTCTTACAATGGGCGACAAAGCACAGTATTTAATTAGAGCCAGGTTTTAACCCCCCTCAAAAAACGCAAACCTCAGCTGAATGGTGTTGCTTTTATAATATTCTTTTTTCCTCCATCTTTTACATTGAGGAGTCTGAAATATTCTATGCCAATCACATCAAGAGGCACCCTGGGAACAAGTTCAGGCACAAGTTCAAAATATGCTCACAAAGCAGGAGTGTAGCTCTGAGCTCCCTGCTCAAGGATTTTTGAGAGAGAAAAAACATAGCTACAAAACAATTTCTCTAAGGTTCAGAATTTTTTATTTTATTTTTTTTTTACATTTTTTTGTCATTGCAGCAAAATCTAATCCAAGATGAATGCATGTGTTTATTGAAATTGTAGGAATTTAAATGAATTAGATCTTCAATCAAGTCCATGATGCCATTTCTTGCCAACCAAAAGTCCAACAATATTTCACTATGTATAACCACTTGTTGTTGAGTGATAGTCTGAATCTTAATTACTATAAATAATGCACAGGTAGATAATTGAGGTCTAGGGGATATTAAATTATTCTCTCTGAATTTTTTTTTAAAGTCACTTTCACGCATTAAACATTAGATTTCATATTAGGATTGAAAGTTTTTGCTTTAGCTCAATATGTAAATCATTAGACATATTCCAGTATGGTGGCTCTCAGAAGAGCAATACTCCACATCATCATTAAAAGTCAGTGAAAGTAACTTTTAATGGTGTCTTCCCTTGTTATTTCACCAAAAATAACCTTGGACATTATTATGCATCAAAACCCAATGGCTGATACCGTCTCCTGACCTAGAAAACAAGGACGGTTTCCTGAACGTTTTTAAACATTTAAATGTTTTTTTAAAGTGCATTAACATTTCTATATCTATGCCTTGAAATATTATTGCTATGTTTTACTGGAATTTTTAAAACGCCCCGAAAGAATTGACAAGGTATTAGACAAGGCCTCAAGCCAAAGAACAATTGATTAAGATCTGGAGATGTTCCAGGTCTGGAACTTCCACCATTAGGCAGTTATTGGTTTTAATCCATAGCTTCAAATTTAAGGAGGATGGAAGCTTGATTCCAAATCCTGAGGGCACGTTCGCAAAGTGAAGGAATCAAATTAACCTGTGCATGGTGTATTAGGAAAGATCTCTTTGGAGACAGCTTTTGGCACAGTTGTCTCAGCTTTAATCAGATTTGGACACCGATAGGTCAGAGGAAATGATTGTTGCAAGTGGGAATGCACTTCCAAAGCTTTTAATGGTTTTAATGAAGTATGCTTTGCTCTTTTATCTCTGTCCACCAATTCTTTACAGACGTGGTAGAAATTCCCTTTCAAGGATTTGGATGTGGAGGAGTGCTCACTGAAATTCTCTCATATATATCTGTGACTGTGCTCCTGGCATTATTAGGTCCTGGAAGCACCCCAGGGAATGCTGTGGATCCTCAAATTTGAGGCAATCTGTGACACAATGTGTGCAACTCTGCTTGCATGACCCTGTTAAATGAGTTTAGTTTGAAGCCAATCTTGATTTGACAAGAATGATGAAACAGAGAACTTTTTTGACCTTTTTTGAGGGTATGACAGTAGTCTAGCTGGAATTTATTATGATCCTGGAGAAATATCTCATCTCTGAATTAATTGTCTTGATTCCTCTAGCATTGTTTCACATGGTTGAAGCCTGGTTGTACCATCTAGTAGCTTGGCGTTATCAGTGTATGAATTTGCTCTTTTAGATTTCAATTTGATATAAAAGAAATTACAAATCAAATTTGTTGTTATTATATATAGACTTTGACAGCAACAACTTGTCAGAGATATGTTTTACATGTGGATCACAGAAGCAAAAGTTGTCTTGAAATAAGCAAACCCCTTAATGAATCCAACCACCTTTAAAATACAGCTTAAGGTATTATACAGTATTTTACTGTTCTTACAACCACTCTGTGAACATTTACTCGCTCATTCCCATTCATGCTATCCTACACAAAGGTACGTTGACACCGGGAATTGGGAACTAGACCTGCAACCTGCCAGTTGACAGACAACTTACTCTTCCCACTGAACTGCAGCTTTCACCTGTCCATCCACAAATCTATCCATCAGTCCATCACTCTTCCTGTTCCGAGTAACAGAGAGTTACCACAGAGCAGGGAGGACTAAACAAACATTTAACGTTCTTCAAAGAAGTTTCAGCTGTTGCTGTGTTGTTTTCCCTGAACTCAGAGGTGTTTTTATCAGGAGCGGCAGGACTGGATGTGCAGAGAGCAGAGCTCTGTCCAAGGTGAGTAACATGGTGATTAGAAACATTTGTTTGCCTCTTTTTAAAAGACATAGGCAACCATTGCATCAAAAGTATAGTTGCTAATTTATTGTGCGAAGCTGTTGGGTTGTGTTTTAATTTAATGTTCAATCTACTTTTCATATGCTAACTTTGATGGTACATCATTTTCACTGAACATTTTCAATAAGCAATCCATTAAGAACTTGGTATTTTATATAGAAATCTGGTCAGTCTACCATCTTAAACATTTTTTTTTTCATATTTCAATCTTTCTTTTTTACACGCAGTAGCAAGTGTGATTTAAAAGATAACTGTGTACAATGCTGAAAGAAGTGCTTCAATAACACTTTTTTAGAAAGACGTAAGAGTGTAGAGGTAAACAAAAATACATATACATTAACAAGAGAAATGTAAATGCTTTCTTTTTTTTCTGGAATCAAATGTCAGTTCAGCCTCCTGAGACACAGCTGCTTTCTTGATAAGTGTCTCCTTTTCTCTTCGCTCTGATATTGCAGAAGGAATTTACTCGAATCATATCCAAAGACCTAACCCATCCAGCTGTGAAAGGAAGTCCTTGGCATTAACAACACTTCTATTAAAAATGTAACACCGAACTGAAACTTAAAGCACCTCTCCAACATTTGGTTGGCTTGAGGTTTTCAGCTTTTATTTTTTCTATCTTGTTAGACAAGTGATGTTGGATGTCCTTGACAGTCTTGTAATAGCTAAATATCTTTCTGACAGAGAAAATTAAATAACTAATTTAATGTCTCATGACAGCAGCTTAGTGTGTTAAGGGATCTAGACGTATTGAAGATGACTTGCTGATGTCTAAACCGAACATTAGAAAAGGAGGAAAAAGGATATAAGAGACCTGAAATGCATCATGGTTACTAATGCCAGATGTGTTCATCTGACTATTTCTGAGCTTGATGATCTCAAACATCCATCCATCCATCCATCCATCCATCCATCCATCCATCCATCCATCCATCCATCCATCCATCCATCCATCCATCCATCCATCCATCCATCCATCCATCCATCAGTTGAGCTGTGGGGACAGCCAGTCAAACAGGAAGGTTTATTATATATACAATACTACATATGCAATGCTACATGTCAAATATTTTGGGTATCATTGAGTAACTCCAACAGATGACCCTTAGATTCACCACATTATAATATCCATAAACCAAATGAGAATTCTTTAAACATTGTGAATTTTATCAAATGACAAAATCTATTTAACTATCAAAATAAAATACATATAGTTGCTTTAACAGCTTTTGAAACTTTTATTCTGCACCAAAATGATATACTTTAACATTTATACAATTCAGCTTTTGACTATATCTATTGTTGTAAAAGAAAAACTGCATTTTTTTCTCTTACACAAACAAACTACTGCAGAAGCACAAACCTGAAAAAGGTGTAATGCGTCTTTAATGCTGTGTCTCTTTACTCAGCTTCACATTGGCAGCCATTACTTACTCACTGAATGTCATAACAATATTATTTCCCTGGTTTTTGAAGTAACCCATAAAGAAGAGCTCATTTTTTAAATAAAGAGACCTAAATAATGTCCGTTGTGTATGAATCGCCTCAGAATGTGCAAAACACAACAAATTCAACGTGAACTCAACAGTCCCTCAGCGACCTCACACGCGTACCAGTGCTCTAGCATTAGCACTGGTTAGCATTCAGAAATGCCCCGTTTTCTACACAATACTAAACACAAATTGAATAATGTGACTCAGTAGTTGGTGCTCGATTTATTAAACCTCTTCAACTCTTTATGGTAGCAAATATATATGCATCGAAATACATTTTTACTGACATAGAAAAGACAAGACACACATGCTGAACTTCCTTTAGCATCCAACATGAAGGTTTATAATTCTTCTGCATTCCCACTGACATGACTGGCTCTCTCTAGTATTTGTATGTGAGATCGCAGTGAATAACACTGAAGAACTTATTATAACAATAAATTAAGAATAGATAAGAAAGTGCCTAAGTAACATTGTAAAATATTAGATTTAAGTGAATAGTTTTACAGATGCTTTAACAAAGCTTTGTCTAGATGAAACCACCAAATGCGCATTTGGATGCATTTTGGCACCATATGTGCCATTTGATCTCATTCAGGTGCAAGACTGGAAATTAATATATTTCATATTTGGCACAATTGGAAGATGATGCTTTCAAATCATTCATAAAGTTCAGAACCGCATCATCCACCACTGTGTCCCTGTGCCCCTCAGTCGTTCTTAGTATTCCAGCACAGTTTTGTTCATCAATCACTGCAGGAGGCTCAGGTGGTTTGCCAAAAATAGTGAGGATGGGTGAGATTAAAGCAGCAGACATATTAATACATAGAGCAACACAGCTAATAGGTTGTGCATGCTGTTGTGAAGACTGATCAGTTTCTGGCTGTCCACCTTTTGGCTCAACACCTTTGGGAGGTTTTTCATTTGTCTCACTTTTAATTTGACAGATTCTTATCCAACAACAGATTTAATTTAAAATCTAAGAATATTCTTAAATATACATGAAGTGCAGATTTTTGAAAATACTTCGAATTTACAAATTTGTAAAAGATGTTTAACATTACTTTTTTTTCCCAACAAAAAACTTAAGATTATCACAACCCGCATTATGTTAAAATGAGAATCTTTCAACAAAGCTGTAAAACAAAGCATTCATGAGATGTATTAATAGTTAGTTATTATGTTCTATTTTTGCAATTGTGCCAATCTGTGTCAATTTCTACATGTATTTATAACATGAAATCATTTTTAATGTAATAAAATAAGCAGCATCAATACCAAATTAAAATGCCCTTTCTGTGTACTAATGTATGCGCATATGCGTTTTTGAGAAAAACTATGTTTTGCAAAAGGAACCAAATAATTTCATCTGAGAAGCAGCTTTGCAGAGGAAAGAAGAAAATTACAGACATTAACAGGATGAAGCGTTTGTATTTTTCTATTCCTACACATTGGTACTACTGCATTACCAAAGTTGTTCATCACCACAATAGTTTGCCCTTTCCCTGAGGTAGCTATTTTCTATAGTGTACAGTTAGCTACTCATGACAGCATCACAAACTTCTTCCAACGTTAAGTGAGCCCCAGTTGTAACTTTGCCTTCCAGATCAGAGTCTCAGTGGTGAGCGTTCTAGCCAATCAATGACGGGAGTCTGCCTTTTTATTTTCATGCTACAGTGCTGTGTGTTTTATATAAAAGAGTCGGCTGACCAAAGCACATAACTTGGCAAGTGCTCAAATGAGATCAACTAAACACGAGAATAGCACATTCCAAAGAATCTTAAATGCACCAAGACCGCAGACCCAAACATTCACACCCCATGAGAGAAGCTTTGATTTCTACTCAGCTGTTTGGCTCCGTGATAAAAAATAATAATAATAAAAAAAAGAAAAAAAACAGCAGCAGAACCAAACAGTGTTGATGCCTGTTCATGTTGCTGCTAGTCTGAAAGCAACTTGAGAAAGTGCCAGAATTCACATCTGCAGTTGCACACAATGCAGCTCTTTTGTGCAGGACTTTCAGTGCTCGACTTTCTGGAGAGATTAAGGTGCCACGCTTCTCACATCAACCTTTCATACCAGTGGTTGACAGATTACATGTTTTTATCCCTTCTTTTTCCTGACAATTCAGTCCGGTCTTATCTGTGTGATATTTGGTCTTGCAGTCCTTTCTTTAGATTTTGCTGTTGTGGCAAAGAGCTGCATGTTATATCATATTAAAAAAAGACAAACACCATCTGTGGTAATCTTCCAGAATTAAAATCAAGTCTAGCCTTGCAAATTTATTTGAGGAGTTTATATAATATCCAGTGCCAAATGAAGACAAGTTGTGTTTCCCGTTGTTCTTTTTTATCACCTTCCACCCACTTCTATACCTCCTGTCAACATGTCCACTGCTACATTGTGTATTGTGTTCGCGGTAGCCAATTTTTGTAATCATGTCACCGCTTTCCTCAGAGACACGAGCCAGATCCTTCAAAAATGCCGAAGTCCTGTTTGGCCTGAAATCTTTATGAATCTGATATTCTGTTCGGACTGGGGAATAAGAACATCCCTCGCAACCCCCCAAATGCCCTTCTTCCCCCCACTCCCCTTTTTCTCTTTCTCTCATAGCCTTTGTTTTTTTTTTGTGTGTCCCTGCCACCAACAACTGATTGTTTTCATCATTTCTTGTTTGCTACTGTCTTCCCCGCCAACCAAGAACAACCAGTTATAGATAATGGATTATTATTTGTATTTATTCCGATTTTTCTTTTATTATTACTCTTTGTTTTTTTAATTCAGAATTTTTAGGGAGCTATTTATTTGTTAAATACCTCTTTTAAAATATATTTAAAATATATATAAAGATAGTTATGTTAATTTTTCTCCCCCTGCTGGAAGAGAGCATAGAACCCACTGTTCACTGATTCTGTAAGACACATCTCATCTATTATTAGATTAGACTGTCTCATGCTCTTTGAGTTGATTTTACTGTTGCTTTTTCCAAAAAAGAAGGTTATTTGTCTGTTTTATCTTATTGTTATTATTAGTGTTATTATTACTGTGGAATTATTGCATTTTTCTATATGTTCTTTATAAATCTGTCTTTGAAAAGTATGTAGGGCAGTTTTGATAAATCAGTACCAAAACCTTTAAAAACAAGGAATTGTTTTAGTTATTTTTAAGTCAATAGATCAGTTTAAAAGTCCTGATCACAAAAATGTTGCATTTTAATAATTCAGCATTTTAAAAAATTCAAACCACCCAGTTGGAGTTCTGCTCTCGGAGGGATGTCGAGAGCATCTGACTGACACCGGGATCTGACATACAAACTTTACAGCCCAAAGCTACCAAAAACCTATTTTCTTGATTTTCTTCTTTTTCTCCCCACATAGCTGCTGCAGGAACCACAAAACGGAGTGACAGCCGATGCACCACTGAAGGAAAGCCTGCATTTTTAAACTCAAACGGTTCGCTAAGTTGCCACTAGATGGCAGTGTAGTGTCAGAAAAGTTCTAAGCAAGTTTCACCCCACCCCGCTCCCTCAAAAATGCATCATTACACAAACTTTCAAAGGATTCTTCTCCTTTCTTTCTCTCTTAGAGGATATGAACATGTAAAGAGGAATACTTGTGCGAGCCTGGGTATTTATTTTGGGAAGTTGCCTCCATAGTGCCGTGACGCCTGACCTCATGCCTCTTTTGACTGGGGTCATCCTTTGGGTGTGGTTGCGGTGACTGCAGAGAGCTCAGGAAATGAATGTTTTATCAGCCTGCAGAAAGACAACAACAACAGCAGCGTAGTGGGTGGGAACACACAGAAACCTCTAAATTTATCCCCGTCAGCTGAGGCCAAACCAAATAAGATCAACAGCAGACAGTTTCCTGTAGGTTCCTCTTCCAGAACATCTGAGATTTCACAGAACAGATTGCTCTCAAGTTTACTGAGAACTCAAATTATACGGATGCAGCTTCATAGCTGCTGCTGCAGCAGGATGATGTTGACAGTGTGGGGAGGAATCTGCGCCTGAAGTCATGGCATTACGCAGTGTCAGTGTTTCTTGCAGAATTCGTGTCAGTTTGGAGAGCAACACAGAGGCCCCTCGAATCACAGGTTTGCTTCCCACACATCACCTCCCATCATTCTGTCCTTGCTGTGGCAGTCTAAGCCAGTGTCTATAGTGCGTAATTACCTCGTATACCCACCAGAAAAGCGTGATCTCTTCAAGGGTCTTCTGTATTCAGGTGGTGCAGAGGAGAGGGAGAGCTGCTCGTCCTACTCATTCAGTGTAAAGAGACTATGTGGGAGGAGGTGAACACAGGCAAGCATTTGCTGTGTGCTATGCCATCCTCGAGAGCAAAATTTAGAACATGAGGCACTCAAAGCAAGCAGGAGAAGAAAAATGTGCCAAGATGGAGATAGACGCAGTTTCCCTCCATTTATTTTTCAGCAGAAATGAAGCTGAATATTAAAGTTTAGCATCAGTAGAAAATGAAGTCGAGCACATCTCTTCCTGAAGGAAATTATTCATTGTTACAATGTGTTACAATAGGAGGGGCGGACGCTTGATCCACCCATTTTGCCCATTGCAGTCCAGTCTCATTTGAAGGTCTCCACAAACCCCCTCTGTCAGATCTTCCTGCCTCCCCGTGAGAATAGGCACATCCAACGGTGGGAGTTCAGGAGATCTGAGACAAAGCAGTAGTTGCCTGTTTTTTCTGGGAAACCAGATGACCCTTCTCATACTGATAATGTAAACAGTCATCTAACAGAGCCTGGAACTGTGGGACTTGGAAATAAAACCCTAGGAATTTCGCAACAGGATAAGTGTGAAAACAGCCAACTCTGTAAGGTGTGTTCATTTCTCTTGTTGTTACTCTTACATACAGAGAGTATATAAGTTACAGCGTCGCATGCAGGATCTCCAGTGACAAGTGAGGGCTGATGGTTGAGGAAGTGCTGATAACTGAAATGAGACACATTCACTCTGTCGACACATATATTTTTTAGCATATTATAAATAATAATTATTTTCTAGGTTTGGATGAGAAAGGAAAAATAGGACATATGCATTAATTCCTACCGTTTAAAAACTTTGGCAGTTCAACCATCCATCTGTCCATTCATTCATCCAGCCGTCCATCATTATTGTTCAGCACTTTGGTTGGACCTGGTTGAAATTTAAAAGTACCGCAGGAAAAAAAGTGTTGTGTGCTGTCAACCATCCATTGTTCATTCATTTATCTGTCTAGTTATTCATGTATCTGTTTACCTTTCTGACCATCCATCAACACAAGTTCCATATTCCAGACTGGTCAGTGTAGAAACATCAACCGCAAGTTAGTAGGAAACTATTGTATTAGTACTTTAAATTGGTGTAATATAGACGGAGAGCTCATGTAAATGGAGTCTGGAAAAGTGAAGAAATGTTATATGAAACACGTGCAGGAATCCTGTTGGTCTCGTCTTACTTTAATGAACTTTTAGATAACACCCTGGCGCTGCCGAACTCCACTAAATGGACTGTTTGCAGCTGCACTGTCAACTCCATCTGCGGAGGTTGCAAACAGCTGGTTTCAATAAACGTGGGCCAGCAGAAACATTACTCTGAGTGAGCATTTGTTGACTTTAGATGTGGAGCTGGGGGAGCACAGGGTTTCATAATATGAGCGTCTGGTGATGTGAATTATAGGCTCCCTTAAAATCAAATAAGCAGGTCATGACCCAGACCCTTTCACCCATGTGATCGATTATTCTTTGGACAGTTCATATCTCTTTACATATTTTGCATGCTATGAGTTTTAGCTCACATTAAGCTAACTTTAGTAGCTTGCTAAATTCTTTCAAACCTGCATTCATTCATTACTCTGGTCAAATTGTAGATATTTTATAAAATGTCAGCATGTAGTTTAAATATAAAAGAGACTTTCAAGACATATCAAAGTGAAAACTACCTTGTTTCAATCAGTTTTGCCTCAAAAGCCCATGTGAGATCTGTTACAGCCACACCGCCTCCACCCAATTTGAACTGAACCACATACTAACCACTGGAGGCCATCCAAAGACAACCACAGTGGGGACTCCAACCAACTCCTCCAGTTTTGTAAACAAGTCTGCCTTTTACCACACAGCTGCAATCTGTGTGCATATGCATGTGTGCGTGTGTGTGAGTGTGTCTTACTGTAATTACAAGCATGTGTAAGTTGACGCAGTTGCCGGAGAGGGAACCGTTCCAACTGTAACAATGTGAATTATTTCAAGTTCAAAGTGGACTCTCTGTGGCACCCCTCCTACCTCCCCCAAACCTACGAGCACAGAGGGGTGTAGCCCAGCCATTTTCAACTTACGCTAGAGTTTGTACTCTAAATATACCCAGACAATGACACTGTTGTTTTTGTTTGTGTTTTGTTTTTCTGCAGAAATACAAAGTCGCTTGCACAACACTTCCCTCTCATCGGTCCATCCTACTTGTCACGGTGTAATTACATTGTTTTTCCTTCTTTAAGTCACAAAGTTTGACCTTTGTGTCAGTTCTGAAGTTCTGATTTCTTGAAGCTCACTCAAAGGTTCCCTGAGCTGTGATAGTGTTGCATTCAGAATGAAGAACTCAGCATCAGTGCATCGTACAATGTCCACTCATGACAAAAGTAGTGATGGCAAAGTCTTCATCTGTGTTTACTTCCACCGAACACCCAGATTCCCTGCACATTTGTTTCCAAGTGTCTTGCAACATCCTTTTTCTCTGCTGCCAACAGTAGAGAAAAAGGATCGTTGCATGCCTTTGAAATATATATATATATTTTTAAAAAACTTCATGAAATGGTCCTTCTTAATCAAGAAAACAGCAAGTATCACATGCAAGACAACAGACAGTCACACACTCCTGATTCAAATGGTCATTTTAATAGGGTACACACTTCCTGTTTTTAGAGATTTTTGGCAGCAAAGGCTTGTTTGTTGTCAGAAAGTGGTTTTAAATTACTTATCTGCTTTGAAAAACAACAATTATGATATATTTATGTCTTGTATTTTTGAATTTATGGCTTTTATAGTTCTAAAATATATCCACTTTCGGTACTGTTAAACATGTAGTAAATTTTACTTCTATACTGTGCACACTCTGTGCATAACATAAAGTTATGCTATTGCTCGATATAAAATATAATAACAAATTAACTGACTTGAAATGTTTAAAGTTATGTCAAACTTAATCTAAAGCCATCCATTCTCCTTTTGAGCTTTAGAGTTGTTAAGGCTAAAATTTTATTTTAAAAAAGCTTGGCTGTGAAATCGAAACTTGAAGAGTCCCAGATCACCATACTGTCCAAACCCAAGCAGCAGCCACTATCATTTAGCTTGCTCTCAGCGATAAGAGTGATTGCGCTGACAAAAAGGCTCCTTGCAGAATTGGATATCAGGGAAGGGTTGAGAAAACCGTGGTGAATATTTAATGTTTTTCTGCAATTCAGAAACAGTTGTGATCTCACCATTCAAGAAGCAGAATGTTTTTTGTTATTAAGAAAATACACACTCCATTTTCCACAGGCTCTAATTTCAGCGGAAAAGTTCAATCAGGCAGCATTAGCAGTGATATTGATATAATGCTTATGCTTCAAGATCCTTACTTGTGTTTCCTTGAACCGTTTAGGCCAAAGTGAATTATTTATACACCAATCTAGATTAATTGTCAAACAATTGATGATATTTAAATGCAAACCAGATACCAAGGACCCCACTTAACAATAATTTTAATTAATGTTCAGCAAACAACAATCTATTCCAGTGCTTCAAATATTATTAAAGTTGCATAATACATTCTTCCCAGACAAGGTGAAAATGTGAACATGGATGCCTGTTCTCTTAACTGCAGAGGAAAGACACAGGCATCTCTGTTTATTCCCCCATGTTTTGTCATGTAAGTTAACGTCATATGAAACAGACATAAACACCAATAGTCTAATTTTTACTACAAGACAATTATAGATGTATGAATATTTTTGGAGCATGACCCAACAATGGAACTAAAGCTCAATAAATTGCTACCTGAAATTCATGTCTTTCTTCAGCTTCTCTGAAGGCCATTCAAATAAAATGAACACACAATACACAATAACCTGCTCCGTATTATTGTGTATATTTGGATGGGTGACCCATACTAAAACTTTAATTACAATGTTTTAAGGTATTTCCTGATAATATTTTGGGGATGATAAGAGTACTTCCTGGTTCCTCAGTGAAACCATGAAGCTATGTTAAGCTATTAAATGTTTAGAAAACTATATCAACAATTTGTTTCTCAGGAGTTTAAAATAAAGTTTTATGCTGACTATTTTTGATTATGACACTGTCCTTAAATTGCAAGTGAAAAGGACAAGGAAGCAATGATCCAAAGGCTCTTGGCCACCTGAACCCATTGGCTTTCAGTACCAAAGACACAAACTAAAGAAAGAATTGAGCATCTTTCTATATTTCACTTCATGCAGAGGGTCTGGGCCCTAAGCTACTGAGAAACAATTGCTTATTAGTGATGTGGACTCTGTTTTGGTTTTAAATTTTACCTAATCTATTCATGCTCTTCTGGGATGAATAGCAGAAAATGTGATCAAAGAGCCAAAATAAAAATTCTTTAAAACTTTTCGCACTTTTATAGAAACAGTCAAAGGACTGCCACTTATTCATAAAGTATTTTGACGAATACAATTTAAAGAATTTTAAATTGTATGCTTTTAATATTTTGTGATATCTGTGCGTGAATTACTTTATGCACAAAGTGATTCATTTCATTTCTAAATCAGTGTATCAAATAGAATTTTTGGTAACAATTTTAGAAACTAATGTGCATTTATCTAACATTTAAATCTGTATGACAAGATGCATGATGCTGTACAACAAATCCTTTAAAAGAAAAAAAGAAAAAAAAGAAAAACTGTACTATTGTGATTCTTTTCTGTGTGTTCAGTCAAAGAAACCAAATTCTGCACAAGCCTCCACAAACCCATCACCAGCAGATGTAAAAACAAACTCCTGGGTGGGTCAAAGGTGGACTCAATCTTCCCACTCTTTCAGTACGTGGTGCTCTTACAGACATCCTTCTGAAAGATTCAGCCGTGACACGACTCTGACTCTCAGCCTCTGAGCTGAAGTCCCTCTGGATTTTCACAGTAGCTCTTCGTCAAGTATGACAAGCTGACAAGCTGACAACTTTCAGATTTTCTATAAATCCTCGATCATGGCAAACTTGTTCTTGTCTTCCATTTTCAGTGTCTTGAGTTCATTCATCTGAATTTAATGTGGTTTTACTCAGCTTGATTGAATTCAAACAAGCTGCTTATTGGACACTTTTGAAGTCAGGTGAGAATCTACAATTCAATATTTTATTTGATCTTTTTTTCTTTAGGAAATTTTACATTAAATTCCTCTTTAACTCAAAGATCTGAATTTGACCTTTTCCCACCTTCTGAGTTATTTGTTGGTGGCTCCAACGTGCCTGCCTCTTTTAATAAATCAAGCATAAATCATAAATCTCTCCATCAAAAAATAAAAATATCAGCTTTCAATCACAGGCATCCTGATGGCCATCTGTGTGAACAAAGTGCCGGCTCATGCTAACTGACATTCGGTCAGTAGTTTTCAGATAAGACTCCCTTCCCTGAAAAGTTCAAGTGGTCTGAAGGAATGTGGGGGCTGGACGATGGGAGGCTGTTGTGTGCAGGAGTCTAAGCTTACATGTGGTTTCATTGGGAACTCTGCCAGGCTCAGGGGCTGGTTTTTTTTTTTGTTTTTTGGTGGTGGGGCAGTGGGGTGGGTTGAAGGGTCACATTGCTCCAGAGGAAGAAAGTTCTGCTTTTCATTACATTAACCATTAGATCACATATCTGCTCCGCCTCTCTGACTCTGCTATGTTTCCTGAAATTTTCCTGTCAGTCAGCGATCCGGTCCTCCTCTGTATTGCACCACAAGTAAAGATATAGGTGTGAGTGCCTGATTGTGTTTGACTAAAGGTGCAATAACTTTGCAGAGATGTGTGGACAGTGTCAAAAAAAAAAAAACTTTCCAGAATTTATTTCAGTTAATATGGGATGCAAGAATACTGCTGAAACTGAGCAGAGCAAAGCAGCGGATATATAAAACAAAGGAGAGGCGATATATAGCAAATATGTTCATGTTTTTTCTTATAATTATCATGTCGAAACCATAAACTTCAATGTATTTTACGAGACTTTTTGTGTGAAAAAAATAATAGTAAAGTAGACTGACAATAATGTCTTTTTTATGTTGTCACAATGTTTGTGCACATACCCTCCAGGTTTTCCTATAATATTGCCACATGTGTAGATCCATCTATTTTTCCAGCACAGTTAGTTTTCTACCCAGCATATTTTGAATTTAGGCCAAAAAGTTAAGATAACAGCATGGCTCAGTGAACTGGGAACAAGATTTATTAAATGTTTTCTTTTTACCACTCTTCAATAACTGCTGTTGCGCACATTTCCTAGTTGTCTCATATAGACACATTCCCTTACCTGCAGCTCCACCAGAGTCACCATGATTTCTTTAGTTTCTTTTGTTTATTTGTTTGTTTGTTTGTTGATTTTGCCTGCTCCGCTGTTTCTTGCAGTTTAGTTGGGCAGTTCTGTCTTGCTGTTGTGCCATTCTCCTCATTTTCATGGCTAAAACAGCACAGTTTGAGATTATCAAAATTTGGGATAAACAAAGCCTTTTGTAAGTTTCTACACCATTTATTTCTGACCTGTCTTTTTTTGTTTTCTGGTCTTCTCTAATTTTACCCTTTACCAGTTCCAGTACCCGACCAAAACCCCTCAGTGTCATTACATTGAGAACTAATGAGATTTGGTTAAGTGTAAAACTGGCTTTAATGCCAGAAAATCATCAAATGTTATAAGCCATACAAGTCATACTAAGTGAAGCAAAGATTGTCGCTCAGGTTCTGCTTTTATCTTCTCCTCTTTCTGCACCCGCTCTAAGAGGGTGTTGGTCTGCCTTAATCAGTTTTTATTTATGTGTGACTGTCTTAAATGTTATGGTTATGCAAGCACTTCAGCAGATAAAAAGAGGCAGAGGAAAGACAAAGAGCCATTTTTATTCACAACACTAACAAACATCTGAAGGCCTAATGGAACAGCTAGGCATAATTGGTTTAACATAAGTCAAAGCATATTTTTACATTTAAAGTTTGCTGAATCCCACTAAAATATATGTAAAAAGGTCAAGGGTTACTGATGCTCCTGCAGCAACATGTAGGCACAGCTGCATTCCCTTCGAGTTTTAAGTTCTTACAATATGGAAACGTTTTGTAGGGAAACATGACCTGTTTTCATACATTAGAGCCATAAACCGACAGCTATCTTAAAGGAGGTTATAATTCACAGACACATAAAGGAAATAAACTTTACTTTCCCTTCTTTTTGTAATTCACGCAACAAGCTGCTTAAGGGGTTGCGTGAATCCCAGAATCCATGTGGCAAAAAACCCCCAAAACAAACCAAAAAAACCCCAAAAACGACCGAAATCAAATCAGGCTGAATATTCAGACACCTTCAGATTCCGCGCGCAGTTGTAAAATCCCGTCCACAATAAGCGCCTCTTTTGTCCCGCTCGCCTGGGCCCGGGTGGTGGGTGTATAAGTGGAGTCACATGGTCACTTTTCCTTTTTCCCACACAAACACACCCACATCCTCCTCCATGCTGCCGCTCTTCTTCCTCACTCCTCGGCTCAGCACTGAGAGGACCGCAGCGGGCAGTCCCGCTCCGTCTGGATACTGTAAAGCAGCAGCGGCGGCACAAGTTGCGCCTCGCAGACTTTTTACTTTTTTTTTTTCGTCCACCCCAACACAATGAATCCGAATCGACCATAACTGCCGCGCTGTTCCGCTTTATCCCAGTCTGTGTTGGAGAAAGTCGACATCACGCCGTCCGCGAGGAGTTGGGAGGACTTCTTTTTTAGAGGTAAATATTAATGTAAAGAGTTCACCATTTGTCTTGTTTCCTTTAATTCGAGTTTCACTTCGATGTGCATCATATTTTGTGTTGCTTTTTGGTTTAAACGCTTTCAAAGTTGTCTGCGTGGTCTGCTTTGTTGTACTAACTTTTGTAAATTAAATTCAATTTACATAACTTTTGTAATATAAATTCAGTCTCCTGTCCCCTGAAGCCCCACATCCAGGTGCAAACTGCTTTCAATACGAGCTCGTTTACGACAGGCCCTTACCTTTGTTTACCCTGCACCATTCTTTACAGTTTCCCCAAGTGGGGGGTTGCGTTTTTAAGCCTAACTTTTGGAGGTGAAAGATTCTTGGATCTATGTGCATCATTGTTTTAGTTGTGGGATTATAGTCCAAAGAGTTCCCTTCCATCATGTTCAAAGCATCTCTGACTAACACAGCTTTTGCACAAATCTGCCTCAGTCACAAAACAATGTTCTGGTCTCTTTTGTCTATATCACTGTAATTACATGAGTCACCACTGCAGCCAGAACAGCTTCTTTCCCAGCTAAAATAACACCGGTTGCCTTGACAGCCTGAATGTGAATCTGAAGTTGAGGTGAGCCAATCCTCATGTTTTTCAGAGAAAAGGAGGTCACAGAGGAGGAGGACAAGACATGAGTCTGGTTGACGTGAGGCGAGCGGCCGGGGCCCTGACCCTGCCCCTGTCCGGCAGTGACCCCAAGGAGCACCACTTGGACGGCGCGGGCGACAGCGACCCAGAGTCGCAGCGCAACCGGACCCTGTCGCCGGATCTGAGGCAGGACTTCAACATGATGGAGCAGAAGAAGAGGGTCACCCAGATCCTGCAGAGTCCAGTACGTAGAGCAGAGCTGCATGAGACTTCTTTCCTCCTACACAGAAGCTTTCACTGTGTATGAGTAATGAGCGGTGGTGTTAGAGCCAGAGAGGCAGTGAGATGCTTTCTTTTTCCATGTTTAAAAAAAAACCTTTTGCATTTACAAATGTTATACAGTAAATTACATGTTCTTTTTCTGTGAAATGCTGCCAAAAAGGTTTAACTTATGATGCAGCTACATTGCAACACATGAAAGAAAGTTCTGGAACAACCAGAATTTAGTTTTATAGAGAAGAGGAAGATACAGCATCTCCTACCTTCCTCTACATGTTGCTGAAATGTGCTGGTCAGCTAACTTTAAAAAAAAAGATAATACGCTTGTTCAGCAGAAAGCTAAATTTGACTCCTTTAAGGTCTATGTGGTTGCTAAAATCATTAGTATCTTGGCCTGAAACGAAAGGAGTGCCACCCATCATTTTTTTTAATGCAGAACTTTGAACTATAGCTGACAGGATACCTGTTAAGCAGCCAAGTGCTGATTGTACCAGATTTAATATGTTGACCAACTGGTTAATTTCAGCTTGCCCTGCAGGGTTGTCCGTACACTGTACTGTAATATTTTGGATTTAGATATATATTTTTTTCTATTTATGAAAAAATGTCAAAAAGTGACTTTTGATGTTTAATATGTCCATCATTCCTTTGTCCCTCCTTGCATCCCTCAATTAATCACTGTAGAGTTGCCATAAACTCACAGTTAAGTTTGTATTTAAAAACAGGTTAAAGAAGATGGAAGACTCTAGAAACGTAAATCAGGAAAAGTATGAAATTGTGGCATGAAAACAGCACAAGCCTCTGGGAGCAATACTCTGTCTTTTATTAGAAGGAAATGAAGAGACATTAAAAAAGGGACACATCTCGTAAGTGATATACCTTGAAAAGTTATGCATTTTTAAAATTTAGATCTTTCCATTATGTGTTTATTTTACTTTACGCTAATGTGTTATCAAAATAATATTGCATAAATATTTTTACATAAAATTATGTTTTATTTTTTCACCTGTCCTACATTTCAGACGTACCACATGAAAAATCATGTTGCCTACATGTTCCAGGGCCGGGGATGAGATACTATCTACAACAATCAATATGCTGAAGTACTTTAGCAACAGCAGGAACACTTTTAGCTATTCTGTTTTAAATTAAAATGTTTATTTAAGTTCATAAATTTTGATCTAAACTTTTTGCATACGTACAGTAAAATAATGGCATTCTTATTCAATACTATAATTTTGTCATAACCTCATACCAACTTAGTTTCTACTTGTTGGGTTTTAGTCTTCAAAATCTTTTCCCTATATCTACATTGCTTATGTTTGTTCATTCATCATAATTTGTTAAATATTGCAAAGATCATGTTATTGTGGTAAAGCCACATTTCCTGACTGCTGTCCGCCTAATCTGTCATTACAATGCTTCAGCCACTCTCTGTGACTCTCAGTTGTGTAGAGTTACCTGTATGATGTATGGACATCAAGACCAGCAAACTAATTATATAATCGGCATGCAATGCATGAATATCATGTCCACGGTGATATATTTTGATGAGACCCAGTTTTTCTCTCTTGAATTTCTCTCTGTATTTTGATGAAATTCAGAAAGTCGGCCCAAACTGCTTTTTTTCTGTGCAACTGAAAGCAGCACCATCTAAAGCACCAGGAGGTATAATGCACAAATTGCCAATGAAGTGCATAGAAATAAGACAAGCCCACACTCCTCTTTCATTGCATAACAGGCACAACAAGTGTAACTCGTCACCATGGGAACTGTGGCTGGATGGAGCAGAATACCAGAGCTCAGCTGTAGCCCACAGAAAAGAAAAAAGAAATATTGCTCTTTTAGGACTCACTGGCAAGTTCTTGATGCAAAAATTGATAGTCGGGTTTAATGTAGACCCCCTTTCGTCCCCTCTTTGCTTTTAATGAAGCCCCCTTTTCACAGCCTCACAAAGAGCCTTTTAATAAGCCTTTGGTGATTTGTGTACAGTGGTAATAAGCAGAGCCGTGCTCCCCGGACACATCCTCCGGAGATGCCGGAATGAGGTCAAGGTTGTGTTTGTCCCAGTTGTCAGGGTGACGCGAGATTTACACCAGTGTTTTTCCTCTTTCTCCTGCCTTGTTTACAGGTGTTTAAAGATGAGCTGGAGGGCCTGATTCAGGATCAGCTGACGAAGGGCAACAACCCCTCTGGTCTCCTGGCTCTCAGGCAAATTGCTGACCTGGTCATGGCCAGCACCGTGGGAGGAGCTGGCCCTTTGACTTCACCCATCAGTGAGTGCCTGTGTTTGCAAAAGAGTCTGTCCCCGTCCCCGCGGGCCCAGTTGAATCTAAGCGCGCTACATGTGTACGAGCGTGTTCTGCACCCTGATTAACCTCATTGTTCGAGGGAAAATTCTCAGACTCTTGTGACACTCGACAACTCTGAAACTGCAGAAGAGGCACAAAGTTGTTTACAACGTCCTTCATTGTGTGCGTCTCTCATGACCACTCTTGGTAAAGAATTATAACAGTTTGCAGTGGTAATTATGTTGGTGTGACGGTTTGCCTCGGGGGAGTTTTCAGGGAGGTCATGGAGAAGTTATAAACATTTGAATCATGCCATGAAGGAAGTGGCTGTGAAACTGCTTATGCAAACCTTTCTTCCAGAAAGCCAGAGTGGCTGTAAAAGAAGGCCGAGTTCCTTATCATTATATGTCCTTATATGGAGGTAAAGGCCAAAAATATCCTCTGGTTTCACGTTGGGAATTGTCAGACCTTTTTTAGCCTTGGAACCACATTCAGCCGTGGAGACTCCAGTTTCCTGTTTGTAGGCTGCATATACAATAAAAACAAACCCTGCAACTGGAACTCAGCTATATGATTTCTGTGCCATCTGGACAAGAATGGAAAAGGAAGATTTGCTTTGTTTTGTTAAACTGGGTGTTTAAACTGAATAAACTAATATAGACCATGAAGAAGAATTTGTTTTTCCAGACCTTATTTGCATTGTTCCATCCATCCATCCATCCCTCTCTTCCTCCCTCCTCTCTTCCATCCAAAGAAAATGTGAAAAATGTGGGTTTATTCACTGCAAAAACACAAAATCCTAACAAGTAGTTTTAGTCTAGTTTCTAGTGGTAGACTCTAAGTAACTTTTCAGTAAAGGAGCTTGTCTTAAATCAATAATTCCTTAATATTGATGAAGAAGTACAAGTTCCACTGGCAAACTATTTCTCTCTGACGTTTGGGGGTTTTGACATGTGACATTGTGAAGGAAACGCAGACGTAAACTCTTGATTCGCATCCTTGAATCGGAACAATGCACTGAAGCTGTTATGTCTCGCTGCAGGCTTTGGGATGGTGACTCCAGTAAACGACCTGTACAGCATAGAGTCTCCGTCCTTTGCCAAAGGAGAGAAGCAGAGCCGCTGCAAACTGGCCATCCTCTACAGGCTTGTTGATCTCTTCAGCTGGGCTCGTTTTACAAGCTCCTACATCACTGTGAGCACAACTTCACTGTCACGCTTCGGTGGACGGCTGCTTATTTATGCAGTGGTTTGCATTTCTTTAGCTTGTCATTGTGACCTCTTTAACGATCTATAGAGGGAATCCCTCTTTAATTTCAGAAAGCGTAAGTAATAAATGGTGTAGATATCTGAGATCTTGAAGTAGAAACAGCTATGAGAAGCCAAGTCACATTTCTGTCTATGTATAGAGTTATACTTCACTGTCATCAATGCAGATCGGCTTTCATATGTTGGCCAGAGTGAATTTTCTTTTACATGGTTGGAAGTGTTGATATGCAGCTTTGCAGCTGGTGAGCTTATAAATCTCTCTGTGTCTCAGGTGCGTGTCAGCAAAGAGCAGGACCATGTTCTCATCAGTCCACGAGGCCTGTCATTCGCTGAGGTGACGGCAGCAAATTTGGTAAGAACGACACCCGAGCAAGATGTCACTAACTGAATGTTGTTAGTACCGGTGTTACAATGCTTTCAGCTGCTGATCTCGTTTTTCATCTTTTGCCCAAATTGTAATCATAATACTCTGGACCCCGTAGAAGGCCTGTGAAGGATCTCTAAGAATGATCTTTGAGCTAAAAGGAGCCAAAGACGTTCTGCAATAAAGAAAAGGCATGCGGAGCCTTTTACACTCAAAACAATAAAATAATATCAAGATTTTCTTCCTTTTTATATTATTTTAGAATGTGAGTACCACATTCAAAAATAATAACTAGGTCATTCTAGTTAATAGTAAATATCCAGCTAAAACCCTAAATATTAGATATATTTCAGTGACTTTTCATCATAAGTAATTTGATTTTCATTTTCAAACAAGAATTAATTTCCTTGACGACCTCTTAAATCTATAAATAAAATATAAACATTATTAGTTCTGCCTATTCTTTCTCGAACAGACTTGTTAGAAGACATAATGATTAAAACGTTATATTCTTTACTTGTACTTTCTAAGAGATTCTGCTTGCTTTTTAATGTGTTTTAAGCTTGTGTATTTGCTGAAAATGTATTATAAAGAGAGCCTAGTAGTTAAAAATAACTTTCGAACAACATGAGGTAAATATTGGAAAACTGTATTATATTGGGCTCAACCAGTAATGATGGTTGCTTACCCAACAGCCCATACTGTTTCATACATAAAACCGGTCTTAGCGCAGTTGCTTGCATGCTGTGAGGAATGGTCTGTTTTGATTAGGAGTGGGAGAATGGTATCATGAAGACCAAAACTGAAAATTAATTATTGTGAGAGAGAATTGTTTAGAGTTAATTTCACTTTAAATCTGTTTGGTACGAGATAAAATAAAACAATTAACTGAATGGCAAGTACCAAATTAATTAGCACTGCAATAACAAAAGCTCAGTCTGCCATTTTTCTGCTGTTTATTTTAATATTGTATGTCACATAGTGAATGTACTGTAGACCAATGTGCTGCACAGAGGCGGCTCTTTCTCAAAAACTGTCGGTTTACATACCCTGTTTGTGACCATGCTTATAAACGCTGTAACGTGTGGTTGTTTGTAAATCCTGCTTGAAATAACATGCATACAGTTTATGTCACTGGTCAGAGAATACACAAACACAAAAATGCTGTTTTTATAAATTATGGTGTTAAGATAGCACAACTGTTTCCTGAGATACCAAGACAAATACAGTGATTTTTGTTGATAAACTGTCGTCTTGCATTGTGATCCTTGAAAGAAATATAAAACACAGCAGAGCAAGGATAAAATATCTAGATTTATAGTAGATATGTGGACATGGAAAACTTAACCAATCCTTATGTGTGCTCATAAAAACCGCTAAAGATCCCATTCTAGAACTCGGACAAGAAAGCACTTCATTGGTTGCTCTGTTGATTCACAAAACACAAAAATTGAGTGGTAGATGCACCCTGAAAGCTGGTGCTGCCAATGTACATTTCCATAAAAAGCCATTGGAAATGACTGTTATCTGTCTGATCATTTACATTTTTCATGTAATATTCAATCATCTATTTTACTACTAATGTTTATATTTATATAGTCTGCAATATCTATTTGTTTAGCACAAATAGATACAAAAAATAGTTTTTGTATCTGGAAATGACAAAAAACACTGTATCCTTATATAAAGATGTATTTGACACCATTACTGAGTCAAGAATAAAGAATAAATGGGTTTTATTCACTTTTTTTTTGTTTAGTTTCTCTGACCATAACAAGGCTTGATCACTGCCAGATGGTAGAATAAAAACCCCACCTAAAAATAAACTCTTTGGCAGCATAAAGCAGGCTGTAAGATTAAAAAAAGCACCACATCATGCCCCATTCTAAAGAAATGAATATACAAAAGAGAAACATAGCCACTGACATCAATCATTGACTTCAATAATTGAAATTCTTTCTCCAGCTTGAACTATTTGTCTTACATGCAAAACTCTTGCCAGAAAATTCACTCTGCATATCACCTTGAACACACACCCACAATGAAACACGGTGGTGGCTGCATCATGCAAAGCTGAATCTACAATAAATCACTATCTGGTAGTTGAATAAACACCTGATTAGGAAAGATGGTTGTCACAGATTTGCTTTTATATATGGGCTTTTTTTCTTTTTTGTTTCATTTTAACATTACTTTCATAGCAGTATTGACTAGTGCTAATTAGAGGGTATTAGTCTCTCAGCTAATATTGGATCTTTTAACTGTGCTTTTTTTTTTTTTTACTTTTTTTTTTTTTTTTGCATCACATGTAGGTAAAAGTGAACATAGTGGGTGACGTTGTGGACCAGGGTTCCACCGACCTGGGCCCTGACCATTTTGGATTCGCTCCTCATGCTGCCATTTACTCGATGCGCCCCGATGTGAAATGCATCATCCATATACACACCTCAGCTACAGCTGCTGTAAGTATGCCCCGGTCATATTTTAATTGAGTTTTTTTTTTTTTTTTTTTTTTTTCACTCTGCATAAAAGTCGCTGCTTTACAGCTGAGAAACATGATCAAGTGAAAAGCAGCCTCTCGCATGCCTGGTTGGTTCAGGTACAGAGCCTCTGTAATGTATTTTTACCATCTCTTTTGAAGCCTTGCCGTAAAACACAGAGCACACTGCAAGCATCGCTATAAAACTGTGTTTTTATTTGTGCCCAAGAGCAAAAAAAGAAAAAAACAGTGCTTCTGTTGAAGACGCTGGTGCATCACAGTCTCCTTGTTTTCATCCCACGCTAACAGGTGTCCTCGATGAAATGTGGAATCCTGCCCATTTCCCAGGAGGCTTTGCTGCTGGGAGACGTGAGCTGCTTCGGTTTCCATGGCTGCCTGGATAATAAAGAGGAAAAGGTGGAGTTTCAGAAAGCGCTGGGCCCGACTGCCAAGGTACCGCCAAACTGAAGCACCTCATTAACAGCTTTCTCACATTAACATGAGGCAGGCTTTTTATATCATAATGTTTCACACACAAGGGAGTCTATGAAGTTTTTGTTGAACCGGTTTAATCATAGCCATACGTGCCACTAGGCACAGCTTAATGATTAGAGTGTATGCATAGTTTCTAAAAAGATACAGTCTCAAAACTTATCAGAGATGTTCCACTATAAATTTCTTTTTTAAAGAGCATAGTACATCTGCTGCTGCACATGGCTGGCTATTGTACTGAAAGAGAGCTATAGCAACAAATTTTAATGTTTAAAAATACATACAAAAAACACATGGAGTCATGGTATAAAACCTAAGAGAGCACTTCTAAAATGTAGCAAATATAAATATTGCCAGTAATCCTTGCTGACCTAAAACATGTAGTTTTATTTTGATGTTTACTAGTTAGAAAAAAACATTATATGCTGCATTGTGAACCATTCTGTGTGGGAACTATGCATAACATCTTAGTCGTGCCAAACACATCATTAGAGATTTAAAGTAATTAAGAGGAGAACACAACCTATTTTGAAACATGATGAAATATAAAAGTTTTCTCCCATAGTTGAGTTTTTTGTCCTTCCATTGCATGTTACGCCTATGAAATAATATTTCATATCCATTTCCTTAAACCATTTAGTGTTAGTTTATTTCTCTTTGTGTTTTAAGTATTTTTCATGAATTATGGAATGAAGTGTTCAGATAACTTCACACATATTTTATGAAAACTTTATATGGTTGGTGTTTACTCTTTCAGTGTTTGTAGTTGCTGCCAACCCCTAAAAGAGCGACCTTGCAGATTTTGCTGTCAGTGCGTAAGGCTTCCCACCCTCTGAAGACACGACGTGCATCTGCAAAGCAGTCCATAGAAACTCAGTGGTTTTACTAAAACTTTCAAAGCTGAGAAGAGAGCTCAAGTTTCGTTTTCTTTCAGAACAAATAGATTGATTTTAGCCCGGGCAGAATATTGAGCAATTTTGTTCACCAGCTTCAAATTATCAGAGCTTATCCTGTTATTTATTTATTTTTGTTTGTTTTGTTTTGTTTTATTTTATTTTTTTTAAATTCAGACAGAAAAACAGAAACCAGTGTGAGCTCTATGAAGTATCTGGATCACATACCATGATCCCATGATGTGATTTTCAGGTGATGCTTCTGAGGAACCACGGGCTGCTCGCCTTGGGAGAAACCGTGGAAGAAGCTTTTCATTACGTGTACCATTCACAGCAAGCCTGTGAAATCCAGGTACGCAAATGATGCTCTTCATTGGTTACCCTATGCTGCACCATTCGGCTCATTTCAACCTGAGTTTGTCCCTGTACTCACACTTGCCACCGTCTAAAGTAGCCGAGTTATTGTTAATCATACGTTGATTAATGAGTCAGACGGATGAGATAAAGCTAGCGCCTAAAATAGATGCGCAGCAGATGATGTCTGGCATGCAGGATTTCCAAGCAAATCTAAATCAAATATGAAATGGATCAGGCTCTTCTTGAGTTGGATTTTTTTGTTTTTTTTTGTTCTGGTAACAAATTCAGTCAGGGCTCCTACTCAGTCTAGGAAGTCTGAAAATGTGTCAAATTAGACCTTTGTATTCTCCAGATCTGGATAAGTATAGAAAAAGAAAAGAAGAGGATGGAAAAAATATACATAGCATTTGCAGACTTTATTCCATTTTCTTTTTCTTAACTCTCTTAATCTCTTTGGTCTCTTTGTTTCCTACCTACATTTCTTTTTTGTGATCTTACTTCCTGGCTTTTTTTCCTTTTGTCTAGCCTTTCTTGTGTTCTTCCTTTCTCCCTCCTGTCCTTATGTCCTTTTGTTCCTACTTTTCTCACTCCTATTTTCTTTCTCTGTCCTTCTTAGGTCATGTATAATTTCCTTTTGTCTGTTCTTTCTTCTTGATGTTTGTTCTTTTTTGTTTCATTGCAAAGAAATATTCCTTCTGTCTTTCCTTTCTTAATTCCTTCTTCTTACTCTTTCCTTGTGCTATACATTTCTTCCCTCCATGTGTTTTTCTGCCCTTTCTTCATATGGAATAATAGTATCTCCGAGTTGCTTTCATGGTGCTGTTTTTGAAGTGTGTTTTATTATACACTTGAGGAAAATTATAACGTCACACAGTTATAATTTAGCTTTTAACACTTTGCAAACACACAGCTAACAAAACGAAGTCCCATATTTGATGCCTTTGTTTAGGTGAATTCCCTGAGATGTTCAGGCAACGTGGATGACCTTGTCCTGCTGGACAGGGACAAGTTTAAGCCCCGCACCCAGGGAGTGGCTGCCGCCGGGGTCGTCATTGACAACGAGGTCAAGTGGAAGGTGGGCGAGGCCGAGTTCGAGTCCCTCATGAGGATGCTGGACAACCTGGTAAGTGAACCCTCACCTCAGCTTCCCAAAGGAAGCGCCTGATTAGAGAACACAATGAAAAGACTACATGTGTTTGTTAATGTAATATTTTGTGTCAATTAATCATATTGTAATGTGATTGTATTCCCATTCCCCTCATGGAGCGTGTTTGTATTTTTAAATCGTTGAGTGCAGTGAGCCGTTTCCAGGCTCCATGAGCCTGGGTGTTGTTTTTTTTTTCTTTTTCTTTTTTTATCTCTAAGGATTTCTGTAGGCTGATTGCAGTCGCTGTCATTGCACCCGCTCTGATAATAAAAAGCACCCAGCTCGCTCTGTGGACAGAAGAGATGTCAGGCTGTAACTCTGAGTGGACTTCTCGTTAACAGCTGCTGCAGCTGCGTTAACTCTGTGGAGTCATTACCCGCCCGTCCACTCGATCACAGCTTTTCAGACGGGAAGGAACACTGTGGGCAGCTAAAAGAACCACAGACCGCACAATTGCTTAAGGGAACAGCTGTATTTCAGCTAGTTTATATTTGGCATTTCTTCAAAGGCTTTTAAGGGCTACCGCGCGAAAATACAAGTTTATTAAGCCTAACTGGTGGTCTGACTTTTTAAACCAGAAGGGGAAGTGGGCTAGTTGTGTGGGGAATGAATCATAAGCAATAAGCTCGTGCAGAAAGAATAACAAATTAGGTTGAGTGCATTAGTTTTCTGAACTAAGAAAAGAAACTGAGTCAGGTCAGAATTTCAAATGGGATTTATGATCTCTGGTTTTTAAAAACTAAATATTAAGAAGTATGAACAATGACATTGAAGCTGTCAACTGCTATCCCTAATTATTATTATGGATAACATACTCGATGGCTTAGACACCCTTTACTGTCCTTATGTTAGTATTAGTGTGGTTAGCATTAGGAGTCTTTGTGAGTATTCTGTAGACAGAATGTAGATTGTTACTTCAAATGTGACATTTTCAAAATGCTGGAAACATCTCCAAATCTATCCTCTTCCATTACAGACAAAAGTGAAATTCTCATTTCATTCCATTCAGCCTTCCTGTTATCTGCTGTCTCGCTTGCTCTCTCATACCCCAAATGAACACATGAAGGATGGGCAGTTGTCATTAATTTTATAATTATTTAAACATAAATTTATCTTTACACAAATTAGAATTCATTGTGAGCTCAGTAATCTCTGATGATGCTTGCAAACCCCAGAAACCTGGGCTATAATTGGAATTATTACTATTTCCTTTTTCAGAACAACTTACTTCCCTGTATTACTGTCTCAGTTACATGTACGAAAATTAGCATTTTGTAATGCCCTTTTTAATAATCAATATCAAGACTCTGATTAGTATTACAGCAGGCAAACCTTTTTATAATGTTTAGCCAGGTTTTTTCCTGTTTCCTGTGGTATTTTACTGGCAACGTCTACAATAAAGAATGTCATATCATGCTCAAAAACTCTTTTGATGCCATGGTTATGTTGACATTGACATTACCGTGATGATTGTAATTTGATATGTATCTTTGGAATTCTTTGGAATTTTCTGCTCGGCTGAAAATCATCTGATTCCCAAGTCAAGATCGTGCTGCATCTCTGAATGAAGCAGATTTGAGGAATCCAGACTTAAATCCCTTAGATTGTGAATGGAATATACCATCAAATAATAATTCATTTATTATGCGTCTTCAGTTTTTGCATGTTAGTGAGGACGTTCTGGTTAAAACTGTGCTTCAGGCTCCATCCAGCTTGTTCTATTGCATTAAAGGCCCAATGTGGAAAAATGGCATCGTATATATATGTTCCTTTTTTTGTAGGGATGGTGCACAAGCAAAACATTTTAATTAATACTCTGCTTTTGATGTGTTAACAAACTGAAAAAGGTTTTATCTTCTCGTTCATGGACTTGGTAAATCTATAAAAACAGTTTGTTTATGTTTTGGTCTGTTTAAATATTTAAAAGCGAAATGGAAATGGATGTTTTGGGGTCTGTGGATTGTTTCCGTTTTAAATTTTTTTGAGTGCAGCTTTCATGCCTGGGTAATGTAAATTGTTCCATTTTCACTTCACATTTTAGTCATTTGTTGTCCCCTCTGCACGCAACCTGATAGGGATACAGAACAGGCTACTCTTATCGGAACCCCATTGTCCGTGAGAAGCCCCGATCCAAGAACGACGTGGAAATCCCCGCCACGGTGTCGGCGGTGCCGTCAGACGATAGTGACCCAGATCTGCGCAGCCCCTTTAAGTTCATGGCACAGAAACAGCAGAGGGAGAGAACCAGGTGGCTCACGTCGCCTCACAGCTACCTGAAGGTCAACGTTCCTGAACAGTCACCCAGCGGGGATGTCAGCCCCAGGACCAAAATTATGGTATGCTAATTTTAAAAGCTCCACCCTTCATAAGAAATTGAGTTATTCACAGTGATGGCCTCTGCTTCTGGCTGCAGAAACAAACTGTGCTCAGTACATTTTCTTTTTATGTAAGCCTGCCCTCTTGTGGTTAGTTTGGAAGAAAGCATGGGGTAGATGTGGTTGTTACTTGAATTTTTCTCATGAATCTGCTTTGGATTATTTTCAGTGGATGAAGTCGTCACAGCCAGGCAACAGCGTGGGGACCCCGATAAAAATTGAGGACCCTAACCAGTTTGTCCCACTTAACACAAATCCCACAGAGGTGTTGGATAAGAGGAACCGGGTCAGTTTTCTCTGCACAGTAAAATGTCTGTCTCAGTTTCAGGATATCACTTTCAAAATAACAACCAGACATGTTATTTAAACAATTACTTATCATCAATATCAGGTAATTTGACTACTAAACACAATATGTTTTCATTTTCATTGTTTAGCGTAAACAGTAAGCGAACAACCAGTCAAAAAAATGTTTAAGCTTTTGTACAGATACTTGGACAAGCAGCTAATTAAAGGAGGGGTGGGCTCTTTATTTTTTATTTAAACATAATTTTTTAAATTAAATTATAAAAATAAAGCAAATAAAAACACCTAACTGTGAATTAGTATTTTAACACTAATATGGATATATGTGATATCTATTTACTTTTATAAGAATAACTGACACTTAAAAAAAAATCTATAAATTGTATTAATTTTCATGTGAACATAGGAAGTAAAAAACAAGACAGATAAAAGAAGCATCTTAACACACTGAAAAGAATATGCAAACATAAAAAATGTATATGCAGTATATTTGTTTTCCTTTGACATTCTGATATAATTGCTGTTCTGAACAGTGAACTATTCATATAAAACAGATTAGCTCAAACTAACACATAATCCATGTGGTCGATTTTCAAACAGAATAATTCATCAGTCTCTAATCCTGATTTTGGCAGACCAGGTTTTTCAGCTAAATCAACAAACTGCCTCGTTAGAGTAGCACTGGAAAGAAGACAAACCAAACAATGACTTGAGACTCATAATGGTTCTCTAAGACTTCTCTTTCCCAAATAAAATGAGAGAGGAGAAAGAGAAATGCCAGTTGATTCTATCTCTAAGCAAAGGGAGGTTTAATTACAGAATCTCATTTCTTGAGTGAATAAAGCCTGGAGATCTTTTTACTGTGAACTTCACAAGAAGTAACTAACACAAATTCACTCAGTGTGACTGCAACACTTCATATTAACTAGAATGCATTTTGGTGCCTATAGCATTTAGAAAGTAATTCAAAATATCCTTTGTTTTGGATTATTATACTAACTCTGTAACCTACATTTGCTCCATAGTTTGTGAGTTGAATAAAACATGAATATTAACCGATATTTTTCTCAACTTTTAAATATTACAAACATCCATATGACATAAAACATATTTTTATCCCAAGTATCAAAAAGGATCTTTGTTGAGTTGACGAATCCACTTAGTAAACAGCTTTATGTTCCTGCTCTCTAACGTAAAACCTTGTTTTTACCGGTGTTGTATTGTTCTAAAATCCTGTCAAAATGTTTGTATATACATATATTTTTTAATATGATTTCTCAGATAAAGGAACAACACAGGGGTGATCAGATGACTCCAGGACCAAAATCTCAATTACTGGCAGGCATTGTAGTGGACACCATACCAGGACCAGTGAGTATACGCACATGTGATGTTAAGAGTTCAGTACCTGTAACTGTAGTTTGCTAGTTTTTGACCTTTCCTTATGCATGTTGAACATAGCTTTATGGAAACATGTAGTTCTTTCCAACATAGTTTATTAGAATACAATATTCCTTTCATTTTGCTTAAAACAGGAAACAAAAATTTAGTAGTGAGGATGATCCATCCATTCATTTTTTGCTAAAAATAAAATTTTAAATGTTTGAAAGTCTCCATTAATAATATTGAGAAAATAAAAGACCACGTTATTTTTAATTAAAGTGTTGTCTGTCTCTCTGACCGTTATTCATCTGCTATTGACATGACCTTTTCTGGTAAAATGAGTGATTGCTATTATTAGCTATTATCATGAGCCCTCAGTGTGAAGGTATGTGCTTAAAGACACCCTTTTCTTTATGCAGTGGTGTCTTTAAGCCTTTAAGTAAAAACTTAAAAACACCCTTATCTTAACCTTAACCTAAGGTTCTCTTAAAGAGAACCTTAAATTAAGGTAAGCGTTTAAACATCAATCTAAATCTGGCCTAAAGTATAATGCACTGATCACATATTCCTTGAAATACAGTTTCTGATGCATGGAAGATTTACTTTGTTTGCATATATGAAAAAATGGGAAGTGTTTTCCCAAAATTATTGCTAGTGTCATCTCATTTCATGAATCCAGTATCGTTTATAGTCTTGTCTCGTAAAATGAATTAATCTCTAAAGCCCTATAAGTAAAACTGGAATAAGAAATGGAAAAACCTCAAAATAATGTGAAATAACTGAATCTTTGCCTTTTCCTGAGCTCTTCACACAATAGTTGTGCACAGTGACCAGGCTAACTGTTATTAGCAGTCTAAGGTAATAACAATGTATTTATTATTTATTAGCATTTTGTCCACTGCTATTTTAACTGGTACTGCACCATGTTGACCAATCGAAGTTATAAACTATTACATGTACAATTTTATGAAATCCAAACCACACCAGATTTCATTGCATTGGATTTTGATGTCTGCTTGGTGAGAAATGTGTAACTTTTAACAAAATACGTACCAGTGGCACAAACATATATCTGAAATGTTTTTTCCGAACAGCGTCTGTAACACGTTGGCTTAAAACAAAAATGCAGTAGTTTGCCAGGAAAAACCATTAGTTATTCTCTTCATATTCCTCCTTCCCGAAACCACTGAAGTAGTCTTCTTCTGTGTTAGAATTGAAAAGCCTCTCCCACACATCCTCAACCTCGCTTTCATCTTGAGACAAACTCACTTTTCGCTTGTGTCGTCTTCTTTATCACCCCTTTATCAGTCCAGCCTTTTGAAAATCGTTGGTGAAAAGTTGCATACTAACCCCATCGCAGCTGCTCACAGTATGTGAAAAAAAAGAGTAGCAGCTTATAAGTCTAGTAATAACATTTGACTTCTCTTTCCTCCAGGCTTTCATCATTGAAGATGAGGAGCTGACCCGCACTCTTCCTCCCAACCCCTTCAATGATCTCACCGAAAAGGAGCTGGAAGAATATAAGAGCCTGGTAGAAAGAAAGCAGCAAGGCCAAGAAGGTATTATTGTTGTTGTTGTTATTGTTATTATTATTACTAGTAGTAGTAGTAGTACTAGTGCTGTCATTACAGGGATCAGATTGTGTTTAACTTTCCAGCCCTCTCCCATGGCAGAACAAAAGGGAACGCTGCCCGATTTTCAGATCTTTCTGACGGAATATAATATTGGTTTGGATATGTAAATATCGGCCTATCCTCAATCACACAAAATGTAGGAAATCGGGGCTGATCGGCTCACCGCCGCTGCCTCCAATAAAACACAAGTGTCACTGGAGGGTGTCACTGTCTTTCTGTGACTCAGCTATAATGTATTTCTGTAATAAAACTATTTTTATTGGGTTTATGTAATATACATAAACCTTTTTTCCTTTTTTTCTCAGGAACTAAATTATGAGTTTTCATTAGCCGTAAGCGCTAACTATCAAAATGAGCAGATAGAATCAGCCTGGGTGTAGCAAATCTGCATAACAAACTGAATCACTAAATACATAATTTTTTTAATTAATATTATAGTATATCGAGATGATATTGTAAGACATGGAGATGCACCTGTATATAACAGTTATTTGATTGGTTTCCAGGCAGTTCATTAGTCCATCCCAGAGTTGTATCATTTCTGCCTGAGGAAATGTTAAGGCAAGATGAGCAGAACCTTGAAGTTTCCTGCAAACAAGCGTTGGGACACACAGCTGTCAGCCTGTGCTCGGTGGTGTTCAGTCAGCTCACAGGACGATGAGGGATGAGCAGCAAAGACTTCAGTCTTGTCAAACCCTTCATGTCTCGGTTGTTACTGCAGGCAGGAATAAAATGTGCGTGCAGGAGAAGAATGTGTTTACGACTGTGCAGCAGAGTGTCACCTTTATTTTCCTTAATAACGTGTCATTTCTGAAACATGTCAACTTTAGCAGATCTATGCAGCTTGTTTAATAAGCTTCTTGTGTCATTTTGGTTTGTGTGTTGTGATGCTAACAGCATCTGAGCAAGTATCAGACAAAGGAAAGGATGGCCCGTTGGATGGTTATCCGCCTTTTTATAATTTCATGTCTTTTGTAGAGGATGAAGATGCAACTGATGCTGATGAGATGACCACATTTGATGGGTCTACTATCTCCCTGTCACTTTCTCCGATAATGACACCAGCTAAGCAAGGTAACCGGAAAATCAGCTGTCTTACAAAATGATTCATACTCCTTGGATATTTTCACACTTCAACATATATGTAGAACGTAGTTGTGAAGTAAAATGGAAAAGTCCTAATAAGTACAAATTTGAAACATCCCCCCCCCCCCGCTTACTCTGATCCCACCAAATAAAATACGGAATCTATCTATCTATCTATCTATCTATCTAATCTATTTTTACTTTAAAATGTGATAAAATAGGAAAAGCTAAATAAAGCTTTTCTCAACAGTCCCTTTTGTAAGTAGCAGTATAACAAATTGATGGTTTAGCCTGTGATTAAATGTCTCTTCTGAAGGCGCTTTCTGCAGCTCGTCTCTGACTCAGTCTTATGTGTCGACAGATTCAATACCCAACGGTAAGGACCACTTGTCTGAGCTGGAGGAGGATCTGAGCATCGAGGTATCCAAGCTGAGCGTGAGCACTTCAGAAACGGTGGAAATCTCCATAACAACGAGGGAGAAGACAGGGGAGGCCCAGACCCCAGAGAGCCAGACCAAGTCCCCCAAGAAAAAGAAAAACAAGTTCCGCACTCCCTCATTCCTAAAAAAGAGTAAGAAAAAGAAGGAGGAGAAGGGAAAGACGGACGCTTGAGTTTTTACATGAGGGGAAAAGCATGAAATGAAAGCCTTATTTTCGGTGTGTTGAAGGGAAGTGAAATAAGAGAATCGCTCTGATAGGAGAGCCTTCTGTATGTTTCCCCTTATTCACAGAAATCTTTCCAAGTTCTTTCAATATTTTTTTAAATTTGTGACTGACCACTGAGAGCTTCAATGGATATATCAGATCAAGAGTGAATGCGAAACGGCATTCCTGTACTTCTTACCCATATTTATAATGGGCTGTCATCTGTATCGTAAAGAAGTTCATACAATGAAACATCAAGGTGGAATCCTTAAACGGTTGTGTTTTTCTTATTATTGCACATGTTGTTGAATGTATTCGACGATGTAGGATTTTCTAAAACACGTTTAGTTAACAGTAATAGAAGTAGTTTTAAGAGTGGCTGAAAAGTTTAAAGTTATAACGATGGTTAGCCTTATAAACAGTATGATTTGTATTTGAGCTTTGAATCTAATCAGTTATATTTACATGTAATAATATATGTGGGTTTATATGACATCTATAACAGTATAGTGTTTTGTAGTAAATGATTCGATAGCCTTTATTTACTCACACACTAAAACATGCTGTGATGAATGGGACGGTATCAATCCATGTTGTTTCCTACACATGTTCACGTTTGCTGCTTTTACGGTATTTGTGATGAGGAATCGAACTGTGACTAATAGAGAAAGCTGATTAAGCGACTGTTTATGAGTTTGACTTTTACTAATAGCTACTTTTTTTATTATTATGGGATGGCAATTATGTAAGTGCCAAGTGTGAATTGCAGCAAGTGGATTTGAGGATTTGGTTTTGTTTGTTAAACTTGTCAATGAAGGTATCGGGCTGTAAAGCTTTTCTTCTTGCTCACTGTTGGGAGTTTTCCATGAAGTACAATGGAGGATTGTATATTTTTAACCCAGTCAATAATGTGAATGATTAGTTTGAACCCAAAGGGAGTTAACTTTTTTGTAAATAGTTTTGTTTTTGTGCAGTTATTTTGTTATGCTAAGCCAAATGGAAATGACTCTTTAAAAATGTGACAGAACAATCTAATATCAATATTTTAACACTCCCTGTATCACAATGTAGTTTTATTTACTTTGATTAAGCTTCATAATCTTTTTTTGCGTTTACATTTGTATTGCTAGTGTGTGCTTGTGTTTCCCCTTTTGTTTACGTTGCTCTTTGTATTGCCTTATTTCAGTGTTGGCCTTTTTAATACTGCCTTCTAGCTGAATAAAATATTTCTTCCGTAAGTTGTTCTCACGTCTTACCATTTTCTAAGATATGCAACTCATTGTTTAAATCCAAAATCCACTATCACGCAGAAAAGAAAAAGATTTAATCAGATTTTTTTTTTTTTTTTGGATAGACAAAATTACACTTCATTTAAAATAAAGCTTTTCTCAACAGTCCCAAACTCTCCCCCCACCCATCAGAAAACAACGCATTCATTCCGTTTGGTGATAATGACCCACGTGAAGCTGCATAATCAGCCTTCAGCCATGATATGAATGAGCGTTGTCATGGTAAAAGCCTGAGTGTGGGGGCTGTGAAGACAAAAGAGGGGATTTGGTGTCTCCAACAGGTGTTCGTGGTGGGGGAAGTGACGGGATCTGCACCTTCACAACCCCCTTGAACCACACACACACACTTACACCTCCATAAAACACATGGAGAGGAAGATTAGTATTTTTTTTCTAATTAAGGCAAAAGCATTATTAGATTTTTACTATTTTTGTGCTTGACCACCATCAGACTCCATATTTGCCAAATGAGCATGTGGATAACAAAGCTCAGTCTAGTTTTTGCCCTGGCTGCGGCAGGCTGCAGAGGGTAAAGAGCAGGTGACAAATGTCTGACCTGTAGCAGCGTTGAGCTCTGACCTCTGGACAAAGGGTCTCTATTGTCGAGAAACAACCATAGAATCAACAGACCACCAGTATGCTTAAACATAGGTTGAACCTTTCACATTTTTTCACATTGAACTACAAACTTTAATGTATTTCATTGGAATATTATTTGATGGACCAACACACAGAAAATTATACCTTTGAAAACATTTTTAAAGTACTATTTTAAGTAAAATAGTACTTGGAGAGCATTTGTACTAACTTAACCTTAATAAAGCTGTTTTATGAAGGTACTGAGATTTGAAAGAGAAAATTATTTAAAGCATCATTGAGACCAAGGACTAAAGTTCCCAAATGTTGAGCACCTCATAATGCCGTGTTCAATCAATAATCCAGAAATCATAAAGAGTATAGCATAGCTGGAAACTTACCAATCACTAATGATCATTAATTAGAGAAGCAGCCAACATGAACATAGTTACTCTGGAAGAGCAGCAGAGATCCATGAGGTAGGATGATCTGTTGAAAGAGACCCACAATACATCTCATTTGTAGTTTTCCACAAGTCAAATTGTAAACATGTCAAAGATGATAGATCAAATATGACTTTTTGGCCGCAGTATGTGTATATATATCTATATATATATGTAGATATATATATAGATATATATATATATATATGAGCGACTGGCAGCCCAAATGAACCAGCAAATGAACCAGCTGCTACAAAATGGGACTCACCCTGAATGGTTAACTGAAGGGCGCACAATCCTGATCCAGAAGGACCCATCAAAGGGCTCAGTCCCACCCAACTACTGACCAATAACCTGTCTCTCCACAACCTGGAAGCTCATGTCAGGCATCATAGCGGCTAAGATAAGCAGACACATGGATAAATACATGAGCACGGCACAGAAGGGCATTGGCGTAAATAGCAGAGGAGCCAAACACCAACTCCTTGTAGACCACACAGTTGCCCGAGACTGCAAAACCCGACACACCAACCTGTGCATGGCTTGGATAGCTTACAAGAAAGCCTATGACTCAATGCCACACACTTGGATCATTGAATGCTTAGATATGTACAACATCAACAGGACCCTGAGAGCCTTCATTGCAAACTCGATGGGGCTGTGGAAAACCACCCTTGAAGCCAACTGCAAACCACTTGCACAAGTTGGTGTGCAAGTGGTTTGCCAAGGAGATGCTCTGTCCCCGCTGCTGTTCTGCATAGGCCTGAACCCCCTCAGCCAAATCATCAACAAGACTGGCTACAGATACCGACTAAAGAATGGAGCCAACATCAGTCACCTCCTCTACATGGATGACATCAAGCTGTACGCCAAGAGTGAGCGAGACATCGACTCACTGATCCACACCACCAGGATCTACAGCACAGACATTGGGATGTCATTCGGACTAGAGAAGTGTGGTCGGATGGTCACAAAGAAAGGGAAGGTCATTCGCACGGAAGGGGTCTCACTCCCAGAAGGAAAAATAGCAGACATAGAGGACAGTTACAAGTACCTGGGAATACCACAAGCAAATGGCAACCTCGATGAGGTCACAAGGAAAACAGCCACAGCCAAATACCTCCAACGAATAAGGCAAGTCCTGAGAAGCCAGCTCAATGGCAAGAACAAGATCCAGGCAATAAACAGCTATGCCTTGCCAGTAATCAGATACCCTGCAGGAATAATTAGCTGGCCAAAGGAGGAGATACAGGCCACAGATGTTAAGACATGAAAATTACTAACAATGCATGGAGGGTTACACCCCAAATCCAGCACCCTGAGACTGTACACGAGCCGCAAGGAAGGAGGCAGAGGACTAGTGAGTGTGAGAACCACTGTCCAGGACGAAACATCCAAGATCCATAGATACATCAGGGACAAAGCCTCATCAGACAATGTGCTCAGTGAATGTCTCAGACAATGGGGAACAGAAGTTGAGGTGCTGGAGGTTCCATCATGGGAGGACAAACCCCTACATGGGATGTACCACCGGCAAATAACTGAAGTGGCTTATATCAGAAAGTCCTACCAATGGCTGGAAAAAGCTGGACTCAAGGACAGCACAGAGGCCCTCATCCTGGCCGCCCAGGAACAGGCCATAAACACCAGAGCAATAGAGGCCCAGATCTACCACATCAGACAAGACCCAAGGTGTAGGTTGTGCAAGGAGGCCCCTGAGACAGTCCAGCACATAACAACAGGGTGCAAGATACTGGCAGGGAAAGAGTACATGGAACGACATAACCAAGTGGCAGGCATAGTGTACAGAAACATCTGTGCAGAATATGGACTGGAAACCCTGAGATCAAAGTGGGAAACACCCCCAAAGGTGGTGGAGAATGGCCGAGCTAAGATCCTGTGGGACTTCCAGATCCAGACAGACAAAATGGTAAGGTTGAACCAACCGGACATTGTCGTAGTGGATAAACAACAGAGGAAACCCTCTGGTAGAGGACCCGAGCTCAGAGGATAAGAACCACCCGCGGTGGGTGAGAAAGGAATTTATATATATAAAAAAATTCCCTTCTCACCCACCTCGGGTGGTTCTTATCCTCTGAGCTCGGGTCCTCTACCAGAGGCCTGGGAGCTTGAGGATTCTGCGCAGTATCTTTGCTGTGCCTAGAACTGCACATTTCTGGACTGAGATGTCTGATGTTGTTCCTGGGATCTGTTGTAGCCACTGCTCCAGTTTGGGGGTGACTGCCCTGAGGGCCCCGATGACCACAGGCACCACTGTGGCCTTCACCTTCCAGGCCCTCTCCAGTTCCTCCCTGAGGCCCTGGTATTTCTCCAGTTTCTCGTGCTCCTTTTTTCTGATGTTGCAGTCACTTGGCATTGCTACATCCACCACGACAGCTTTCCTCTGTTGTTTATCCACTACGACAATGTCCGGTTGGTTCGACCTTACCATTTTGTCTGTCTGGATCTGGAAGTCCCACAGGAGCTTAGCTCGGCCATTCTCCACCACCTTTGGGGGTGTTTCCCACTTTGATCTCAGGGTTTCCAGTCCATATTCTGCACAGATGTTTCTGTACACTATGCCTGCCACTTGGTTATGTCGTTCCATGTACTCTTTCCCTGCCAGTATCTTGCACCCTGTTGTTATGTGCTGGACTGTCTCAGGGGCCTCCTTGCACAACCTACACCTTGGGTCTTGTCTGGTGTGTTAGATCTGGGCCTCTATTGCTCTGGTGTTTATGGCCTGTTCCTGGGCGGCTGACAGGATAGCTCAATGGATAAGTCATCCATTGAGCTTATCCATTGAGCTCAATGGATAAGCTATATATAAAGTTATGAAAGTGTATTTAACATCTCAATGAGCACGACTCATCCTTTGTCCCATTCTATGTAGGGACGGCAATCATTAAAGTTATAGGATGAGCCACAGTGGAATGGGTTAAGACTGAGCTACGTTTTTCTGCTGAGACAAGGTAGATAGATAGATAGATAGATAGATAGATAGATAGATAGATAGATAGATAGATAGATAGATAGATAGATAGATAGATAGATAGATAGATAGATAGATAGATAGATAGATAGATAGATAGATAGATAGATAGATAGGTGATGTGTCTTCAGTTTAAAAAATAAGCAGCACTGTGTCTTTGCCTCTTCTATGATGACAGCCGAGCCACTGGTGTAATCCTAAGGCTTTTCAGATTACTCCAGTTGGGGTCACATTCTACACCAACCTACAGCAGGTCAGCTTTCCACTCCCTGCTATCACTCAGCCAGTTGGCACACAAGCCTCACAGCACAGATGAAGCTTTTTCTGGTGAAACGCTGTTAGGTTCCCTCCCCCACTGATCTCTCGGTGCAAATCTGTCCTTTTGAGCACACTGGCGACAGAGCTATAGGAGCAGAGGGCGATGTCTGAGTTACACACATCAGAGCTGCTGCAGCAGTGAAAACTCTGTAAAGTGGAGTTTTTTTTTTAAATGTGCAAACCAGCAGAAATGCAAATGGGCATCTTTGCCTTTATTGACCACATTATGAGGTATCAGGGCTCCAGGCCTCACCAGGCGGCTGATATAAGCTCCACGGGAGGGTGAACTCTCTTTCACTCGGGCGTCCGTTACAGGCCTGGCCACATCTGCAGCAGGCGAGCCATCTGCACCTATTGTCTCACAGCCACAACACGGCCGTGCACGCATGGCTGGCCTCGTAAAGGCAGCCAGTCCCTTTCCCCTCTGTTCTCTGCCATCTATCGTAGCGAGGGGGAACATGACTTCTTAATCTCACAAAAGCAACAAATAGCAAGCAGACACCAAACTGAAAAGAGCTTTAATTTCAAGGTTAGCTTTATTAAACAGGAGATAACATTAAACATCAGCGAGGTTATTGTTACTATCAGACATATGGAGATGACAGAAAGGGTGGGTTGTGCTCGTTGATACATTGAATATACTTTCACAACTTTGCGTTGTTTTTTCGATCATAATTATAATTTAAAGTGTTTTGAGAACATTAAGTAAATTGAAAAATATTACCACATGTACATCTTTAAAAATTTTAAAATAGTGAAAAAGCTTAGTGTATTTTATCACTCACTTCAGAAAGTGGAACTCAAGTAGTATTTATATTAAGGACACAGTGTTCGTTGTTTCAAGCTTACAGATCATGAAAACCCCAAATTTAGTGTCTCAGAAATCTTTAAATAACACAAAGCCAATTAAAAAATATATAAAAACTGTTTTCAATGTACAAATGTTACATAATTGCCATAATACCCTTTGACTATAAAGATGTCGAGGAGGCACTCACATACATTGTCCACAATAAGAGTAAGATACAAAACTTCATTGCTAATGAAGCAGGATGTTCACAGAGTGCAGTATCCAAGTGTATTAATAGGAAGTTGGGTGTAAGGAAAAAGTCTGATAGGGAAAGGTGCAACCGGGAGAACCGCAGCCTTGTGACAATTGTCCAGCAAAATCCATACCAGAATTCTTAGAAGCCTAATAAGGACTAAGGACTTTGTATAGACAAATCCACATATGGGATACAAATGTCACAGCGTTCATATCAAGTTAATCCACGGTGTTTTATGAAAGCCACGGTCATAGCCATCAGTTAGGAAATTCTACAGCACTTGAAGAATTTCAATGATCCAAGCTGAGACTTGGAGAATGAACGCTTCATTCTGCTGATAACTTTAATGGAGATGTTGATTTCATTTTCCAGCTGGTGTCTCTCCCACACTGCCAGTGCCAAAGGTACCAAAAGCTAGCTCAGTGTTCCAGTTCTTGATTGGCCAGCATGATCAAAGTCCTCTAATCTAACCCGCATAGAAATTCTGTGGTATACTGTCAAGATTCAGCCTTGTAAAGAATAATAATCTGCTCTGAATGGATCAAAGGTTTCTGGTTTAAATCTGAGAAATCAGTCATTTGCTAATTAGACAAGGAGAGCACAGAGGAGTAAAAAAAATAAAATAAATCCAGCTACCAGCTCTTATGGGTGACATAGTTGCTTGGATGTTTTGAAAGGACTGTATTTCATATGGTTACAAAGAATACATATAATACCACCATACCACTTTAAAGTGTTTAAATTCATTGGGATTTTTAGCAAACAGCTAATAAGCCACTATTTAAAAATGGTGATGTCACAAACTTGGCCCTGAGCAAGCTTGAAACTTGCATAACACCAGCAAGTTTCAAGTTCTGTCCCAAGATCATGTAGGGCGTAAGGCTGCACTTCATTTGGATGGTACACTTCTATCTTTGCCCTTTACAAAGAGACTGTGTTTGTTGTGTCTCTGAAGTCGAAAATCACACAAGCAGATTGTGTTCCATTTGCAAGTTGGAAAAATCCTTGAGACTTGCAATTAGTTGTGGCGATGATTGTTAGCAATCATCAATAGGCATGTATTTGTCTCCATTTTATGAGCTTAAATACTTAAGGGATTGAACTGCACTGTTTCCCACTGTTTTAATGAGATGACAATAATCAGAAGAGCTAATAAATAATTTATACCTGCAGCTTTTACTGCATCTTCCACGGTAACCATACTGGATTCAATGTCAGTAGTGTTCCTTGACCTCCAACTCCACCAGTCAGAATTCCAACTTTAAGGGACCCTTCTTGTTTTATTTTGACTAGAAATGTGGAAAATCCAACTTCAACTCACAAAGAGAGCACACCAGTATTGGAGATTGGTTCTATGTTTTGCAAGTCCTAAAGAAAAAGGCTAATACTTTTTTTTATTTATCTACTTATAAACAGTTCTAGAAAGCTTGTGGCATAAGCAGAATTTTTTTGAATTAGTGATTATAAATGACTTTGTTAAAATATTTCTAAAAATATATATATATAATTTGTAACTATGAATAAGTTGTGAGTAACTGGTGCACTTGCAAACCTGTCCTAGCTGAAATCATGTGATCTTGCAGTGCAGTCAGCTGGACTAAGCAATCACAATGTTCACTGACACCAGCCGTGGTTACAGGCACTTTGCTTTTGATGGATGTCGGTGACTGTTCTTCACAAACGTGCTCAGCAAAGTCAACAAAATGTTTGCTTTCTTTTTTGCCTTTGCGTAGAGCTTAAGGTATTTCTACAAACAACGGTATGCTCATAAGTACGTTGTTGAAGTGGAAAAATATAAGCAACCTACAATAAAATGTACAGTTTGATATGTATGCAACTTTTCTATGTAAACATCAAAATCAGGTCAAAAAGAAACTTTTGAACCTTTGGAAGTGTATTTGTTTGAACTTTCTTCAGGACGTTATTGCTTAGGCACAAATTGGTCTTCTAGACAATGACTGAATATATCACAAAAGTACTCAATATTTTTGAAATGGCTATCACAAAACCATGACCACTTATGGAGAATTTGTGGATAAAGTTGTTCACTCAGTTACACCGGTTCAGTCAAAACTCAAGCAAACTGCAAAGAGAAGCTTGCAGAAGGTCAGCAATAATAGTTAAGCTAAGTTATGCAGTTTAAGGAAATTCTAACAGCAGCAGCAACAACAACAAACAAGAACATTGTTTCAGGAATTTGAAGAAAGAAAACGTTTTGCTTATTGTTTTAGTGTTTATCTACAAGAAACAAACTGACCAAAAATAGCAAAGGTTTTGTCTGGATTAATGTCAGGCAAATAGCGACGGATCTTTTTCCCCACAAGGTATTTGAATACTGACTGTCATGGCTGCAGATGACGTCCAAGTCGAACTCATACTGTGGCACTAAATAACTTAGAAATCAGTGTGCACAAAAAAAAAGGTTGTTTTTTTTTTTCTTCTGTAAAAAATAAAGTGGCTTTTCTGCAAGCTGAAGCAGCCTTCATAGTTGCATTTGCCGTTCTCCTGCAGTATTGATAATGAGGATTTATTATGGAACAGTTGACAATGAATGCAATGTGCATGCGTTAGTGGGAGGGATTATCCACCAAGTAGGGCAAGTGGCTAAGGCTAAGGACTGCAATTCCATCCAGCCTAGTTCGTTTCAGTTATCCGCTCTGAGCACACACACACACGCTCACGGCACATACGCACACAGGACAAGGGGAGCACATTTCTGCGCAAGCTCTTCCCCACAATAGCAATAACAACAATAAAAAGCCTTCAGTAAAAGGGGAAAAAAAGGGGGTAAAATGGTAAAGTACATTCGACAGCATAACAGCGAGCTGAGAAGCGAAGAGGTCCTGTCGGAGCCTGACGCGTCCAAGGAGCAGCGGGAGAGATTCGGAGAGATGTCCGGCTGCGCTTTCAGCGACGCTTTCTACTCCGAGTGTTCCGCAATGGACCAGATCGGGACTTTCATGCGGAACGTGCAAGTGCTGCTGGAGGCGGCCAGCTACATTGAAAGCGCCGAGAAGAGCAACGGGAGTAAGTAAACAAACGGGACATTTAATGCGCCGAGCAGACAACAATAGGGAGCGAGGGCGACAAAAGACGCGCAGCGGACAGATGCACTGCCGGCCCGGAGCGGCGGCTGCGACGTTTCACCTGCTGCTTCCTGTTAAAACCGAGCTCTTTCGAGACCGACACGTTTAAAACGATCTGCTCATTTGCAGATGAGTTGGGAAATACATTGAAGTGGGGAATTGGGAGAACAATCGGTTAATCGGAAGCAGCGTCTTGCAGCCGCCTCTCGCTGCTGTTTAAGATGATTATTTTTTTCCACTGTTAGATTAGATGTATTTTTTTTTAAATCACGTGCACGATTTTAATTAGCCTTCCTTGTGTGCACTTGAGTCCACATTATTATAGCCTGTTTGCGGCTTCCCTTTTCTACGCCTGGCATTTATTTTTCATTTAACAGAATCTATCCCCGGGTTATGTCCTTTAAATTTACACATTCACTGGGAATACGTCATGTTTACAGCCCTCCTATCGTCACCAAGAAATCCTATTTGGATTTTATTTCCTCTCGGCTTTCCAAATGATCAGCCCTGCTGCCCTGCTCTCTGGAAGCTGCTGCTTCCTTGTATGTGTTGTTCACATGGTCTACACATGGAACAAATTGCGACGTTTCTATAGGTCGGAAGTCACGTCCCCATCCCCTTGTCCACAGCAGCTAACCAATCGGAGGCAGGTTTTATGTCTGACGCCTAACGTTACCCAGAATAGTGGTTCATGGGAACTGTAGGAAACAAGATCCTAAACCAACACTAATTCTACTGTTAAAGGGGAGTAGGATAATGACAAAACATGACAAGCTTTTCCCCATTTATTCTGACCTTTTGTAAACTGATAGATATGTCCTCAACGGCCACTTTATTAGGTATACCTTTGCTGGTGTTGTTTCAATTATTTTCAGCATATTTTGGTCCATACTGACATGATAGCATTCCAGAGTCACTGCCTCCAAAATGTGCCCAGCTGGTTTGATATTTGGTGATGAGATCATTATATTTATAAAACAAAAAAAAAACATAGAAAGATTGTATGACATTAGTGACATGACGTATTCTGTTGGAAGTAACCTGTTGTAAAGAGATAGACAAAGTCAGCAGCATTTCTAAGGACGTCTGTGATGTTTAAATGATGTTCACTTGATACCAAAGGGTCAAAGATCACCAAGAAAGCATCGCTACTGTCACCACCAGCCTGAAATCTAGATATAAGTCAGGATGAAGTCATTCTTTTTCGTTGTTTATGCCAAATCTTGATCTTGTGTGAGGCTGTGCAAACTGTCGCTTCAGTTTCCTGTTTGTAGCTAAGAGCAGGTCGTCTAACAGACTCACGTGAAGAACAAATATGATTATCATTATCAAAATGCAACCAATATAGCAGCTCTATGTAGCTGCTTGAAGGTCTCCCACACCAACAGGAAGAACACTGAATTGTTAAGAAGAGATGTTTACAGATATAGCTGACCGTCAACCATAGAAAGGAAGCTTTCTGTTTGATAACTTTCACTCCCCGGTTGACTGTGAGACACTACAGAAATTTTATTAAACCAACATAACATATGTCATATTTCACATGCCATATTTCAGGACTCTAAACATAAATTATGCATTATGTCGCTTGATAATTTTCTTATAGCTGTAACTATATTTGCAACATTAGATTTCTCATCAATAAACATACATATTTGGTTGATCTATGAAGGAAATGTCTAGGGCAATGCTTAGCAGTTGTAGTTGGAAGTTACTGAAATTTAGCTTAGGGACCCATAAAACCCTCAGTCAGTTCTGGCAACGGTGCATTTCAAGATTTTAATTTGCTTGTTTGTTTGTTTCCATTATTCAGTTTTTTTTTTTTTTTTTTTGGTTTGTTTGTTTCTTATTTATTTATTTATTGCATGGACCTTTTTACAATTCAATATGTAAACTCCAGGTCATATTTGGTCACTTTTATCAAGTAAATTCAGCCTTCCTTGTAGTTGTGATGGATTAAATTAAATAAAAATATTAATTTTCTATCTCCATTTATTTGTTTTTATTTTTTTTCCACTTATCAGAATGTGAGCATGGTTATGCTTCAGCATACCCTGAAGCACAGATTGCACATCAACAAAAACATCGCAAATTCAAGAACAGGAAAGTGGACAACATGCACAACAGGTAAGTTTATACTATTGTCTTGTCGCAAGATCCCCAATACTCATTATGTCATATTATCTTTGTTAATGACTGACTTATGGCAATCAACTTCAGTATGTTGGGTTTGGTGTTTGCACACAGCATGCTATGCTGCTGTGGATCTGGTTTCTCTATCAATTAAATAATTGACAGTAAATGTTTTAATGCTTTCAACAGATCAGCACACAATGAGCTGGAAAAGAATAGGTGAGTGAAGCAAGGTCCTTTCAATGCATATTTTAACTTCAGAGACAATCCCACTACAAGCAGTTCTAAATCTGGTGCATGCTTAACACTTGTGCATGATAGTGAGTATGAAACTTGAGAAAAAGGAGGAATACATCAAAAATAAGAATAGACTTTCTTTCTTATCTGCAAGTTTCATAATGGAGCTCCAGGTGCACAAGACTACAGCCACATTTGCATATCATGGGTAAATGTGAAATATATCAGCCATATAATTTTAAAATAAGGTGCTGCAGGACTGTAAATTAACTTATCATCATGGCACCTTAAGGGAACTTTTATAACAAACAGCTTTGTCGTTCCCATTCTGGATATCGGCGTAGATTTTTGCAAGGCAAAATAGAGCACAGCCACAGAGAAGCAACACTGTTCCTCGAGGACATGCACACATTTCCCCAGTCAGCAAATGGGAAGCGTCCGTTTCCAGACAACAGGGTTCCTTCCTGAAAGATTTCCAGCTGCGAAAGCTGACTGCCGGTTGCATTTGTTACTGTTTGACGTGGTTTCTGCTTTAAACGGGAAGCCAAGGAACACCAATCAACCTTTTATTCTAACTTTAAATCATTAGCTATATGCATGTGTAAGAAGTGTAACTTGTGTAATATAAGGGAGACACCCTAAAGGAAGATTCAGAAGAGATTACTCTAATTTACAAAATGGAGGCCAATGCAGATATGACATCATGATTTGACCTACATTTTACTCTATTATATGCAGTCATACTGAGAGTCCTTTTGCCAGTTATTGTGCTCACTCAGACTGCAGAGGAGTCTCTGGATGGCAAAATATTAGATGACTTCAGCAACTTTGAGATCTCGACCCACATTTATGCCGACATTTGAAACACGATTAATGACGTTATAAAATAGCATTTTTCAAAGCCTTTTTTTTTTTTTTTTTTTTTTTAGCGGTTTATGTTTAGTGTGGGGAATGTAATGTACTCGTTGTGTTCAGTCCCTGCAGAGAAATTACCTGAACGATGTCTCCTCCCACAGGCGAGCACATCTCCGCCTGTGTTTGGAGAGGTTGAAGTCACTCATCCCTCTGGGACCAGACTGCAGCCGGCACACCACACTGGGACTGCTCAACAAGGCCAAAGCACACATCAAGGTGTGGTTGTGTGAGAGCTATGAGAGACGTGACTGCTGAAGGCATCCCCTTTTTTTTTGGCTTTTAGAAATACTTCTCACGAGGGCAGCTTTGTTTTTGGTCAGGTTTCACCACAAAGTAGTAACTGGGTTATATAGGCTTTAGAAAAACTTCCGAAACAGCGAAAACATGTCGTTTCAGGTTATGAAACGCATTGTAATGTTTGACAAATATAGCTAGAGTAAAGCATTTTGTAAATCATTTCAAACTAACTAAAGCCTTTGTGAACATATAAATGCCCCTCAAAGTTTAATGATGTATTATAATACATCCAGTATAATGCATTGGCTGTGTCTAACCATGTTTTTAGGCAGCTGAGTTGTATTTCACATGCCACACCCAGGCCTGATTACTGCCAGACTTCATGTGAAGTAAACATGAAGCCTAAAAGGCTTAAAAACCCAAAACCCATTAACAAACTAAATAAAAATAATAAAATAAACCAGATCACAATCTGGCACAAAACAAAGAGAGAGAGCACAAATAATATCTAAAGCACTACAAGTCTCTTTTACCTCAGCTGATGTCAACAAAACAAAAAGGAAGAGACACAGGTGGAGTCTATTTACTAACTGGGTGACTTTTAATGCAACTTTGGGAAAGGTGCAGTTTGGAAACAGATACTGACCAAAAAGAACCTGTTTAATATTTGCCAGAAAACATCTTGATTGTCCTCAAAATCCATGGTATGTTTGCAGCTGTAGCACATTCAAACAATGAATGATCCTTGAGATGTTTAAAGCTTGGGATATTGTTTTGTAATTCATATTGCTTTACACTTTTCTACAGCTCTCTTACTGACCCTAACTTGATTTTTTAACGTGATGCAGTTTGTCCACTCATATTTTCTGAGACACAGGTCGAGTCTATTTACTAACTGGGTGACTTTTAATGCAACTTATTTTGGCACCATCACGTGAAACATTTCTAATCTAACTAATTTGATTTTTGTAGCATTGACCTCTGGTATTAACACAGGTTATCTTAGCAGACCACAGTGTCTAGTCAACACAAGACAGAGGAGTTAAATAAAAAACAAAAAAATGAAGCTTAAAAGCATCCGCCATTTAACACAGCATAAATAAGTCAAATCATTTTTGAAGTGGAGTAGAGGTTGGAGGGAAGCCATATAAAAAATTTTTTAAAAAAAACTATCCTGGCGACAGCCGACAAGAGTTTATCACCTAGACGTGCAATAAGTGAGAAAGCTGCGAGGTTTGCTGTTGACTTTGGGTTTGTACAATTAAAGTCCAGAAACTGAGGCTTTCTAAAAGTTACTGTAGTTTTATTTTTAGAACGTGAGGTTGAGTATTTAAAGGGTGGAGCAGGTGCAGCAGGCACAGGGCCATAAAGCCTCCACGCATAAAAACACAGCAAACCAAAATCAACAGCTGTTTTGCAGAGAGCAGTGATAAAAGCTCCTTTCTCTTCAAAGAAGGCAATAACATGGAAAGCTCTCTGTTAGTTTTAGATGTTTGACATATCTTTAACTTTAAATAAGCCTTTATTTAAACAGTAATATTGGTCTCTGCTTTTTTCTTTTCCCCTGTGAATAGAAAATAGCTTGATCACTTCCACATTTTGTCATGTTGAATTTACAAACTTCAACATGGGACTATTGTGTTACAAACACAAAATGGAGCATATTGGTTGTAAGGGAAATGAAATGTACCTCTCAAAGGTTTCTTAAAAAAAAAAAAAAATCTAAAATGTTAAAAATTATATATAAATTTTTTAATTTGTCGATGAATAAAAAAACGATGTCATGAAATTTTGTTTAAGTCACCTTAAGCCATTACAAGATAGTTCAGATGATCAACTGATCCACAAGTGATGTACACAAATTACAAGCACTTTCTTTACATTTCTTCAACTACAAGAGCTCTTTAATTAGAAATGAACATTCCTTTTCTTTTTTTTTTTTTGCTCTAAAGAAACTTGAAGAGGTAGACCGAAGGAGTCAGCACCAACTGGAGACCTTAGAAAGGGAGCAGAGGCACCTACAGAGGCAGCTGGCTCTGCTGCAGTCTCATGGAGAAAGAGAGAGGGTCCGCACAGACAGCCTTGGCTCCCGCATGGACTCGGACCGCTCAGAGTCTGACAGAGGTCCGTGTCGCAATGAAACCCTTTACTTACTTTGTTTTTTTTCCCAATGGTTGATTACTTATTGATTGTGATTTTTTGTTTTTTTTTTCCCTGGATGCAGAGGAAATTGAAGTGGACGTGGAAAGCACTGAGTTCTCCCATGGAGAAATGGACAGTGTTAGCACCAGTGGTACAAGCGACCTGGACGACCACAGCAGCCGGCAGAGCTTAGCCAGTGACGAGGGCTACTCCACCTGCAGTCTGAAACTTGCCTTCAATGCTTAAACAACCAGCCTATACCTACACTGAAGCTGCAATATTTTTATGGCTTTCTCCCTTCAAAGTACCAGCCTAGAGCTCCGTTCTCCCTCGGTCTTCTTCAAACAAACCAGCCTTCCCACATGAAAAATCAAATATAACTCTCCCCCAGAACCAGCCTTAAGTTTAGTACACTCCCCTTCAAAAAAGCAGCAGCCTTCTCTCTAGCACATAATAACAATACAACTTTGGTAATGTACAACCATTATCAAAACATCGTTCCCTTTACCTTTTGTAAGTTCAAGTGAACTATACTCGTTTTATAAGTTGATCCGGAGGAGGACCAGTTATTTAACCAGTGTCAAACACTGAAGGAGGAACTCTGCTTTAAACAAGCTGATCTTTAAAATAATTTTTAAAAAACAACAACCAGCAAATCCCATTTTTACACACACATACACACGCACACACGCAATCAGCGAGGAGCTCACCATTGGAAACATCTGCGCCATATGCCTTGTAAAAAAACAAAAACCTTTTTGTTTCCCCACTGGATAACATGTCCAGACAGCACTTCTTGTTAACGTACAAGCCGGCAAGGGCTAAAATATAGCTTGCGTTCCAAAATAAGCTCCACAAGTATGTTACTCACGCTTTAGGATCCACAAATCAATTCTTGATTTCATGTGGCATCCCTCTTCTTCAACAAAACAGTCCAATCAAGACAGGCGGCGTGTCGTCCACCTGTTACTCCTAATATATTTTGCATGATTCTATTTATTTTTGATATATTTAATTGTACTTTAGTTGTGCTTGAATGGAAAACCTTTCATCACTGTTTCTAAATGTCTGCCAAACTGACTTAGTAGGAACCCCCACAAGAAGCATTTGCTGTGCTGAGTTTAACCCATTGCTCAGTGTTTAAATGCTTTCACACTGTGTGCAAATTCAATGAGTTTAGTCGGTAATAAGCTAATCTAGCACTTGTCCAAGCACAAAGCTCAAGCAATAATGTCTAGTTTGATCATATGAGTAATGTTGGCTGGGTTTGATCATTTCTTTCCCCCCATCCGTCCAATTCCAAATATGAGGATATTCACTTGCTTTGGTAGTAGAATCAGCGACTAATAATCAGCAGTAAAATGATTGTAATTGACTTGAAACGCTATGGTGCATGTGTCTTGAATGTAGCCTTTCTAATATTGTAACGTATTTTGAATTGACAAGTCTCATATTATTAATGATGTTGGTAGCATGAACAGCAAGTGACAGATTATTGGTTTTGGTTTATACTTCAGTGTTTAATACTGTATCTTTTGTTTTGTACTGTAGTCGAGAAGGGAAAAGTTGAATTTCTTGACATTTGAATACTTTCCACTGAAATTCAGAATATATTTAATACAAAACTGCACAGCTGATTTGTTTCAACAATTGAAACCAAAAATAGATATTTCAATATGAACATTTATCTGCGTTCTTCTGAACAAAGTCCTAAGTAAATCACCACCAATTTGTGTCTTAACGTGGGGATTGTCCAACGCCTTGTTGTTGGAGATCGGTCCCCTACCCAGCGTGTTTGGGGAAACTGCAAAAAAAATAAATAAAATGCACTATTTAAAGAAAATGTCAATTATGTCGAGGCACAATGTTTTTCTTATGCTTATTAAGCCGTCCAAGGTGACTTTTGTGCAAAATACGTGCTGCTGGTCCCCTGCTAACAATTTGTTACAACTCCTGGAAACTATTCCTAGAATCTTAATAAAACCTTTAAAACACAAAAACATGCTTATGTTGCGTTTTTTTAAGCTTCTAGTAAGGGTTTACGTACAGTACATCACAATGATGCAATTAAAAAGCAAGTCAGTAAAAATTAAAACTCACTTTTTCATTAGTCACATATTTCAAGCATTTATTTTTGTTAATTGTGATAGACAGTTAACGAAAGTCCAACATTCTGTTTCTCAGAAAATTAGATTAAGACTAATTTAAACAAAGGTTTCTTTTAAGTACATAATTTCTATGGCCTACATAAACAGACAAGCCTGCTGACCTGACAGTTGTCCAATAGATAAGACTATTTTAATGATGTTTTAAGTTGCTATGATGTACCAGCTATTTTAAATCATGCTGCTCAACTGAAGTCAGACTTTTGTTTCTGTTGGGCATCTCCAAAAGGCTTCACATTTTAGCGTAATTGTACTGTTTGAGTATAAAAGTCTCTGCTGCCATCTGCAGGGTGGACAGTGATTATACTACAATGAGGGGGGAAAAAATCAATAAGACCTTTAAAACAAAACAAAAATGAGAACATAACGTTTATTTTACGCTTTTATATATATGTACAGAAATTAAAATGTCAAGTTAGTTATTCCAAATTCTCAACATAATTAATAATCAGATATTATTGTTATTGACGAGAATTGAACAATCCAGCATCAAATGTACACTCCAAATCAACACATCTTGCCTCAAAAATAAGTACAAACAGCAAACTCCACGGTTTTTGCCATAACATACGTTCTTACGCAACAGGAGACTTTGTTCCAGTGGTGGAAAAATCCCTCATGTGAATCTTTTAGTTGAGTTTATGTAATATACAAGAAAACTACAGCAATACTTTAAACACCGGTGTCCAACCAGTTCCTTTAAAAGCTTTCATTATACGAGGGACTTTAATCATGTAGAAACACAAAAAGCACCGATACAACTAGTATACAGTGGATTATTATGTACAGAGTGTGCGAGGTCATTGTGGCATCAGATGTCTGACATTGTATTTGGATGTGTCATTATACTGGGTCATAGGTTTATCTGCAATGCCACATGTTCCCACTCCCACCTTTCCATTTACACTTTCTGGTGATGCAAATATGCTTCTCTTTACCTATAAAAACATAAAAATAAACATGTTAGCTAGAAAATAAATAATAATTTAAAAAAAACAATAAAAAATATCTTACCTGTCCTTTCTTGTTCTTTGAGTAAGCTTTGTTGTTGAACTGTTGCCACTTAGACTTCTGCTCCTCCCTCTCTTGCTCCAGCTCCTTCATCCTCTGTACCTTTTTCTGAGCTTTCTTCTTCTTATACTCTCGCTGTTCCGCTATTTGCTCTTTTCTAGAAAGTCACACAAGATGAGAGAAGGTTAAAAACAAACTTCACACAGGAGATCGGAAACTGCAATTTATGAATTGACTTGAAGTAGTAGACCTGTAACAAAAATACTAATGTTAAAGGGCTGCAAGAAACAATTTTATTTTTTGTTATTCAATATTAGAAATACATTAAAAGATGCTAATAAAATTGCTCGGATAAATAATAAATATTGCCCAAAATGCAGTAAGTTTCTTTCACATGCACTTAGTCATTTGTAGCAAAGGATGCATCAAGTTTTTCTGTACAACTTCATATGGTGAAGAAATGATCTGCTGGTAAAATTTTGGATTAACCAAATAATAATTGGACACCAAAAACTAAAACCGTGTTGTTACTCCTGCAGAAATAACAAGGGTTAAGATTTAATCCACATCCATTAATTTGCTTAGTCTGATATTTTTAATATGTAATTAAAACAAACAAAAAGTATCTCAATCATTCGAAGTCAAGAGGTTGTAATAATGTTAGCACCCAAACTAATCAGAGACTAAAAATCAGCAGTAAAATGAGTAATTCATTCAAAGCAGTAATTCATTCAAAACGCTATGGTGCGTGTGTCTTGAATGTAACATTTCTAATGGTGTAATGTACTTTCAATTGACAAGTCTCATAATAATGTTGGGAGCATGAACAGCAAGTGACAGAATATTGGTTTCGGTTTATACCTCAGTTTTTAATACTGTATCTTTTTTTTTGTGCTGTAGCAGAGAAAGGAATGGATGAGTGCAACGTTCAACACTGGCCGTGTAATTCTCTCAACTTGAGGCTCCACTTCCAAGTTTTATTGCTTTCTTAGGAGTCTTAATGCTTTGGGCACCTCCATATTTGTCTGATCTTCTGTGTCCCCAACACTCCACCCACAGCAATTAATGTGCACAAATCAGATGATGCTGGACATCCATAAATCCAGACTCGAATGCAAACTCAAAAACCTGAGTGACGGCCCCTGATCTGTGGAACAGGCTGCCTTACACCTCAGGGAAAGCCTAGTGTATCTTTAAACAAACCTAAAGAAAACGCTTCTATGGTTATAGGTGGAAAGACACAAAGTCGTATCTTACTTATTTAGGGAAGCAGAATGTAAAGTGTCAGTGATGCAAGACTCACAGATTTCAGTGTAGAAATACGAACAAAACAAGAAACAAGATGAGGTTGTTCATTACCTTGACTTTGACTTTAAAATGTCATCCTCAGATCGTTTTCCTTCCTCCACGACTTTGAGGTTCTGCAGAGGAATCACTTCAGCATTCCCGTACTCTGTGAACGTAACGGCCGCAGTGCCGTTCTCTCGGTCTATCTCCTCAATCTCAGCTTCATACACCCTGTCAAAAGATCACGTCTGTAAGCAGGTGAGTATGAGCCAAAGACTCAAGGTCTACTTAATAAGCAATGTTCAATAATTGCTCAGTAAGTACGAAGTAATTCCATTTCAATGTTACAAACTCTAATTTCAATTTTATAAGAAAAAGTGCATTTTTTAAATGTCTCCGAACTATACATTTATGTAGAGTTAAAAAGACAGACACTCTATAAAGCAACAATGTGTTTCCTCAAGTTACATAAGAATGGAAGAAAAAAATGCAACTGAATGTCAAAATACAGTTTTGAGGATATTCACACTTACTTAAGGTTTCTGAACTGTGACAATTATAATTCGTCTTAATCAGTTTTTATTTACAGAACAGAATGACAAATAAAAATATTTTTGTGAACCCATTGAAGAAGGTGCTGCTTTATGGTGACACACATTTCACTGGCGAGTAATTTGTTTATTTAAAAAGAATGTCGAAACTCACTGGCTATCCTGGCTCCACATTGCCAAACATCGTTCACCCACTTTCCAGTTTTTCTTCACTGGCACTGACTCTGAGCCGCTGGTGCTGGAAGCCCCATCAACGGGCTGTGAACTCAGGAGATCTTTAGTCAGATCGATGACTTCCTGCAAAAGAGCAAGAAAAAAATGACAATAATTACAGGAACTAAGGTGCTCTTATTAGGTTAGGCAATATAATGACTTCCTACTTCCTCCCTTTCAAATGCTTCCATGTCATCAGTTATTTTTAGGGTACAGAATATTTCAAGTTAATACAATTCACCACATCTATAGACTTCATCAAACTTATTAGACAAAGGTAAGAGTGTGTATGAAGCTAAACCAAAGATTTAAAAAGTTATGGTTTAGAATCTGCTTAATTGTGTAAACCTACAGGTTTAAGTAATTTTAATGAGAAGTCACAGACGTCTCAGTCACAGACTTCTCAACTTTAATGAGAAGTCACAGACTTCTGGAATGAGAAGTCACAGACTTCTCATTAAAGTTGAGAAGTCTGAGAAGATTTAGTGGAGTTTTCTGTGGCTGAAAAGAGCAAACATCTCCCAACCTGTTGCTCTGCCAGGCAGCTCGCTGAAAGAGAGCAACTTTATATCATGAGATTGTCACACTGGCTCGTGTCTATATCCAATTTTAGATTCTATAAATATTTAAACTTGGCAGAGTTTCTCTTCAATTGGATTTTCTGCACTGTAAAAATTTCTGTCCTAAAAACTGTGCATCTGTGAGGCTCAAATGGTTATACAGGGCAAATTTGATTAATTTACAAACTTCAATAAAAATACTGATTACATATCAAGATCACAAATAACTGCAGTAAATAAGTACCATCTAAAGCAGAAGTAGTTATTCATTGAACAATTATTTAAATTGTTAAATAATTGATTACACATTTCACAGATTTTGTGTAGCCGTCATTTCTATTATACATTCGGTTATCTTACTGAAGGTAGTTTGTCTTTTAAACCTATACAAAAAGAAGTTGCATTACTCAAAAAGTAATGGTTTACACACCAAGAAAAAAATGCCCAAAAGGGACAAATGCTTTGCAACTTTATTCGAAATTTCCTGCTAGAAATAATGAAAAGGAATATTTTTTAAGTTTAATTTATTTCGTTTTCTTGTGTTTTCAGTCTCGTGTTGTATACGTACGACAAATATACCTACGGGACTAGAGTCCAGCTATTTAAAGTAATCTGCAAAAAACATAGTAGTAAAGAAGAAATAGCAAAATGCGAAGGAAGGATGAAAAACATTGCAATTGTACGGGACGAACACCACGGATGTAGAAGGCAAAAAAAAGTGGAACGACTGGAAGGATAATGAAGACAAAGGTTCATTACCATTGGGATGGAAGGACCCAGACAAGACCGCATATCAACAAACATGACGACCCACTCAAGTCCTAGTAAAAACTTTTTATAAATGTTACAGCGGAAACAATTTTCGGATGAAGGGAGAAAACAAACCTGCAAGTCCTTCTGAAGTTTTCGGAGGTCTTCATTATCTGGATCGGTTGATAAGGCAACTTCTACTTGCTGTAGCTGAGCTTTGTAGCTGCTCAACTGTTTCACCAAATCTTCCGACATTTGTGCGCTAAAAAACAAAAAGCAAAATGCGACGTTACTCAATTTTCTACGGATAGCTGATACTAGGGTGTAGTATAAAACACGTTTATGACTATATTACTAATCTCGCTTTATAAAAATCTGAATAAATTTATGTATAATGTGTCCACTAAAGAAAATAAACGTTAGCACAGCGCTAACACTTAGCAAGGCCTTTTCTTCGACGTACGTTTCACGTAACGAGGCTACCGCTAGCTAACAGCCACAGAGAAGAAACAACAACACAGAGTTTATGTGTAGCCTTACCTTTGTTTTACAATCCTTGTCTAATCAGCTGAACAATAAGTACGATTCAAAGTCGATTATTTTTCGTAAATAGCCGTTCTAATTTTTAAAATGTGCTCTTCTTCTCTCTATCTGTGAATAGCACACCGGAAACCAGTATAATTCTCATGCGATGATACGCTGTTCTAGAGGCTCATCAGCGCCCCTATCGGCTGGACAAAGCATCTCCAGTTTCTGGCTTTCGACTGAAAAACCAAGCTTGCACAGTCGCCAAAACAAATTCCAATAAACAAATAAAGTTGTTTATTTGTAGAGTTTTGGTCTCTTTAAACATGTAAAAGAGTACTTCTTAATCTCGCCCCATCATAAAGTTATATGTATTTAACTTCCCACAGCTCTTACCCCAAAACGATGGCTGCAGATGGTTTCTAAGTGGTCAAAAGTAAAACCACATTTTCTTCCACATCATTTCTCCGAAACACTAAAGTATATAAAAACCCATTTTGTCACAACATTAAACATATTGCCAGAGTTATAATGAAATAGTCCAGATCAAAGCAAATGTTTTAGTTAGAATCGCTTAATTGCAATTTTCCAGTTCCCATGCAAGACTTAAAAATTACTTTGTTCACAACCGCTTTACATTCAATCTGACTGAGCTTGCAAAGAATTTAAAGAATACCACTCTTTAAATTAGAAAAGATACTACAGATATATACTTGCAGCTGTAACTGCAGCAAAAGATGAGTTGACAGAGTACTAAATCAGAGTGGATATAAATGCACATGACTGTTTTTAGATTTTCTCTTTAAAAGAAAATTGGAAAAATGTTTTCTTTCCACTTCACAAATACAAAATACTTTGTTTTAGTCTATCACATAAAATCCCATAGACACTGAAGTTTGTACATATAAAGTGGAGAATATGAAAAAGTCCAACAGATATGAGTACTCTAATGCAGCAAGGCTGAGCTCAGCAACAACCGCTTCACTCACCCAGAATGTCACACATTGGATTGGAATGTAATGTAGAGGTGTTGCAAAAAACAAAATGAATAAAAATGAATAGCTTATTATGTAAAACTATGTGCAGTGAAAAATAAGCAAAACTTAATAAATTCAGAGAAACTGTAGAAAGAATTACATTATCAGATAAGAAGCACAAGAAGAACAAGGATCCTAAGAACCTAAATTAAAATGACCCCATGTGTGTATTCTTTCATTGGACACAAGTAACAACTTTAAAATATAAGTTGTACCTGACTTACTTTATAGAAGTTTAGTATATTAATCAAACGCATTCATTTTGATTAATGCAGTTCTGCTCTGAAAACAAGATTAGATTAATCTGTCAGGTTTTATGTCAACAGTCTTCTCTATCTGGGCCCTAAGTGCTATTAGTGAAAAGCTGAACAACCCCCATCCTCTCTCCAAAGACAATCATTATTTCTAGCTTTTTTATTTTTTATTTATTTATTTTTTTACTTTCAAGATATATGATTGGCTTATGACACAGAAGCTCAAAACCATAAAGTGTACTTGTACAACATTGTAATCTAATAGTGCACATAAATTGCTTCTATAAATCACCAACATAATTATCCTCAAAAATCAACCAATGACTTAGGCGTCTGGAAGCAGCACCGAATCACTTTTTTATTTCTTCAGCAGTTGAACTCCTCCCATTCCTGTTCTCACTGTCAGCATCACAGATCTCCAGCGTCAGATGAAGCCCATTGAAAACACGAGCTTCATTACAACTGCAACAGATAAAGAGACCTGCTTCAGTCAGAAGTTAAAGGAAAATGGGTGCTTTATGATGGCTTCCAGGGAATTAAAATGTGTAGTTTTATTCCTAAAGGTAGGTGGATTCATATTTCTTACTGCTATTACCAGCACTAAGTAAAATAAATAAAAAAAATGTAAAAGCTGGAATGCATTAAATCACTTTTAATAGATCTTGTCTCTTTAACACAAAGTGATATTCATTGTTATTATTTATACTTTTTTACTCTCAAGGGAGACACAAACTATTGACTTCTTCAGCAATCTCAGCAAAACGGAAAGACCATTCTCTGCTGCTGTTTTCCTTTAGAGAATCCCCTGAACAGGCAGTGGGAGAGCACGGTTTCTCCTCGGCTCGCAGTGAACAGAACTCAGAGTATTATTTTGGACGCCACGGCTCATCCTGATGGGCTGCCTCAACCTCACCAGCAGAAACGAGACTTTGCCTGGCAAGCAGCCCTTCTCGGTGCAGACCTCGGTGATGCTCACCACCCTGGTGGGGATGCTCATTTTACTAACCGTGTTTGGCAACGTCATGGTTGTGATCGCTGTGATCACAAGCCGAGTCCTGAAGGCACCCCAGAACTTGTTTTTAGTCTCTCTGGCGTGCGCAGACATTCTGGTTTCCACCTTGGTGATGCCCTTTTCCTTAGCAAACGAACTCATGGGTTACTGGTACTTTGGCAGAGTGTGGTGTGAAATCCACCTGGCTTTGGATGTTCTCTTTTGCACTTCATCCATTGTTCACCTGTGCGCCATAAGCCTGGACAGGTACTGGTCTGTGACTAAAGCCATTGAGTACAACCTGAAACGGACACCCCGCAGGATTAAGTGCACAATCTGCTTGGTTTGGGCGCTTGCAGCCTTGATTTCATTTCCCCCGCTCATCACAATGACAAAGAAGGAGGGAGGAAAGGACAACCCTGCATGCAAGATCAATGAGGTGAAGTGGTATATCATATTCTCGAGCATTGCATCCTTCTTTGCACCCTGTATCATCATGATTATGGTGTATGTCCGGATCTACCAGGTTGCCAAGAAAAGAACCAGAGCCTCACCAAGAGAGCGGCAAAGAGAGAACGGCAATTTAGAGAACACCCAATTTGACATGGACCCCAGAGAAAAGCAAGAAAAAGAAATGGATGAGATGAAAGATGGGGAAGAGATCTACAGGCTGGATGTGGAGGAAGAGCCGTCCTCCTCTGATGAGAATGAGAATATTCTGTGTTCCCTCATGAAAAAGAGGAGCGGGAGAACACCTAAAGTGACTCAGGTGAAATCTAAAGAAACTTGTGCAAAGGCAGAGGACCCGTCCTCTGCGAGGGCGAGCAAGTGGAAGGGAAGGCAGTACAGAGAGAGGCGCTTCACCTTCGTCCTGGCTGTGGTCATGGGAGTGTTTGTTCTTTGCTGGTTCCCCTTTTTTTTCACCTACACGCTTGCGGCAGTTTGTGACACCTGCTGCATCCCAGAGACGCTGTTCAAAACCTTCTTCTGGTTCGGTTACTGCAACAGCTCACTAAATCCGGTAATATATACCATATTCAATAAAGATTTCAGAAAATCATTCAAAAAAATTCTTCGCAAAAGAAACACAGGAGGTTTGTAATTAAAACAAACAACACAACAACAAAAACCTGTATTATGCTTGTTTTGCAATCTGTATTACAATGTTGCAGCATGCCAGTTTAGAGTTTTGATATTGTATAACTGTGACATTGTGGGTGGCTATTTATGAAAAATGTTACATTAAATGTTCATATGTTTATCATAATTATAATATTGTCATGAAGAGTACAAATTTAAAATGACACAGATGCATCAAAACATGACTTATATCTGCATGCTACAATGGTATAAATTTCCTAAAATTTCGAAGTTTATAAATAAATATAACTTGGCACATTATTTATTTCTGACAGCTGTATAATATCCTCACAGCGGTAGTGATTCAGTAAGAGAAATTAAATGCCAAAAAGATGAATGACAGACCTGTAACACTTACATAATCACCTCGTCAGAGCTGGCACAAGACTATACGGGGCCCTAATCATTTTAATTTGGGGCCCCATTTTCAGTTAAGACCCCAGCCTGTACAACACCATAAATCTGCTTTAAATTAGATTTAACAGCAGTAAGCTTTCACAGTTCACTAGCAAACTGACAATTAAATTGACTATTTGTCTTTATCTTGACCCTGACATTATTTGCTTCATATTGGTTATTAAAGTAAAAACTGAAAATGCAGTAGGTTGCAATTTATTTTGTTAGGATTTCTTCTTTTTTTGCATAATTAAAAAGTGAAAGGAATAGAAAGTACAAATAAAAATCTAAGAAAGTGTGGTGTGCCTTTTAACTCACCTATGATGTTCATTTCTGAGGCACATACTAGCTATAATGTTCCTGGCTCATGTTGACCCAGGGATTTTTTTAAAAAATATGCACTAATGTCAGAATCCAAAATTTGTCCCCAAAATATTCTTATATCTGATCACTACTAACAATTTCAATCAATATTTACTGTAATTATGTTATTTACCTTAATCACATTCAGAAATGAAGGCTGAATGAGGATAATTCACTTGTTTCTCACAAAAATAGAACTATTTTACTTTTTAATTTCCACTAGAAAAGCCTACACAAACAAGTCAACCTCAAAATTATATATTTTTATTTTTTTTGTCAGTGTTCAGTCATTCGCCTGGTGCTATGTGATCCAGTAACCGTGTCCAAGTTACCTACTCCCCCTTTGACAGTATTAAGGGATTGTTTTCTGGTCCTCTCAGGTGATGATTTCAGCACTTTTGTGCAAAGTACTCAAGAGGACAACATTTTTCCCCTTTTTGTAGGGCACTGTAAATTATCTCATATTATGTTTTGCCCCCTGAGACCATTTGCCATAGTAAGCACCGCCCTTGTACCCTAATTCTTCCTAGTTCTTCTCTGGAGAAGCTAAACCTGGTTTTCCAATAAAACCTGCATAGTCTATTTATAGCTAGTGTTTGCATCATATGCTGCCTATATTAATTATGCCATATTTAGCCCAAATATGCATGAAAAGTATTTCCTCCTATTATTATTATTATTATTATTATTATTATTATTATTATTATTATTAAATGAGTCAATTTGACCCTCAACATAACAGAGGGTTAAGTTAATCTCTCTTCAGAATTGTAACTTTTTAAAACATTCTTTAAAATTTGCTATCTGTGAACATTTGTAAAGAGTATAAATTAAGACAAATCTTTATAAAACAAACAAAAAGATAAATAAATAAAAATGCTAATAGCTCTTGCATCTCCTGCCCTACTTTTTTGGAGAATCAAATTTTGCTTTTTCTTTGGCCAGCCCTGCACCTGGTTGCAATTCTTCAAGTAAGTCAGCAATTTTGCATAACAGCAAACATCTTTTCTGATGAGCAAACCTGGAAGGAATTACCCAGAATTGCTAATATACTTTATTTTTGGCTGACAATTTCCATAATGCTTTCCATGTTTTCCACTTTCAACTTCAGAAAATATATTTCTTCTCGTTTTAATGCAAATGAATTTGGATAGTAAAGCCACTGTTGTTTATTTCAAGGCACTGAAGTTAAAATATGCTTCACATATTTAATACACTGCAGTTTTGAAAAGTCTTTGTTGATATGATTAGCTGTGATGGTGTACGACAAGAACATGGTCGATTGTTCCAGTGTTTCACCCCAATAAATATTTTTTTGGCTTCTTTATTAGATGTGACTCTGCTTTTATAATTAGGCTTTGTCAAAGAAGCAGAAAAAGAAAAATCATTAGCTCCAATTATCTGCTGCATGAAATGCAATGATTTTGGCAGCCAGGCAACTGAGCATCTTTCACTGTGAGACCGAGAAAACAAGCAACATTTGTAAATTTTCTGAAAACTATCATACATGTCTTCTAATGGGCTGTACAAACAATTGTGCCCCCTCCTCACCCCCAAAGCAATCTGTACAGAGGAAGATGTTATCTCCACCCCACCAGCGAGCTCACTCCCTCATAACAAGCCCTAGAACAAGACAATTATACGAACAGAAAATTATCCCTGGGAGGGAGGAGTAACACGACAGTATTGAACACAGTTTATCATGAATTATAGCCCCTCATATCAGGATATCATTAAATCCTCCCCTGGAGTCAAACAGAACTCATGCATGGATAGAAATATGAGTGTCTTCTGCAAATTATGCTGTGAGGTTAATATCCAGCAGCTTATCAGTATTTCTTTTTTATTTGTTCTTTGAGTGTTATCAGTGTTCCTTGTCTCTTGTCCATTTTTGCGTACTTTTCATGCTTAAACTTCTCATTGTTTGTGTTTTTTTCCCCACTTAATTAGCTTTTAGTTTCAGATTTATTTATTTTTATCGTCAATCATTTGTTCATAACTTACAAAACACTTTCTTCGGTCATGTACTTTTTATTTATTCTTTTTTTTTTTTTTTTACTACAAATAACTGAGAGGTTCCCAGGACTTGCTTTCTGGGATTCTGGTATTGCAAGATTCCCGTGGTTCAGCCATCTCTCAAAGGCTTAAAATGCAACATAATAGAATTTCCATAAAATTCCATTATGAGAAAATAGTATTTGAGGTTTTGTGGTGAAGCCTATTCATGCAACATGAATGTATTTCTACAGCAGCGTGAATAGATCTTAAGGTACTCAAGCAGAGAAAAAGAAGACATTTGGTCTGTTTTGGAATAAATTAAAAGAAGTATCTGCTGATGAGAGTTTTGAGTATTAACAATATGAAATATTTAGTATTAAGAGGAATTCAAGAGAAATATATTTCATTTGGTTCTGGCTCATTGCATATCAGTGTGTTTGGAAAAAATAAAAAATAAATAAACTGCTGTGATTAGTTTCTGAATGCGTCCTTTAATTAAAATGACTATTCTCTTGGAGTCTGCTGCACTGCTTGAGCAGCTGCATTGCATAAATTACAGTTTGAAGTGCCTCAACCTCAAGCAATTGGGAGATTAAAATGCCAAAATGAACATTGCTGTCTTCCCAAAAAGATTAATGAAACATTCGTAATCTTACGGACGTGCTCAGTTGGTTTGGTTCAAACCACAATAATGCTGGCATCTTTTCAAGCCCTGTATGTTTTTAGGCTGTATTTTTGCCTCATGTCAAATTACAGTAACTTATGTGACTTTTGTTTGGTTACAAACTACAAATACTATTGTTGGAATAGCTAAAGTACACATGAGTCCACTTTCGCTGTTTGCTGAGACAATGATTAATTTCCTTCACGATTTATGCCCATGATGGCTCAACTTGTAAAACTATCTTTAACACTTACTCACATTTGGAGTTCCCACAGCTTTCACACAGTTTCCCTGTCAGTCCTCTCCCTTTCATAGTTCTTTTCTACTCAGTCTGTATTTTTTAAAAACTTTTTGCACTCTAAGAAACAACCTACTTTGTGTTATTTTGCTAATTGGTCAAATACGATCCAATACAGATTCGGTTAATTTGGCGCAAAAAGGTTGTTAGTATAAAGAAATATACCAAATTTGGCCTTTCACCTACATAATACATTTTTCTTCAAATTCCTTCAAAATATCCTTGCGATCCCATTTGGATCAAACTCTTACTAAATGTATTTTTATTATGTTGACCAAAGAAAGAGTAGGCATTGTCACAACGATAGCTAATGGGGATCCTGAGCAAATCAGCAAAGAAAATGACACAGAATTTGTTTTTTTTTCTTCTAGTCATTGTTGAGATGGTAATTCGTGTATTAAATCCTGAATGAGCTATTGTGTTTGGATTAAGATAGACTGATCAAACGTTTGCGACCTCAAATGTGGAAACCATTTTAGTTATGACAGTAAATTTGTCTACAGTTGTCCACAATTTTGGTCTTCATTTTTTGTTGTTGTCCTATCTTCATGTTGTGGAAGAAGTCATTGAGAGGCTCAAAATGGGAATCAGTGTGGAATGAAGATGCTCCTTCTAGCTTGTACAAACTGGATCATGATTTTTTTTTAGCCAATGTTTGATTAAAAATGCCAAATCTCTGTCCTGACAGAATAAACCAAACGTTTGTGTTGAAGAAATCACCCACACGCCTTTTCTGTTCGCCACACTCTCAGAGAAATAGTTAGAGAGACATCAGATAAACAGGAGTTGTCTAGAAGCCCTAACAAGTTTAAATAAAAGTATGAGATGAATAGGCTGTTTTTAATTTAATGGTAAGTCATCTATTATTTATTAATCAGAATGCGCCAGGCACACTGGGGTATATTAGATCTCCTCCATGATAAAGACACAAGATAATATCATTTGACTTGGAGGACTGCAAGCGGCAGGAAGACCCTATAATGTTTCATATTTCTTCCATTCCCGAGGGTTTACTGCTGCATATAAAATTAACAATTAACCCAGTTTTTAATTGTGTTTGAAGTAAGACACCTGTGAAACTGGAGTTGCTTTTTTATTTTTTATTTTTAGAAATAACAGACAACATAGTATGACTTCTAAAATATAGATTTGGCTGTCTTCCGCTCTATGCCCCCATGCCCCTCGAAAATACATGATTTGCATAATTTATTTATTTATTTTTTTTACATTTTCCATTTAGCATGCACTTGGCCTCTGTTAATTCACAAAGAAATCTTAATTTGCCTTAGGTCATCTTCTGATTGACAATAACCCCAAACAGGCCCAGTGGAGACAGTTTACCCCAGTGCTTTCATGTATTTTTTGCACCTCTGCATAATTTGAATATTTCCACAATCTTGAGCAGTTCTTACAAAACAGCCTCCCTGCAGGGATCAGTAATATTTTTCTGAATCTGATTAAATCTTCAAGGACTCCACAACCAAATGTTTCTTGTCTGCTTTGACTGGAGGCCACTCTTGATCTCCAGAAGAACACCTCAGGGACCAGAGGACCTCACTGGGAATTAAAAAAGCTAAAATGTGTGGATGGCACAGAACTTGGAATAAGAAATCAAACATCTCAGCATTTTAACAAGCCTGTAATATGCTAAGTTAAAGGTTTACAGTCTTGTTTTAGTTTGCTAATAAATTTAAAAAGGACAGTTCTTATACTGTGTCTTATACTGTGTTCTTATACTGCAATGGCTTCTTCTTCTCTTTCTGTCCAAAATACTTATTTGGCAAAATTACTAAGGCCACAGAGGTGATGTGGTTAAATAAATCTTAGGACCACTTAATCCCCTCCTCATGTTGTACAAACAAAATAATGAACAAAACTCTACACGCCTATGTTATGAAGCTTCGGGAGAGTTCTGCCTACTACAAATGGCCATTATTTTCACTAGGAAAAAGCTGATTAAATAAGGTAAAACTGCATAATGCATAAAGAAATTATTTGAGAAAATTATACAAGCTGAGTGCTCTTGGTTAGTTACTTAGCATAAAATGGTATAAGCACAGGAAGGTGTCTATTTTATATGTAGGAGAAGCCAAATTACCTCCTGGGCAGCTGCAAATGTGTTATGCTACGAGCCATAACACATTTCAGTGACTCAAGAGCAAGGAGAAAATGGAACAAGTTTTCTGAAAGCTGATTTGAGGGTAAAACTGCCTTAATCCACAGCAAAACTCACAACTTCAATTCCTTGAAATTAAAATGAAACTTGATATGTGCAATGCTAGCACAGTTCTAACCAGTAGACACTTTACTAAAATACTCAATGACTAAACATGTAGTCAACAGACTATGATAAAGCATGGGCTATATCAAATCCAACCAAATCTGGAAGTTAAACTGAAAACAATAATTAACATATTAGCATAATCCATGATCTTAAAAAGTATTTACCTGGTGCAAATTTATTGACGAGTTTGCTATCTTATTATATCTGTCCTGCTAGTATTATCATTTCCACTCTGTTTTCTCCTGGTGTTTTTCTCACAACATCCTCCCATGTATGCACATGCCCCTTGGGCAATGCCAGCATCCGACATACGTAGACAATATAAATATCAATTTCTATTTACTTTTAGTGAACTTCATCCATTCTCACCAGTCAACTGTTGAAAAAAAAATCTATTGATGAGCTGTCATCCACAGCACACCGAGATACACAAAGACTTAGCTGAATACAGAGACGTTTAAACAAGCTCTGACAGCTTCTGTAAATGTGTCAACTTCACTTTACTTCAACTTAAAAGACTTTCAGAGAACAAAGTAAGCCTACCAAGCTGGTATTGAATCATACCTAATGACATTTTATTAAGTGATGTAAAGATGCATCATAATAACTGCAACATGCAAATCAGTTGCCATTAATATTCAATGTTCTACTAGCTCATAAAATAAAAACATTGCAAAGACTGAGAGAGACATTTCTAAACAAGGTTCAGACTTTTTGATAACATAAAAGTTTAGTTATTAATTTGATTGATTATAAGGCTACATACTGTATCTTTTTAAGATTTTCTTTGTTGTTCCTTTGTATTAATCATTCAAAATGTTTCTCTTAAGCTGGAAAAAAGGCAATGGAATTATTTCCTTTTATTTTTGTTGCATTTACAAAATTTATTTAAAATAGTCCTAACAGTTCTCCCTGCCTAAATAAATGTATTCCTGTGTGGAAAAGGAACCCATATCTTAGAATAATAAGAAGCTCTCTCTATTGTGGAAATAATTAAATTTTTTCAGGATAATCAGTCACGCTTATCTCCATGGGAGCTAAAATAATTACATTTGCCAGATTCAAAATTGGGCTTGCCTGATGAAGAACTAATGAACAATGAATCTGTATTTTACCTTTTCACATTGGAGCATACACTTGTGCAGTTCTTCAACAAAGTTATGACAGGTAATGTTTCCCCTTGTGTGTCTGAAAACTTTAATTCACTTTGATTATTAGGTCTGTCACAGTTACATCAAAACTTAACTGATTTGCAAATTGCTGGCAAAAGTATCCATACTCCTTGTTCCCAATATGTTGTCTTGTTACAAGAGACTTCAAAGTGTTACATTGAGAAACCATGTGTTCAAACAGCGCGAAGTAGCAAATAACTTTAAAGCCTTAAGAAAATGATGCAAGTGAATGTGCATTAGTATTTTAAGTCAGCGTAAAACTGCCTTTTGACAAATGGCAGCTGCTTCTGCAGTATTTTGGGGGGTTCTTCTTGCATCTCTGCATCTATAACTTAGTTTTTTCCAGTCTTATTTACAGCTGCTGTCGCCCCCCCCCCCCGCCCCCCAAAAGTTAAGACATTAACGAAGACATTAAAGAATACAACCTCTAATAATTAATATTTAATTAACAACTAACTTTGCTAAAACAATTGTTGAACTTTTACGGCTCTTTTTGTCCCCCAAGCTCAGGTGTTTATCAATACTTGACCTAATAAAATATGTAATGACACAGCTTGGAAAGTGCCAGTGCAGCTCCAACTCTGAAGAACATGACAGTGATGAGTCATTGCTGCCATCTTCAGACGGCTCAGCGGAACTGCAATATTTCAACAAACCTGCACAAAGAAATAAACCTGAAATGAGCTAAGTTTTTTTCTATATTGGTACAGTGATAATTTACCAGATCTTAATATGCAACCGTGACGCTTTAAACTTAAATGAAAGGGTATACAGAAGGCGTAGATATGACCCTGCGCATGCGCACTGTCTCTGATGTCATACTGGAACTTGGTGTGCGCTTGATACGTGCCCTCCTTTTTGGTGCCAAGCCCAGTTCGGATAAACAAAATGTTGCGTCACTGTTATTGTGCTAGTTGAGACTCCAGCTGGTTAGGGACATTTCGCCACCATTTCACCTACATTCAGGCCTCTAAAGCCGTGTTTCCGACTAAAATTCGTCACACGGCACGGCGCAAATGGCGTTTCAAAAGGACGCTTCACCTGACGAGAGTTTGCAAGGTAAAGTATTTAAATCCAATCATATATAAAACATTAAAAACTCGTTGTTGTCGCTATATTTAATGGTGTTTCTCCCCTCCTCAGCACGTGAACTGTTTGTTGTTCTGCTGTGCCCTTTACCCTTCCTGTTAGTTATTACCAATACGCCTGTAAAAAAAAAAAGATAATAACGAACATTCATGTGTAGACACTGTTTATCCTAAGGTTCCTGGGTAGAGCTGCATTTCAGTGGAACTGGCTCCCAGGGTACCAGTCATCGAGGAAGCCAGGAGCACATTCTCACGTCCAGTCAGGAGGGGGACGTGGAGAAAATGCTCCTGGAAGCGCAGCACGAGTCAGGCAGGAGCAGCTCCAAAGGAAGTTCCCAGTGCAACAGGTTGGTCTGCAAAAATAAAAACGAGGAAGAGGAGTCAGTGTGTTTTTTTTTTTTTCTTTCAACGTTGGTTGTGCAACACCTATTACCCAAGAAGCTGTCGTTGCGGGTATGTTCACATCTTGGTTATGTGTTTTCTTCTCTGCAACAGCCCACTCAGATCACAGACTCCCCTTCTTCTGTGGAGAGGCTCAGAGGGAAACAGCTCTCAGGTAGAATATGTTGGAACTACTTAAGTTTTTATACATTTCCTGAAAAAACATTTATCAATGTTCCCTGATCTTTTTTCACATTCAACTGAAAAATAGTTTTTAGAACCACCTTGGGCTGCAATTGCAATTGGAAGTCTTCTGTGGAATGTGTTGGCTTTGCAAGTCTACAGCCTGGGATTTTTGCCCATTTGTGTTTACAAAATAGCTCAGCCTAAGTCAGATAGTCTCAGAGACAGCTACTCCAGTTTCAAGTCTTTTAAAGACTTTAACTTCCACACCTACCCTGTATTTGACTCCATCCATCTTTCCATATCACCACAGCAGATGTGGCCTCTATCATGCTTCACTTGGCAATGGTGTGTTCAAGGGAGGTGTTCAGTTAGTTTTCCACAGTGCATATCATTTTGCTCGTAGGCCATCAACTTTAAATTTGGTCTCATCTGACCAGAACTCCTTTTTCCACATGTTTGTTGTGTCCCTTACATCGCTGGTGGTGAAGTTTAAACAACTCTTCTAATGGTTTTCTCTCTGCAAATGCAGACTTGCTGTTCTTTTTTTTAAATAAAAGTCAGATTTGTGGTGTGGGCGACTGACCGTCGTCAATATATTCTCGCAGCTATGAATGTGTGCAAGTATTCCAGAGTTACCATGAACCTCTTGGCTGTCCCTCTGATTAATGTGCTTCTTGCTCAGCCTGTCGGTATAAGTGGACGGCCATGTTAACTTAGGTTTACAGTTGTGCCATACTCTTTCCGTTCTCACATGATGGTCTATAATAAGACCAATTTCTGTGGTTATAATGTAACAAAATGTTCAAGCAGTGTAATATAACGCGGTATACATTTACAAGACTGTAGCAGCACTATGTTAGACATGTCAAAGCAGGAACAAGAAAATATGTCCTAATGAGTCCAGCATTCCTGTATAGGGAGGTTCTTATTTGTGCATTCAGGCTTAGTTTATGCAAGTGAATCAGTTTTAATGTTACTAACGCTAATCTTGGACTTCATAGCCATTGTACACCCTGAAAATCATCTGTTGCTCATGTATCATTTTAAAACACAGACGGTTTTCATTGCTGTCTGTTTTTCCAGTCAGATGAAGACTTTCAAGAGAGAAGACGTGAAGTGGAAAGTCTGATTAAGAAAAATGCTGACTGGATATGGGACTGGTCCAGTCGGCCCGAGAACAGTCCGCCAAAGTAAAGAGCTCTTTTTTGTTTTGTTTTTTTAAACACAAACATTTGAACGTTTAGGGCAGTGTTTCCTAACCCTTGCCCTCGGGGCACGCTGCTCTGCATGTTTCCCTGTTTTAACATGCCTCATTCAACAAAAGCCTGGCAATCGGCCGTCAGTTGAAATCAGGTGTGTTGAAGCAGGTAAACATTTAAACATAGGGGCAGCGTGCCCTGAGGAACGGGGTTGAAAAACACTGACTGGAGCACTGCTGTTCACTGCGGTGTGTCGACTGGTTGCAGTTATCAAGATATACAGAAGTTTCAAAAGTTTCAAAAACACTTACATCTACTGTCACACTATTCCTGCTATTTAAAACCCTTTGAGCTTCCAAGGGAAGGTGACTGAGCAATAGCAATAACAATTGCCATGAAAAGCATTGCCATAACTGTAATAAACACTATATTAGCAGCAGGAGTAATCGTTACTTTTCAGTTTTAAATGAAGTCACTTTAGTCAAGGCTGTTGTAGTTTTAACTACAAACACTCAGGGCTCTAACCTGAATTAGATTGCTGATATTTTCCTCATACTGTCATAGTTGTGATTTGCTGACTGCACGGTGGTATCTGTGTGAGCACGGGCGTTCGCATGACATTAAACTAGAAATAGCTGATCTTTAATCTATGCAAAAGACTGAAATATTAATGTGCTGCTCTGCAGGGAGTTCCTGCTGAAGTACCCCAAGCGCTCGACCTCGCTCAGCATACGGAACACCAGTGTCATGAAGAAGGGCGGCATCCTCTCCGCTGACTTTCTGAAGATATTCCTTCCCTCGTTAATCATTTCTCATATTCTCGCTCTTGGCTTGGGGTAAGCGGTAGGATTTATATTCCGACTCTGGGAATGTCGTGGGGTCTCATTAATTTTTACGCAGCACACAGGTGCATCTCAATAAATTTGAATATTACTGATAGGTTAATGAATTTCACAAATGGAATTCAAAAAGCTCAGCTCATATATCCTATAAATTTATTAGACACAGCGTAGTGTATTTCAAATATTATTTCTGTTAAATTCGGTGGAAAGAAAATGGCTTTTCTTTGGAAAATGTTGTGGTATGGCCTACACAAGCATGAAAAGACTGCTGTCTTGATAGTTGCCCAGCAGTTACTTACACACCCAACAAGAAGAGTAAGCCATATAAGGTCATTTTTAAAAGTGCTACATCCAAACATTTTATTAGGAAGTTGAGTGGAAGGAAAAATTCTAGTAGGAATTGGTACAAAAGTCAGCGTGGTAATGGCTTCCTTCAGAGGGTTGTGAAATCTCTCTGGTTCAAGTGCTGAGTGTATGTATTGTAGTGTGCAGTTTATGGCCATATGTATCAGTGGGATTAACGTTTCTGTTTTGGAATAAAATAATTTTGTCTCTTCACTGGAAACATTTTTTTTAAATTCCATTTTGGCATTTTATTAACTGTAAGCCATCATCATCAAAATGAACAGAAATAATTGCCTAAATTAACATTATGTTGAATCAATGTCAGTTTTCTTTGTTTGACATATTGAAATAATAGACTTTTTGAGTATATTCAATTTCTCTAGACGCACCTGTAATATTTGAACTTATTCATTTGTAAAGGACTATTTTAACATAAAAATGTTTCTGTTTTCAGGATATTTATTGGGAAGCGCCTAACTTCCCACAACACCTACTGAGCAAGCTACTGATGCGTTTAGGGACACCGCGTTACAACCAGCTTGGCATGCCTTAAATTGAGACCTGTGCCATGTGACCTGTGATTCTGACTGATTGCCCCACACCAGCATGAAGAGCCGAGGATCTCTCACTGCTGTGTTGTTGAATGCACCACAACCAATCTCCCTGTCCATGATGTGTTCACTGTTAACTGAGATGATCGTTTTGCTGCTTACTTCTCCTTACACATGCATGCTATGGGACAAATATATATTTTATATATAAATAATGTAAATCACTTTTTTTGAATTAATTAAAATCAAATTTAATTTATTATGATGTGCTGAATTTGCTGTTCTTTTTAGATCAGCCTTGTGACAAAAATGAATAGGAAAATTGATAGCTTAGTGTTGATGATCAGGAAAACTAAGTGTAATAACAGTAAAATCTGTTAGAATTTTAAGGCAATTGGAAGTACATTTGATGAATAAATCAGCAGGTGTATTTGTTATTCCCAATAATGTAACATATAGCTCATTAAATGTTACACAAGATATATGACAAAACCATATCCGTTTTGTCATATATTTGTTTTGCAGTGCACTGTGAAAAAATAGTTTGGATTCACACAGGAAATGTCACCATTTTATTCCAAGTTTTAGATGGTCTGTGTATGATGTTTCTTCAATCCCTGAATCTAGGTGAAGTTAGTGAAATGTAAATCTCCAAATTTCTTAATAGGTTTTGATTCACAATTTTCTAACGGCTATTTTTCTATCACTTTTTCCTACCACTAAACTTTCCCACATATATGCTTGGATCCAAAACTCTTATCCAATGAGCAGTAGTGACCCACATCACTGACTCTTAATGATACAGAACTAGTTAAAAAAAATGACTGATAATGTTTTTTGGAAAGTCAAATGCAGCTATATTTTTTATCAATATTCCATTTCTTACATATTTAATGCTACAATTGCTTTTAAATGTGTTAGGATCTATTGAATTGTGCAACGTTTGGACCCCCGTAGTGTGCAGGTTTGTATTAAACGTTAATATGCCTGACGGACTTCCAAAAGTCCGCCAGGCACTTATTATGCTTTACCACGCATAATAAAAAGAAAAGGAAAACATGCAGATGAACACAATTAAAATTTTATTGAACTTTGGTCAAAATAATAAACAAGTGAATACATTGCCACCATGTTAGGAATCAATGGACAAAGACAATGCATTATTATGTGTTTGTAACGTCATCAGTATACGTTTTGTGTAGTCAACCTTCATGTCTGCATTCACAACTACAAAGATCCACGTTTGCAGTATGTGGTTCAGATCTGGGTGGCATCCCTAATCAAATGGAAAAAAAAAAAAAAAAAAAGGGCACATGTATGAGGCCTGTCTTTGTTTCCTACTTATTACAAGATTCGGAGGCACTATCACATAAACTGTGTATGGTGTGCAATTTTCCTCCTTTATGTGTTTTCATAGACAGCCACGTGTAGCAGCAGTATATGAGGACAAAACTCTATAAAATAGGATTTACAAATAATGCACATGAGGTTCGTATAACGCTCGGGGACGCAACTTGTAGCTGTCACAGGTTGAAGTAGGTATTAAGGCTGCAGATTCCCTTTGTCCTGGACTATTTTGTGCCGTTCAGTTTCCAGTCTGCATCCTAAAACAGTGTCAAAAAGTAGGACTTTAATCTCTTCACGCAGACATTTTCTGACAGTAATTTCCAAACCGATTGCCCCAAATAGTTTTTCCTCGACAAGTTTGCAGTAGATCTGCTCAAAAAAAAAAAAAAAAAAAAAAACAGTGGTGTGACTGGACATTTCTCCACCTCTCTACAACATAAAAACATGCAAAGCAATAAACATGTTTTAATACCTTACTTCTAAATTTAAAAACACATCTGTAGTTTTAGTTTCTTTTATTATGTCGATGACAAGGTGTACTTGAGTAGATACAGTCAGTGAATTTTATGTTGCTGTATTGACTGGGGGATAAAAAGAAGAGAATGGGGGAGGGGAAGGGAGAAAATGAAACAAGTCCACTTTTCAAATTCATGGGCCTTTTTCCAGCAGTAATTTGGCCTGAATACAAGACCAATGGGGGAATGTTACAGTTAGGCCAACTGGCCTATTCACCCGTGCTTCACAGGGCCCAAAAATCTCTGAAAGATGAATACAACCTTGACAAGACGTCATTTTAAGGACTTCCAATAGTTCTGTCGTTAAATCGTGAAATGAAGGCTTAAAATGTCAACACAAATAGCAATGTTCAAGGGTTTGACCTCTAGGAAGTGCCATTCCATCAATTAGACCCGAATTGGGCTTTCTGGGTCAGGGGAGGGGCGTGCTGATTGCCCTGGTGCCAAAGGCAAAGAACAACCTAAGCTCAGACTCGAAAATAAAACAGGCCTATGGATCAACCTCCTGTGGCAAAAAAAAAGTAGACACGTGCTTTCAATTTCTTCACCAGGAGGAACAACAAGGCTGTTTCTTCTTATACAGATAGACAAGTAGTAGGCTTAACTACACAGGTATGGTAAAAGCCCTATCCTCTGGAGCCCCAAATATTTTTTTTTTTGTTTTTAGTTGATTTTGTCCTGGAAAATGTACAAGTTGTTGGTGGCTGCCACAGCTATCACGTTATCTTTGGGGTGCCAGGCAGTGTGGAGGATCTTCTTGTTGAAGTCCAGGCTGTCCACACTGATCTCGTCCTTCTTCCTCTTTCCGCCGGTGGACACTTTGCGGGGTTTGAGCGTAGCCCGTGGTTTGCTGCTCTCCCGGGACGCCTCCAGTGTAATGTCCCGCCTGGTGTTGCGGTCAAACATTCGGAAGAAGTTGTTGTAGGAGCCGGTCATGATGGCACTGGTGGAGGAAGTAAAAACGGATTACCTGCATTGATTGTCTTGCCATAAAACGCAAGGAGAAAAAAAAAAAACAAAGCGACTCGTGGATCGATGATGCTGAACGATCTAAAGCGGCAGCAGGGGAACAATAACTGCTTGCAACAGGGAGGACGTTTGTTTACCTGTCACTGCCATTCCAGCAGCACTCAAACTTGTCAAAGATGCAGTCGTTTTCATACAAGGAGCAGAGCTTACTGCGAAGGTATTCATGGACCTGAAACAAAACATTTTAATAAACATGAATGCTTGACTTAAAAAATACAACTGCTTTTAAAATCTTACAGTAGTGACACAAAACTTATACATTTATAACCCATGTTATTTTTACATCATCATTGTCTGCAAAAGCAATAAATGGAGAGCAGTGAATTGCATGTTGTCAAGCAGGAATAATTGAGCCCAGACCTCAAGAGCTACTTATCCTGCAGCTTTCAGATGCATCTGTTCAACACACAGATGAGGGAATTTAGGCATTTGATTTAAGTGTGTATCCAAAAGTCGCAAAATGTTAGCTCTCAAGAATTGGACTTGAGCACCAATGACACCTGATAGTGTTCCATTGTATGCTAATGTTATTGTAGTGAAATATAGCATACACATATGATTTTCGTATTAAGTACAACTTATGTTAGGCAACATTTTGATGTATTTTAGCTCAAGACAGCATATAAGTTCAAGGAGCAGAGCTGAAAGTGGCTAACGTGTACTTGTTAGCATATTAGCCAAAGACAGCGTGTACAATACTTTTAGCACAACATAAGCCACCATACTAAATAATAGCTTGTTAGCGTACACTAGCATTTTATCTATTGAGCATCCAGTACCCAACTTTAGTCAAACACTGCGCTAGATATCAATGGGTACATGCTTAGTGTTAGCATGTTTGATTTTTTTTTTGGAGTACTATTACTCTAGATTCCCAGAGGGCCTAAAAAGCCCAAAGTTGACACATTTTAGGGATAACATAGCTGTCCCTGTAAACACCAGGATTTCTTCAAGACTTTTATAGCTTAATGTTATTTTGATTATTTGTATGTCAATGGAGCTGTCATCAAATATATTTCTCTTCTTTAAAAAAAAAAAAAAATCTGAATAAATAAAAAATATAAAAATTACTCTAAATTTGGCGGTTATTTACTGTTACTCAATGTTGTTGAAATGACAGATATAAGTCATAGTAGTCTTAGTGGACTTACATTTTATATATTTGTACTAAGTGCAGAGAGATGCACCTAAAATAGTTTTTAAACCCCTGCAGAAGTAGAGCTACGCACCTGATACGTCTCCACTGGTCTGTTCTCCATGTTGAGGTCCCAAACCTTGACGGAGAGGTAGTCACGTGTCATCATATAGCGTCCGCTGTGACTGAACTTCACGTCTGAGATGGAGGAGATGATCTCTGAGAAAAAGGATCGGCTGCTTGGATCCTCAGGTTCCTCAAAGACTAAAGATACACACAGACACACACACACACGCACACATTAAAAGAAAAATGAGAATGGTTCCCAGAACTATATTTACAAACAGCAAGTGCGGTAATACCAATATCCTCTATTGAGCAATAAACTTACACTTAGAGTGCCTATCGCAGAGTGCCGCTGCTCGCATGTCACACAGGCGGATGGTGCCTTTGCTACTGCTGTACACAAATACATTGCATTGGTGTGGATGGCACTCAGCAGCTGTGATTACTTCTGTCAGTTCTTCCATATTGGCGGGCTTGATGTCTACAATATCTGGGAGAGCAGTGTTAAAGGAACAAATCGCCTTCTCTTTCAGTAGGATACAGACTCCAAACAACGAGGCATGCATTTGATATCTGATATATATGATCAAGAAAAGGATACTAAAACTTCTGTCTGTGATTTCCAAGTGCCATAGATTTATTCTTAGGTCATCTGCAGAGAGGTAAGTTTCATGGTCACTATTTACAGAAATGGAATTAATGTGATAGGTGTGCGCATTTGCAAAGATCCTCCGTGGGCTTGCTTCTACCATGAGATCCATTGGCATCAGAACGGGTACCTAAAAGAAAAAGCACAACAATCACTTGTTATCGATTTTAAAAGTTTTAGAACTCATCGCAAGCAAAATAAAATGAGGCAGGTTTGAACTGTGGTTGCACATACCCGTAAAGAGGTGATTCTAAAAGGATCTCTGAGCCGCCCATCTTCATCTTTTAGGTTGTAACCCTCTGCCCGTTTATCTCTTTCGCTTATTTTCCACAATTTGATAGTTTTATCTGTCAGAAGTTAAAGACGTCGTCAGTTTTGAAAACCATATGTGAGTATAAAGTCTTAAAACCAAGTCAAGGCCTCTTACCGTTTGTTGAAAGTAGAAAGTGAGCAGCATTTTGTTGGGGTAGCCATCTTATTTTATTAATTTTTTCCTCAATTTCTAAACTTTTCAAATAGTCAAATTCTGGCTCATGACTCTGAAAAGTGCTATAGACGTTGTATTCTCCACGCAGGTGTGGACGATTCTTAGACTGAGGAGAACAATAAATAAGAGCACACACAAAAAAAAAACATGAGTCACCAGGTTTAAATCTTTTCACTGCAACAGAGGAGGGGGGGTGGCATAGCAAATCATCCCTTACTATACTGAATAAATCTTACCTCTTGTTCATGTTGAAATATCACTACTCGCCCTCCCTTGTCTCCAGTTGCAAGTAAATCTCCAGAATAGTTGAACTCAACAGTTGAGATTATGTCAGCTGAAACAACAAACAACAAAAAAACCACATATATTGGGTGACTGCGACTTCACCCAACATTGCCTGTTTGACAAATTTTTATATCTGTATGACAGTTAATTTTAAGATCTCCAGAAAATTATTCTGACTTCTCACACCCACAGTTATATAAATCTAAAATGATTTCAAATGTCATCAAGAGGTGTGAAATTGAGCTTGAGGTTGCTATAGCACTATGTGGCTCTCTGGAGCATTTCAAAAGAATCATATTCAGAAGGAAGAATACTGATGTGAACACAGTAACAGATTTCCAGATTTCTTGGAGACAGCAAGTGTTGACCTGATGATAAAAAATAAAAATAAAAAAATCCTTTGGTTTATGCCTTCTACTTGCTGGCCTAACATCTACATTTTTGCAGCAGCAGTAATAAGTATACACTGGATTTCAGTGCATTTGTACGCTGACCATTATACTTGCACATTATACATTATACAGGGGAGCATCACCAATGTATTGGCCAGAATTTGAATCGGACATTTTTCCCTTGATTGGCATGAACATTTTATTTATGTGCATCAAAACTTAAGAACTATAAAAAGAATCAACCAACAGCAATTACTTTGATCAACTTCTTTAATATATGAAGAAACACAAAAATAACTAAGGAACATTATTTTGATTTTATAATAATGTGAATAGTTTAGCAATTCTTTAACTGGTTTTGTTTTAAAACTGAAACCTTTAGTAAAGAACCTGCAGCACTTTTTTTTTTTTACTTTTGAAACGTAAGGGGGGAAAATAATTTGATTGGCAGCTTTGGCCTAGAAAAGTCTGATTGACCCCCATCTAAATATCCCTTTTATGCATGTCAACAGCAATAAGCAAAGTAGTAAGTTAGAAATAAGCTCTATTTCTAACTCAAAGGTTACACACTGGATTTCTGTGATTCACTATTTTACTGGGGGGTTTTTTGGATCTGGATTTCCCTTCATTGATTCTGCCTCAGAATCTGCAAACTTTAACTCTGTCAAATCTGTGCAGGATTACCTTGATCTATGGTCAATAAATCTTTGGTTTGTCTAAATTTAGAAAAGTGTCAGTTTTCAAGCATCTTCTGTCATACCTAGGACTGACCCAAGATACATGTTTTTAAAGGAATGTGGACTACTCCCTGTTTACACTTAAGAAGCTTTAAGTGTTATTTATTTATTATAAAGTCTGCAGCTGCTGTTGGTGCTCCAGTGGATTAACATTTTCAATATAATGGTCATGGCTGCACTGTCACTTAAAAAGGACATTTCATTGCTATTGTATATTGTTGTTTTGAAAAATTAAAAGATAACTGTGTGTAACGTACACAAAATAGCAATTGTTACTTGTTGTACATAAGTTACTATTTCTGTATGTGACATGATATTGAGCTTATTTTCAAAGATTTAGTCTTATAAGTACAATACAAGTAGAATTTATAAATCGACCAAATTGTCTGTTAACACTTTCCGCATATCCCGAAACTAACAAAGAATAAACTGATTTGATACATTAGCACAAATAAATCAGCCTGAGCGAGGTCCAGAAATTCCAACAAAAATTAGAATTACTTTATTTTAGGAAGCAACAGTGTTTCATTTGAACAAGAATGCACCTTTTTCATAAAGCATGATTTTTTGTTTTTTTTGTTTTTGTTGCTTTCCCACCATTGTACAATGGTGTAAACATAATTTGCTACTAACAGATGTCACCTATCGACTGAATAGTAAAGGACTATTTACAAGACAATTAACTAATATTCAGGGACCATTAAAAATGCTGAAAGTTGATCAAATATTGTAAATAACCAAAAGTGTTTTCATTACAGCAAATCTGAATGTGTTCTATTTTGCCTGTAATTTTGACATTTGTTTAACTGCTTAAACGTTGTATGGCAATCATAAATCTTTTTTTTTTAAATAAACACTGCCATTTACTTTTGGTCACAACCTTAAGCAAATTTCAGTATAAATTGAGGTGCATAAATTACCAGAATTTCAGCTTTTAAAGCTGCTGTAGCAGTACTAATTTTTTAACACACACACAATTTTAACACTTGAAAGTTGCTACCCTTTCAGATAAAATATTTAGGTTTGACAAACAGGTCTTATGACAAACACAAGTCTTTCTAAAACGTCTAGCTTTAATATTCTTTTAACATTGCCAGATCCCAGAAACGTGGTGAAATAGCCCTTTACCCTGCAGCAAGATCAAAGGCCAACTTCGACATCAATGAAAAAAATCCAGAAAAGCAGAAGACAATTAGATGATTTCTAGTTTAAAAATGTCCCATTACTCATACAATGCCAAAAGGCTCCATTAGAAATTTGCTTAGCTTGTAAAATAGCATTTCTCTGAATGACTAAATATGTATACAGAGGGTGTCTCTGAGGGAGTAACAGTGGGGTCTCGTTGCTACTGAATACCTGAAATGTCATTCTACTGACAATGAGGAAGTACACTTCAGGTACATGCAGTGCAGACATGTACCAAAAAAAGGGAAGGACGGGCCATATTTCAGTGACTGACAGCTAAACACGCACAGCGACTCTTCATGTATGAATGAAAACAAGCCATGATGTCACGCCAGCAGCACACTGACATTTAGCTCCCACCTAGCTTACAGCTAGTTGGCGAAAACAGCAAATTCACAGGGTAAGGGCGTTCCCGCAACTACAGTCACACAAAACCTGAGAACTGACTTTTAAATTAAATCACGCTTGCATCTGTGGTTACATGTCGTGAATCTCCTTTCAAGCCCACAGAGAGCCATCCCCACGGTATCCGAGTAGCAGCTTTAGCTTAGCTGCGGAGCTAACGCTAGCTACATACCTTCCGCAACATCTTCATCTATCGCTCCTTTCACTTGGGAGAAACACCACTGGAAATCATTTCCTCCTGCAACTCCTGTGAAAAGAACGACGGCGTTAGTATGGGTTAGACCATCTCCTTCTTTTAGTTTTACAACTGGTGATGAGGTGACCTGACAGGGACACAGTTTGACAACTTAGCTCGCTAGCGCTAACGTTGGTTCAGATTCAGGCCACACCGAGAGAGAGGTGGATCCTTTTTCCTCCCTTCAAAAGTAGCTTACCCGCCATTGCTTCATTTAGCAGCTTTTGTTGCGCACAGCTTCCGATACCCGATCAACCCAACGCGGCTCGCTCTCTCCGGGAAACGGATAGCATCCACAATCAGTGAGAAGACTCGGGTCCAGATCTGTCAAGACCACGGAAATTATCCGTGATTTTTTTTTCTTCCAAAATGGCGCACGGTACATGGAGAAACGACGTCATGCACACATGCCACATCCTGGCTCCATCCATCCTCCCGTGCATCCCTTTCTAACGCCTTACACTTCCCCTCTTTCTTCCATTTATCCAACTTTATTACACCAAACTAGATGATAAAACCTCCGCGCCTTGTTTTAAAGACACGTTTCCGTTCTTTGGCGACTGAGTCAAACATTACATTCAGAGAACAGCTCTGAAAATGATTTCTAAATTTAAAGTAAAGAAAATACATCTTAACGAGCTACCGAGCAGACTACTACATGCTTAGACCGTGTGTTCAACAGGCGGCATATTTTTTATTTATATTTTAAATGCAAAAAAATGGTTAGAAATGCAAAAAAAATATTTTAAAACATATCGTTATTTTTTATTTTTTTATTTTTAAAGTTTTGTGACATTATTACAAATTTAAAGTGAGACGTAATTTAAAAACGTGACAGGACAAGGTACCAATGGTTCTATTTGGCGGGCATTTGGTGACATCTAGTGGTGAAATGGTGGAAGTCCATGTCACTGTTATTGAACAACCTGTCTATGGTCAAAAAGTGTTACATTAAAAAAAAAACATTAGCGATTAAATAAATATCCTTAAATGTGATTATTAAACCTTCAAAAATGTTTAATAAATGCATGCATAATTAATTTAATCTTCCAATGACGTATGAAATACATGGATAAAATTGCACTTTGAATTTATTAAATGACACTCCAAACAACTGCTGACATAACCAGGACATTCTGTTCAAACAAGTTCACCTTGATAACAGATCACTAGATGCTAAAAGAAGTCTCCGAAAATATCTAGTGTTATTGCAGAACCTAAAGGAAGAGTTTGCAACTGTGTGAGATACACCAGAAAAACACTGCGTAGGTTTTACTCCTATGGAGATGTAAGGAGGGTGAAACCTTTGCTCTCAAAGACCCATACATGATGCAGAGAAAGACCAGTACTTCTGACGTAAAGCTCTTTTGGAAGATTAGGCCAAAATGGTATTATGTACAACACCAGAGAAAAGCCAATTAAAGCATTTGAGGAAAAGAACATCTTCCGAACTGTGAAGCATGAATGTGATAGGGTGATGGTTTTGGGATGCTTTGACTCCACGATAAATTCTGCTGTTTGTCACACGGTACTTGAGAAAAATGTGACTCTGTCCCCAAAAAATCAACATGGATAGTGACCCTAAGCATATCAGTGAATGTATCTGAGCGAGAATTAAGGCACAGAAAGACCTGGACTGATTCAGAATTTCAATCTTGATCTCATTGAGATGCTTTGGGTGACATGAGACAGGCTGAACATGGACCATGGCAGGTTGTCCTAAATTTTTTCTCAAACTAGATACATTTTGATTTACACGGTTTGTTTCCACTAAATGTATCTTGCAATATTAAGTATAGCATCGTAATGAAAGCTGTATTGTTCCACTTGTGAAAGTAAATCTGTTGGCCTTCACCTTACAATTCTGAAACAGAAAAGTTACGTTCAAAAAGACAAACCAAAACAACCTATAATACTTTCCTTCCTTTCATGGAATGTTTTAAGATAGTTTCATTTAAATTTAACCCCAAAATAAAAAAATGAAAAAACAACAAAAGAAGAAAATATGTATGAATCAATGCAAAAGACTGAATATTTTATGAGGTAGCACATAATTTCAGCTGGTATTTGTTTATTCCACAAAGTAGTACAGTATATTTCTCACAAAACAAACAAAAACAACTTTTCAAATGCTCTTCGACTCAACTGGAATTTATGCTGCGTACTTATTTATTTAGCACGCTCAATCAAAGTAGTGCAAAAATACACAGAGAAATAAATGTTGGAGAAGCAGAATTCGTTTACAGTTTCATACTTGTGATGCTGTGTGAAGCGCTTCCTGTACAATGAGTGCTGTCATGAACTGGGAATAAAATGACTGCCCATTGGGATTGATAGTGCTATAAAAAAGTCACATTCCAACAAAATATGAGGGGAAAAATCTCTTGTAGCGTGGGAATGCTTGATATCTGGGCCGCATTTGAGTGGATAGAGTAAGCACATGTGTTCCTTTAAGTGCACAAACTGAGAGAAGCACCCTATTTAAGTTCATACTAATATATATAAATATATATTTATAAAACTGAAATAGGCCCTCCTTTTACATTTTCTTTTTTGTTGTAAAATATTTCTGTAACTTGGAAAAGCACTATTTCACAGTTAGTAATTGTGATCCATGAGCAAGTTGTCTTACACAGAAATAGTACCTGTGACTTCTTTTGTTATATGTGTTCTTCATCTGCAGATTCTCCTGGAGGTGTCAAGACAATGGATAGGAGTGCAGCCTAAAAGACCTGGACCAAACTTGACCAAAAATTCTCTCTCCAGTATCTCCCGAGCTATGCGCATCTTTCTCATCAATCACACAGCGTGTCCCGTGGGAAGGAGTCGAGCAGAGGCCTGGAGGTTAGGTACACTCTCGCACAAACACACTCACACATCAACATACACAGAAACAACCAGTGAGAGAGGAAAAAGAAGAAAACTGACATAAATAACAGAAAAATTATGCATTAGGCATGTTAAAAACAGATAATTATGCCATATCTCTTCTTCTGCTTCACCTTTTGCACCAATCCCATTTGGTTATTGCAGATGTGGGAAGTTGCGAAAATTGATTAGAGGTGTACCCCAAGGCTCAGTTCTTGACCCACTCTTTCGAGTTTGCATTGAGCTGATTTGAAAATAAGCAGCAGGAAAAAAAAAATGTGTCTGTGGTGTACCCCAAGGCTCAGTTGTTGGCTTCGTATTTTAGTTCATATTGAACTGATTTGAAAATAAGCAACACAAGCAAATTTATCTATTGATTGATGGAGGTTTCAAGATGGATGGCGATGATACAATTTGGATGGAGCTATTCAGGACATCGCATTGATATTGATATTGATCCGTAGAGGCATGGCTTGTAAATTTATACATTATGCTGGCTGTAAAAAAATGTATATATATTTTTTGTTTACTTGATGTTTTAGCACATTAACTTATGCTGCAAATACTAGAAATAAAATATTTTGGTTTTGAATTTGACATTTGACAAGAAGGTGAAGAAACCCTGCCAAAGCAATCTTCTACAGACTTGAACTGATCAGACAGTACTTTCTAGTTTATGTCACAAATTACTATTATGACACTCTTGACATACTGGTTCAGTAACTCCAATGCAAACTGTAGGATTAGTTTATGTAGAGATTTTCTTGAATAAATATCATTCTCTTTAGGAGAGGTCAACACATGGATTTGCAGACCTACAGAACTACTACTGAACTGTTTCATTTCATTTTAAAATGAAACTGAAATGATTTGTAAAGACCAGCTATGTTATTCACTTTATTTTCTTTGTACTTTAATAATGTTATGTTATATAATTAATTACAATGTTTACAGGTGTCGCAAATCAGCTCAAGCTGAATATTGTCATGCAAAAGTGTACATTTGCATTGAATTTTTCCAGACTATATATATATATTTTAACTTTTCAACCACAAAATTCAACGTTTATTTAAAATGTGATGTGACAGACCAAATAAACAGTTGTCCATTATTGTGAAGTTTTGGTTGTCAAATGTTGTATGTTTATAATCAAACCCAAATTTGTTTGGATAGCCCTAAAATTAAATCTATTGCAACCACCTGCCATCAGAATCCAAAGTTAGTAAATAGAGCCCGCCTTCCTGTTATTTATTCTACGTGCAGTTGTTCTGAAAAGGCTTTGTTTATTAGAGATCATTAGTGAACAAACAGAATCATGAAGACCAAGAAACCCAGAAGATCAGCAACAAAACTGAGGAGAATTTTAAGGCAGGGCTAGGTTATAAGGCAATTTGTCAAGCTGTGAAAATCTTATTGAGAACTGTTCAATCTATTATCTGAAACTGGAAAAAGAACAGAATTATTGTAAAAATGGCAAGGTATGGATGTCCACCTAAACTGGACCACACAAGAAGAGCATTATGAGTGATAACTCTGAGGGAGCTGCAAAGATCCACAGCTCAGGGGAAAGAACGTGATGACATATCTGTTTTCTTTACGGCGGAGTGGAAAGAACAAAGCCAAAAGACCCCCAGTGTGCCGCTACGTTGGGAAGACAGCAAACATGTAGAAAACTTACATCTCTAAGAAAATACCGCATATAATTGAAACGTAGCGTTTGAAGTATCATGCTGTGTGAACGGTTTACTTCAGTGGTGAAAGGGAAGCTTGAGCTAGAGAGAGCTAAGTACTGGAAGATTCTGGAAGAAACCCTGACTACACAATTGACCATAAACATACAGCTGGAACTACAATATCACAGTTTACATCAAAGCACATTAACGTGTATTGTTTTCCTACCACTTCACATATTTTGTGTTGGTCAGTTAAGAAAAAATCCCAATAAAACACACACAATGATTGTGGTTGTAACTTCACAAAATGTGAAAAAGTTTAGAGGTATAAATACTTTCTGAAAGCATTGTGCATGAGTGTACATGTGTTAATATGTAGAGTTTGTCCTGATAGCAATGAACAACAAACCAATGAACACAAATTGTTCTGATTTTGCAAAAGAATCATTTTAAGAACCTCAACCTCTAAGTTATGTCTGACTTACTTTTAAACATGTTGGTTTGTTTTTATGTAGCTTTCACCTTTCGCTAAATACAGTGTGATAGAACTGAACTTTATTTGCTCCATGAGGTACAAAGAGTTCCCGATTTTTAAACTAAAAGCTTTTCTTACGACATATGTGATTTAATAACAAAGAGTACTGTATTTGGACCTTTGAATTCAAGGAATTTTGCCAAAGATAAGTTGTATTTATATGATGTCGTTTATCTAATAAACGACATCATGTTCTTCCATTTAGGTTCTGAAAATGTGTTGCGATGCCAAATATCAAACTATTAAAATCATCAGACTTTTTCTTGTCTATGTGAAATATTTGACCGAAACCTAATTTGCTATTTTATAAACTAAATAATTAAATTGTGGTTGTAGGATTTTTAAATATTTCTTTACAAGTTTACAGTTTTGGCAGTGACTGTGTGTGTGTATGTGTGTCTGCTGCCGTAGCTTCATCAGGTATAAGGAGAGGTGTTGACTTTATTCCGAGCCTCCAGTAACACCACTGACTCTGATAGTTCCCCATCCCTGTGGGAATTCATTATAAGACAGCTAGAGGCTGCTTGTGGATGGTTACTGTGCTGCCCGTATGTTAACTTGTCGCTATCGCGCAAGGCAAACATGTGGTGCAGCTGCTTTCTCTGGCTGTGGGCAACCTGGAGAGATTGATTGGTGAGCCTTCTGTTTTATCCAGGATCAGGGCCACATTCAGTAGACAAGGTGCCTCCGGAGAAGCAGCCATTTTCCCCAGAAAATATAGCTCATTACCAGCACAGACAAAATGAAGGTGTATTGACTTTTTAACATCTTACAACACACCTATTCCTGGGCCGTTTAAAACAGCGCGCATTTGTTATTCTGGAAAATCATTACCTTATTGTATTCTTGAGCAAAAAAGAGGCATAATATGAGTCAACTTTGTTTTGGGGGGGAAAAAAAAGAAAAAGAAAAGAAAAAGGCGATGCAGCCACTGTCCTCGTGCAATTTGGAGAGAGTGGCCACACAGAGGCATTAAAGCACAACACAAACACACTCCTCCCCCACACTCGGCCTATCAGACGGTCTTTAACACAAGCCATTGGCCAGTGGATGTGTCTGCCCTGCTCAGGGGCATTAAGCTCTGTCCAGGCCTTCAGTCTTTACTTACAGACACACACAAACACACACGCACATGCACACACGCATACACGTACACACACACACACACGCAAACAGCAAAGACAAACACAATCAATTATTCAAGACTTCAGTTTTTGGCTCGTGTTTTTTTTTTTTTGTTTGTTTTGGGGTTTTTTTTTCTTTCCTTATTATTTTTGATTTTGTTGCTTCTGTAACATCTTCTGGCAACCTTAACAGCCGGAAGGCCAGATGAGTGAAATGTGAGGCCTGATGACTTGAGGTCTGTGTATGTCTTTGTAATTTAGATGGCAGAGTGTAATTTGCATGCGCAGCCTTCGACATTGCCTCATTTTCTGAAAGAAGGTTGTCCTTGCAGCTCACCACAAACTAACGGCTGTCAGAGACCTGGCTCGAAGGGCAAATCTTTGTTTATTTCCCCCCACATGTGTGGTCATTTAATTCGGTTATGCCCCACCCTGTAGCCCACGTGTATTCAGTGAAAAAGTAGACAGACTTACGCTCTTGTTTCTTTTTATTTTCTACCTTCAATGTGCCCACTGTGTGATGTGCTGTGCAGCTTACTTTATGTGCACAGGGACAGTCGCTCTTCAGTGTGCAAATGCGTTCACTAGATGGCACTATGGCACTTATTATTCAAGCACATCATTTTTATCCTGGATGATGAACCTGTGTGTATGTCACTGGCACAAACAGTTTAACCAAACCTAATAGGTTTTCTCCTGTTTTAATTAATGAATAGTTATGACCTTTAATTGTAAAAAAAATAATAATAATAATAAATGAACTCTAATTTCAATAGCATGAGTATGATATAGGAAAACAAACATAGCTGGACTCGTCCAGAACATCAAAGTTTCCAGCTGGACTCTGAGCACATGCGCCTCGTTTTATGGGCTCAGCTGCACATCAAACAGAGCGCACTCTTACAAATCAATGAAAACAGAAAAGAATTACATTGCGGGGAATGTACCAGGTTGTGAATCCTTGCAGCGATGATGTCCTTGTAACAGATCATATTGTAAATAAGATGGGTTAAATTGCACTTGTAGCTTCCCTTCAAACAGTCAGGCTTTTTCTCTCAGGGGGGCAAAAAGAGAGAGAGAGAAGGAGAGGGAAGCGCTGCCGACTCTTCCTCTAATAACGCCAGACAATGAGATCCCGGCTCATAACGTAGGCCTCCACTATATAGAACAAGTAGCGGGGGCTTAGCAGCTAATAAAGTGGCAAGTCTTCATATCCATGTCAGAGGAGCAGAGTGCCACAGGGACCTTTCATAACACTTGTACGAGCAGGTTCCAGTGCAGTGTAAAGGTTACACATCCGCGTCGTACTGATCTAACCTGATGAATTGCCTTAAGCCCCACAAATTTTCAAGGCTGTTTTTATTTTATTTTTTTTAATTTTTAAAAAAAAAGCAGAACCAAATAATTCTCCGTCTTTCTGAAAGATGGCAGGCGAAGACATGAGAGGGGAACAGATCCTAAAAAGCAAGAGCATTTACAGTCAGTATGAACTTTGCTATTGAATCTGACAAAAATACGACTTCAGCTGTTAAACCTGATTTAAAGAATCTGTCCAGGGGTGTGTATTTTTCTGCTGACAGATGCAGGCTGATAATAAAAATACAGATGGGTAATAAAGTACAGATTTCCACTGCCAGATTTCACAAAATACAAAGTCTTAAAAAAAAAACAAAAAAAAAACACTGAAGGAAAAAAACAGCTAATCCTGCTTTTTGTTTAATTTGGTTAACAGCAACACAAAAAGGTAAGAATTCAACATATCGGCTGGAAATTGACTATAAGTTTTATTTTTTATTTTTTTAAAAGACACCTAACTTGGCTTGTAGTAAGGGCTGGTGATTTTTAATAATGAAATCTGCCTACTATAGTCCAACTATGGCTGTCATCACAGATCCCCTCTGTTTTATTGTTGAAAATTCTGATGTGTTCTGACTTAAAGTCATACAAAACACAGGGAAATACCTTTAAAGGTGGAATATGATTAAAAACGTCATTGGAAAAATAAGAAAAATACAAATATATACGCAAAAAAAATTACATACAACAGAAGTCTGTGTTGCCCGAAGCCATATATGATAAAACCAAACATATGTGTTCATACAAGCTTGTTTTAAGGAGTGTATATTTTCTCCGGTTAAATAATAATTTGTAATAAAACATAAAACAAATACAAGACAGAGGATGGCATGTGATTTCAACATATATTTGGGGAGTTTATTATTTTATAGGGGTATTGCTGGAGAGTAGCTTTATTTCTTGATTTTTGTTGTTGTTTTATACCTAACAATCTCGTTTTGTCTGAATTATTTTTACTCCTCAATAACAGTCACTTTTGGTACTCCGTACTCTGTATGTCAGGTAATTTTTAGACCTTTTCTACATGAAAATAAAGGTTTTCTAAAACTATTTTTGTATTTTTCTTTTTTAAAACAAGTATGGGCTGAAAGTGGATGCAAATTTCTTATGCATGTATGCAAATTACAACAGAATGATGGTTCAAGTTCAAGACCTTTATGCCTTGTCCATATTTAAATTGTGTTTTTTGTGTTTTTTTAATTATGAGATAGAAAATAAATCATGACTTCCTTCCAAGATGTTTCTAGAAAATATTAGTCACATTGATAGCAGATATTTATAATGTCACTAAAATGGTCCAAAATCAAAGCCATGACATGCGTTTAATCAAGAGACAGATTCAAATTTAGACCATACAAATCATCATTCTCAAATAATTTCAGCATTCTACACAGAGGTTCACAAAATTAAAATACCAAACTTAAATTTAAAAGCTTTCTTAGGAAACTTATACAACAAAACCGTTTATTGAAAATAATAAATATAAATACACAGGAATCCCAAAATCCTGAGATTTTGGGGATCCTGACTTCTGCCTGGTAAGCCCTCGGTAAATTCTGGCCAAGGCCACAATGTGTGTCTCTGAATCACGCCGCCCTATGAGTTCAGAGACACAGTCTCAGTAATTAGCCTTCGACTGCCTGGTCTATGTTTGTTAAAAATTGTCGCTCCTTCCTTCTCTATGGTGAACCTGTCCTTCACTTGAGCACTCCTCCAGCATTTCCACCCACTTTGTTTGTGAGTCTTTGATCCACAGTATTCCAGTTAAAGTTACACCCATGTGCTGTAAGTTGAAACTTTCAGCTTTGTTGCTCAGGGGAACCTTATACCCGTGGCGCCTTCTGCTTTTGTCCTTCCTTTTAGCAACAGAACTCTCCTATGCTCCTGGACAAAAGACTACTCACGGCACCATTTTATGATCTCTGTGATGTTACTGTTTCCTTCCCCTGTTTGCATGTTACCCCTTGCTTATTTTAATCCAATCCAACATTATGTCAAAAAAGAAAACATCATTAGGAAGGAAGGTAGAGGTGGGGGAGTTGCTCTCCTTGGAGACAGTTGTTGATTTGGAGGAATGGATGAGGAAATAAGAAAAGAGATGTGTTTTACTCCAAGATGGAGCAAGAAAACCAATTTAAATAGGTTCTCTTTATGCACAATAACACAAAAGCGTAAAAACAGATTCCGCCAAGTTTGTAATTTAACCATAAATCCAAAGCCCGACTTTATTTTTCCCCAATTATATTTATTTGCACTAAATCAGCTGGACTAAACAATAACTCTCATTCTCTTGATTGTTTTTGTGCACGTATGTGACATGCATATAAATGTGACTGTGTGCTGAATTACAACTTCTTATGCGAAGCGTAATTGACACACCACCACAAACCACTCTCTCTAACAACAACACAATCTGGTGGATAAAACATGTGAAGGCAAAAGCCAACAAATACAGTATATTGAAGTTACATGTGAAGTGCTGTGACGTCTGGCCCCCTCCCCCAGTTTGTCTAATCACTTATGTGACTGAAACATTCATGGTACACTAGATCAGTTCAATATTTAATTTCCCAACAAAGACTACATGATGGAACAGATGCTCAAACTTTGCATGTTTCGTCAGCGAGAGGGAGTGTAAAACTCTCTGTTTGAGCCGCTGCAAGCACAAGATCAGATTCACGTGAGAGTTCCTCATTTTTGTTTTTTGTTTTGTCCTCACTTATGTGAACTACCTCAATTAGTTTTTAAATAATTATTTGATTACTTTTAAACTGCATTTGCACACTGGTTGTTTTGCACACATTTTTTCACTCTTTGGTCATTTTTTCCCCCAGTGTAATATAAAATATAATTTTTAATTCATGTATTTCTAAGACTTCAACAAAGTTGATGCCTACCTCTAAATCTTCTTACTTGTCCTATGCAAGCACATTGCCACAAATGTTTGATTTCAAAATGATGGACTGCAAAAGAAGAGTTTCACAGAATGCTTAACACAATTATTCAAAAATTAAGTTAAATATTATCAAATACTTTAGAAAAAACAGTGAAAATGTGTGTATTTTTGTGATGCTTTAAGTATACAGTTACATTTTACAAGTGCAACAGTGTAAGTAGCTTTTGGTTTCTTCAATTAATCTGTAATATTTATATACTAAAATAAAGCCAGCTATATGTTCATTACTTAGTCAGATTTATATTTAATGGAAGAAGCAAAAATATATATATATATTTATATATGTTGTAAATAGTTTATGTATAATTTAGCAATGTAATGTAACTATTTTGACATTTCAATAAATACTTTTAAGAAAAACTTCCAATAAACTGTTCAGTTTTCAAAGTGGCAGTATGATGTATTTTCTGTGCTGTTTTATAGCACAATCAAGTTACTATGTTACCTTTAGTTGTTATAAAAATGCTGTATATACTGATCCTGACTAAAAAGAAACTTGACGCCTTGAAATTGGCATCAATTCAAGGCCAATTTGAATTGACAGGATCTCTTTAAGAAGATCCTGTTCTTTGTGACACTGCTTTCAGCACATCATCACAACTCTCTATTTAGCCTTTAACAACATTTTATTGGGGCGATACACTGGGAAGTAGTTCGTATGATGAGTTCAGCAGATCTACTAATTGCTGCTGCCGCTAGTCTGGTGGAACTGAGGCTCGGGGGAGGGGCTCTGCGAAGCTAAAACTCAGCTGGAGACTGAACCTCCAAGGAGGAGCTTTGTGGAAATGAGCTGCAGTTTATGGGAGCAAGAGGAAGATTCATGGACTCCTCAAACATGCATGAAAGATTCATAGCAACATTTCAGGTATGTTTTAGATGAGGGCCTAATGTTATAACACAATAAAAAAAATAAATCTAATTCACATAATACCACCCCTCCTCTTTCAGGTGAAGTATTTTCTGTATCAAACGTTAAAGGCATTGATTGTGTTAAATTATTTGTATTTTGCCATTTGTGATGCTCTTTGGTGCAACTGTGGTTGTTTTAAATGTGCCCTATTGGTAAATAAAATCATTGAAATGCAACGCTAAAACTCCTGAAATTTTTGCTCCTTTTTTCGGCTTTGGTGCACCGCTCCAAGATCATCAGTGGGGAACCCTTCCAGCCGTCCCTTTTGCAAACTTTCTGGAGGCGGCCCTGCTCCGACATGCACTGTGAATCGGTGCTCAAACCATGTTCTGAATACATCACTTGTTTACATCCAGGGGCACTGAACACTCATGTGTGGAACCACATTAGTGATGCGCCAAGGTTGCCCTTTGCCTTTATGTCACATTTCAAGTGAAAATTTGACTTGGCATGTTTACATAGGATTCCTTCATCTCCCTTTTCAAACCCCCTATGGGCAAGCTGAAGGTGAGGGGAACTAAGATTATTATCCCCCCACCACCCCACCCGTTTCTCAGAGGAGCTTTTCTTTATGCACACCCTCACAGATGTCGACATTTGGTTAGGCGGTGTACATAGAAGCCCCAGATTATCTGCCGCTCCAGGAAGTCTGTTTAGCTGAAGTTAGGAGTGGTTACTTTCCGGCACCTTTTTTTAATTTGTGTTACCCAGAGACCCGTTTGCTTAGCCTTACATCTGTGTTAAAAGGGAGTTTAAGAGGGAAATATTAGATTGGATAACGCTGTCCTTTCCCGAGCAGGTTTTAATTATACTGATGTTCACATCAATAGGACTCCACTTGTGCAGATGTAGACCTATACTCACAGGAAGTGTAACAGATGGCGCACTATATGTCATAATACTATAAAATCCAACAGGAATTGACAATTGAAATCCCACCCTGGAGTTTGCCTCTTTTTAGCTTTTGCATAATCTTCTCAGGATTTCAATTGCAAAGTCAAAGAGAATAGTCTAGCACATGGGGACTAGTTATCTGGGGCAAACGCGGTCTAAGGTTGACAATGCGAGGGCTATGTTTATGTGCATCACACTTGCTATACTGAATGCTTCCCAGAGTGCAAGAACATCCTCCCCTGAATTCTATTGCTCTTCCCACGTCCCAGCGCTGCTGTGGAAAGTAGGCCAAGTGAGCACCAGGGCGTTGCTTTTTTTAAGATGATCAGTTTGTCAGTGTTTTTCTATGTGTGTGTGCGCGCGTGTGTGTGTGTGCTCAGGACAGCTATTCATGTTGCTCTACCCGGTGGAAACAAAGAGCAGCATTATACAATTTGCAAGCCCTTCCAAAAGAGGGGAAGAGGTTGGAAAATAGGGACAGGACGAGCGTGGATGAAACAATGACAAAATCTGGCTTGTTCTCTAATTCATTTACTTCCTCCTCTTTTTTTTCTCTTCTTCTTCTTCATGTCTTTGTTGCAGTAAAAAGGTCCCTTGCCGGTAACACTCCTCTGTACGGATCACACTGCACTCTGGGCTGGCGTGGATTATTTTTAGCTATTGCTGTGCAGCTTTTCACCTTGACTCCTTCTGTCTTGACATAATAATTAACATTTCTCTTAATAGCAACACAGTTCAATATTAATAACGATCTTTGACTTGAATCAGACAAACCACCTTCAGAGCGACGAGGAGCTGTGCAGCTGCATTGCTTCCCATCGCCATCAAATGATGATATTCCCTGGAGAGATGGATTAGAGGCACTGATGCAACATGTTGAAAATATACATTTTGATGGGAAGGAACTTGAGAATTATTGGACTCCTGCAGACAACAGTAGGAGGGGGGCGTGAGTATAACAGTAAGTTGGCAGCACCTCCATCGCAGGGGTCAGCAGGTGAATTCAAGTTCTCCTGAGTGCCAAGGCTGCAGGAATAAGAAGGGGAGGAGCAACCTTAAACTGATTGCTGTCCTCATGTCTGGACGCAACTGGTGCCTGTATTTCAAACTGACTGTTGAGATTTCTTAAGTGACTTTTTCAAAGTCATTTTTTTTTTCCTTCTTTGCACCTGCATTCAGCCTGCTTGGCAGCCGGACGCGCGCACTGTAAGTGAATATGTTCCGATTAAAGGCTGGAAAAATGAAATTTGCCTCACTTTCATCAACGCGAGGCGGCGTGATAACTTTTTTTTTTTTTTTTTTTTTTTAAATAAGGAATTTTAGATGGGCCAACAAAACGGTGATGGACACAATCGAGACGTGCGGGGCCGCTCTGCGAAAGCGAAGGGTATACCCTGGGTATTTGGTCATGTGTATTTTGGTCCAAATTTCCAGGGGATATTTTAGATGTTAATAGCCCTGAAGTGGTCTCGGTTTCTTATTTAATTTCTCTCGCCTTCTTTAAATGTAATTCGCCCACAGACTGCGCCGCGAGGCTCTAAACCGCGCAGAAACTCTCTCTCATCATTTCCACAGCAGAATGGAAATGCAAATTGTGCGCACGGGCAATGCCCTTGACAGAACTCACCACTGCACACAATTAACATGAGCGCTCTGACAGAAGTCAGTGACGAAATGTGAGGTCACGCCGGCACTGAGTCGGAAAACCTGCTTTTTCATTTATTTAAGACAAAAGGTAAAAATAAATAAATAACAACAATAAGGATAATGTGAAACTTATATAATAATAATAATAATAATAATAATAATAATAATAATAATAATAATAATACAAACATATTTCGTTACCTTACGTGACGCATATAATTAGTTTATAGCGTTTTTACCACTTTATAAAAATTTCATTTAAATATTTTTATAGCAGCGTCTTTATAATACTCACTTAATTTTGTATTTTTATATTTTTCCACTAATTGTTTTTTTTATTATTATTTTTTTTATTTTCATGATGATAACTAGTAGATTTCTTTAAATCGATATAAACGTGAGGGATTCTGCTGTCTTGTCACTCATGAAGAGAACAGCCGCCTCAAAAATCGACACGATGATCTCAAGTGTAACCAAGGAGGGGCGCTGTCCGTCCATCAGCGCCAACAACTTGACTCGGAGCTGAGGCTGTGCAGCACTGCGCGCCCGCCCGATCCCGTGATTGATCTCGCCACTCTTGCCCGTCTGTGTTTTACCGCTATAATTAAAAATAACGCGCGGGCTTGTGTTTTAATGCGATGTTTGAATATGTCACCCCGGATCCTTCCCCCGCACCCCCCACCACCTTTTTTTTTTTTTTTTTTTTCGGAGGTCCATAAATCAGGCCTATATGGAGTTGGGAAAGTTTGCAAAATTTAGGGTTGTCGTTTTCAGATTAAATACATTTTATAAAATGATTTAAATAAAAAAAGAAAAAAAAAGAAAATCAGTTTCCATTAGGCCTCATGTTATTATTATTCTTATTATTATTCGCCATTTAGAAAATTCTTATGATAAAATTCTTATAATAATAACACAAAATAGAAATATTAGTTTTTATCCCCAACAATATGCGCGCGAATTTTTGGAAATAAAGATGACTATATTTTTTTCAGAGCAGGTGCTTTCTTTATTTCTTTCTTTCTTTCGTTCTTTCTTTCTTTCTTTCTTTTTTTTATCATTCTAACAAAACAATAACTGCATTTAAGTTGTGTTGCTACGAACAATACACGTGCTCACTATTTTTTCCCACAATGACTTTGGAGTGATGCGTTTACTGTAGGCGGATTTGATTAATAATAAATCGGGAAGAAAAAGAAAAAGAGAGAGACATGCTTAAAACAACCTCTATGATAAAGCAATGAGCGATCTAGCTCGATAGGTGCTAATAAGACCCCCCCCCCTCCTCTCTTTCCTTTACTTTCTCTCTCTCTCCTTCTTCTTCTCCTTCTTCTTCTTCTATCGCCAATCAATCCATTAGGAAACAATGCAGGTGAGCATAATGAAAGTGTTGTCCCAATAAAGTGCATCGATGGACAGCTGGGCAGCGGCCGGCTGATTGACTTTGCCTTGACATCTGGGAGGCCCGCTGGCCCCTGGCACGCGTAGAGGCTGATGTCGCCATTTACATGCAAATTTAAGGAGATCATGAGGGCCTCGCCCCGTAAATTCACGCACACACACGCGCGCGCGCACACACACACCCCTTCACACACACACACACACACAAAGAAAGACGTCACCTCTGAATACGCAGGATGCACATAACCTTTTGAGACTGGAGGTCTCCTGAAGTCACCCTGTACATCTTTTTTTGTGTGTGTGTGTGTTATCATTGCTATTGCTGTTATTATTATTATTACTATTATTATTATTATTATTATTATTATTGGAGTTGGAGTTGGGTTTGATTTCAGTCTTCAGGCTCAAATCTTTGGGGGCTCGTTCATTGTGGTCACTGAATAGAAGAGTGAAGATCAGCCGGTCATTTAAGACTGAGCGCAGCAGCCATGGCTCCAACGCGGGCCAAAGATGCAGGAGATCAAATATAGTTTGCACTTGTCACCCACCACTTACCTCCAGCGTGCTGCTGAGGAAAGCCTTTTTTTTTTCTTCTCCAAATAATGAGGAGGATCCCCTTGAATCCATGCAAGTTTTCATGCATGTAAGCATTAAAAACCAAACAAGGGATGGGATCAGCGTTTCTTTCTTTCTTTCTTTCTTTTTTTTTTTTGATATGTTATTATTATTTCTGATGCTGTACCATTTCACCTAATGATGGAGAGCGCATTTTCCACGGTGTAAAGCCCACCACGCAGATGATCCCACAGAATGAGCTGAGACGGATTCAGGCTCCGCGCATGCAGCAGCAGCAGCAGCGAGCAGCGAGCAGCAGCAGCTGACTCCCTCTCTCAGCGTCCAGATGGCTCCTGCACACAGATTTGCATTCATTTTCCCCCCGCCACCCGCCTTTAATATCTTCTGAAATAGCGGGGGGACAGCTGCATTTGTTGTCAAATACGGTTTAAAACTCCCTTTCAGGACAGCATCGTTACCTACGTGACGGGTGTGGAGATCCATTTTCCCTCTCCAGTCAACAGTATCAGATCTAAGAGGATTTGTCTCAAAAGTCTCCCTAATTTGATAATCAGATTTAAATCGCCTCGGTGCGTGTAATCAGGGGTTAAGTTCTAATAAGCGACTTGAAACTGTTCAAAAAAAAAAAAAAAAAAAAGAAAGAAAGAAAGAATGAAAAAGAAATGCAATTTGCACAAACAACAGACAAAACATTTGCAACGCACGTCTCCTTTAAGAGGAAAACACGATTAAAAAAGGCGTCAGATGTTTTTTTTTTTTTTCTCTTCTTCTTTATTATTATTTTTGTGCAAACTGAAAGTGGGATCAATTATAAATTTGAAGGAAAAAAAAAGTTTAAGGAAAAAAGCAAATCTTTACTTTGTGACTGAGCAATTTGGCAATAGATTTTGCAGAGGTGAAAGCAACAGCTTATAATTCACTTATCTTTGGCAGCAGCTATTAACCCTCAGCACCAGCTAGATAGATTGCTCAGGATATAGCACACATCTCTCTTCCTCGCACCCTCCCCTTCACCCGCGCTCACCCCCCACCCCCACACCCCATCCCCACCCACCCACCACCCCCTTTTCACCACTAATGAACCGAATTGCTTGCTTGTCCCTCTCGGACAGAGTCGGACATGTAAGGCAGTTGGCCTCTTTAAAAATGATTAAGATGTTTCTGATTATTACTGATTTTACGGGACGTGCATGAAATAAGAGGGAGGGCAAGAGAAGCCACGCGGCGTGGGGGTCTCCACGAAGTTGTGTCTCAGCGCTCTTTCTCTCCGTGACCCAAAGAGTGACAAGTGAATAAATAAGTGTTCACCTTCAATGACTGGGATCAAAATTTCACTGATTTACGGCAAAGCGAGAATTATTGTCGTCGTGTGTTTCATCCCCCTCCCCCCCCCGTCATTGGCTTGTTCATAGCGCAGAGAAATTGAGAAACTCTTTTTCTTTATGGGATAAAAAACAAAAACAAATAAACAAACAAACAAAAAAAACTAAACACAACTTGATATTGTTGCAATGTCTCAATTAAAAATTAATCCAATAAAACAGATTTATAATGACGTGTGATTCTTTTAAATGAAATGATCCGTATCATATTTATTAATTGCATTAAAAAAACAACAACAAAACTTTAAAACGTTTGGAAAAATGTGAAAAAAGTGAACATTTTAGACAATATGGTACAAGTATAAACGTAATGTGCCAGTATTGAAATATCTTTTTTTTCCAAAACAAAATTCTTTCAAAACTTATTTAAGGTAATATGTAAAATAATAATAATAATAATAACAACAGACATAATCAAACAAAAATTAATCGAAGGTATACAACAAAATTAATCACTTTTAATCAACAGAAACTAAAGCAAACTTGCGATCATTAGGTCATTTAAAGGAAAAAAAAGAAGCATGAATTCTGAAGTCGGAGTTATTAATAAGCATTTTATTATAATTATTATTATTACTATTAATATTACCACAATTTTTTTGTCTCTCTCTCCTCATGTTTGATGGTTACACCCCGCTCGAATTGTCCATATCATTAAAAAAGTCAAACTCACCACATATAGGGGCCTAAGCAAGAAGGAAAAAAAAGTGGAGCGAGTGAGTGTTCTCATGCTGCTGCACTAAATGGGCTGCACCCGCGGAGTGGAGCGCCGCTGCCTGACAGGAACCGTCAGCGCTCCGTATATGGTCAAAACCCCGCCCCCTCCGGCGTCACGTTCTGACAGCGCCTCTCCCGTGGGTTTAGAGTTTTGGCTCCCGGGAAAGATTTCAGTCCTCGGGGAAAGAGGGCTTAGTTTTGCATGTTCCCATCCATCCTGCACGACGCGAAAGGGGCCCCCTTATCCACCTCTCCTGTGTACGAGGAACACCTCCACTGGTGATCAGCCTTTGCCTTCGTGTGTTTGTCTTGCGGAGAAGCAGCAGCAGCAGCAGCACCACCACCACCACCAGCAGCAGCAGCAGCAGCGGCGGCGGCGGCGGCACCTTTTTCCAGGAGTGGGGCTTGCTTTTTTTTTTTTTTTTTTTTTTTTTAATTCAACGAGAAGTCCTGAAGGTTTTGGATGCGAGCGCTTCAGGGATGTGGGCACTTTGAGAGCAGCAGCATCACCCACAAACACAAACAACTGCCATCGATTTTTCTCTGAATAGCACAAAAAGACAAGAAAAAAAGAGAGAAAGAAACAGAGGAACAATAGCAAGACAAAAAAAAATCTCGTCTATTGAACAATTCACTTTTGCAGTTTGTGGATACCGCTCTAACTAAGTACAGCACTTTGAGAATTGCTCACATCGGACGGACTGAAGAGGGAGGCAAGACCTGTGGACCGGGTTTTTTTTTCCCTCGCAAGTCTTATCCCGCGAAGATAAAACCCTGAAGGATAACGCGCTTGGACGTTTATTTCCCCTAATTTCACAGGAGGCTCTTCTCTCTCTTTTTCCCCCCTTTCTTCCTCTTCTTCTTCTTCTTCTTCTTCTCCTTCTTCTTCTTTTCACACAAATTGTCCTAAATGTTTGGGATTCAGGAAACTATACCGCGGGGTGGGACGACGATGAAGGAGGAACCGCTGGGTGGACTGAACTCGGTCCGCTCCTGGATGCACACAGCTGGGGTGGTGGATGCAAACACAGCCGCCCAAAGGTACGCATGCCAAAAAATGCATCTGATTTTTTTTTTCTTCTTCTTCTTTTTTTTTTTCCCTCGCACGCATTCAGCTCCTCATCATATCGACCCCTCAATCCCCTGAATACTCTGTATCAATTACGGTCTCCCAATAAAATGCCCCCCCTTCGGCTTTTTCGCTTCTTTCATTACATCAGATTAGCCATTATTGTGACAAATCAAGAAATCTCTCCCCCCCCACGGTCTGTGCTCAAAGCGTGCTTCTGCATCCTCAGTGTTTCTTCTCCCCCATCCACCAGCTTCTCCATCATCTAGTGGCATATCCCCCCGGTGTCCGGGCGCTCTAACCGAGATGGTCTCTTGTTCTCTCCCCGCAGCGGTGTCGGCTTGGCACGGGCACATTATGAAAAGCAGCCCCCTTCCAACCTCAGAAAATCCAATTTTTTCCATTTCGTCCTGGCGCTGTATGACAGACAGGGTCAGCCCGTGGAGATCGAAAGAACAGCTTTTGTGGACTTTGTGGAGAAGGAAAAAGTAAGACGTTTTAATAAAAAAAATAAAAATCTATATATATAACATTATTATTATTATTATTATTATTATTATTATTATTATTATTATTATTATTATTACTTTATTTATATATTTTTAGAAGTAAATGTATCTGCAAATAACCTGCACATGTTTACAAATTATGTTCTCTGAAATTATAGAGGGGGGGAAGTCACGTGTATTATTGATTTTTTGTTATTTTCTTTTTTCTTTTTTTTTACATTTATTTAAAACTCAATTGCTTATGACAGGGGGTCGTTTTAACTTCTTAAAGCAGATCTTCCTAGTTATAGAATTAAAAATATGCATGTATTTAGATTTTTATATTTCAAAAAGAAAAAAAACCTAAACAAATCAAAACAAAACAAAAACAAACACGTCTGTTAGTTCTGGAAAGCTGTTTCACTGATGCTGATTCTCAACAAACTGTTGTCTTCTGCAGGAACCAACCAGTGAAAAAACAAACAATGGAATACATTACAAACTACAGTTATTGTACAGCAACGGTGAGTAAAACTAATAATAATAATAATAATAATAATAATAATAATAATAATAACAATAATAATAATAATACTTTATGTTGAAATACATTTTATTTTTATTGAATGTTGCTTTATTTGCAAGCTAAAATCCACAAAACATTTCTAAAGTGCTCCTCTCCTCTCCCCCCCTCCCCCCCCACAGGCGTCAGAACAGAACAGGATCTTTACATACGATTAATCGATTCCATGACGAAGCAGGTAAGCTGTTTGTCACACTTTAAGTTTCTTTTTACGCACGGCGCAAAACCCCAAAGTGCCGTGCAAATCGTCACCCTCTAAAGCCAGAGGGGGGGCGAGAGGGGGGGGGGGAACAGAACTTATGGTACAAAATAAAATCAAATTACGTGCGTAATCAGAAGAGACAGCCTCTATTTTTGACTGTTTACGTTTGACCCTACATTATTGCCATGCTCCTAAAAGTCAATGTCACCCTGGAGTTTTTTTCTCTCCCTTTCTTCTTCTTTTTTTTTTGGCTTCTTTGTAAGTTCAGTTTGTCCAAGCATTAAAAATTTACGCATCACCTCTGCTCCATATGATGTGATTTGACTTTTTTTTCTCGCAAAGAGTCAGAGGTGACGCTCTAAATCAGTTTTGGAATAGTGTTTTACATAAATATGCAGTTTTTCTAGTTTTAAATATTATTATAATTTTTTATTATTATTATTATTATTAGTTTTTTCTAAAGGAGCTTAAAGCCTAAACGCACGGTGTGGATTTTGAAATCCAAAGCAAACCCGATTACGATGAAGAAATAGATAGATTAAATTAAATTAAATATTAAAAAAGGCCGCACACGCATGCATAATTTTTTAGCCTTCCATTGCCCCCCTCCACCCTTGTTTTGTTATTAAAGCAGGGGGTGTGGAGGGGAGGCTAGGGGGGGATTTAGATAGAGCCGTGAAGCTTGGACAACATTCCTGCGCGAATGATCCGAGTCAATGACGCAGAACAAGCAATTTATGGATTTCTGTTACTGCAGTTGCAAATAGCGACATAAATCAAACCAATATAGATAATCACCAGTTACAAGCGGGTAAAATACTACGAAAAGGAACGAGGGGCAAAAACAAAAATCAAAACAAAACAACAAAAATAAATAAAACCTGCAGGTCAAACAAGTTATCTTTTATAATGTGAATGATGCGACCTGGTTCAGATGTGTCACTCTTTTTTTTTTTTTTTTTCCCAAACTCGTTTTATCCTGTTGGCCTGAAGCGTGCCAGACCATGATTGGATTTATTAATGGCAACACAGCAAAAATCAGCAATAAAATTATCACCCTTATTATTATTACTATTATTATTTGCTACATCCCTTTTTTATTTATGAACGTCGACTTTTATCCATTTTTTTTCACTCATATTTGCACATTGTGTCCTCAGCCTTGTACGAGGGAGTGGGAGAAAAAAAAAGAGAGAAAGAAGTCTATCCTTAGAAATAGAAGAAGGAAGGAAGGGAGAAGGAGGGAGGGGATGGAGGGAGGGAGAGAAGAGCGGCAGAACTGATAGCTCCACGCCATCTGTTTCAGCCAATGCTCAAAAATTACTCAACCGTACCGCCAGACACCGCTTTTTATCCACAGAAAGATCATTGTTAGCGGCTCAAAATAAACAACAGATTGCCCATTAACACTTTCCCCCAAATATCCCCAGATTATAAGCATATTGATGACACTTCTATTGGATCTCTCCTCGTGAAAAATCTCTGCTGTGTGTCTGTGCGAGCCACAGGATATTACCGAGATTAATAATAATAATAACAATAATGATAATAATAAAAATAACACAGTTGATTATTAGGCTATTTCTATAATTACCAAAAAAAACAACAACAAAAAACATAAATTTTGTGCTTTTTTATTTTGAAAAAAAATTACTATTGCTGGATTTAAAAGATTTGTTTCTGCTATTTATATTACATTTTGGAATTGTTGGTCATGTTTTAAATAGATTTTTTTTTTTTTTTGTGAAATGATTTACACATGGGAACCACATCTTCTATTCAGTTTAATATTCCGAGCTGTCTTCACACTCTGTGTTTATTTTCAGGAGAAGTAAAATCAGTAAAAAAAAATCTATAGCCTATATAGATATATATCTATATATATATCTATATCTATATATATATATATATATATATATATATATATATATATATGTATATATATATATATATATATATATATATATATAGATATATATCTATATATCTATATATATATAGATATATATATAGATATATATATCTATAGATATATAGATATATAGATATCTATCTATATATATATAGATATCTATATATATATATATATATATATATATATATATAGATAGATAGATAGATAGATAGATATCTATCTATATCTAATATATAGATATAGATAGATATCTATATATATTGTATATATATATATATATATATATATATATATATATATATATAATAGATATAGATAGATATATATACATATATCTATATCTATATATAAATATATACATAATTTATTTATGTTGCAAAATAAATTAATACAATTTATTTCTGTGTCATTTTGGTTCAAAAAGGCCATAGTTTATGAGGGTCAGGACAAGAATCCAGAAATGTGCAGAGTTCTTCTCACTCATGAAATCATGTGCAGGTAAGCACTGTGTATATTTTTATTATTATCATTATTATTATTTTACACTGATATGCTGTCCATGTTGTAGAACCAGGCAAAATCGTTATTGTCTTTGCCTCCGATAAGTTTTGACACTTTTGATGTGATGCAGCAGCCTAAATTGTTCTGTGGTCCTTCAGTAGCCACACACACATGCACAGACACACACACACACGCACGCGCGCACACACGCTTACACACACAAACCCACACACACATACTGAGCCAGAGCGAGAGAGCTAGAGAGGAAGAGAAAGCTGCTGTCATTTCCAACTTTGATATGATGTGATTAGACTTTGATACAAATATGACAGTGAAAATGAACTGACTGTCTTTTTTTATTGAATGGAAATTGACATAACCACATGAGATCCAATTTCTTTCTTTCTTTTTTTTTTATTTAATGTGATTTTTTTAGGAGCTGCATGCCACTGTTAATGTCCTGTTATGCATAAATGCAGCATGCAGCGCATTCTCTCTCTCGCTCTTTTTTTTTTTCATTTTAGTACAGAGTCATTTCTCGCTTGATCCCACCTGTCAACACTGATCAGCGAGCCTTTTAGTGTCATTTAAACCACGTAAATCTCAACAGCTCACGTTGCACCCGCCTATTCATCGGTGTCACTGATACTAAAAGGAAAAAACTCCTTTTGTTGTTATTGTTAAGGCTCAGCGTGAGCTCTGTGAACACTGAATTTGGATACTGTCGGTTAACCTCTCCTTTGTTGCACCCGGTGCATTGTTCAAGTTGTGCTGGTTGGGGAGCAGGAGCAGCATGAGAGCTGAGAATGATTTGTCCTTTTTCATGCATAAACTCATCACTCACGCTCAATTTATACATACATCCATCACTTATTTGTGACACACTGAATATGCTCGTGCTATAGGGGTAATTTTTTATTTATTTTTTTATTTTTTTATCAAGAGGAAGTGCATTTTGCTGCTGCATAAAATAAGTACTAGAACCTATTACGACATATATAAAAATGGTGTTTTGATATATTACCTAATTCTATATTTTTTTTTTCCCCCAGCTTGTTTTGAATTACATTTTTTTCTTCCCTTTTATATATTCTCAGCTATAAAGTTCACCTTTAATATTGCCTCTTGTAAATAAGGGACACCCAGATAGTGTGTGGTTGACTGACAGAAGCTTTGTTTTTCTCCTTGCAGCATATGGCATAAATCAATCCCATTCACATATGTTGCTACGTTTCCATCTCAAATGGAAGCTGAGACGATGCATTTGTTTGTTGTTGTTTTTTTTTCTTATGCACTTCCTGTTTCTGAACCAAAGCGGTGGTAGGCAGCAGCTGTAGCTATAGGTTGTCTTTCTTTTATTTATTTATTTTTTTTACAGTGAGGAAAGGGCTGGAGCAATGTGCTGGAAGATAGATTAGTGCTTTTGAGGGCCATAATTGATAAATGCCCTGCAGAAATATTGGTTGAGGGTGGCACCTTGCATCTCCCTCAGAAATAGCAGCTTGGCAATTAGAGGTAAACAAAAGCTGAAGCTGTGAAAAGTGACTCCCCTGCCTCCTGGCCCAGTCCCCACTCCCCTCCCTTCCATTGCTAAGCCAAACAACACAACATGTTGTTTTCACCATTTTTATCAGCCATCAGCATCAATGGGATTGGGTAGATTGAGTGAAGGAAATCTCAAGGCAATGTCTTACCACTCTGATGTACTTAGCGAATAAATGTTCTGATATTAAGCTAATTATTTGTTGTAAAAAAAATAAAATAAATAAAAAAAATAAAAAAAGCAAATCATTTTCTCTGTGTCTCCAGCCGATGCTGCGATAAGAAAAGCTGTGGAAACAGGAACGAAACCCCGTCAGACCCCGTGATCATTGACAGGTAGGGTGTGTGCTTCATTCTGCATGCGGGTGTGTGTGTGTCTGCAACGAGGCAATGAGTGGATGAATGAGAGTCACACCGACTAAACGGATGAGTGACGGAGTGCTTGATCTCCCTCCTGGTGCACCAGTCTGGCCCAGTTGGGCTGACTTGCATCTTCCAGCACCACAGTGTGTGAACTGCGGGCGAGTCTGTGTGAGCGGCTGAGGGGCTTCTTTCCCAGGTAGCCTGTGCACCACCGAAGGGGCGGACACCACCTGGATAGGGTCTGTTGGATCACAGGTGGTCGAGCCACCAGAGGATCATGCTGGGAACAACGTCTAATTAGTTCGCTCTTATCTGGCACGCTGTCGTATCTTTATTTCTGACAGCGACGCCGTCAATAATAATTGCTTTTCATTGACTACTTCCTCCACTCGGGCGAGCTGCTCGCTGGGCCGCCACTAAAGTTTTGTTTTCGGGGGGGATAAACATTTTATGGCTGCTGTTTTGAGCTCCACCTGAAGGGAAGTTGCACCTTGCACATTTATATTACCCTCGGTGCTAAAGAGGAAGAATAAAAGCTCCTCTCTACAGGCACTGACATTTCTTTCCCATGCCAGAGCAATAGGTCCTGGTCAGCAAGGGGTTTGTTTAGGTTGAACATATGTGTGTGTTTGTGTGTGTGTTTGGATATAGAGGTGATGCAGGGGGTTGCAGCCTGATCTCAATGTAACTCTCACCACGTAGTGAGGAAGGCAGCAATGCTAATGTTTGACTAGCCGGAATCACTGTTTGCTTAGCGGAGAATGCCTGGTATCTGACAGAGGGGACAACTCTCTTATTAGTAATCAAATAGGGCTGAGCAGTTGTTGCTGCCACTCCACTCCAGCAGCTTCTCATGCATCAGGAAGTAGGGAGCCGGCTGCCCTGGGAGCCTGGATGGATTACCAGGGCTACTGCTGTCTGAACCCCAAACGCACACAGACACAAATGCATGTCAACACACACACACACTCGGATGGAGACACAAGTGCAGCAAGAGACACGCTCTCTGCAGGCGTGCATGCACATTTTCTATATGTTCTTTAAACTACTGCTCTGGTTGACTGTCATAGTTTTATACAGCTTGGGAGGAAAAAAAGAAAACATTAGGAGACCTCTGTACAATTCAAAGTTCTTGTGATCTGACTGTAGCTCTGAGTTTGAGTAGTGCGAACATTTGTTTTAATCCTACAAACATAAAACACCGTTCCTCCGAAATTTCACGTAACGATATTGTCGTTATGAGCATTTATGTGCAGTAAGAGAAAATGTCAAAATAAACTAAGGGAAAGAAACCATTGACTTTGAAATAGCATGTTCCTGATGATTTAACTTAGGAAGCGTTCAACCATCAGTATTTGCTGGAAAATCAAGATTTTTAATCACAGCTTTCACACATCTTTGCATGCACTCGATTGGCTTTCAAATAGAGATGCTGATTTCAAAACAATTTGCAGGGGTCACTTTATATTTTGAGAAACTCATATCTAATGACTATGACAGGTTTAAAATTATTTTTACTCGCGTTTATTACATTTTTTTAAACAAAAACCGGAACATTTGTTAGATTCAGATCAGTCTAATCTTCAGGGGTAGGGGTAATTTTGTCAAAAATCCTTTGTCATATTCTTTCTACAAATCTTCTTAATGAGATGACAGAGAAAGTGCTAATTTTCTGCTATGTTATACATTGAGTAACGCAGTACTGCGTAACCCCTACAATTATTGTTGCACACTTCTGCTCAGCTGGCTGAAATAAGTTTACTATGCTTTTCTCTGGCTAACAAGAAAAAAACACTGCATAGAAAAAAAAATTCTATTGTTAAAAACTATAGTTTATGGAGGTTATGCACAGCAATACTACAGCTAGAATTCAAAATAGTTTGTATTATTTCTACACCAGTATGCGTAAAGGTGGTTTTTCAGATTTTAGAACAATTTACATATACATTCATTTTACTCTGAAATCTCTCTTTTGGCCTCTGCCAAATATACATGTATATTCTTTCAGGCAGGCTCAGTGGATGTATACCGGACTGAAAAGCTCCATTTATTAGTCAGGTGGAGTTATTAAAAGATTAGACTAAATAAGAAATATCAACTTTTCGCAGGATTTCCAGTCCTTTCATGCTTGCTTTGTGTCGTTGCTACTGTTTAAAGTTTCGCACAGCATTGTCCCTCATTCTGATCGGACAAAAGCGTGTAACTTAAGTACAATAAGCAAAATGAAAGCAAGTAGAATTAAAGTCAAGAAGAAGGGGTGGGAAAAAAGGGGTGGTAAAAAAAAAAAAAGAGAGAGAAGCGGATGGATATTGTAAGCTCAACCAGCTCAGGGAGGGCTCGGATTTTCATTGTGACGACTCTGAATAGGAGCAGAGTATCCCTTTCCTTGCACAATGAGCAGCTCTGTTGAAACACAAAAGCATATGTTCCTCATTAGACCCTCCCATTGTCTCCATGTCGTAACTATGAGCCCGTCAGCTCACCCTAACAGACCCACGCAGGTTCCCAGTGACTGGGGGGGGCTCGCGGAGAGAGGGGCGCCTGTGAAAGTTTGCAGAGTTTAGCAAGAGTTACGGACATGACCGGAGCACCGAGCGCGCTTACTTACTGTACGATTATTTAGTGCAGTTACTTGACTCTTCCTGCAGTGCATATGGTTAAGCTTTTAGTTTAAGCCCCCATGTTTTACAGCCATTTCTGTTACATCTGTCATTTTCCCATACACATCATTAGAGGCACCTGTGCTGTGGTCGCTGCTGGCAGAAACTGATTATTTCCAATTGAGTAGAACATAGCTGAGTGACATAAACCTAGAGGAGAGGTTTGATTGTTGAATCAAGCATGTCTCATCTGTCTAGAATTACAGCATGAGAGAAAAAAGAAAACAAAAAGAAAGAAAAAGAAAGAGAGAGAGAGAGAGAAATAGAAAAAGCCCAGCGAGTTCTGCCACATTTCGTTGAGAAACAGTAGCATGGCTGAACCTTAAGAAACAGATTTGGAGTGAATCATTGATGGCTTTCACTCTCTGTAACATTTTCCCAGATGGTACGAGGGGGGAAAGCGCACACAGCTAGCTGGCATCTAGCAAGACATTAACTGGCGTTCCCATGGATCTGGCATATCCAACGGAGTTTGGGAAACTTATCATTCCAAATGTGTCCTATTTTCCTGCGGTCAAGCCAGACATCTGTTTACCCTATTTTCTCTTGGAGTTTTGATACAGATTTTCACTCAGATTTCTGAAGAGGAAGGATTCTCTTAAAAAAAAAAAAGAAAAAAAAAAAAGAAAAAAAATGTTGGTTAGATATTGGCCCAACAGCTGTCACAAAGTTTCAGCTCTACTTGGGCTTTAAATATTTCAGCAATTACACTAGATGCCCTTGCATTATTCATATTTGGTTTTGGATGAAGAAAAAGTCCTATTTTTGATTAATTCTTGTTGTTTTATATCAGGCATGGGGCCGGCATGAGGTTCTCACGGTGTGTACAAACGCCACAAAAAAACAAAAAAAAAAACAGTATCTGAATGCTTTTATTTAAAACGGGAGCATTATTCATACTACTAACACAAGATAGTATTGTTTATTTATTACAGGTATGGTAATGTTTCAATAGCATTTATTTATAGTTATTTTGAGTCTGATGCATTTAAATGTGCTTAATATTATAATTTTGTTGGTGATATTATTATGAAAGCTTCTATTACCTGGTTAATTTCTGAGGTTAATTCCTTAGTCGGTAAAAACAGAAACCTGGCCTTTAAAATTGTGTTACACTAATAGGTTGATAGGTGGGGCTCTTTTAGTTTCCACGCCTCTACTTTACTTATTTTCAGAGACTAGAAATATTTTGGGGTTTTTTTTTCCCACCAGCCAAATTTGGTTTTCTTGTAGAAAAGAAAAATAACAGGTAGCAGCCATTCTATTGACCAGCTGACCAGCAGTGTGCAGCAACAGATAGGGCAAGAAGATTACTTGCGGTACTCTATCCTCCATACAGCCAGATAATTAAAAGGGCCTTAAACTGTAGGAATGATATGACAGACAGATTTATGCAATGTAGAAATTACAATTTTTTAAATACATATTATACCTTTATCCCAGCCTCTCCTCACTTTCTATTTGCCATGACTTGTTGTCAGTCAGTAATATGAATGTGTTTTTCAAACATTAAAAGTGAAAAAAAGAAAAAAAAATTCAAAGCCAGTTGGTGCGAGAATTAGATTCATCTAGAGACTAATTGTTGCGATGTTGCTATGGCCGCATCCCCTTCCAGTTTGCATAAATCTGGCAGAGCTGCAGATGTCACTTTTATAAGTTAATGGTGCTTTAAAGTAACTGGGGGAGCAGGTTTATTTAGTCTGTAATTTAAATCTTGAGAGTTATAGTGATGAGGTACCCAATATCTGATTAGATGTTTTTCTCCCCCCCATTTACAGTGCACAGAGCATATATCCCAAACATAACTTAATTTACGGCGACTCTTCTGGTCTGGGATCTATCTGTCTTCACTCTTCTGCATATTGACTTTGTCTTCTCTTGTGTGAAAGATTAGATACATTGGCCAGGCTCTACGCATGGATTTTGTAATAAGGCGGCACATGTTGTTGAAAGATGAGAGAAAATGAGTCATTCTGACTGTCTGGTTTCAAAGGTCACCTTTAGCCTGGGAAAATTTGGATTTTTTGCTTTTTTTTTTTGATGGCAGAAATCAGATGGACAGTGTGTGAATTTTGGTTTTATTGTATCTTCGTGAGGTCGGACATCCTGTCTCAATTTTCATTGCCATCCGCAAACAGTTTTTGGAACAGAGCTAAACATGTCAGCTTCATTTTTTCCATCGGCCACAGCACTCCATTTCACTTCCTGTCACAAAGGTCAAAGAGCGCTGACCTTTGGAGTGCAGCCCAGCCACTGAATAATTCATGACATTGACTTGTTTTTTCCCCTTATTTTTACCCCCCTTGCCTCATTTTTTTTTTTTTTTTCGGTCAGCACACATGGTTGTGCGGTGGGAGGCTTTTATTCATTTAGCTCATTTATAAAAGGGCCTCGCTGCACCTGTTTGTGTGTTAATGCAATTAAATTTTGGCCTAATGTAAATTTTGCTTAGCTTTCTGTTATGTCCCTCATTAGGCAGCCTGTATTTTCTAAACGACTTTGCGTTATCGTTCATTTGTGGGAACACCTACGAGGTCATTTCCCAGAGTGCACTTGACTTGTTGTCAAGTTGTTTACCAGAAACAAAAGGGGGGACCGCAAGCCTCAGAACGTCTCGCGAGCGGCCTCCTAAGAAACAAATCGTGGAAATTTGTGCGCTCCCATCTGGTTTTTGCAGAGCCGTGATTACCTCCGAAAGCTGAACAAATGCCAGTATTTATAAGGTCAGCCCTTTATGTGGAAATGCGATGTAAATGAGAATCAGCGAAAGGGGACATTAAACAAAATTAAATTCATTGTCTCCTTTAATGTCATTTACATTTTTGGCTAAGCTCCGGACTGTCAAAGAGGATTTCTAAAACCATTTTAATTGCACATCAGCATTGAGGGAGAAAAAAAAAAAAAAAAAAAAAACGAGGGTGTTTTCACTGTGCAGCTGCCTTGATAACCTGCGAAAAAGAAGTGTGTTTATGAAGTACTTAAATGACATGTTTTCACTGCGTCTGCACAGGGGCAATTAAGATGGCAGTCAGTAGGTAGTGTTAATCTGCCATGGTACTCCAAGCATCCTTAATGAAAATGATGCTGAGGGTCTTTATTTTATTCTTATTACTTTTTTTTTCATTTTGCATTGCACCTTTAAGTTGCAGCACTTGAGTTGCAGTGCTTCCTTTATGGTTTAGCCATTAAAGCTGTTAACATGTATAGGAAATGCCCTCTTATTATATTTCTGCACGCATGCAAACACCTGCAAACACCTAATTACTTGCGACTTAACAACACATTCAAGTTGACGTTGTATTTATGGACGTGTTTGGCATCATTCCTGAGACAGATGTGGGTTGAGAAATGGGAGCACAAGCCGGCCACCCCGGCTTTAAGCCGGCGTGGTGTTTGAGTGAAGCCTGTCTCCTGCCGGGGTCCAGAGCAGGAAGAGCAGGAAGTGTTGAGAGCGAAAGCTGTACTTTGGCAGCTCTCCTTTGGCTTGCACTTGCCGAAAAATGAAACCCAGACCCTCTGCGCAGCCCCTAAAGGAGCCAGAAACCTTCCTTCCCAGCGCTCCCAACCATCCAGGATTGGGTAATACTTGTTCACTAAGCAAAACATTACCTCAAATTATTCTCGCCCTGTTCCCCCTATTCCCTCCTCCCCTCGTGTCGGTTTTTATCGCAGTTTGTAAATGTCAAGACACGTACGACGACGCACAGTATAAATGATATTTTCCAAATTATGCTCACATGTTTGGGTTCACATGAGTGGCGGCTGAATGTAACGTGGTGCCTGATGCTCCCGCGGGACGCCCACCTCACTGGGGTAGCATTCCCCAGTGGCATCAGCTAATGGCAAGACTTGACAACAGCAGAGAAGCCGGGGGTGTTGTGTTTTACTAGCGCTGAGCAGGGGTGATGACTTTAACATGTGTGCAGAGAGAAAGACGGAGATGTTTGTGTGCTCTGTGTGCGTGTGTGCGTGAGTGTGTGTGCTGTGCTAAAGAGAGAGGTGTGCAATACGAAAGATTGGCGCGGGCCAACAGAGCGACGGATTCGGCTCCAGCTTGACGGCAGTGAAAGACGAAACATGGTTCCACATGTGTTGAGAAAGAGCAGTCCATCTGTCCATGGAGACAACCCCTCCTCCTTCAACCCCCGTTTCTCTTCCCCTCTTTCCTTCTCTTCCTTTCCTTCTCCTCCACTCTTTTACTCCCCTGGTTCAACGCTGACAGAAACAAGGCCAGAGCTGGGGTGATGAGATGAATGCTGGGCCAAAAGCAACACTGGACCTTGTGTACACACACAGAGAGACATGTACACACACACACACACACACACGCATATATCCTGAAGAGGAATGAAAAAGGCTTTAGAGAGATTATTTGTTATTTTGTGTTATGTTTTATATATGTTCGTAAAAGTTTTCATTTTTATTCCTGTGCTGTTTGTGCATTTTAAATCTCGCCCCCCCAAAAACACCCATGAGTAAAAAAAAATCAATCTAAAAAAACAGGGATTGTTTACTGGTATATATTAAAAAATAAACTTTGTTAAAACTGTGTTAAAAATATTGGGATACAACTAAGCTAACACTGAACAAAAAGATAACATTAACTATTGTTTGTAAACCCTACGAACTGAAAGTATGGTCGAGTTATGACTTTGTAACAGTGACGCCCGGAGGGAGTGTCCAGAGGGGCTTAAAGGGCAGCAGTGGTTACCTATAAATTATAAATTATATTTGTCAATACATAAAATAGAAGACAAGATTTAGATCTAAGTGCTCCGTTTTTTGTTCTTTTTAGTATTTATATTGAATGCCCTTAAATGATACCACAGTTACTTTACGCCAAAATGTAGGAGGCTTGTATTTTAAAGTAATGAGCTACAATTTGCAGGGATAGAAAAAAAGGACGTTTTAACACATGTTACCTGATATTTGGTATGTAAGTACGCACTTTACGGAGGAGGCAACAATTTTTTTTTGTGCCATAATGAAACTCCTGAAATTCTGTAATAGCTTTTGGATTTCAGTGTGCCACGCTAACAACGTAAGGAAACCCCATCTGGCAATCTCTTTCAAATCCTTCCACTGCATAATCCATTGGAGCAACAATAAGTATCAATATTCGGCAGTAGTTAATGTAACTAGTGTGCTGCTGGTGCAGCTTATTTGATAATGGGTAAGTTTTATTGTTAGATCAATATTTGTGTTTGTGGAACTTTGTATGCAGTGACAAGTTTAATGTCAAAAAGACTGATGAATTGAAAAATAGGATTTCAAATCCTTTTTACTGTAATAATAATAATGCCGTGATTATTTTGATAATATTTCAGTCCATATTGCCAATCCCTGGTGAAAGCTCTAATGAGATAAACAAAATAAGTACTTAGCAGCACTCCTTTCTAATTCAGCTTTATTGCGGTTTTGAAGGTGTTTTGTTTTTCCATGCTGAAGTTTTTTTTTTGTCAAATTGCTTCTGATTCTGTGAACCCATTTGGTTCACTCTAACCTATGTTTTCCTTTTGCAAAAAGTGTCTGTTTTCATTCTCTTGGCGTGTTCTCCCTTCTCATTCAACCCTTATTAGGTTTCCCCTAATTGTCAAACAAACTGTTGGGTCAACCTCAGTCATATCTGACCGTAAAACAGCACATTAGGCCCCGGCGAGGGATATATGTGGTATTTCATCGGGAGACGGAGTAATGCTGGGGTTTTATGGTTAAGTACCAGTTCACGCCCACGCCATTTGTTTCGCATTAGAAGCGAAGGTTTTGTAAATCAGATCAATATGTTCGCTGAGATGTGATTCCATGTTGGGATCTCCCGAGTCATTCGTTCCTCCAGTATTTTTCTTAGGGGACTGGTTGTCGATGCACACTCTTCCCCTCCTTTGCCCTTCCTTTCCACCCCCTTTTCTTTTTTTCTTCCTGTATTTCCCACCTCTGCTATTCCCTCCCTCCGTCTTCACCTCAATCTATTCCCATTTTCTGAATGTAGCAATTTGTCGCGTGACACGGACGAGATTAGGATGGGAAGCAGTCCTGAAGATTTCATCGGACATGGTCCTGCTCCTGCTGGTGTGAGGTCACAGGACAAAAAATGGGGAGTAGCGATGGTGAGGGGATTCAGGGAGAGGGTCATCAGTTACCTTCGGGGAAACGAGCTGGTCTGCTGGCTGCTCCGTTGGCCCCCAGGGGTGCCTGGGATGTATCGGAGGAGAAGGCCCCAGAGAAGGAGCCCTGAACCAGTGTCATTTATTAAAAGTGACAAGTTATTTCTAAGTATAGCTCTGTTTTTATTGTTTTACAATGCTGTCGTTTGGAACGGCGGCCCCTCTCTTCAAGCATCACAAACAAGTGATGAATGAACCAGGTGACCAGCTTTTTTTTTCTTTTCTTTTTTTTTTTACATGCTCAATGCACTTAAGCGCCACATGTGCGCAGTTAAATCATGTAACGTATCTTGTTGCTCTGTTAAAATTAAACAAACGTGCAGCTTTAATAAAGATCAGACCATATGTTAAGTGTAGAAGAAATATTTCTGCATTAGCCAGTTTTTTTTTTTTTTTTGTTCTCCAGGACATTTGTTCAGTAAATTAATAACAGCTTACAGTATGAATCTCAAGTTGACCTCTGCATAATCAGTTCCAGAACATGACCAAACTGCAATAGTTGAGCTTTTTTCCTCATTCCATTCAGCACTTCCTTAATGAAAACCCCACTAATAATGGAGTGTTTATTCAATGTGTGACCAAAGCTCCTTATTGAGGGTCAGCAAGATACCCGGCTGCCCCCACCTCCTCAAACCCCCTACCCCCATTTTTTTTTTTTTTTTTTTTTTTTTTTACAGCCAGCCCCAAGTGCGTTAATGATATATGACAGAAATTTCCTTGTGCTGGTTCAGTGGCAAGAAAGGTCCTGGCTAGTCTATATCAATCCATCTGACTTATGTTCCCATGTCTTGAATTACCGCTTGATGGAAACCTGCTGCGGGCTTCTCTCGCCAATTGAAATCAGATCTCCTCCACAGCCTGGTGTGATATTGATCCATATTCAACACCCAGGCTGCGGATCGATCAGTATTGATTTACAATAAAAAACACTCCTCTGCTTGTTCAGCACTGCAATCGATACTTTAAAGCAAAAGAGAGAGGGGGGGAAAATGCAAAAAGAAGAAAAACAGGACCTGCACTGTCCAGCTGGAATTTATAAGTGGAAAAAAAAAATATGAGGATCTGTTTTATTTCATTTGAGGAGCAAGAGTTTATGTGACCAAACCTTAACCACTCTGGTAACCCCGCAACCCCTGCAATGATCCTCTCCTGCAATGTAAGACAAACCTATAAAAATGGTTTTACAGGATGATATTTCTATAAGGACCCGTTTACTGAAAGAGGTGTGTCTGTTTCTGAATTAGCGGCACATCTGCACTGCAGTCTGCAAGCGCTAAAACTGTCACATCAAATCTGTTGGAGAGCTGAAATGGAATGCTAAAATTGGTGGATCACTTTAGCTTGATTTCGGCGTGTTAACACAATGACATGATTTCCTGTGGTTTTGATATTAATTCATTTCTCATTTTCCACCCCCCACCTTCACACACAGACACATACAGACACATAATCTTGGTCCAAGCCTCCCACACGTTCGCGATTAGGGCCCGGTACAATGCTGAACACGCTGGAACAGGCCAAGGCGACCCAGTGAGCTCCGGCCAGATCCACTTTCCTCCCTGTCACATCTTAGTCCTAATCTTTCGGACTTCCTCTCCCCTGCCAAATAACTGTTCCCATCCAGCAGGTCCCAGCATTGGCTCAGGCTGCCAACATCTGAAAGTTATTATCCCCAATCTCTGACATCCAGGAGTTTACAGTTATATAATGATGGGGAAAACCACATGTCCCCAGAGGCAGAGAACATTTTTGAGATGCCTCCCCATCTGTTTTGGGGGGAGCTGCCCATTTTGGGCAAAACTCAGAATGGCAGGCAAGCAGAATTTTTTTGTAATCTTTCAGTTATTTATTTATTTTTTTATTTTTCCAACAACTGTAACAGGCTGGTCTGGGAGTCATTATATGGGGTGATAAAGCAAATCCAATTGGGTCAAGTTCCCCTCTACACAGCGCTGGTGGCATCAGCTCTCCCTGCCTCACCGCTCGTCCCTGACTGTGTAAGTGGCGCTTGTTTGTTTGTCCTAGAGAGTCAGGGTCGGGGGGGCCTAATGCAAGCCCAGGGGCCAGCCAGGTCGGAGGCGACGGTAAACCCGAGCTGCCTGGTGTAGCTGCGCTCCCTTGCTGCCGGCTCGGCCTTGTTTGGACTGCAGCTCCGGTTTGCTTTCTTAGAGGGAAGTTGAGCCTCCGTAATCACTGAGCCCTTCGCTCGGGTGGGGAGTGCAGCCGAGGCCAGAGGGAGTGATGACATAGGTCCGCAGAGGCCTGGCCCGGTCCACCCCTGCTGCTCCTCGCATATTTATTTTCTCTTCCCATTGCATGGTTTAAGTCACACCATATTATGTTCGGACCTTATGCACGTGCATAAGGTACTCAGATGTGATGAGGTGCATTGAGTAAGCCGTGGGCTTTGTTTTTACTAATAAAGCTAGGGATTATTGCCTTGCTGACCTCAGTGTAAACTTTATTAGTCTCTTAATCACATACTCTAGTTATGAAGCAGCCCTACCTGCCTTGGGAGTACTTATGCAGCCATACTGTTCACGTTATTGGAGAACTGACTAAATTGCACTCAATTATTAAAGCCCCAGCCACACAACTTTGGAAATTTTCTTACATGGGTAAACTATTAGTTTTTTGAGAAAAAAAAAAAAAAAAGAAGCTCTGTCAACAGTCTCTCGGACTCCTGCAACGGTAATGCAATACTTACTCCACGCCAGCAGGTGGCAATAATGTCGTCAACAATTACATCAACACTTCAAAAAGAAGATCAGGGACTCTGTTGCTATATTTAGCTAGTAATTAGAAACTTAAACCATCTATTTTTTCAAAAAGCAGCAACAACTGGCAAATCTATCAATATTTCTTTTGGTGTTACTGAAGACTTTTGTCACTTCTGACAAGGCTTGCATCATCTGTAGTCTTCTCAATGAACAGAAGTACCTCCCAGCTGCAGAAAGAGAAGGGCATTTTCACACTTCTAAAGTGTGAGTAAACTTCGCATGTGTGAAGCAGTCATTGCTAAACCTCCAAATCCTGGAATCTGACGTAAGGAAGTTAATCTGTTTTCAACTATTTAGATTGTTTTCTGTGTCACTTCCACTGCGTTTTTTTCTCTCTTAACAGCGTCCATAAAAATTATGCGTAGGATCGTGTTAATTAGGTGATTTTCTGAGATGCTACATGTGGCTAAGGCAGCGCAGGGCAAAAGACTGGCCAAAACAGCTGCAGTGCTTGTTTTCTTCAACACTTTACACTCCTAACGATCAGTCATTAACTTCAGCTTGCAGTTTAGTGCAAACAGAGTCACAGTAAAGCAAGACATATTTGTAGAAAAAGAGCTTTGTTATATTCTAAGCATAGACTTTAGTCTGGATGTCAACACTGGGGATCCACTTTTTAAGAATCCAGATTGGCAATCCGCTTAGATACACCACCATTTATTTCTAAACTAAGCAGAGTCCACACTTACCATACAATATAATTCACTACCTGTGCTGCTCCAGCAGGTGGTGATAACAATGATATGACCTACAAAAAAAAAAAAAAAAAAAAAAGGATAAATAAAATGAGGATGCTGAAAGCAGTGCCAGGCTAGAGAGTTATAGTTCATGTTTTCCTTGTCATCATTTACCCTCTATCCACAAGCTGTTGAATCAGAGTTGTTAAAAGGCTCCACTTTGAAAAGTGCTTTTGAAAATCTGTTTTGTCACAAACAGTGTGGACAGCTACGTGGATGCAGCAGAAAATCGCAAAGTATATCAAAGTATTTGTATTAATGTGGACAACGCCTGAATCACTAGGTGAGACATTGTTTATGTCTAGGTAAATGGGTGCTTTTGGCATAAATGAGCAAAACTCTTCCCAATTTCTTGCTGTTTAAAATCTCATCTACGCAGTTCTTCAAAAATGTTTTATTCAGCATGACCACTCTGTTTTGTTTTGTTACGTTATTGAAATGGGTTGTCGATTCGAATAGAGTCAACCTGGTGGGCCAATCTCATTGTAACCAGTGGAGAGTGAAAGCCATCTCCGCACTGTGGGCTCACCAGAACACACACTAAGATTGGACAAGGGGGGCAGTGAGTGAGAGAGAGGGTGCGCTGCTCTCCAGATGGAGATCCCAGATATCGGGAAAGGGAGGGTGGAAGGGGTAATGTCCGGGCCATTTTCCAGGGCTTCCATAATGGGAATCTACCCCTTGCTTGCTTATTAAGTTGTGCACACACGACAGAGGGACAGGAGAGATGGAGGGGAGAGGAGATAAGGGCAGGCGAGGCGGAGGATGGACAACCTGCTCGCGTTCACCTCTCCGTCGCAAGTGTCAAGCAGACCCTGTCGGAGAAACCGCAGGTCATGTGGACAGATGATTGTCAAAGCTCCACCTTGATAGAGGGCTTTTCCGTCTTTCTTGTCGCTGAGCTGCTGAGGTGAAAGATAAGATTTGTTTTTGTTTCCTGTCGGAGAGGGAGAAAGTATGACGTTCCAGTCAGGAAGGTCGCCTCCGGGGGGTCACCGGGTCGCGGCCCTCACGGTACCTGAGCACCCTTACACGGCTAATCCATTTCTCAGCCTTGCCGAAACGACGATGGTTTGCGGAGAGGAGTGGGGCGGGGGATCGGCTCGAGGAGAATGATCTATCAGCGGCAGCAGCAGACATGCAGACAGCATGGCAGCTACTACAGCTAAACAGAGTGAGACAGATAGGCCAAAGTCTCTCATACGTAACACCGGCAGCTTTAAGACGACAGCGCTGAGTGTTATGGATGCTTGACATTGACCTCCGATGCACAGATGGTGTATTTATCAAGGTTGTAGGACAATGGTGTATTTGTTTGTAAATTATTTAGTTCGGCGGGCGAAATGCTGCCTCTCTTCACATAAAAAAACAAAACAAAACAAAACAAAAAAACTTGCCACTTCTGTGAGATAAGAACAATCTGTTTCTGTTCTCCCCTTTTTGTGCCTCTTGTCAGCTGTTTTCTACACGGCTTAGAATTTAGGTGATCATATTTCCAACACTGTCAGTTCTATCAAGTCAAATCTGCTTTAAAAGGCAGAGGAAAAAAGCTCTGCAGCGTACATTTTTCTCTAAGAAAAATATTTGTGTAAAGATAGGCCTGTCATTCCGTGAAACAACATTCATGATTCTTTTATTGGTGCTCTGCCATCGCCCCCCCTCTTCTTCCTCTCTTCCCTCTGTGGAAAAAAGGGCTAGTCTACAAAGTGGCTTTTTGTCGTCTGAGAGAAGTAAACTTCATCAGGTCGACGGTGAGGTGTGCTTCACATGTCACTCAGTTGAGCTCTTTCCTAATGAAATGCTGCATACAGATTTCTGCCTGCGGGCTCAGGGGGATAAGACCGTGGTAACAGAATGAAACAAACCCCTTCCCATTCCCTTCACTCACTCACACACACACACACACACACACACACACACCCGCACACACCTTTCTGGAGAGCATCCATGTGAAGAGATCCAAATCTGCAATTTATTCAAATATTGATATTTCTACTTGTCAGGAGAAAGGTGCCTTGAAATTTCCTCTGAGTACTCCTGTCAAAAAAATAGCAGGAAATATGTCAGATAATTCATAAATGGAGTTCAGCGCTGCAAAGTCAGTTGGGAACAGCGAAAAAATATATATATGCTTGTCAATGAAGAATAGGAGCAATATTCCAGAGCCTGCTGCTCATTCTTCCATCATGTCAAGCAAACAGCTTTTGCTGGCCCATAAGCGTTTGTTTCACAGTTTGTGTGTATATTTGTGTACGTCCGTGTATATTTGCACATGTCCTCGTGTATGCACATGTGTATGTATATTTATGCATGTGAAAGTGTGTGTGCTTTGGCAATGTTGTGACTCCTACTTAAGATGTGTTTGTTATCTTTTTTCCATCAAGACACCCCATTTCCTGTCCCGGAGCAGCCAATGGGAATGTGTCCACTTTTTTTTTTTTTTTTTTCCTCCTGCAGAGGTCCGTAACCGGACGCTGGCCTCCATGTGGTTTGAATTAGGGCCCCTGAAACTGTGAAGGACGCCTCGAATGACGTGAGGTACTTGCAGACCCAAATTCCATTCTGTTGAACGGAGGAGAAGAGAACTCTCCGGAATCCTCTGAGATTTTTTGGCTCGGCCCCCCGTTAGCGATTAAAACAGGGCGGAAACTGAAAACTATGAATCATGTGTGTCCCATGAAATCTCTCTACCCTGTCACACCCTCATGCAAACACGGATCAGCTTAAGTTGTGAAAAAAACAATTGCCTCACTCGTCTCTGATATCTAGTGAATGAACATTTCTCCATTTTGATCAAAAAGTACTTTTTCTTGCTCTTTTTCCCCCCCCCCCATCCACTTCCCTCCTGACGGAGTGGCAGCTCTGTGATGATGCATCGCCTGACCATGTCGTGCCAAGGCAAGACAGAATGGGACCTCACATATCTCCCGCGGTCATGTGATGCCATAGTTCATAGCTGTTGATGAGATGCAGTTTGGCACAGCTTGGGACCCATCTGGGAGATGCAGATACGCAGACACAAGAAGTATTTTACAGCAATGCATCTGCGCGCTTGAAGAGCCATTTAGCATATGCTGCTATACAGGAGAATGTGCAAGGCCGTGGCCAGCTGCAGATTAGACTCCATTTCTCGAGAATCCGACAAACCAGCTGATCCGTTGTCAGAGATGTGGTAATGCATCGTGTTATTTAATATTGCGTTTTCAATACTTTGAAAAAGTGTTTTGTCATATAACAACTACAAATGTCAGTGAGTTTTTACAGATAAAAAATCTGAAAGGTTTGGTGCCCATTTTCATTCACCCCCTTATTTTAATAGCCTAAAATAAAATTCAGTGCAACCAGTTGGTTTCAAAAAAGTCATATAATTAGTAAATAAAGTTGAGTAAAAGTCTGAATAGTATTTTAGGGTAGAATAAAAAAAAAAAAAAAAAAAAAAAAACTATGTCATGTAAGAGTTCTTAATCCATTGTCCAAAAATAGAAAAATTATGGCGCAACTGCCAAGACGCTAAGCGACGCAAAGTAACTTCGGAGGAGCTGCAGAGGCTTAGAGCTGGGGATGAAGAATATGTCAGTTCTGAATTTAGCATGCATTGTAATTCCCTAGTCAAAATTCAAACCTAAATTCAATGTAGCGTATGTGGTAAGATTTGAGATGAGATGTTCTGAGGTGCTATCAACCCAATCTGACTGACTGACCTCCTTCACTGGGAAATGGCGTGTTGAAAGCCAAAACATATGTCAAAAGACTTGCAGCTGTGATCGTAGTGAAAGGAGGCTGAACAGTGTAGACTCGGACAGATCAAATACTGTACAAATTCATCCAAAAACTAGATTTTTACCGTTTTCCGGTAGTAGAAGACAGTATGTTTCTTTTCACAGCACAGTTAGATGCTCATGTTGGTTTATCTCAACAAGATACACTGTAATGTGACAAATGTCAAAAAAACTTTCAACAATGTATATGAATTCTTCTGGACATCCCAATAAGTGTCTGTACATGGCACAGAAAAATATCGCAAAAACAAGTAAATTCGGTCACACATCGTGTTTTTTACAGTTTTCCTTGTAACAAGGAAATAAAGCAGAGCAACATTGGAGCTGCCAGCCCAGCTTGTTTTGTTTCTGTTAGCTTTAGCAGAAGTCAGAGCCCATCCTGCTGCTCTAACTCAAGTGGCTGATATGTTCGGCCATCTAAGGCATGGCAGGCGGTTGACAGTCCATGCAGCCTGTCTACCCACAGGACATCTCCACACAGTGTGTCCACAGTGGGGGCCAGCGCTGTCATCTGGGCCCACTATGGACCACTGCTCTGCTGACAGTGAGAGGGTAAACGTTTACCACCTCAATCCCCCATTAACTCGGTGAAGGCACTTCGATCCTCTGTGAAAATAATGATATTGATTGGAAGCTTGGGCTTTACAAACAAAACGGTTGCAACTAAAAGAGGGATGGGCTCATGCATTAGAATATGGGATTTTCGAGGATAAAAGAGTGTTTGGATCTTGTTATATTTTTCCTCTCCTCTAGCTCCCTCCAGCCCTCCTTCCCTCTCCATCACCACCTCCTTCTCTTTCTGCATTTTTTTGTGTGCCTGTGTGTCTCCCAAGATTACCCTCCGCAATCCCTACAATCAAACAACAAATGACAACATCATCGCTCGGGTCCTTTTCAAAATACGACACAGAAAATGCGCGTTGTAGCTACATTAACTTGCAACAACCCCCCTAATAGACCCTTGTGGGTTTTGTATCTTCTCCCTCTTTCTTTTCCCCCCACTTTTCCTCCTCTCTTCTCTCTGCAAGGGCTGTCACATTTCCACCCCCAGCTCCCCCCTCCTCCTCACAGCGCGAGCCTCCGAGCCTCGGTGGAGATCAGGAGCTCCCTGTCGGAGGTGCTTTGTCACGTAGCCCAGGGAGCGTGGAACTCACCCAGAGCTGTTGAACAAACACAAGCGCAGGGGCTGTCAATAGCAGCTCCGCAAACTAATTGCCTGTCAAATGAACCACCCTCGTTAAGCTGCCCTCACGCACACGCACACTTACATGCACGTGCACGCGCCGGGCCCGTTTGATTCAAAGAGTAGTGATACCTTGTTAAAAGGAGAAGACACACGAGTGACACTTCTCTGTTTGCCGTCTTGTTCCCTGCGATCGTTACCTGCGCGTGTGGAGCAGTCACCGTGAGATTGCCTTTTTGTTATTATTAAAGTGAACATGGCATCGTATAGCATAGCTGATGTAATCCAAGCTCATCCAAGGCGCCCCGACGATACATCACCCTGTGTTGTATTTCAGCTGTTAAACCCACTCATTAGATGGTAGCAGAGCTCCATATGCCAAATGTTATTGTTTTTATGTTTGTTTTGTTTCTTTCTTTTTTTTTTTTTTTCTGTAGTCATTAGGCGGTAGCAGTGGAGTGCCCAGCGCCTTGTCTGGGTGCCTGTAACAGTGCTGTCGGATTGACACAGCTGGGGAGAGCAGCTTGAGGCTGCACGCTCAGGAATACACAGGGGTGTTCAAAGCCCCTCTCTGAATCCTGATCAGAGCGCTGCCCCGGCCAACTGATGGCCTATTAAATATACATGCGCAGAGGTCAGAGCTGGAGGTCCCGGCTTCCTCCCAGCCATGTGCACTTAAGCGGAAGGGCTGGGCAACAATAAAACCAACCCTTCTCGCTCTCTCTCTGTGTCTCTCTCTCTCTTTCCTGCGAGCTCTCCCTTGACACCCTCACCTCCAGTGTGTACGTCAAGTACAGTGCTCACCTAGCGCAATATTACAACCGCCTTTGTGAAAAGGCCAAATGATGCATTTTTTACATGGTTATTATATATTTATATTCAATAACACCAGGACCAAGCCTTGAGTCTGTCCGTCTCCTGTTATTTCTTTCTATTGTCACCTTGCTCGACAAATTGCGCAAGCGTGCCTTCTTGTCGTTTAGCGGGGCTCGAGACGAGAAGGTTGAAGGAAGAGCCTCTCCACCCCCCCATAATGGCTGGTCATGATTAACATATTCAGAGTGACACTCTCTGTGTGTTCCTTCGTTAAGCCCGGTCTGTCTGACTAATGAAGTGAAGCGGCAGTTTATCAATTAATCTAGCTCTGAGCCATTTGTGTAGGGGATAACACTCACGCCGGGCATCAGAGTGATCCAGTTTGGTGCCCTTTAACCTCCTCTAGCGTTGTGAGGAGTAAAAAAAAAACAAAAGGGGAGCGTGACAAACACTAAAGAGGACGTAGCAGAGAAAAGCATGTGGATTGATTGGTTATTAGGATCCTGGAAAAGCAAAAAAAAAAAAAAAGCATAACAACAAACTAACATTGGGGGATTCAGCGTTCTCAGACTTCACATAGATCATAGCAAACAACTTAGTGCTGTCTCTATTAAAACAAGGCCTCCCCTGCCATTATCTTTCCCCCCACTGCTTCCTCCTCCATTTCACATTGTTTGTGTTCATTAAGACATGGGCGACCTGCCTTATCCACACATCAGACCCGGCTCTCAAGAGTAATTGTGATAGTCTTGCAGAGGATAATGTGGTTTAAACTCAGTATAGCCTGTCTATTAGGAGAGACATGATGGCAACCACAAATAATAAAGAACTATTTATTCCTCTCTCTGTGACGCTAACTAGGTAACATATCAAGGCAGCAGCACTAAGGGTCTCTCTTACTGTCAGAAATGGCACCCTCCATCCATTCCCAATGGCCCTTTGCCTCGACATCTCTGCTCTTCATTTTCTACATGAGCTTGGTCATAAATGGACACACACCTCATATATATTTGATGGTTAATATTTATCCTCGCCGGGGAAGTGCACTTTACATGTGGTAACATACGATTACCTGCAATTCTTATAGCAAAGAAACAAAATCGATATGGATATATAATTCATGACAGAGGGGCTATCAGTTTTTATGGCTCTCTATCCAGCCTCATTAAAGTTTTATCATAATTGACTGCAAGCAGGAGTTTTTAAGGCATGTTTCTCCCGTACTTTCTACCTTTAATAATTGAGCAAAGTTTAATTGGTAGTATTTTGAAGCACCTATAGTGGATGATAGCATTCTCTCCAACCCAGAAGCATGAATTATCCAGCGTTTTGTTATGCATTAACCTGTCAGTTTGTTCATTCGTTGAAGCGGTACAGTATCCCTAGAAATTCAAAAGCTCAGAATTCAAATAACTCACTGGACGGGACAAAAAAATAAATAAAATCCTTTTTTTATGACTCTCATTGCTGTGTTAATGTAGTGACACGACGCTGTCATTCATTGCGCGCCCGTCAAGTGCCGGCCCTCTGAATCGACTCCCCGTGATTGGTGGTCAACTTGTTCTCTTGAAGGGAGATTGACAGACGGAAAATTGCACTCTCAGATTTCACCCTTCATTCGCCGCAGTTGTTCTTCCACTCGTCAACCCCTCCGCCAGTGCCTGAGACAGACAGAGGCTTTATCCATTAGCCGCTGGTGCTGGCGGGTGGGTGGGCAGATTGAGGCGGGGATGGAGGAGGAGATGGGGGGTGGTAGGAAGACAATCCTACATTTGAGCACTCTGAGGGAAAATCAATCATGTCATCATAAGTGAGAAGTATGGATGAATTTCATCAGCTGGTTCCTTTCCTGTTCGCGCCACTGGATTTCTGACTGGCCTGTCCCTCCTGATTGGCTTTCCCAATGACCCTTAAATCCAAGAATGGGTGAAGATTTTGAAAACACTTTAATAGGAGAAGTCAGACAGCACTTTCAGGGTTACAATTTCCCACTTTGCCTGCTGCTACACTGCGGGAAACCTCAAGTGGTTTCTCTTGACAAAGTGGTAATAGATTTACCATATGATTCTGTGCCAAACCAGCATTAGGTGGTTTTGTAAGAAAATGTTTCTCAACTATTTTTCCGTCTGCAGCAGATATGATGAAGTGTTATAAAGGGCAGCCTCAGTCTGCCACTGAAAATTTATTTTATAATTTCCACGCCCCCCATCATCATCTCACAAGGTCACAGATGAGCGCTAAAAGCATCGCAGGTATAGGGTGTGAAGCAATCAGAAATGGACGAAAATGAAGACATGGGAATCACAGATGAGAAATGGACAGCCGTTTACAGCCTTGTTGTTGATGTGAGTGAGGAGGGATGGGGGGCCTGAAAGCGAAAAGGAAGGAGCGAGAAGGAGAAAGGGAAAAGGAAAGAGTTAAAGTGGTGATAAATTTAATGGAAAAATCAAATACAAACCAAATTCATTCCTCTAAACTTGATGCTCCGGTCGTTCTTTTCTTAGCCCGTGCTAAGCCTTAGAATAAACTGTCACTCCCTATCGATTGCATCTGAATTGTTACCGAGATTTCTCAAAAGTAGTCTTGACACACACCCTGCGGATGGTAATCTTGGGAGATGAGAACATCCAGACCGAACATCTAACACCCCTGGCTTAAAATAAAAAGAGGCTTTTCTTTTTCTCTGCCTTTTTTCGAATCCAAACTAATGCACATCGGTGAATTACAAATTCGGTGATAAATTTGTGCTTGAGAAAGACGGGGGGTTTTATTATCTTTCACGGTACAGTGCACTAAAAAAATACTGATGGCTTTTATCACATAACAGCTAGAAACTTCAATGTGTTTTTATTGGATAGTCCAATCCAAAAGAATGCACATTTCTTAAGTGTAAGGAAAATTCAAAATATTCCAAAAAATAAAAATCTTGAAAGTGATTTTTATTGTTTTATTGCTTTATTGTTTTTATGGAGCCCCTTCTACAGTCCCTCAAAATGAAATTCTACCTGTGTCTGGTTTAATCACAGCATAAATCCAGTTCTGTGACTGAATCAGAGGCTTGTTAGAACAAACAGCATCACTAAGACTTGTCAGACATAAAGTTATGGAGAAGTTTAAAGCAAGGCTAGGTTATGGAACAATGATCAAAGCTTTGGATATATCATAAAATATGATGCAATTGACTGGATGCCACCTGTCAATCAACCCAGCGAATTTGTCAGCAGCTGACCAATAAGCAGTCGCAATTTTTCCCAAAGTAAACGCCCCTTGCCTGGAGGAACTGAACCACCTACATAGTGTCAGGGTTTATCATTATGAATAAAAGCCGTTGTAAGCCAAAAAGCAGCCGAGAGGCATATGGTGACCTTGGAAGAACTGCAGAGATCCAATCCTCAGGTGGGATAATTTGTTGACAGGAAAAGAATCAGTTGTTCACTCCTCAGATTTGGATTTTTACAAGAGTGGAAAAAAAAAAAAAAAAAAACTATGAAAAGTTTGCTCTGCTGTTTGCTGCATTTTATGTGGGGACACAGCAAACATACAAAGTCGCTGTGGCCTGATGAAGCCAAAATGAATATTCTCAGCCTATTTGCAAAATGCTATATGTGGCAGAAAACCAACACCCTCAGCACACAGTTTCAATTATGAAACAAGGTGGTGGCTGCATTAGGTGTGGGAATACTTCTAGGGATGCTGGTGAATGGTGCTGGATGAAACTTTTTAAGGAACATGAGTATACTCATGTTTTAGGATGGTCCAGTCAAAGTCCAGCCCTCCATTAACTTTCTGGATTGTGTTCAGAGACATTCTCTATCCAGTTTGTCTGAGCTTGAGTTATTTTGAAAATGAAAACTGGCAAAAAAAAAAAAAAATCTCAGTCTCTAGATATGCAAAGCAGATAGAGACATACGACAAAGGACATGTGACTGTATTTGTAACAAAAAATTTACTTTGTATTGACGCAGAGGGCCTGAATGTACACCAGCTTCTCAGATTTGTAGGACTAATTTTCTCTTCACTTTTTCATGATAGCACCCCTTTGCATTGGTTTGTCATAAAAAGTCTCAACAATTTATATATATAAGTCTGTGGTTGGGACAGGACAAAATGGACAACAAATTTCAAGAGGTACAAATACTTTTGCACAGTTCAACACAGTGGCTGCGAATACAAGGGATGCCTAATGTTTTGTCATGGGGGAATGTTTAGAAGCAGCAGCTGAGCATGAAATGTTTGCACACAATTTGCCTAATATTTGTGTCGGAAGTGACATGATCAGAAAATCAATTCACTTCACATGTAATTTCCAAACAAGCGGCTAAATGACTGCCACTGACAGCCGCCGCTGGAATTCATGTATCATGGTATGGCTCATTATATTCTGATGGTGTATTAATTATGGCTATAGATAGAGAGCTAAGCTATGAGCGGTAGCCTTGCCGCTGTGTGCCAGGGGGAGCTCGCCTGAGGAGGAAAAGCTCCGCTTGTATCCACTCATCCCTCAGCTGACAGGCCTGCTCCGGGAGAAAAGGATTTCTCCGGATTGAGTGCCATTTTCTCTTCTTTAACAAGGAAATTAGTGTGTAAAGGAGATCTGTCAGGATAAAGTGCAGCTTGACTGCTGCCGCCCTCCCCTCCTCTCCTCTCCGCCTTTCTTTTCTCGCTCTCTTTCCCTTCTTTCCCCAATCCTGTAACCTGCTCTTCACCTCCCTCTCTCTCTCTGTTTCTCTCGCCTTCCCCTCACACTCTATCTGTTTCTTTACTTCCCTTCTCTTTCTTCTCCTTCTCCTCCTCTCAATGGCTCCCTCAGGGGATCTTCCTTGAGCATTAGCAGAACACATCCAATGTCCCAGCTACATGATTTCATGATATGATTTGTACCGGGGATTTGCAATAATCCGCAAATAAAGTTGAAAGTCAATGACTCTCAATAAGAGAAGCAGACAAGCACAACCAAACCTTTTAAGATTTTCTTTATCTTTAATGGCATGAAAAATGAATTTGTTTTGCATTAGATCACAACTATTTAGGAACAGGCTTGAGTGCCTTGTTTTGTCTTTGGCTTTTATGATCATGATTAATTCCTGCACAGGAATTTCAGTGATATACATAATGCATCACACTCTCATTTAAATGTTCAGCTCCTCTGCAGCAGCAGAGCTTGGTAGCTCATTACACATTACCCACGTGTGCCTGGGAGTTGGAGTATGCCAGTTTCTCACTTGTAGTCAAAGATTCAGTATGTGCAGCTTTACTTGAATGTCATGTTAAGCCCAGGTGTCATCTCCATTTCACCGGCTTCATTCGCCTAATGCTGGTGCTTTTATTTTTGTCGAACTTTCCTTCCCCCCAACTCGAGCGGATGGACAGGAACGATACCCGCTGGCACATTTTAATAAGTCTGCTTCAAAGGTGTCGGACGAGGAAGAGAAAAATCAAAACATCCTGGGTTAATTTGAAATGTACTCTGCATCTGTGATGGGAAATGGCCTCACAGGTAAGTATGGGGAGACAATTAGGGAATATCCGTTAGTGCAGGGGGCTGCATACTAAAAAAAAAAAAAACGCAAATCACTATTTCCCCCCATCTGTCCCCCGCTGCGCTGAGAACTGCAGCTGAGGTCCGATTTCACCCGTCAATCATGGCCTCTTCGCTGTGGGGTGTGTGTCCTGGTGAGAGAGCCTACCCCCAAGTCATTAGCACAAACAGTCAAACTGTACTGAGAACTGCCCTGCGCCGCTCTCCTCAGCACCGTGGTTTAAATATCCCCAGCCTGTGACAGGATCAGTTTAGCGATCTGTAGGATTGATCTCCTCTTTAAAGTTTTGCCTGAGGCGACTCTAATTGGGAACGAGGCTGCCTCCCACTCCCCTCACTCCCTTAACTGTCAGTCTTGGCTTTGTTTACTGAGGACATGCCCAAACCTATTTACTCAATAATGAGGAGACGTGGTGGGGATGCTGCTGATCACATTCAGGCCCCCAGCGGGACTCATACCTGCTGGGAAGGGCGGGAACATCGGTTTTGGACTGTTCGAGTCGGTAAAACTTGGCCTGTACGCCGTCATTGTAACGTAGACTGATGAATCTTTTTTTTTCTTTGCTCCTGGTTTTCTCGTCTGGCTCTCACACCTTGATTTGCAGATCACTTCTCTGCCTCTGGGTGTTTATTGTTTTTCTCAGTCATGTGGTGCGTTTATCTAAAATAGAACCGTCTTTGAAGAGACAGCACATACAGTGCCTTTCAAATGGATTCATGACCTTTCTTTCCAGTTTACTGCGTGACAAAGACAAAATTTGGTACATTTTATTGATGTGATGCAATTATTTCACAATCACAAGGTGAAATGAAAATGGCCTGTCATAGGTTTTTACAAATAGAAAAAAAGAGTGCAGTGTGCATAAGTATTTAGCCCCATTTTACTCTGGTACCAATAAAATATTTCCTGCAGCCACCGGCCTTCTGGCAGCACCTAAGCATTAGAGTGACATCATGGTGCTTTTGCAGCGTGTTACTGAAATACACTCTGGGCAAAACAATTTTGTTGCGTGGTTTCCAATAACTATTGTGTGATTGGTCAGAAATGTAAAGCAGGCATAGTTACAACTGTGATTGTGCTCTTTTTCTTGTGACGCATGAAATGTCCTGGTCAGCAAGAACTCTCTTCTCTGTTATTTTTCTCTCCTTGAGTAAAACAAAAAATTTTTCTGCTCTCACAGTATGCATAGATGCTTCGGAGAAGCAGGTAGCTCTGGGGGAGCTGCAGAGCTTAGGTGGCCTATCTGGCCTTTTCCACAGAATAGTTTTCCCTTAGTAGGGAATCTGAAGTGAGTTATTAATGTGAAGGCCTAGGAAGAAAACCTGATAACCTGAGTCTGACTAGGATAGAAGTTCATCTTTTAGCATTCTAATAACCCTAAACATACACACAGAGCTCAAGTAGATTGATTTAGATAAAAGCAGGTTGATGTGATAGAATGGCGTAGTCAAAGTCCTGAACTAAATCTAATTAGATATATGTTTGATTTGACGGGGGGTTAATATAAATGCGATGCTGCACTTATTTTTTGTCACTTCTCAATAATGCTCTACTTCTGTCTGGTTTGCACATTGAAGTTTATGCTTGTTATTTGACAAAATACTTTACATACTGCACAGTTTTTTTTTTTTTTTAAACACTTTAAGTAGCACAGCTTTGTACTTCTATAGTGATGTTTGATGTCATAAAAGCCCACTCCAGACATGTGAGGCACCACCAACGCTTTGCTGTGGATTAGACTATTCATGATTCAAGTGTTTTGGCCTGCCAGCTAATTTCCTCATCTCTTTTAGCCGATCCCTCAATGCTCTCATTTAGATTGTTTTCATTTTGCACCGAACGACAAAGCCTTTGGTGTGGCCGGGCCATAGAATCCATTGATGCCCATTGGGATTATGAATGATGAAGTGGAGAAGCTGCTGCTATCAGAGGGACACAACACTGCTCTTAATAGAAAAGCATTTAGAGAGGCAGCAGGGAGGAGGTGGTGGTGCAGGGGGCTTTCTGACACTCCACTGATAAGAGGCAGCCCTTCAGAGGTGGTAGTGTGTACAATGAAACACGCTGATGGGGATACAATGACACACATGTTGCGTCTGACAGGCGCGTGATTTAGATGTGCAGTTGGGAAGAGAGAGAGAGAGAGAGAAAAAAACTGGACCACACAACAGAGAGCTCTGTGATGTGACGTTCTTGACGTGGAAATCTGCATTTTGCATGTTGCTGCTTATTGGTTTGATTTGAGGAAAAAACGAGTTGTCGTTACTCATATCAAGCCCTTTCACAGAATGAAGAGGGAAAAGAGGAAGGACGAGAGAGGAGTTAGTAGGGTAGTGGCACGGGAGTGAAAGAGAGATACGCAGAAAGGAAGGGCTGTCAGTTTGAGGAATGAGCCTGATAAGAAAAGGGGACTCGGCAGATGGGAGGAAGAAACCGGCAGCGCACTTCTCAATTAAACATGTAAATACCAAAAGCAGGCGGCAATCGAGAAGAGGGAGTTGGGTAAACACAGCACCGTGCTGTGATTACAAGCTCAGAACGCTGCCACCTTTACCACTAGTTTTAGTTTTTGGAATTCCCAGGAATTGTTTAATCAATCCCAACTTTTGCTTTGCGATACATTTATAGGAAGTGCATCCGAAAATAAGAGTTTTATAGAAAAGTTAAATCATTTTTTGTAATTTAATTTTAAAAACTCAGAAACCAACTTACACTAATTCAAGTGTTCATTTCTTTTAATTTTGATATACTTTAAAGTATGTCTGTTTCATTATGGTGTAAACACTCAAAACCTGGAGGGGCTCCTTTTGCAGTGTGACATGAAGATGATCAGCTGGTGGCTCTGCTGAGGTGCATTGTTGATTCTTGTGTCCTTCATGTTTCTCTGACAGTTATCCATTGATTCTTTACTGGTTTTAGGTCAGGCCAGTATGCAAGCTTATCAAGCACAATGATACCATGGTCATTAAGAGGCCATGTGGGCAGCACTGGCTCTGGTGATAGACCAGGGCCATAGATCCGACTCTGGTTCAAACCTCATTCGTTCCCTTCCTGGTGATATTTGAGGAGGTTTCATTGGGAAGGGCATTGCATATTAAACCTCAGCCAAGTCCATGTGCATGCAGCTGTGGTGTGTGGAGCCTATTCCGCTTTTGCAATCCCATGTTGGACAGTGACACAAAAACAAAAACAATAACATTGTGGGCAGGTTCCAAGTCCTCTGGGAAAAGTGAAGCTCCATAGAACTTGTCAACAGGGAGAACCATGCAACTCTGACATTTCCTAAGACTGCATGGTCTTTGAACTTGTGTGGACCAAGATTAGCAAATGACACAGATTCCCAAACTATCACTTACAATGAAAACTTAATACTAACACCATTTGCATGTGATAAATCTCCCTCTAACAAGCTATTCTTCACCATTCTATAAAATTGGGATAATGCTGCTATGTGTGCAACTTTTTCTTCCACTCAACTTTCCATTAATATGCTTGGAGGCAGCACTGTGTGAACAGCCAGCTTATCTCGCAATGACCTTTTGTGGCTTACCCTCCTTGTGGACAGTGTCAATGTCTGTCTGCTGGACAATGGTCATGTCAGCAGTCTCTCATATCATTGTGTCATTGTGTAGACCACAACATAATATTTAGTTAAAAAAATATATTTTTTATTGGCCTTGTGTAGTATAAAATTTTTCTAGGAAACATTTTTTTTTTTTTTTGCTTTTATCTGTAAACCATAATCATCAGGATCAAAAATAAAAGCTTAAAGTATATCATTGTACATAATGAATCTATATGCAAGTCTAATATGTAGATATTTACTTGTTTTAATCACCTCCTGTGGGTGAATTGATTCATGCAGAGTCATTCTTTGGAAAACTGCACGCCCACCAGAAAATCTTGATAAAGACCTAATTAATGCTATTTATCCGTTCTCTTTGCCCTTTTGTTGTAATTTCTCTTTTCTAATATCTTTTCTAATATTCTTTGTCTATCACTTCTACTTATTTGCCCCCTCCTCTGTATGCACCCCGCTGTGAACTACAGGGAGTATCTTAAATACTTCTGTAGGCAGTGTCCCTGACATTAATAACAATGAGCTTGGCATAAGCACAGTGCGTTCTCAGGGTAGACTCACAGTTTGACATTCAGCCCAGATGCTATCGCGAAGCCTCGCCGTTTAAGACCGCAGAGAAGACAGACATCTGTCACTTGTTACCTTTGAAGTGAATAAAAGAGGGATGCAGAAAAACACAGTGGACAAAAGGCCATTCTGACCACAGACCTTCAGTGTTTACAAACGGAAAGAGAGAGTGACAGGAGAAACTGGAGATGAATGGATCGCCGCTGTTGATCTCGCCTCCTCATTCCATGTGCTAAGTTATTCTGCGGCTGCTGCCCCAGTGGGGGGTGTAGGGAAACAGGAAGTTGAGAGAGGGAGGCAGAAAGAAATGCCTCAAGGAGTCTAAAGGTGCCGAGCACTGCAGCCTGCATGGGAAAGAAAAAAGTCCCTAACAACTTACTGTACACTTCTCTAACCGGAGGTATCAAACATTACAAATGTGAACACCATACAGCTTTTAATGAGGGGATGATGCTATACTAAAGCAATATTTGCAATAGTGTTGTTGAAATAACCGCTCTTGTTGCGTTAGCTGCTATTTGTACACAGTGCAGATTCAGACTTGAAGTGTAAAGAAAGGCATTTTCATACAATTATTAGAACAATGGCCACATTCATTTATCTTCTGTCATGTCTCCTTAGACCTGTTTCTATTTCAGGTTGCACGTCAAGTGAGAGCAGCTATATCTGGCTGGCAATTAAGTCGGTCCTGCCTCCCCTTGATGCTTGATTAGTCCGATTGATGGAGGAGGCCATATGTGGCGGTGTCAAAACTTGGCAGCCAGTCTCCATCCTCTCAAATGAGAGGCAGGCAATAAAGAGGCAGGCTGCCCAGAATGGGTGCATGTATGCAAGGCCGGCAGCACTGCGATTTTAGGCCCTGCTGATGCGATGTGTCCTGTTTTTCTCTGGGGGCCTTCAGGGCGCTGACTGCTTCCGCCAAGTTCTCGTCAGGCCAGAGGTGGCCACTGGCTAGGCGTGTCACTGTACCAAGCCCTCTGGGGGGCCCAGGCTTCGGACTAGGCATAGAGAGGGAGGGAAGATTGGGGGAAGTTGGGTGCGTTCGTGTTATTGGTGGGGGGGTGGGCCGATACCATAAGGGGGAGGGTTGGGAGGTTTAGAAAGCTGAGAGATATGGCCCCCATCCCAATCTCGCTCGGAGACAACAAAAAGGGAATGCTTGAGAAGGGGAAGCAGCGGGAGGAGAGCACAAAGACAAAGGCGCGGGCAAGGTCAGTCTAGCTAATGGGCCTGAGCCGTAGGCTGCCTGGGGCTAGGCACACTTCTGTTCTCTCTCACACACTGGGCCTTCAAAGACCCTTCAGTCCACCCCTCTCCTTCTCTCCTCTCTCCCGCCATTCTCTTCTACTCCTCTTTTGCTCGCTTCCCCACTTCCATTGGTGACACTTCCTCCCTTCAAAAGATCCTGCACAGGTGCTTTCACCGACACGCTTTTCCACGAAAGCGTCTCCTGAAATCCAGACTCGTTGCAAGTATCAACAACCGTGAATTAATAAATGGCAGAAATAATTCAGCGACGTGTTCAGCGGGCGAAGAATTCTCCAAGTTTACACAAGCGCCATCATTAGCTCCAAGGTGGGTCTGAGGAAGTGCTAAGAGGAGCTGTTGGAAACGAGGAGGAGGTGGAGCGGCGTTGTCAGGTTGGCTGGCTGGCGTTGCTTGGCTCCACTCGAGGGCTCCTTTAATGTGCAGCGGAGTAGAATAAGTGAGTGGCTGTGGGCACCAGCTGAGCTCACTCTCGTCTTCGCCTGGTAGCTGAGGGGTGAGCCGCCACCACCTGACACTGGGCACACGGCTCAGGGCTCCTCTTGGCAACGTGGCACGGCACACATGTCCCCTCATTTGGATGGAGATTCAGACACAACACACAAAAGCTCCCCCCACCCACCGCCCCTCTCAGTCCCTCACTCACTCAGTCTCTCGTTTTGTCTCCCTGCCTTTTTTTCCTCTCCTTCCTTTAGTTTTTGACAGCATCATAATAATCTGGGTATCTTCTTGATCATGCCCCATGTTTTTTTTTCAGCTTCTCTTCCTCATCTTCTCAGAGACGAGTTTGAAATTGCCTGCGTCAGGACTTTGCTAATTAAAGTCATACTTTCAAAAATGCCATAATAACTGTTAATTAGCTTGATGCTATTTTCAGCATAATTTGCTAATTAGTGGAAAACCTGTACAGCGTTTCTCTCTAATTACAGTATGGCTCTGCACGGCGCATCTGTGCCTTGACTCCAAATGATACCATTACAAAGTCCCGTATTACGCATTCTCTCAAAACAGTTAATTGCCTCCACAGATAGTGAGATACTTCAGTCAGCTGATTTTTATGGTAATAAATGGACAGGCACAGACTCAAACCACCCTGGTTCATATTTATGAAATATGAAGAAGGAAAACAACCTCCTTATGAGATGCATGGAGTTAGTTTGGAATATAATCTAGTTGGTTCTGTGATGATTTTGTGTGCTCATGCGTTGAGTTGCTGGGATTTTCCTTTAATGAAGTTGGTTTTATTCTTTGTTGCGACCTCTTGTCAAGTAAACCATAATGCTGCAATTAAAGGGAGAGTTCAAATTTACTTGAAGTGATGTTCTGTGTTATTATGAGTAACAGCTCCTTTGCATGGTAGAAAGATTTCACATTGCCAAGGGTTTGCAACAAACTGAAGAGATCTTCAGAGGTAAAAGGCTAACAGCAGATTTTAGCTAATTATAGACTTGGGCTGAAAATGTTAATATCTGTGTGAAGTAATTTTGTATTTGACAGCTATTAAAGGTTTACACTTTCACACAGAAACGGTTAAGAATGTCACTTTTTTCTTTGCCAAACAACTTATATGCTAGTACACTAAAGTTACGCTTCTGGAGACCTTCGGCTGCACAAATACACCTAATCAACTAATCAGCTGATAGCAAGTCCACTTGACTTGGAAACACACAGAGATTAACCATATTTGATGCCACTGCATCCTGATGCAAATCCAGATGTCTCCTCCACTCTTGGTGAGTTAAGAGTGGACTGATGAGTTGCTGTTGGTCAGGTGGATTAATACACCTACCAGCTTTAGGGACTTTATCATTGTAAGCTTGTTGAAGTTTCTCAGCTGGAGAACATCTGTGTTACCACCTTGAGATTATGTTATGTTGGTGTCCTCTAACTCTACCAAGAGTGGAAGAAATTTTGTGATTCTGTGAACTGCTGTGCAGTGAAGATGGTAGGTCTTGTGCTTTTCCAGGTCTTACATATTGGTTTGAAAGTTATGTTGACATTCTGCAGATTAACAAATTGGATGGATCGACACAGTTGGCAGCCTTGCCTAGCATAACTTCAGCTTCATAACAGAAAAACTTGTTGAATGACAGTCCATAATATGTCATTGTATACCACAAACCTAATCATTTTTCAGTTTGATTTGTTATAAATTTCTATAATTAGCTAAAGCAGTAGAGGTTTTCTTCACTTTTCTAAAATCCCACTGTGATATCCTTCAACTACACGTAAGGAAACTGTTACTCATAATAGCTTCACAGAACATTACTTCTAAAACATCTGAACTTTCCCTTTAAAGCAGAAGAGAATCATGCCATTATACAATGAAAGGCAGCGCTGTGATGGAGTCCTGCTTCAGAGAGGGGGGTTAGCATGTAAATACAAGCTGGAACATTATGCGACCATGCCACTACTTATTACTGAGGATGTAACTACCTTGTCGCACCGCCGTTTATTTTCATGTGGTCTAGAATTACGGACATGACCACAGGTTGACCCCCTGACACACATGTGTACGAGACGCAAATTATGACTCATTAAGTGCGTTGAGGAGTGTGATTGGCATGACCTTTGAACCAGGAGACGTCAGCTGTGCCCATCCTCCGCTCTGCCCCGCTTTTTGACAGCCACCAGTCTGACAGGGGTAGCATCGGCGTCGGCTAATTAATGCGCCACTTCAGAGACCCTTTCATTTATGGCTTCTGAAAGGCATTATTAAATTAATTAAACCACCAAGAGTTAGTCATTATGAAATCAGGAGGTTTACATGGATGACAGCGTTTATGAATTAAACATCCCCAAAGTTCCTCGCAGGAGATACCCCGAGCTGCATGCGGGTACCTAGCGCGACAGATGTTTGCCCCCCCCCTCCATGTACCCCTCCTCCTCGAGCTAACCTGTATTGCAAGCGATTTAGGTCTCATTTGGGGGTTTGAAAACTAAAGGCAGGGAGAGAAAGAGGATCAGGATAGCTAATGAGCAGAGAAAGAGAGGGGAAAAGGAGGTCACTAGCTCTGTTCATCTGTAGACAGTACAGATGGTTCTGTTTTATACAATGCAACAATAGCGCACATCAATTTGTTGATTGCTAATAGATAGCTGCTCTCAGAAGAATTGTAGTCTGGGATTAGCTGTCTGCGGGTTCGAGCTGAGAACTCCACATTCATAGCCTGGAAACATTTAGAGAAGCTCTGTGCTGTTTTTAACTCATCATATGATATGAAAACTACAAATGGTTCGCGAGATAAATCCCATAAACTCGGGCTTAGCTGGAGAGCAGAGGGCAGAGATGAGTGGCTCGCTCAGGAGCCTTGACGATAGACTTCTTTTCATCTGCGGACTGAGATTCGCAGATTATCTCAAGAGGCTCTCTATCTCTGTCCTCGTCTCTATTTCTCTTCCTCTGTTACACCCTCTCCCCCCAACCCCCTCCACCTCCCGAATCAGGAAGTTTGCCAGCTACTGTCTTTGTTTACAATGCCAAGGGAAAATGTCAGAGCCGTTGAGAAAAATATCCTTAGAATCTCTCTTTTTTTCATCTTCTTAATCTAACAGTTTACTGAACTTGATAAGTGTCCTATCAACATGCTAATCAAATTACTTCGGAACCAAAATTGACAGTTTTCATTAATTATACAAGATTATTCTAATTGCAATTCAAATTTATTCATTCTGAACAGAAGGTATTCAGTAATATTTTACAAAATTTGCATATTAAATGGAGGGAGTTGTGCATTATGCATGGTAATGTATGCACAGTTTCTTATTTTTAACTTCACGGCCATATGTGGTGTCGTTGTAGGAGCAGGTGAAAAGTCTAAGTGTGTTTAATTTGCTTGACAAACATTCGGCTGGAGCTTGTCAAGGGGAGTATTGTGCATGCCAATCTTTATTCCCTCTTTATTGATTACCCCCAAACCCTAAACATCTGGAGGTAAATGGCACTGAGAGAGATGAACTGAATCCTGGGATTAGTACCCTCAATGACTGAATCACTATCAATTACTTCAATAGCATAATTCAAGTGTACCGCATAAAAAGCAGCAGCACCTCGGTCTGAGCGTGGGATTAATATTGCAATTTAACGTAACAATGGAGGCACGGGAATGATATGGATGGCGTCCAACTTTTTTTTTTTTTTTTTTTTTTTTTAACACTGATGTCAGGGAGCTAATGCTGTTATCTAAATATGAAAGTATTTAATTCCTAATTTGAGCTTTGTTTGTGGAATGAAAAGACTCCACGCATTAGGCACATGTTTTAAAAGGTAATGGATTCTGTGAGTAAAACAACCTTATTTATTCACCGAGACGCAAAACCCCCAATTTGCTCTTTGTTTTTATTTCCTAAAGCGGGCAGTGAAGTGCAAACAGCTTACTGGGAAGCTGTTTACTACTGTATATGACAAAAGGAGTGTGTGCGTGTGCGCGCGTGAGTGTGTGTGTGTTTATAGGAAAGGGGGCTGGCTCTTGCAGCTCCACAGGCAAGGTCTTGTGCTGTAATGTAAGCGTAATAATTATCAAACAGCATCGGGGGCTCTGGGTACGGGCTTTAACAGGGGGAGAGCATGTTTGATATGTAGAATCAGCCCATAGTGCATCCATAGAGGGTGACTAAATCGCACGGTTCATGGATCACATTAGTATTGCTCTGCATCCACCCTCGCACTATAGGTGATTTCCATTTAGACACACATTTCCACACGAAGATAAATATGACTTGAATCGTAATTTCCCTGAAGTAAATATAATACAAATACAACATAATACAGTGTCAGGCCAGGCAGGCTAATAGATTACTAGCGTGTTTTCCATTTGTATGGTAAGTGGTGAGCCAAGGTGGTGGTCTGGCGAGTAACAAATTGAATGTTTAATCCATCTCAGTGCAGATTGAAGGTATCAGAAAAGATCGGTAGTCTCTGCAGTTCTCCTGTGGCCGGTACTATATTAGAGATTTCTTTTTTTCCTTCACTCTTTGGGGAATTTTGAGGAATGTTGTCGGATTAACAAGAGGTGCAAAGTGCTAGATAAATTCAATTTCTTATCTCTTCAAACGTCATCTGCACTTTTTTCAAATAGGTGTTTGGGTTTGATGGGCAGTGTTTCCAGTCACTCGCAAGTGTAATCTCTGATGGCTGATTAAAATAAGACCAGCTCTGCTTGAGCTAGATAGTTAAAATATTTCACGACTTTTAATTACTGAATTTTTTATTAGAGTATTGAATTATTAAACTCCCCACCAGTCACATATGTGGAAGTCATTACACCCACTATTAGGTTCATCTTTTTAGAGGCTTCTTCCCTATAACTATGGTGGAGGAACAGTGACAAATATGCAAAAGACGCATCTCTTTAATGCTACCAACTATTCTCTATGTGCGTGTTTAATTCTTTAATAAATGTTTGCTCTTGCATTTGGAAAAGCTAGATTAGCCCCAACTGTGCAGAGTCTTATATAAGTGTGACAAATTGATATTTTTATATAGCTTAATCTGTTTACTATGATGTTTTTTTTTTTTTTTTTTTGCGAGGACTTATTACAAACTAATTAAAGAAATCACTTTGATATAATTAGTCAGATTTCAGGAAGCTCATTAGTAGTAATTTGCATGAAAAATAAGCCCTGTAGTGGTGCTCAGACCCAGCTATCCGATCTGTGTTTTATCTGGTTACACATCATCCCCCATTGTTTGTTGTCTGAGGCTTGTCTGAAGTGGCCCACGATATTTTCAGTCATTGCCCTGAGAAGCGGCAGGGTGTCTTTCAACAAATTCCTCCGCCTAAAGCTAGTCAACCTGCATGTGGAAGCAGACACGCGCCTCTGTGTACATAAGGCAGGAGGACTGAGCAGCAAAACACCGTCTATTTATCTGTCAGGTTCCTGACAAAGAACTGAGCTGACAAGTAATGGTTTCCCCCAGCAGAACAGGGGGGGAGCTTTCTTTTTTTTTTCTCCCACTGTACTTACATGCCCAGTCTATGCCCAGAGACTCATGTTATTTGCAAATCACAGCCTTTGAAAATTCACAAGCGGGGCGAGACATGCCATGCTAGGGTTTTGTCAGCTGCCTTCATAACAACGAGCTGTATCACTAACAGTGTGCGGTTTGGTTAGGAAGCAGCTTTCTCTTAGCATTTGCCTCGCTGTCACTTTTTCCAACACATGCGTTCTGTGTCTTCATGCATGGGGTCTCTCCTCCCTCAGAGGGTTGCCATCTTCCCTTTGGACTGACAAAACGTCCACACTCCCACTGAAATAAAGAAAGAAGTGGGGAGGGAGAAGAAAAAAAAAAGACAGAATTATATCATTCAGTGCTGTGGTAGTTCTTCCAGAAACTGACACACAAATATTATATTTATGATTAGATAAAGGTAAGTTAAGGGTGTTTGACTGTGAGAAAAAAAATAATGCTATCATCATATTTGTATTTTTGCCATTTTTCTAATAATAATTTTACTTACAAAAATGCTTGATTTAAAAAATTTTTAAATTTTTGATTTTTACACCTCTTGATTTTCCGAGGTGTAAATATCAAGAACTGATCACTTATGAACTACACACCACTTTTGGTGGGTATATTAACTGTTAACTGACTCGTAACAACCTTTATAGTGCAAATAGAATTTAATATTTTTACCATTAAAAAAAGTTATAAGCAATATTGTTTGAAATCAAATATATTCTGCTTACATTTTTAAATAATAATAATAATAATAATTTTTAAAAATTCTGATTTCTTACGGAAACCGGACCTTGTCAATCTATATAAGTGTGCTTGTTTATTAAATCTATAGATTTTTGGTACATCGGTACCTTCATTGTTTAAAAATGCTAAAATTTCTACAATAAGCCTTGGTGCTGGCTCTCGCACTCACAGGAATGAAAGAGGGAATAAATTATACTCTTTAGTTCTCAATGAGGATTCTTTAAACTCATACTCAGGTCACTCAGAAAATAAGAATCGACTACTTCAAAAGCCTCACAAAATGACTGATCGATCGATTACAGTTTGCAGATGCACTCAGGGACAAATACCTTAAATATTCTATAGTCTGCTGAAACTACAATTAACATCTTTAGGCATAATGTACACAGTTACATTTAATGAAATAAAGGACAAGTTTGCATGCCAGAGCAGGAAATTTCAGAAGTTGCAGCATTATGTGGTGGAGTTGTTTTGCTGCAAAAAGAGGCTGATAGTCTTTGCCAAACAGTTGACAGTGAGAGGGAAAGAAACATTATGTGAAAATATGGAAGCAACATCTCAAAACATCAGCCAGGTAGTTAAAGCTTGAGCACAAACTGGTCTTCCAAATGGGAAATGAGCTAAACATAACATATTAGATATTCCGTTGTTGTCCTTAAGCCACTTTATATTTTTAAAAAGACCATCAAATAGCATAAGTCTGATAGAAATTTTCAGGACAGAGCTTAAAAGATGAGTGTAAACAAGATGCCTAACTCACTTGACTCAGTTACACCAGCTCTGTTGGGAGGAATGGGAATATATTGCAGCAAAGTCCTGAAAGAAGGTACGGTAGGTTATGGTAATTGTACCAAATTCTGAGGAAATGCTGGTAAACTTCTGAAACGTGTTTTTCTGTCATTTTGTTCAGTGTGTGTAAATATCTGGTTTCACATGTGTATTGCACACATTTTTGTAATAGTTATGAATCTTAAGTTTTTTAAAGACATTTTCCTTCAACATGTGGGGTTCAGGATGACGGCAAAAAAGTGGAACCTGTTTATTCTCCATACTCCTTTCCCACCACGGGACGAAATCCTTCCCTAAACATCCGGACAGAGAAGCACTTGTGTGACGTTGATGTCACAGACCTACCTGGCCTCCCTCTCACAAAAGCTAAGGTATCATTAGCTAGGCTCACACAATGGCCATTCAACCAAGCCACTGCGCTCCTCAGGACGGAGGAACAATGTTATTTTTTGTCTCAGAATTATAAAGACAGACTTTTGCAGGAAACCTGACAGACAAAACCTTTTAGAGGTAAATGCTCCAGGCGGCTTTTGGGTTTAATCTTTTCCCATTAGCATTTCAGCCCCCCCCCCACCAACACATACACACTACGCTCCCTCTTTTCCTTTGCTCACACACAAAGACCATATTTACAGGGTCAAAAAGTACAGGCTCTGAATCTGATTCTTTCTAACTTTACATTTTTTAACTTTTTTTTAACTTTAGTTCTGATCAATACATTACACATTACATACATACATACTAAACATTTATTTTTTTTAATGTAATTTTTTTCTGGTAAGTTTTTTTTTTTAATAAAGCAAACTAATAAAACAATATATAGACAGAGATCATATGTGTTTACAAGAAAATGAAAAATGATTTACCTGCGAATGCAAAGGCTAACTTAATAGTCACATTGTCAACAATACAACAGCCGTGCTAAGGGTTCATAGACCTACCTTTGTGTGTTTGTGTGCATGTGTGTATGCGTGCACACATTCACTTACACTCATGCGTGTGTGTGACTCCATGTGTGTGATTCATTCCAGGGCAGTTTTAGTCCTTATAAAATATTCATTTTGGTTGTGCAGGGCCCTGTAATTGCCATCTCTCACCCTGAATTATTTATACCTCGCACAGACTGACAAAGCTTTGCCATACGGCCCCAGATGAATCAGAAAGCAGCCATCTCTGCTGCCAACAGCACTGGGCTTTCACACAAATATGGCAGCCACGTCTCTCTGCCTGGCCTCTCTTAATTTGACATTTTCTTTTTCCCCCCTGCCTTTGTCCTAGGTGCAGAGAAAGGTTACCTGTTAGCTTTAAGCACCGACCCACTCTCTGTCTTTCTGTCTCTATCCCCCCTACCTACATGACAGTCCGTTATGTTTTTTTCACCCCCCCCATCTCTCTTTTTTTTTAAAGTCTTCTGAGAATGCGTCAAAGTAGTGGCAATGTCACAGTGACTGCTTCATGATGACTGATCAGCTCTGACAGCCACTTTAGATGTATGTATTATACATTAGTAAAAATATGATGTAGAGTAACACTCACATAAATATGAGCACGCATGGACAGACTGCAAAACCATTGACTCTGTGACCTAAAAGCAGCACACACACATGTAAATCAGCCCCTGATGGCATGCTGAGTTCACCAAGGCTGTCTGTACCGTGAGCGGTCACAGCCTCCCCACTAACCTTCGCTGTACAGCCGTGTTCCTCTGCACCTCGCCTGGGTCTGATCACTCCGAGGGGTGTCACAGGAGAGCGCCTGTGCTGTATGGCTTTCGTTGTGAACAGACTCCAGGAGCCTGCAGAACACCACGTCCAACACCCTAAATACAACTATTCAACCAGCCACGCCAACATATGTGCTTATCTTCCATCTCACCAGTGCAGGGAGGTGCTGACTGGTATTTCCTCAAGGCCACAAGCTGCAGCATTGACCAGTAATCAAAGCCGCATATTTCCTTTTATGCGCGCACAAAAAATTAAAAAAAAGAACATAACAAGCAGATACCTCTATGGTGTCCAGCTGGTGAGTAAATATTCCTGGCAGCTGTGTTGTTGATGTGTGTGATTGTTTTTGCAATGGCAGAAATCTCTCAGTCTACACTGGTCTGACTGCCATAGTCAACACTGGTAATAGGCATGGACCTTTTATCGCTAAACCAAGGTTTTTCTCATTTAAACCACCAATATACCATTCTTACATGGGTTGGGTATATATCTGCTTTGAAACAGAAATAATATGGATCTCAATACACTGCTAAACAATCTGCTAAAATAAAGATGCATAAACTGCAAACTCCAATCTGACATGACTCAACCACAGTTCCGTTCAGTTCGGTATGTTTTGACTATAATAATTACAACGCAATTCAATTTGATGTGACAGGATACAATAAAGTAGAATGAAGCAAAGAAATTATCATGTGCAACTCAATGAGAAGAAGCCAGGTAGTATAATGTCAGTACAATGAGCCTCGGTGGATTATAAAACATCTGCAACGCAACAGATCATCATTTTATGAACCTTTCAGAAACCAAATAGAGAGCGGCAAAATTGTGCTTTCTAGACTGTAAGCATCAAAAAATGAGTTAAACCAAATTCTCAAGACAGGCCCTTAGAACTGCTCACAAATGGGAAATTTAAGCTTAGCGACATTCACTGGGTGTGTAATTAGTCCCACTGTTAAAATACAGTAACATAGATTAGTGGTAGTAATAATTTTATTAAAGTGAACATAAACGTTCAACAGAAAGGGCTGGATTGCACTGATGCAAACATTTAAAAACCAACACATCTAGACTTTATCTAAACCAGCCAGTCAGCACACTGCCAGCCAGCTGGCTGAAATAAGGCTGCCATGCTATCTCTTGTTTACATGAACAAAACATTTTTCTGTCTAACAAAACATGTCATGGTTTTGGAAACACTAAAGTTGCAAAATGGCAGGTCTGTCAAGCAGCTGACTGAAAGCTAGCTACTGGAGCACATAGCCACATTACTAGCTTATGATAGCTTGTTAAACCTGTGCTACTCTGCTGCATCTCTGCCAGAGTAGAACTGATGATATTCCGTGTAGTAAGTGCTAGAAAACCGCTTCTAAAAATGGTCATTGTTTACTTTTTAATTTGGTTTAGGGTCATTATGTAACAACAAACGGACGACAGAGTCCAGCGAAAACAGGCGCTTAAATTCCGTGATAAAAGGCTAGAGGTAAAAATAATGCACAAAATCCGTGTAGGACGGCGAAGTCCTAGCGCAAAATTTTGTGTAAAGGTGTACGGAGCTTGGTGCTGCAAGGTTGAGACTTTGTCCTGTTGTGGGCAGCGGGGCCCGGCTAATACCCGTGGTAAAACGGACGGTGGAGTCCGGCGAAAATAGGCGCTTAAATTCCGTGACGTGATGGGGAAAGGGATAAGGGATAAGTAAAAAATTAGCCAATAGACAATCTAAAATCAAACGACTGGAAGTATGTCAAAGATCAGGATCTGCACCAAGTAAAACACTTAGATAAATGGATAACAAGTTACAAATTTGACGGTCTAAATTGATGTTTTGATTGTTTATTCTGTTACATGACTTTGTGTTTTTATGTTTGTTATGATGTAAAGCACTTTGAAATGCCTTGCTGCTGAAATGTGCTATACAAATAAAATTTGATTTGATTTAAACCTCACTGGTTTTTTCTAATGTTATACCCTGAGAATTTCTTTCTTGCCAATGCCCATAATTTGTAGTGAACTTCACAGTTTTTTTTTCAGGGGCAAACAACAATTCAGCTGTATTGAGAGATTCCACTTTCAATGCAGATGATGTTTGTTCTACAGCAGCATTTAGCATCAGATTTGTTTTTACCACAGCACCAGGCAAGACAAAGTAACGCAGAATTATTTATGTTCAGCGTCTTATTATATTGTGTTCAAAGTCCCGGTAGAGTAACGTCGTATTCTGAGTAAAACAAAGAACAGCGTGGAACAGTACACAGCCTTTGCGGTGTCTCGATGTGAATGGGATGGGAAAAGCAGACAGAGCAGAGAAAGCTCGGGGCTAAACATGCAGTGTGTGGCGGGGCTGAAGCTAAAAGCTGCATAAAGCACACAGCCTTAGTCCACTGTTAGCTAGTGATGGATAGTTAGCAGGAGCTCCAAGTCTTCGTCTAATCTGTTACAGTAAACCTATGCCAAAGCCCGAAGGGAATCAGTGGGGGCTATAGCTAGGAGTGGGCTTGACGTGAAACCATTTGTGAAGACGAGTGATTCTCTTAAGTAAGAAACTAACAGTGTCGAGAAAGAGAGAGGGGAAGAGAGAGAGAGTGAGGTGGAGAGAAAGTGAGACAGGAGGTGAGGAGAATGAGTGAGCGTGTGAGGGAGAGTGAAGGAGGAAGAGATACCATAATGAGTCCTGTAGCCATGGAGTAAATGAAGAGGGATTGACAGAGTGAGGGATCCTCAAGTGAAATAATGTCAATGCCACTCTGCCCATTAGAGAAGATGGGGGTGGTGGTGCTGGTGCTGGTGGAAAGGGTAAAGAGGGATGAATGGAGGGACAGAGCTACATCTTACGTTGCAGAGGAAGCACATAAATTATTTGTGACACCTTTGCAACACACGTGTACGAGCTACAAAAATATGAAATATGAAACAGCGGAATGAACCGACAATAGCAGCTGAAAAAATATAGAAGTGAAAAAAAAAACCCAGAAAGGGCCTTGGAAATACCTAATAAATTCTCGGAGACGTGCAGTCAGGGGTATTTGATGTCGAACAATAATAATCACAGCAACATCTGCCTTGCTGCTCTCTGAGGAGGTGGGCAGCACTAGTGGGTGGAAGGGGTTAATCTCCCAAACCCAATAAGGTTGGATAGTGAGGCACTTGTTCCCTGATAAAGAAGTGATAGGATCTGTTGGTCTGGTCCCTTGGCGCTTGTACAGGGGTAGAGCAAATATTGTTAATGTGCTGTGGTTTACTTCAGCTAAGGCAAGAAAAAACAGCCCCGTTTGACGAGGGAGAATAGCAGCAAACCAGAAATATGATGGAGAGGGTCGAGTTTGCTCAGTGCGGCCTCCCAAGGTCTTAACTGGAATGTATATTTGGGCCTACTCGGCTGCATAAATAAGTGTTCGGGGAAGATTAAGATCTATAAGTGTCTCTATTTCTCGTTTTACCTGCCCCTCCTTGTCACAACAGGGATCTGAATGCAGTTCAGTGAAGTGCCTAATAACCAGAGCAGTAGGTAGGAAAGGCAGGAGGCTTGACATTAAGACTCTGGCGTTTTGGAAATCCGATATGCTATTGACCCGTGTACTACTATCTCAGCGTAGAGATCTGGTGTCAGCAGATTGTAGTCTGGTGTTGGGAGCCGTTTCTTACAGGGCTCTTGTAACAGGGGCCCATTGAGTCTGGGAGGCAGCTGGGGCCTGATGGGCTAGAGCTGGGTGGTGATCGATACTCACCACCCCGCAACGGATGACCTCACTGTCATGGCTGCCGGCTGTGGACACTGCATGCTAGTCATTAGTGCCGGGGCACCAATCAGGAGCTTAGAGTTGTCAATACCTGCCTCTTACAGATACTGTGGCCATCTGTCAGTGTATTGTGTAACGGCCTGAGTAAATACAGGGAAGCTCTTTTGAACAATAAGAACAAGGTGTACTATCGATAGAAAAAAAATTGCTTTGCTGTAAGTAATTTAAGAAATCACTGAAAAGTTGTTAAATAATTCAGGGAATTTAAACAAAAATAAACAGTTATAAAAAAGGTTTTATCATAAATTCCCCATGAGACCCTTTTAAGTTTAAATTTGAGAAATGGAACTTATATAATAAATATTATTCAACTTGGATAATCGCTTAATAAAGTAAAATACTTTTTGTGAGTTTAAGTTGTTTTTTATTGGATGGTTTTATACCTGGCCTAACGAGAGACACTGCTTTTGAAGGATTATAGCAATTATGAGTTAAGCTGACCAGGATGTTGTCTTTGAGTCAAACACATTTAAAGATACACTTTCCAATCATCTATAAATGTGTTTTTTTTTTAATCAGAATTCCAATAGAAAAATATAAAATTTTTCATTCTTAAAATATATATATATTTTAATTATATCCACATAGATTTTTTTAAATCCATTATATTCCAGTTTGAAAATGAATTCCTGCATCTGATTTTACAAGTCATAGAAAGTTGTATGTGTAAAAATTATTACATTTTTATTTATTTTTTTGGTTTTAATAATGTTTTTATAATCACCTGGAGGAGAAATTGATATACATGATTAATTAGGTGGACTGTCTTGGTGCAAAATAAACAAGGACCTCTTTTTACTTCAATTACCCAAAACATTGGATTTAATACGGATAATTTTGCTTCAGAAGCAAGAAATTTTCAGAGGTTTGAGGAAAGGTTGAGAATCTGAGGTTAAAATATTTATTCAATAGTAATTATTGCATCCCTGCATTGTGGGATTTGTAGTTTTATTACAATAAAAATAACAGTAAAATTCATCAGAGCTAAAAGAAGAAATGAAACAAACCCGACTATATGTTTGAAAACAGACAATGCATCTCAAATAATATGAGCACATAGGCTAATTTTCTCTAGCAGTTCTGGGAAGGCTAGATGGTATAAAACAAAATGGCAACATTCAAAACAAATTAAGTAAAAAAAAAAAACTTCAAAAAATATACTAATCCATAACATATACTGAACATGTGACATAAATACTTGTAATTAAACACCTACAGAAAATCAGGTTGTATTTAAGATGTTTATGGCCTTAAATGAGGATGAATGAAGACTTTTCAATAATTTGCAGAAACACTGAAAAAAAGAATGAAAATGAGAAGACAGCAAGCCTTGGAGATCGATAGATCCTCCTTAATAATACAACATTATCCTTATTTGCCCTCCTCACTCAAATCAAAAGGTTGGACATTTATGCATGAGTGACATCAACCCGGCAATTAAGTTGGCCATTTAAATGAGAGAACGGCTTCCTCACCTCCTGTGTTTGTTTTTCCCCCCCTCTTCTCTCTTCCTTTTTTTTTCCCTATTCCCCCCTCTGTTTGATGAGGGGAGAGGGTGAGCTCGAATTAGGGCGATGGGTCTTCCTTTGAGTGTCAGCCTAAAATGATCAGAGTAAAGATAAGAGGGTCTAGCAGCCCTCAAATCAGTCAAAGTGCCAAAGTCGGCCTTTTTCTCCTCAATTACCGGGTCTGTGAAGCCAGAGAGTAGAAGGCGCAGAGCCTGCTGCATTACTAAAGAGACAATCTATTTCCCCTTTGACCAGAGGGAGAGAAATCATTATGGCATGATTAGTAGCTTCGGCAGTGGGCGAGCATGGAGGTACTACAGGAGAACCGTATTAATTGCCTTAGACCGAGGCATGAGCGGGATTGTTTTAACGTTGATTTGAGGACCTGTATGACTAGCTGTCGGAGATAAAAGCCCGTGTCAGGTCTTAGTTATACTGGCAGACTTCGGGCGTACAGAATGAGAGGCTTGATGTCAAAAAGAGCTTCTGTGGCTGGCCCAGAAGTCTTTCTCTATATGCCTGTCGATGTCTTCCTCTTTGTCTTTCTTCACACTTCAGAGTTTTTCCTTTACGCCTCCCACTATCCCTCCCTCCACTCCCCCCACACTCCCCCGCCTCTCCCTTCCCTCGCGTGGACTGCACCCCACCCCTTCCCACACTCCTGTTCTCTCCCTCCTCCAACTGATAGCTGCCTTGGCCGATTATTTCATCCAGTGCAGTCCACTGAGAGCCTCCTCTCTCGGCTTTGGAAGAGCTTTAATTAGCCATGTTAATATCCCCTTCATTGGCCTTAATATCACTCAACACCTTCCTCCATCTCGGTGGCCACCAGGGTCCCCCTGTCCTGTCAGAACAGCTGATTATTGAGAAGGATAGCTTTAATCAAACCTAATTGCAGTTCATTCTTTCCCTCTATCCCCCTTTGCCCTCCATTGCCAACATCTAATGGCAGCGACGACTTGATATCCCATTAAAAAACAATTAAACAACCTCCTTTTGTCTCTGTGCGTGCCAAAACACCAGCACAAACTTCTGTAGATATTTAAGAAGTACAGGAGAGAGAGGGGCCTTGTCTTAATTGCTCTCCTTTCCACCAAGGACCAATTTGCAGAGTACTCATGGAGAATCCTAACCAACTCAAATGTAATGAATGCTATAGCAGTGTGGACGGTGAAAATGAAGCCGCTTTCTTTCTTTTTTTTAGGGGGGAAATTGTACTTAATTGCCTTCATAAGATTAAGCATAAAGGAGTTTCTTTGTAACAATGTGGACACTCAAACTTTTGGTTTTGCTTAGGGGGGAGCTGCATGGGAAGGCACTGAAGCATCCAGGAAAGAGACAAGACCTACTCTGAAAGTGATGTGTTTCTTTTATGAAGTGAATGCCTGGAAAATATATTCTGTCTCCAGCACTGACATAAATTGTCTCTCAATAGGTGATGCATGTGCATGCACATCCTCACACACACCCACTCCAGCGCACCCACACACACACACACACGCACACATACAAATACGTGCATGCCGTATGAGAGGCGACAAACAAATAAAAGTCGTATTTCAGGTCTGCTTTCCGCAGATGTCTGGTCTGCTGCTCTACATTATGACTCTTCTGGGAAATAAAAACAGGGTCAGGGAATTAGAGTACATAATGGTCATTTTGATGATCAGCCAACAGATGCAACCCGAAAAAATACAGCGAACACAATCAAGTGAAACGCACTCATGACAAGTTAGGATTTTTTAATTTTTAATTTATTTTTTTTTAGATAGCCTTGCCACACACTGACAGGCCATCAGCATTCTGGCATGGTTTAAAACATATTTTATTGATGTCGAAGCCAAAGCTCCTCGGATGTGGAGGAAAAATATTTTCTCACCTCCGCTCACCCTCCTGGGTCCACGGCAGAGCGCAAAAGTATAGAAGTCTATCGAAGAACGCTTATAAATGACCAGTGCATGTGTTAATGCGGCCAGGGTTAGAAGGGTCATTTCAGACTCTGATTTATGGCCTGGCTGGAATCCCAGTGGGCGAACGCAAAAGTCTTAAGTGTTGTGAAAGCGTCCTCGCTGGCCACACAAGTCACTGAATTTAGTTGAATGAAATGGCCACGCAATCTATGGTGCAATCTATGGTAATCCAGTAAGACACAGCGATTCGAAAGCTGAGTCACTTTTACAAAGGCAACGATGGCATTGTATATAGTAATAATGGCGCAATGTGATGAAAAAATAAATACGACTGCGCTGTATTTCTAATCGGAGAAACCGTAGGCACAATGAGTCGGGACCTGTGGTCGATTTCATTGTTTATTCTGTGTGTATGCTTTTTAACACAATGGCTTACAGCTGAGATAATTTCGTGCCGTGCTTTTCCCTTCCTTGTAAATTTTCCCTCCTTAACTATTTTGTGTCGAGGAGGCTACATCTTGATACGTGCGACTCTAAATTTGCTTCCTTATCAATAAATCCAGCGAGAGAAGAGGGCAGCTTATGTGAACTAAACCAAGCCCAGATCTCACTCAGACGTGACATTTGTTCAGAGACGATTAGCCAGGTTGTAATTTGTGGCATAATTGCCTCACCCACCCACAAGTACACGGGTGTGTGTACGCATTAGGTGTGTGTGCCTGTGTGTGTGTGGCATTCTGCGGTCCCAGGAGTGTCCGCCTAATTGCCTGACAGGACTATAAGTTTTGTGGCGCGCTCTCACCTTGTTAGGTCCTTTATCCCTGATGCTCTTCAAACAAGACCTGGTCACAGGTGGGCCTCATTTGCTTCCCTATTGAACAGGGGAACTTTAATTGCACAGGGGGTGTCCTGGGATTAAAGAGGTGGGTGGAATATCAAGTGACTTCCTGTATGTTAGTGGCAGATGGGTGTTGGGGAAGACCTGTGAACTTGGGTGAGATCACAAAGAGGCTGAAGCTCCCAGGTTAGAAAATAAAAATGTTGAGATGAATGTGTGAATGCAATCGGGTGTGCCTGCAGAGTTTAATTTAAACATTCTGTCACTTTTTTCCTTCATTCATATTTAACTTTGGTAACATAACTAATAGTTTTTTTTTTTTTTGCTATTCTCTGTTGCTCTTTTTCAGATTCTTCCTAAAGTTCTTTCTCAAGTGCAATCAGAACTGTCTGAAAAATGCAGGGAATCCACGAGACATGCGCAGATTCCAGGTGACTGAAACCTATTTCACACATACGCTCCATTTCTGTCACTGTCTTTCACTGTCTGTCTTCTTTTTTTTTTTTTTTTTTTTTCTTTTCAGACACACACACACACACACACACATGCACAGGTGTAGAAATGTGCAGCTACAGCTGCTACTCTACACTAACTCACCCTGACACAGATTCACATATGAACACATTCTTATTACTGGCACTAAAGGAGGCAAAAAAAAAAAAAAAATAGAAGAAGAAAGAGTGAGGGATTTTGTGTCGTGTGTGCCCTGGACAGAATATTTATTAGGGAATACCATCTGACACAAATAAGGATATAGGATTTAAGAGTGCCATCAATTGTGTTCCTGACAGCTTTCTGAGCCCCGGCGCACAGGGGAGGACGATACAACCACATGTAACAACAGTGTTAACTCAGGATCTGTCTGGCAGAGGAAATGCATACCTTCTTGCGCACTCATATGCGTGGGCACGAACCACATATGGATGCACGCACATAAACGGAGCGCATGTGTTTGCTTTCTTCATGTCCGTCTCTCAGTTTTAAGCTACGTCTGCATATGCTTAATGCCAGTCATGCAATTCTAAGTATAGCCAGCAAAAGAAAAAAGTACACCAGTGCAGAGTGATGTTGGATGTTTCTCTTACCCTCTCACTTCTGATCTGTCAGAGAAGTTAAGACGAGCGGTGATTGACCCACTCCTGATCCATTTATCCAACCGTTCATCCATTCTGCCCCGACATTTTCAACACAAACAGCCCACTAGGTCAAGGTGAGACAGCGAGAGTTAGTGTGATTTGTCCTATCAGGGTTTACTACAAACTACAAGAGGACGTCCGTGACTGGCAGCACTATTCAGTGATAGACACATGAGCCGGCATCCTCCAGGAGGAAGCCCAGACATGAAACAGACAAGACAGGGTGTCCCCTCCTGATGTCACCACCATCAGACCTCCCCTGCCTCCTCAAATCTTCCCTCAGGGTGAATGTGGACTGGTGCGTGACAGCCACCAAGGATTTTCAGCTTTCTCACATTCTCGTATCAAGAAGGAATTCAAGAACCAACTTTTTGCTTTTTTTTTTTTTTTTTTTTGGAGGTTCTGAAATAATAGAATACTTTTTCCATCGTCGATTATGATGATCATAACAGTTAAGATGCCATTACCCCCTAATGGATTTCCCAGATGTTCCTGCATAGGTATGTCTCTGGCCAAAGTTGTGTATTTTACATGCCTTCGACTCTACTTATTACCCCCCAAAACCAGCTGGAGGCCAGAAAGGGCCCAATCCATCATCCTCTGCTTGGCCCAGCTCTGAACCTGCTCACAAGAATGGAGCTCTTTCACTTCCCCTTCTCCCTCCACCTTCCCTTTACACCCCCACCTTTCTCAAACCAACCCCCCACACCCACCAAAAAAGTACCCCCCCCCCTAAATTCCAGCGCCACACCGAGGTCACTTACCGGCGAAGCAAAACCTGAGAGGGGCTCTCTGTTTCCGGCTCAGAAAACACTTTGGCCATTCACATGCAGGTTTGCTTGTTTGGAGTGCGGTAGCCAAAAAACAACAACAAAAATAAGCGTTATAAAATATGGAGTGTGGTTTGGAATATGATCCTGGTAAAATGTTTGCTGAGTGATGGGGATGGCGTACGGCCTGGCTGTTAATGACTCCGGTAATATTTTAAAAGGAAAGGGCCTACCGTATTCCGAGTTGGTGGAAAAGCTGATCAATATTTTTGAGTTTTAGTCGTGATGACAGTTTGGGATGTAGATATATGAAAATTGTATTCCAGTCAATCTCTCTAAAAGTAGGGCATTAAAAACAAAGGAAGGAGCCAGAAAAAATAATGGTAATGCAATATTTCCAAGGAGAACAATCACTTCAACAGATTTGGCAGTACTTACAAAGGTATGCTCCTCACTGGGGAGCAGTTGCTCATTTTCTTCATGTATTAATCTATTTACTTAATTATATCCTACATTGCCCGGAACTGCTTTACATTCTGTCACATTAAAACTACAAACTGCAATGCAATTTATTGCAGTTTAACGTGATAGCCCAACACAAGTGCAAACTTGTGAAGAGGAAGAAGAGGGATGCATAGCTTTTCTTTTTATAAACACATTATCTGAAAGGTTTAGCATGCATTTTTTATTAAGATGAGTAAATACTGTGGAAATCCACCTTGTTTTTGCCGCAATCACACCTGCTTTTTGTTAAAGAATTTTCAATAATTTATTTGTGCAAAATAACTTAAAACGCCATTATGGGATGGGAAATTCATCCTAGTATTTTTAATTTGACTTAGATATGGAAGATAGGATATTCCTAATAATAATATGCATTGATCTAAACCACTCCAGTGTGTCTGGCTGCATGTTTAGGGCCATTGAACCTCTGCCCCAGCCTAAAGTCTTCTGCAACCTTTAACAGTTAGGTTTCCCAGATTACTCTATATTTACTTCAGTCCATTTCCCATAAACTCCCATAGCACGATGCTGCCAACAACATCCTTCATCCTGGGGACAACAGGAGTTTTGATGGGTGAAAAACATGCATCTTTTTCCATCCATTTCCCAACTACAAATTGTGTTGTTGTAGTTTTTCAAATGTAATCCTATTAACACCTCATGGACTTGTAAAACTAATTAGCTTCTTACCTGTTTTGATGAAAATAAAGCCAAGTTGGTGTATGAATAGTACAAATATTGGTTGATACATGTGACTTTCATACTAAGGAAACCATCAGAAGTGCTATGATACCTGCCCAGTGGTCGAAGTGTGGACTACATGTGATTCGTGGAAATGGATGTACACAATGGACACACCACATGGAATTTTGCTGATAAACTCAATAAATAATTTTAACTTTGAGACAAATTATGCAGCAAAAGCTATATTTAGGATTACAGATGTAGTTAATAGCTAGTTGTTTGTGATTTTGGGTGTGACGTATTTTAGCGACACTAGGCAACTAAGGAATAAAAATAAGTAATACTAATTTAATAAGGATTCAGGTGTAATTGTAGAAATGGTAGTTTGTGTGGATGTATTTTAAAATGCAACTTTGAATTAAAGGATTACTTCAGATTACAAAAAATATTAATATAAATATAGATGTAAAAATAATTACTTAAATGAGTACATACATTTGTTTTTTCTTTTTATAAAACGGGGTAACAGCTTCTAAGAGTTTAATGAAACTATATTTCAATGTTTAGCTATACTTAAAACACTGCAGGTTGAACACCAATAACTGTTCAAAAATATACAATGAAGTTAATTTGTAACTGATTTCTTAATTGTGAAAAGTGGCTAGAAGGATTGTGTGCAATTTTTTTTTTTTTTTGCTGCATTTGAAACACTGTAGCTATAGTTGTTCAAAAACATCCATAGCTGTCTGGAGTTATTATTTAACTCCAAGCAACTCAATTGCAAAGTTTTGTTTGAGAAACAGCAGCATCAATAAAATATTCAACATACCAGGATTGAAATGTTAGTTTCAGTACCTAAATGTCTAGTGAACCTAATTGTGTCATACATACATCATACTGAAATGTACACTAATGGTTAGTACAATGTTCACAATAATAATCCCAAATTAATTTAACATCTAACTGACAGCAAAAATCCCAAATGACAAGTTTTTTTTGGTTCAATTAGAAATCATTTCAGGCATTTAGGGGTCAAACCACACTTAGTTTGTGACTGTAATGTTACAAAATGGGAAAAAATACAAGGCTCCATGTCTTTATCTGTATGCAATACATTTTTCAAAGCCTGAATTTTTGTCTTGCATCTTGCTAAACCACGTCTCACTTTCACTGCTCTCGCAGGTTGTCGTATCGACGACCGTCAACGTGGACGGCCATGTCTTGGCCGTTTCCGACAACATGTTCGTACACAACAATTCCAAGCATGGGCGAAGGGCTCGCAGACTCGACCCTTCAGAAGGTACGCCTCCTTATCTGGAAAATGGTAGGCACATTTTTACATCTTATAATTTGCTACGCTGCTTTTTTCCTATTAGTTTTTTTTTTTTTTTTTCCTTTTTCCATTTTTCAGATCACACACCTATAGCTCCTTTCACATCCGTAGAATCAATAGTTCCTCCATCATCTTTTTTTTTTTTTTTTACTTTTTGAGTTGCTTCTGGCTTCCATCCCAACTTCTGTTATGCATTGACGCGAAATACTATGCATTAGTTTTTATCATTCTTGCACTGCGAATGACAACTAATTCAAAAAATGTTATGCTACTTCTACTCTGGTAATGCACCTACATTTGTCCTAAAAGCCACAGTGAAACATGATCAAATTGCTGAAGAATTTGGCTGTAAGGTCAATTTCCTGCCGTTGGAGTTCTGTAGTTTTAGCTGAGAGAGATTCGAAACAGGGAGAGGAAGGAGAAAGACAGAAAGAGAGAAGGGGGAGAGATGGAGGTCGACTGATTCTGTGTGTGTGGGTGGGTGGGTGGGTGCATGGAGAGGTGGGGTGGCCTATGAGCAAAACAGAACTTACTGTTTTTCTTCCAACTGATTCCATATGATAGACTGATTGCCTTCTCAGCCAAAAGGGAGAAAAGAAGGACCACCAAACCATGGGAAATCCGAAAAGTAAAATGTGCTATGTGTAACCTTTCGACCCCCGTGGCCTTCGCTTACGGAAAGCAGCTAACCCACAGCTGAAATACTGTTAAAAAGAGAAGGGGAAACCTGACTTTTGTGTGATTGCTTAGATTTAAATTGTGAGGGCCAATTACGGCAAGGCAAACTGTTTATATATGCCACGAACTAAAACAATCTTCTCTGCACATTAATGGGCATTAATGGTTCTGTCACCAAAAGCAAATGTAATGTTTAATATAACAACGACGAATACAAAAGAAAAAAAAAAACAACAACAAAAAAAAACATAGCAGACAATTAATATATCTCGGTGCTCTGTAGTCCTAGTGGGGGAAAAAGCTAATCTATTTGTTTTTGTCTTTATTAATGACTCCTCTACTGGAGAACAAAATCAAATAATTAAAGTCCTGCCCGGAGCACCAAAGTCATTATGTTCGCTGACGTTCTGTTTGTGTGTTTCACATTTATGACACGATAGGTGTGGATCGCCTAGCAACCAGTTTCTTAATGAGGAGAGCAATTAAAGAGGTTGAGCCCTTGCCTCCGTGTTCCCCTGCTCCCATGAGACCTTCTGTGTGTTGTGTGTGGTGTGTGTGCGTGCGTGTGTGTGTGTGGGTTCTTTACAGGTTACCCCAACCCATCCTTTATTCTCCTCTTCACCGCACTCTTCAAAGCGGCAGAGTGACGCCCCGTAAAGCAAGAAAAGAAGCAATTGTCAACCGCCCAGTTGAACATGTCTTTGTCTAATAACTTTAATACACCTTCCCTCTTCTTTAGAAGTTGAGATCTGTTTTTTTTTTCCTTTTTTTTTTCTCTCAGGCTCAGCTCTACAACAAACTAATTTATCATGCATCAACAGCGATGGCTCACTTTGTTTTGAGTCACCTTTAACAAACAGAGATGTGGCACGGCAGGACAGGGAACAAAAAAAAAAAAAAAAAAAAGAGAGGCGGTTTTATAAAATGTAACTCCAGCCATGTCCCTGTAGTGGCTCTGACAACTCGAAGGCAGACAGACAGCGTGCTTTAAATTAGCAACACATTCTTCCTCTGGAGTTCACAGGGCGAGAGGCTTTCAGCCTTTGTGGCTGTCTGACTGGCTGAAGCAGGGAGGCATCCTTTCCCAGCGCAGCTCAGGCTCAAGAAGTGCTGCCCCCTATTGGCACGCAGAAGGGATCGCACCCAGATGACAGTCTGAATCTCGCCATGTGACATTTTTGTTCACTTGTGTGCTCTGTCACACAACAAGCATATTATGCATTCAGACATGAATGTGCTTTGAGGCCGGCTGTCACTCAAACATGTATGGATTCAGGCTCAAAGGTGCATAAACATGCTCACAAATAGCTGAGTCTTTCACACACATCACCCCCCACCCCCTCTCCCCACCTTCACCTCCAAACACACACGCACACAACAAATACAGAAATGCTCTCACTCACTCACCCACACACGCATACACACACAAACATAGACATACACTCATGCGCGCACGTTCCTTAGCTCAGTTTCACCATTATAGAGCCCCAGACAATATAGGAGACTTAGCATAGGGCCTGCAGCGCCTGACTCATTTGCATGCCAAGTGGCTGTAATGCTGTTAGGGTTTATGCAATAAAGACAAGCGAATCCAGACCGCCGGGCCTAAGAGGACAAAAAAAAAAAAAAAAAAAAGAAGAAGGGAAAAGAGGATGGGAGGAAAAGGAATGAGAGAAGGAGAGAGACTGAGGGTGAGACATCGAGAAAGAGAGACAGAAGAGAGAGTCAAAGGGAACAGATGGCCCAGGGAGAGGTAAAAGGTATAATCCCATCAGCTGCACTATCAACCGACCATCTGGACATCCCACAGCACAATTACAACACATTTCAGCAGGCAGAACAAAGGACGGCTTCACAGGGCCACATCAGACCTGTTTGAGTGTCACAAAACCAGAGCCAGAAGCTCCTCCGCTCAGATCTCGAATCGGCTTTGACGTCCTCCAGTGCTAACGCTAAACTGAGAAGAAGGAAAGAAAAGTTGAAAACGGGTAGCAAAGTTGCAGCATGTGGTTGTTAAAAAACATAAAATTATTTAGATTCAATTTAAGGTGATAACTGGCCCTTGATTTGTTTTACTTTTCGATCCTGAAGTTTGTAAAGGCTTAGCAAAGCAGCAGAACATTGCAAACTCCTCCGTCCACTTCAACTGATGTCTATCATCTGCCAGGGTGGGAGGGGGGGCACACTGTGCGTGTCTGTCATCAGATCGCCTGTGCTGACTGTGTAATCCACTTTGCCATGGTCCCCATTCAGCACATGCTCCCCGCTCTGACTGTGCATTGAGACATATGCAAATTTTCAGGCAGAAGGGTGGACGGCTTAGGGCCTCAGTCACTGCCTCTCCATGAGTCCTTCTGCGCGTGGGAGTGAGGCGTGGGGCTGGGGGTGCATGGATGCAGAGAGGCGGTGTGATAGATGGGATTTCCGAGGTGGTGTTTGTCTATTCTCGTGTCCGTGTGCGTGTGTCTGTGTGTGTGCGTAACTAAGCGCAGCACGTCATAGGTTTCAGGCAGCAGCTGCCCCCCCACATCCCCACCCAACAGTCACCATCACCATCAGGCACCCTTCTAGCCCCCTCCTTCTTCCTGCCCCTCCTTCCCTCTCTTCGTTCTCTCTCATCCCCAAAGTCAATTTGTTTACAGTAATTTTGAAGGGTGAATTATTTGCTGTAATCGTCCGCACTGATGAAGGTCAGGCCCTTAGAGGGGGCCCCGGCATGCCCATGGAGGGTTGGTCCTCTTTCAGACGCTCCGCTTCGCAATTAAGGAAAGCAAATGTCACTCCTCCAGGCCTCACAAATGAAAATCTGTACGAGGTGATTAGCATGAAGTCAACAGCGCCTGTTAAAGTCAGATTCCCTGTAGTACCAATGTGTGTGTGCGCACTTTATGGGCAGAGAGAGAGAGCAAACATGACCTGAACAGACCCAACAGTAAGGCAAACAAAGGGAGATGTCTTGTCTGAGGTGATCCATACAACAATGGCTGACTGTGATTTACTTACTGGATGGAGGGGATAAAGGAGGTTTAGAAGTGTGCTTGCAGTGGGAGGAGAGTAAGGGGAAAAAAAAAAAGAACAGGAGGAGAACTTGCAGGAATAGTTGCACGCATTTTGAGGAGCGGGAAAACATGCGCATTTCACGCCATATTATAAGATATTGATGAAAATAGATTAAATTTGATATTGCTATTTTATGGCACGCTGTCATGCTATTTCTGTTGTAAACATGGTATTTTGCCGAACACCATATTAAGGCAATGCATCAAGTGACAGCGAAAGTGAAGCATAAGATCACTCAAATTAGATTATAATAACAACTCCCACTGTTGATGAATGGAGGAGCTGCACAGCAGAAGTCATGCCAGATGAAAAGCATTGTAATAAACAATGTGAAATGGATTGAATCGATCACAAAAAGAAAACAAAAAAAAAAATCTTATACTGAATAATTCATGAGCGCATTTCACGATATGAAACCTGAAACTACACGCAGTGTGCCTTCACTGTATTGTAGAACAAAGGTAATGAAATAACATGAAGCAGCAAAGCTTTAGCTTGTCATTTCCACTTCTTGACTCATTTAAGATGTGTTCAGCTTTAAAATTTTACTGTACATGTCCATGCATGCTTAATCAATTCTGATGGCTACATTTGCCCTGACACATAATTTGCTCCATCAAATCATTTTCCTGGGGAGCTTGGGCGTTTAGCCTTTGTGAAGTGGACCATTTGAAGGGTCTGCTTAACTACACCACTCCACCGGGCTGATAAATGATTTTGATTCTCGTGCCTTAAAGGACAAATCCATCATTTTTTTTTTCTTGGGGCAATTTCCATGATATGTCTTTGTGGGAAAAGACACGCAGGGCTGAATGTAGAGGTGATTCAGTAACGTGTCTGAGAGAAAAGAGACATGTGCTGGAGTGTCAAAGCCTGGGTGCTGAATTTGCTCTTCTCTTTGTCTTGGATAAGCAGCCACCCCATGCATCAAGGCTATCAGCCCCAGTGAGGGATGGACCACTGGAGGAGCCACCGTCATCATCATCGGGGACAACTTTTTCGATGGTCTTCAAGTCGTGTTTGGCACTATGCTTGTATGGAGTGAGGTACGATAAAACATTTGTTAAAGAAATACTTCAGGATTTGTTCTCATCAGTCAGTCTTGGATGCTGAAACTAGTCCAAAAGCAGGCTTTCAAACTGGATTAAACAAACATAAGTTTAGCACAACAGTGATGATTATTTAGATAGGTGTAAAAAGTGGTACGCCTCCAAAAGTCCTTTGCTGAGAAACATACTGAGAAACAACAGGTAAAACAAAACTGGCTTAAAATTAATCCAACAATGGCTTGTCGAAAACAAAGTAATATATTTTACTTTTTACACCACTTCACTTTTAAATCAGTTACTTTGATGGGAAGTTTTGTTGAACATGTTCTGTTCTTAGTAAATGTTTTGCACAGGAAGATAATTTTTGGTGCATCACCTTCTACCTCCATGTAAAAAAATAATAGACCTTTTGTGTAAAATAAACACCAAATGCAATTGTGGTGATTTCAAGGTTCATGAAATAACATCTTCATGAACAGCTTTGAGATTGGAGTAATTTCGGACTAGCAGTTGACTTCATCATCCAGGATCAACTAATGTGAATTTGTGTTAAATGACGCCGACATATATTTTAACCTTGCAGCATGAATTGCTTTCCCTCTTGCATGGAAATTATGTTCTCAAATGTCGATTGTATGCTTTTTGTCGGTAACTCATGATTTCCTCTCGTTTTCCTCTGTAATCTAGCTGATAACTCCCCACGCCATCCGTGTTCAGACTCCCCCTCGGCACATCCCCGGCGTTGTGGAAGTCACGCTGTCCTACAAGTCCAAGCAGTTCTGCAAAGGTGCCCCTGGGAGATTTGTCTACACTGGTGAGTCAGAACCTTCTGTTCCTGTCTTTCTTTGTATTTTACAATCTTTTATACTACTCTATCTCCATTCTGTCATTGGGGTGGAGACCTCAACTATCTATCCTAGCCAATAATAAAGAGATGCGGCAAACAAGCTTTTCTGGCCGGCCTGTCTCGTTTTTTTAAAGCCTTTCCAAAAATGATTTTTGACTGATTTGGTTTTCTCCTTAAGAACTATAATACAAGAAGATAAAAGAGATACAATCAAGAATTTTTTTTTCTTGTTCTTCTGCCAGGAGCAGTCGATATTTTTCAAGAGCAGATGTTAACATCACATCATGTTTGTGAAAAAGCATGTTAACAGTGTTTTGATATTATTTTAAAGGCAAAGAGATTACAGAGTTGACATTTTGAACTTACATTAGCACGCTTCTTCAAAATTCCCTTTAAACACCTCACTGATATTGTAAATAGCTAACTCAGAGTCTTCTCAAAATCCAAACTTGCCAAGTAATCTAGAGCCCATTTCTCTGCTCTTGTTAAGTGATCTGGTTCGATGAATGTTAAGTAGCCATGATCCGGTAAAGTATCACGCCAAATTACAGTCAAAACCCTTCAAGATAAATCTTTCTCCCAATCGTTTATATCTGCCATTAAGTATAACAGAATATGTTTTAGCGTAATTTGCTGAATTTATAAGTCAAGCGTGGTTTCATTTTTTATGAATCAAATAAGAACGTCTATAACTAGGTTAAGTGAATGAGTGTGTCTGAAGTTATTCTCATGTGTGAGCAGCATGAATTTGTAAGAGAAAGTGTGGGAAGAGAGGGTGAGAGAAAGAGGGAGCGTGTGTGTGTCACACCGCGAGTAAAAGATCTGATTATCTTGGCTAACAGAAGGAAGTGGTGGTCTTATCTGTCATCATTGGTGAGTAGACAGAGGTTGTGAGGGTCAGAACCTGTCTGACCTGGAAGCCTCTGTCTGTTCCAACTCTGGTGGGCAGAATGAAATGACCCCTCCTTCCCTCTCAGCACTCCTGAGCCTTAAGCAAAGCTCTGGCCTTGAGCATAGCAAGGCCAAAGCTGGGGGCCCAGCCCCCCCGTCTCCCACCTCCCCACCCCCCAACATACAAAAAAAAAAAAAAAAAAATCCCAATCCAGACCTTTCCATCCTGCAGCAGCTGTTTCTCATCAAGTCCCCCTTGCTCTCCCTGATGCCCCAAAACTACCACTCCCCCCCAGCCCCAGAAACAGCCGTTGGTCCCCTTCTCCTCCAACCGTGCAGTCTGGCCCAGCTCTCCTGCATTTAACCTCCCTTGCAGGAGTGGAGCAGAGGCCAACAAGACACCGGGATAATGAAACAGAAGTGTAGTGTGACTGCATAAGTGTATGTGTATGTCTGAAAGCGAATGAAAGTGGGGGAGAAAGTGTGAGTGCAAAAGAGTCTATGTGCGTGAGTGTGTGTGTGTGTGTTACTAAACAGCCCTGAGAAGGTGTATAAGTTAAGACATTAATGGCTTCTATAGCACCCTAGTGAAAGTGCCAGGTCCCTTAAGAACAGACCCCATTAGTCACAGAGGCTAAGCGGATTGGGATGATTACCATCAGGTTTTACTGGAGAAATGTGTCCCCTTCCCTCTATCTTTGTTGATTTTTCTCCCCCCATTCTTCCACTCCGTCTTCCCTGGCTCCTTCTCACTTCCAGTTAGTATTAAGATACAATTACCCCTGGAGGCAATGGTGGTGCAATTGATTAGTGTGGTGAATTAAAAGCGAAAGTCACCAACAGACAGGTCCAACTCCTTAGCTTCCGTACTCCCTCAGTGGCTCGCTGTGATTGTGTGGAGGTGGAGGGTGAAGCTCGAGCGAACAAAACCGTTAAAAGGCAGCATAATGCCAGAATTAGGTGCTGCTGATTCCATATGTACAGTAATTGTGAGATAAAAAGCATGTTAGCTACTCCTCTCGGAGATTAAAAAGCGAATTGAGTGTGGGGCGAGTGGATTGTGTCTTTAAAAATGAAACAGCTCATTTTAAAACCACAGTTTTTCTTTTTCTTTCACAGCACTTGAACAAATGGCCTTCACACAGAAATAGATAGGAGTTACACTAGCAGGGAAAGTGAGTGCAATGAAACAGCGCTGTCGAATAGGTACCTAACGTCACAGTAGAGCAAAACGTCTAGCTATCAAAGCTTTTTGGCTTCAGAATGCAACCTGAGGACTGTGTTGCTTTTAATGTTTTTTTTTTTTTTTTTTTTTTTTTTTCCACGTTGACTCCTTTTTCCCCACCGTCCTAATTGTGGAGATTTAACTCGGTCAATTTAAGAAATTATCACAAATTACCAAGAGTCAACACAGAGGAGACTGCAGTCAATTGGAACAGCGGAGGGACACGTCCTCAGTCAGGTTAGCACCCTGGATCGGCTCCAAAACTCACAATCCATTCTCAGAAAGAGAGGATCCTGTAGCGTATGTCAAATAATCCTGTCGGCATTGACTATTGAATGTTTAAAACACTAATGAGACAAACAGACAGACCATATAAAACTTAACTAAGCTGTGGCTGACTGCTTCAAGGAACCTATTTATGTTCTTTAATTGACACTTTTTAAAGGAGCGAGAAGCTATTTTTGTTTGTTTTGCAGCCTTCTAAAAGAGCCTTGTCCCCTGGAGCTTACATGCCTGTCCTCTGTCTAATCCATGTATTGGTTATCCATTGGTCAGGACAGTAGTGGTGGAACCAGCTGTCAGCAAGGTTGTGGAAAATCAAAAGGAGAAAGTTACGGCTGCACCTGAGTCGATATTTTATTTTGCTTTACACTTTATTAGGCACGGAAAACAACGGCGAAATGGGTTTAATCAAATATCTTAAACAAAGAGTCCCAATTTTAAGCCTCATTTGTTGCCTCCCAACCTTTTTACTGCATACTTATAGAGCTGTGTGAAGGAGTAAATCATAAATAAAAATTTTACTGTACAATTCTTCCAATTTAAACTCCTAATTGCATCAGTGCTATTGTTGTATATATATAATTTTTTTTTATCTCAGCCAAGTTTCCATGAAGAACTCCCCTCCGGGGCCAGCGATGATGCAGGCCTGTGGTAATATGGTTCTGCAAGCAGTCCTAACACACTCAGCCGCTATTTATCCTAATCAGTGACATCCACATAACCAGGATTGCTTAAAATGAACCCCTTCCGCGCCCCAGAAAACGCACATTTACCAGGACCCCATTTGTCATGGGTAAATTGAGGGTCAGTAAACTTCGCCTGTATCCTCCAGTGGGGATCCAGGACATGCATCATAACGTTAGGAGAGAATGATTGGCGAAGGCGAGCTGTCACATATTTGTCAGGGGGAAGGGAACATTATTTGCTAATTTCCCAAGCTGGGCACTGACAGGGTGCTTCGTCTTCAGACCTTTGGTGACCAGCATGGCTTCCTAGCTATTAGTACAAGTCAAGTGTTTTTTCTTTTTTTTTTTTTCTCTCTCCTCCCACTGTAAAGCGGCAGTAATAAGAGCCATTCGTTCGACCTCACAAGACTGCAGCACACTGGGTGAAGGATTTTGGATGAAGCAGATGCCCCCCATACAGAGAGTTGCTCTTGCCAGGCCTTAGTTGTGGCCAGACAGCCTTGAGGGCTGATGGATCACAAAGTTTCCTCGTCAAGGTGACGCTATCGACTCCACTGCACCAAAATCTGACAAAATGGGTATGAGGCAGTCATTCATCAACATAAGGACAAAGGGGTCATGTGTGCTTCACTCAATACTGTTGGAGATCAAGAAATGTCAACCCTGTGTGGGAATAAAAAAGGAAGCGGTTGAGAGTGCTGAAGTGGGTTCTCTATATAGATAAAATGTTTTCCCGAAGTATTCATACCTCGTTAACTTTATTTTTCCATTTTGTCAGAAAGCAACCACAAACCTTGTTGAGTTCAATTGGAATTTGTATGTGATAGACCAACAGAAAACAGCACAAAATGTTGAGATGGAAAAGAAACATGCATTGTTTTTAGAGTACCTTAGAATAAATAGCCAGTTAAAATTTAAAGCATGGGCTAGGTTAAAATATCATCATATGAACATAGAAGGATATTCCAGAGCTACATGGACGTGCACCTAAATTCAAAGTCAAAATTTAATTATTACAGCAGCCAAAAGGCCAGAGGTATCACTTGAGGAGCTGCAAAAATCAACAGCTCACATTGGAGAAACTGGACAGGTTAAATATAAGTCGAGTCACTCATATCACATAAAAGACTTGTAGCTGTAATATGAGAGACATCTCATTCAAAATAGTGAATCAAAGGGTATAAATACACATCCATACCACATTTTTATTGATAAAAAGAAAATAATCCTATGAAATCTTTGGTTGTAACCTGACAAGAGATTAAAAAAATATATAGGTATGAATACTTTTGGAAGGCAAAGTACACATAAACTAAATGTTTTAAATTTATTAAGCCCAAAAAAAAAAAAAAACACATTGGATTTCCCTGGATCTTAGCAAATAGCCCTTTTTTCTCCAAACCTATAAATAGTGCTATCCAAAAATCAAACACTTCATGCTCCACTCGTGGAAGGCGGAACAAAATGCAGCGCAGTTCTTGACCCTCCTCTCTCCAGAAAAAATTAAATAAACAACCAAAGACATCTTTATCGGCACACATCAGACAGGGTCCTGTGCCGTCCAGCTGGTGAATTGAGCCTATCCTCTCCGCCCTGCCGGCACTTTGAAGTCCCAGACTTACAAGCTGATTAGATGGAGAGCTTCCTTTTCATTTCCTGTCCTGAAGGGCTGGGTTTGGTACTTCACTAGCGAATGGTCAGTGGCGGGGTGTGGCCTACTGAAAGATATGTTATAATCAAAGGCATTCAAGGAGGTATGTAAACAGATCGGCTTCTGAGGAGGACCTGCAAACACACAAAATACTTCATACATCATTTGTGTATTTAGAATCCGCTCCATGCTGGGTTTTGAAACCTTCCTCCAAAGCCTATTTTTAAGACGAAAGTCAGTGCAGGAGCGAGAAAGGATGACACAGGCATTTATAAATGTCATCTCTGCAGTGAAATGGGTTGTAACCAGTTGGCACAACAGTTTTAGCATGTGTCAAGGCGTGTTATCCACCAGCCATCGCCATACCTGCCTGTCTTATTACAACTGCTGGTATTTAGCGCGAGCTCCACAGGAGTGGAGCAGACACTCATTGCCAAGTGAGATGGGCCTGGGCTTGAAGGCCTTGTGAGCTTGTGTGCATCACGACAAGGTTCCACAGAGGAAGGTCCTTGTGTCCAATTAGAGGGCTGACGTGACACGTGCTCACACTCCCCCACTGTCAGGCAGCTTGTCAGGTAAGCTTTGAGAAGCACACTGTGGCATTATTCCACAGCGTGTTATCAGCAAGTGACCTGTGAAATCCAGCTTCAGGAAATTGATTGAAATAAGTACTCGCGGTTGAGCGTGTATTTTCAACCATTACATGTTTTTGAAAGTGGTTATCTTTCAGGAGCGGGAATAAAAAAAAAAAAAAAGAAGGCTTTAGTGTGTTTTTTCTACCAATAAAGAGAGTATGCATTGATTTATTTTTAATTGGGCCCACTTTTTTGTTTAACTGTTAGCGGTTTGTTTGGTAAAGGAAAGTTGTCACCAAGTCGCAGCATTAGTTTTTTGTTACCCGACAGACGGGCAGAAATATGTTCTGTTCTCCTTTCACCGCCGACCCTTCTTGCCCCATTTTCAGGCATGATCCAAACCCGACGGGCTTTAAAGGAACTCCAGCCCGACCACCCCCAACCCCTCTCCTCCGCTGCCGCTTTTTGATTGAAATTCATCGGCAAGTTTATTGAGAAATGAATGAGGGAGGCAGCGCGGTATTGACTTTGAGAGGAAAACACAACTCATCTTGAATGAGGGGGAAAATTCACCCGTAATTTAGCCGCCATCGATCCATGCCCCGTCCATGTATTGATCTTCATTTTACAATATTAATTTGCGCTTGCAATCAGCTGTGAAGGGAGCCGATTTGATTTCTGCGGGGCCGGTAATGTGCGAGAGTCCACCGACGTCCTCGGAGAAGAGGCACACGTGCTTTAGATGTCATCTAAGAGGATTGAACAGGTGTCTCTGGCACCTTTCTAATAACACAGCCAATATGAAGGGATCTGAAATTATGGATGTGCGATCTGTAACATTGCTCCCTTTTAACCGTGTTAATTACATTTTATCTGTTGCAGGGGCAATATCTGTGGGAGACTGTAACTGTCGAGCTTTTTTCATCTGTATTGGCTCAAAGTTCATGAAATTTCAATGAACATTGATCTGTCTCCATTGATTTATCTTAACTGCAGATCTTTGAAATTTTAATTTCCTGTTCATCTCGAGACTGCTGGAGATGGAATCACTGAGTGGTAACTGGCTGCAGTGGATGGAGATGATATGGTCAGTGTTGAAACAGATGAGGTTTGCTTTGCGTGGGCTTGCTGTGAAAATTTCAATTTGGTTTGGTTTGGTTGATTTATAGGTTGGTTTCCACGTCTGTGTGCATGTTTTCTACTCTTCCAAATGGAACTTATCTATTCTGAGGAGCAGCAGCATGACTTCTGATTTCTTTGCCTTCCCTCTCTGCACAGCATTCAATTTTAATTCCTTGAAGTTACCATGGACAGTTATTCGCCCTTTCTGCAGTGCTTTGTAATAGTATTCAGACCTGAAATGTTTTCCCTTGTTATCCTGTTACAGCCAAAAACATCAGAGTATTTTCAAATCTTACAACAGAATCTCAACTGACTTCATGTCAAGGTCATTCAAACAAACCAAATCATAGATATGATTTAGTTTAAGCTACGTTTTACTGCCGCATGTGTAACATTTGGCCTCAAATAGGCTTTTCTCCAAGAATGGTCTGTATTTATCTTCATCCATTTCCCTATTAGCAATGATGAGCTTCTGCAGCTGAAGAATAGCATATCCACAGCATGATGCTGCCATCACTCTTTTTCCTGGTTCTTTGTGGGTATGGTGTGTTCAGGGCAATCTGCTGTGTTAGTTTGTCTGCCACACAAGTGTTTTGCATGCAGTTACATTTTAGTCTCATTTTACATGAGCAACTTTTTCTATATGGTTTCTTGAAGCAAAATGCAAATGGGACTTGACTATCCTCTCACCATTTTTCCATAAAGAGTGGCAAGAGAAAACCAGTAGCTTTCCTTTCAACAGATTCCTCCCACCTGTGCAGTGTAGCTTTGCAGCTCCTCCAGTTAGCATGGGACTCTTGCCACATCTTGGCAATTTTGCAGTAGCACCATAGACTTCCCGACCTAACACTAACTTTTAACAACTTCATCCTTGACCTGTCAGTTGAGTTCATTGCTTTTCCTAATGCTGTTTGCTCACTGATGTTCTCAAACAAACCTCTGAGGCACTCACAGGAGAGCAAGATTAAATTACATTAATTCATTGGATTAAGTGACCTTTTAAGGGGAGGATTGATTGCATTGGTTTTTATTTTAGAGTATCAGAAGAAAGGGGGCTGAATACAAATTCAGCCCCCTTCAGAAAACTCATGCAACTTTTGAGATTTCAGTTTTATTTAAAAAAATATATATTTCTATACATTCTTTTCCGATTCGTGCTCTACTCTGTGTTGGTCTGTTACATTAAGTCTTAATAAAATACACGTTTCATTTCTTTTGGCTGTAACATGATGAACTGAGAAAATTCTCAAGGGCTATGAATACCACAACAAGACACCAAGTAATTCCTGTAGAGTGGTGAATTTCAGCTGGAAGAGGTCATTCTGTGTGATGATAGATCTGCATTCATGTAACAGACTACAGGTGCCTACAGGGCTTCAGTTTGACAAGTCACAAATGCAATAACACTTGAATGAACTTCTTGCTTGTGCTGTTTATCTGTCTCCCCCTTTCCAACTCCCACTCCACCTCTAATTTGTATTAAGGGGGGAAAGAAAAAAAAAAAAAACTGCTCAATGGTGTAGGAGGAGTGGAGATAAGCTCGAAGCAGTTAAGTATAATTAGCGAAAGTAATAGCTGGCAAATGGCAACAAGGCTAGGTTTTTATCTCCTGGAAAGATAGAGTTATCGTAATAAGCTGTAATGGCTGGCAGGAATGCTAGTACTCTGTGCAGGCTTCCATTCAGGCTCGTAGACTTAACAAGGAACAATTTCCCTTGAATTTACTGCTTTGCTCAAACATTTCCCTATGTTTATACCCTGATACTGTAAGTCAATACACGTGTTCACTCCACTTTCATATAGATTGAGGGCACACACTGCCGTATTGCCATGTAAGCACTTCTGGCTGCCAGCATCGGCCATGTTCTTCTGTTCCCTCAGAGCGGTTACTCATGTCCCATTTCCAGAGAACACGGAGAAGTGAGCAGCAGACCACACTCATACGCCATGTACAAGCGATCCACTCTACATTTTAAGTAAAGTGGCGGTGACTGAGGCTGCTGAAGGACCTCTCGCAGAAAATGAAGGGAAAAGGGGAGAAAGATTGAGGCGTCAGACCGAAATAAGATTGGGAAGCGTGCATTCCAGGAAAGGAGGAGTTCAACTGAAGGCCTGCCACGGCTGCCAGTGCGCATGCGGGGCTGTTCAAAAGGAGGAAATGATATGGTCGCAGCTGCACAAGGAGTCAAGCATTCCATTTCTTCATATTCTGAAACACGATCATTCGGTCTCTTGAGAGAATTGCTGAAATAGTCATAAAAAAATATTCTACTTCCCAATCTTCAAGACGGTCCACAGTAAGTCTGCGCATTTTGCCACTTACCATGCTAATTCTGCTCGCATGTGGCCATAATTCTTTAAGTTATCAGCTGTTAAATTTGAAACATATTTGCTGTCACATTCAGTTAGGAAAATTTCTATCATCCTGGAAATTAAAACACGAAGCATCTCTGATCCAGGCAGGGTGAACAGATATAAGGAGTATAATTGAACAAAACACGCAACCTGTCGAAATCTGTGCAGAAAATGAGAGAAAATGAAAATTCTATTAGTGTCTAATGTTCCCTCCTCCCCCACGCCGTGCGCTCTTCATCTCTCCGGCAAAGTATTCAAATGCAAGCCCTGCCTTACCTCCCCGTGTCTCTTTTTCTCTAATTATCCATGAGGTCAGTAAGCAAAATGGGGAAGAAGCCAGGAGATCAATACAAATTATCCCTGAGCAAACCAGTGCTGACAGTTTGAATTGCAGCATATGTTTACCCAAAATCAGGCAATTTATCTTAATATCAGGCGAGTAATGCAGCAGGGGTGAGAGGTCACACAATCTCTCCACCTCATAATTACCCGCCTCTAAAACAGGAAAGTGGTATTGATTGGCCGCGGGCCGGGAAGCGGGCGTGACTGGAACGTGCCAGTGACCCCCACCCCTCCCGCTCCCCGACACCCACCCTCCCCTATCATACCTCCCATAGTTCTCTCTGTCCCTCCGCCTCCCTTCGGCTAGACTCCCCACCCAGCGCAGGATTTATGGGATGTGTGTGGATGGTTTCGTGTTTCCTCGAAGCGACTCAGAAGTCTTACAGAAGGGGTAAGAATGGGTGAAGGGAGCGAGGGAGTCTAATACCACTTTCACTGTTTATCATTGGAAGGTCAAGGAGGACTAAACAAATTTTGGCTCTGGATCATCGCACCACTTTATTGCAGCACAAAGTTTATGAGTGAGAAGAAGTACATGACAAGGTGTTGAGGACTGAAGTAGACCTGGGAGGTGAAGAGGGTAAAAGTGTGGAAACGTGCACATCAATGCAGGAAAACGTAAGGAGAGTGGTCCCAATGATTCTTGTAAAAGCTCAGCGGATGAAAGGAAATCTTTGCACGGAGGAAAAAAAAATCTGCGGAGCGGTGCAGCGACTGCACATTTATTGTCCAGATTGAATATAAGTGCTCAGTATATATCATCAGCAGCTCTTACAGGATTATTGACATTGTCTGTGTCTGTCTGCGCCGGTGTTACACGCTATGACTACAAAACTGTCAACTCATCAACTGACAGCACCGTTTAGCACTAATGCAAGTCTCCATCAGCTGTCAAAAGCATTTGCATGAAATCAATAGCAGATGGCGGTCTGTGTCACCAATTTCATTACGCCAGGGTTGTTACAAAGATCATCTCCATGATAGATGAGACGGCGACATGCCGGCATGGGGAGATCATGCCTTGTGCTGGAACTGGGACTGCACTGAGTTCTGACACCAACTGAGACAAGTTTTAATATATCTTTTTTATTTTTTTGGTCTGTCACCAGAGCGTGGTGCCAACTGAGTCCTCCAAATCACATTCATTGCAATTCTTAGGCCGGCATTTACAGTAGGGCATCATTATCTTTGGAAAGACATGTCAAAAAGTCCACCTCTCCCGTTCTCCGTCTCGTTCTGTACTGCACATCTGTCCGGCCGAGTTCCCAGCATGCCTGGCGGGTTCTGCAGGCCCCATCTGAGGCAGAGGACAGGAGAGCGTGATGTATCACCCTGAGAGAGCTCACTGACAGCCTCTGATGATGGATGGCCTGATTATGGAGTGCTTTTTACACATACACAATTTACATCACACTGAGCAGCGGGGTCTGGCAGGGCCGTCGAGCACATACGCGTTTTCCACACGGGGCACGGGCGTTCACACGCTTGCATGTGTGCACATACACGCCTGCACGGGTCTGCCAGAGTGCACAAGATAAGGAGGGGAGTGGAAATAACAAAAGAAAAGGGGGCAAATTCCTCACTACAGCCTTGTCATGTAAGATCAATATGGCAGATCAATCCTTTATTAAGGAGAAGATGGCTTCTCCCCCTACATTCCGAAGCAGACCTTTGTCGTTTTGCGACACATGATGACATGTCAAATCAGATTTCCAGCAGTGTATGTAGCTGTGGCGGGGGGTTTATTCAGGTGTGTCTGCACTGCCGGGTTGAATACCACTGTATTTGTAAGCTGGATCTGTGCTATCGATTAGAGCCCCCATATTGTCCATGCTTGAGTACATAATTGCTGTTTGACCATGCTTGAGCTGGCAATTACTGTATTCAGCATTTAGCACAACTGCTGCATGTGTTCAGTTGCAAGAACAAGTTTGAATGAATAGGAAATTAGTGCCTATGTCAAACGTTGGCATTGAACGTCCCATTTCAACCCATAAACCTAAATTTAAGTTCTTGACCCCACATTACTGAAGGGCAGAGCATCCAAATTGGTTCTGTGTTGTATGGAGACAGCCAAGTAGAATGAATTTTTAGCCCTTGAAAACAGAACCACACTTTATAACAAAAGGGGTAAAAAAAAAAAAAAGAGCAAATGTTTACTCAGTTTACATATTTTTAATGGCACAAAAGCACCAATGTTGTCAAGTTTTAAATGGCCTATTATAGTATGTTGAGAATCACTGCTAAATAATTCACCATTACACTCACCAATAATTGTGTAGTTGGATCTAAAACCACGTGTTTATTAATATAATATTCAAGAATCTTTTAGCCAAAGTAAAAGAAAAAAGGTTAGACACAGGTTGTTACGATGGAAATAAAGAATATACTAATCATCAGTGTATGTAAGATATGTTTTTTTTCTATTTTAAGCTTATTATGCTTAATGTGTTTATCTTTAAACTATTTTCAAGTTGTACATACTAAGTTGAAGAATGGAGCATAAAAGCAATTTCCACTGCAGAACTGATTACTGTTTACATCATAACACATAAGTGCATATTTGGTCACATGTGCAGACATAAAAATAGATAAAAACTGGTAATACATCAGTGTCATGAAGAAGTGCACTGTTTCCAGTGGTAATTTTTTCCCTTCTACCATAATTAATTGCAAAGAAATAAGGCAGTAGATAGTGGTAGGGGTAAACTATCTAAATGGTCCTTAAGTCATGACTTTTGTGTTACCGACCATGACTCTTTGTGCTTACGATCACTTGTTTAAAACCTTTTCCTGCAAAAGCAGCAACCTAATAAAGAGCAGCAGGCTTTGTATAGACCAAAGCCCAGTCGTAATCCAGTAGAATTTAATTTCTGGTTTAAGAGTTTGGGTCAAAGTTCTGGTGATGGTCATGGTTAAGTATAAGTGAAATTACTCAAATGAATAAAAGTCAATACCATGTCCCAATGAGAACAGGAACACAAACTTGGGTGTGTGTGTTTGTATTTGTGAAATTGTTGGGGGTTGCGTTCACTTGCTTATACATTCAGCAGGTTCAGCGAGCTGTGCGGTGTTAATGCTGAAATTACATGCTGAGTAATGAGTGATGGGCCAAATTACAGGCTGAACAATGAATAGAGGCAGGCAGCTCTTATTAGTCTCCATAGAAAGCCATTGATTTATGAAGCGCCTTGCTCCGCCGAGTTACTCTCCTGAAAATGATATCTACATTGAGAAGTGATGTTCTCTATTAAGCCATTCTTTCCCCTTTTGCACTGCTCTCCTCCTTCCTAACCCTCCTCCCCTCGGCCTCTCTCTGAGTGTACACGATTGTTTAGAATCAGGCGGAGCTGTAAGGAAACCTTCAATTACCCATTAGGACTGTCAGACATAAAACGCCCGGCTCTCACCAAAGTCTGGGTTATGATTCATTTACTTTGTGCCTCTGATTCATCGCCCAATATGCCTCATGCCCCAGATTACTGTTTGAGGGGTGGGAGAGATTAATGGCTCCATGGGATCTGCCACCGTTTTTCAAGGGCCCAGTGTTGCAGTACAGTTGGTGCAGAAGGGTGAAATGACAGCAACTTACACTAGATCAATGTGTGGACAGTCTTTCACAGATTATTAAAGCTCTGTTAGATTAAAAGACTACTGCTATGTAGTTTACTGTAGTCAATATTCCCAAGCAGATAAAAAGGGGGAGGGTCCCTCTAAAGAATTCTTAGACTGATGTAGGTCATCATGGCTGCTAATGAAATAGCACTTGGTGACACAAGTGTCAAAAGGAACCCCCCATCCCCCAGACCCCCGCCAGAGCTGATGATGTTTCATAAAACATTGTCTCACCCTTGAGTTTCTTTTTTTTTTTTTTTAATTAGGCATTCTGAAATTATTTCTGTACTGTAAACCATCACAAATTTTTCAATTAGTTCCCTCATATCTCTGGCAAAATTACCCCTCAAATGGGTTTAATCTTTATCTTTCCTTTTCTCTCTTCTAGCCCTCAATGAGCCCACCATCGACTACGGTTTCCAGAGGCTGCAGAAGGTCATCCCCAGACACCCTGGCGATCCTGAGAGATTACCAAAGGTCAGTACATTGTCCTTCCCGAGCAGAGAAACATAGGGTGGTAATGACACAGAGCTCTTCAGGTTCTGAAGGAACAGTTTATATCTTAACCATAGCAGATAACTCTCATGACATCGTTATTTAATATAAATCCAGATTAGTTTGTTGGTGCTAATTGGCTAGTCCGAGAGGGGCCATCGTCCGTTGTGTATTGGTGACTGTCCTTGGAAGCTCGTTGGGGGACTAGTGCTCCAGCGGTCATTGGGCAAAAGGCAGGGTACACTCTTTACAAGCCACCAGTACATCACGAGGCAAAAAGAAACAAACAACTATAGATGAAGTGAATGTGCATGGAGTACCATGGAAGGAAGCATCAGTAGTCTGGACATTACCCACACATGTAAGGGGAAAACATGCAAACTGGATGCAAAAAGGCCTCGTCCAATACAGAGCATACATCCTATACCGTAAAATAATTTTTATTACTGTCCAATTTTCTATATTGATGTTGTACACACTAATGCAATGCAGGTCGATAAAATAGCATTTGCTTAAACAGTGGCAACATTTTTGGGACTGGTGTTGTGTTAAGACCCTACAAGTAAACTTTATTCTTGGCCACTAGCTTCAATCTCCAGGGTCAGCTAATCTGGATTTACACTAAATAAAGACTCCAAAAGAATTATCCCCTTGAAGTAAGACATTTACTGCCTATAATCTTTTAACAGAACCTCCCCTCAAAAATCCTGAACCATCCATTTAATATCTTGCTAATACTCTGTGACAAATAAACTAAGCAACATTCCCATCAACGCCGAGCACTGCGACCCAGAGCGCTAACAGCTTTTACTCCACATATGTGGCTCACCCTCCAACCAGCGTGGTAATGGTATTGGGGTTTTTTTGTGTGTGTGTGGGGAGAGAGGCGTAAACTCTCTGTGTGGTAAAATAGCTCAATCAGGCGTTTTCCTCTCCAGTAGTCTGTGGAGATGGTAATCTGGTCAGAAACGACGCCTGCACCCTCATTACCCCACTCATGTTTTCCTTTCATTTTCTGCAGCTCGATTTGGTTTAATCTTTTGTTTACAGAACCCTATGCCGTAAACCTTTCTAGTCTTGCTGCAGCTAATAGACAAAGACTGCATGTTATTATGCTCTGGCTTTTATAATGCTTTGTTTTTTATCTTTAAGTTGAAAGTCACATCAGTTTGGCATAACACATCAATAGGCCAAACTGAAAGAAAGAACTGAGAATTAGCATTAAAACTGAGGTGTTCACATGTCTGTTTTTTTGTCATAAATGCTCTCCTGCACAATCCTTTTGATTCCTTTGATTCTTTCACTTTTAGTTTCCCACTGATAGAACCTGGGTGTTTTCTCTAATTGCCACCCCGCAAGTAACCATTTTGATGACCAACGCTCCAAATGTGTCAAAAGTAATAATATGACTGATTAGTCAATTCAGGACCCCTCGGCACGCTGTAAAGCGGGGACCACCTCGGAGTTTTAATAATACTGCAGAACCTTTAAAGACCTTATCTATCATATCCCAGCAAGCAACACAACAAAATTATTAATGTCCAACAGACAATTTAATAAAGAACAGAGTGTGATGTTTGACCAAGGCAACCTGGAGAAATGGAACTTCACAGCTAGTCTTTGGCTCAGTATATGAAGTGTTTCAATTAGACCTGGTCCCCGTGGAGACAGGAAACTACACCTCGACATGAAATGTTGCTCTAATTTCAGGGGTAAACGTTGACCAAAAGGTGAAGTTCACTTACCTTTCATATCTACAACTCTATCTCCGCTGGCAAGACTGTTTGAGTTTTACAGGGTTTTCAAAAGTTTTCACCCTCTGTTAAAATTAAAGCATGATAAATAATTTCAAAATATTTTTACACCTATTATGTTAAATATATCTGCACTAAAATCATTTAGAGTAAAAAAAAAAAATGCAGCAATAACCCGACTGCATAAGTGTGGACATTTTAAAACCAATACCTTCTTAAAGCATGTTTTGATTCAGTTTGAGTCAGTCTGAAAACTAATTCAGCATGTGACTGATATATTGAAGCATATTCTTAATATATCAGCATATATCAGCATGTTACGTGAAAGTTATCCAAATCTGTCAGAGAACTATTGCATATGGCCATCTTTAGATGGACCCACAGATTTTATGTCTGATTTGTTTAGCGATTTTGAGCTTGGTCAGTCCAAAACTTTAATTTTTCTCTCACAAAACTACTGTTTTATTAATTGAACAGTATGCTTGGACTTCTGGTAATGTTGACAAATTAATTCCCACTTCATCTTGATGTTTTATGATAAAGATGAGGAGTATTTGGTATATTTCCTTCCACTTTAAAAAAAAAAAAAAAAAAAAAAAAAGCACAGTTCTAACTGAAGCCACCGTGTTTCAGTGTGTTGGTTATGGTGTTCTTTTGGTGGTGGGTGTTGTCTTTAAGTCAAACTTAGCCTTTAGAATTTTGGCCCAAAGTTCAACTTTGATTTCATCTGACCACAACAAATTTTATTTGAAATAAAAGGTGACTCTTCTTGCAGCCCGAATCCTTAGTAAAGATATTTGAAGATTATTGGAGATGTAGGATATATATATATTTTTTTGTCATACATAGAATACAAAATGCTTGGAATAAGTTCTTGCAGTCTTCCATTTGCCCTGGTGCATGCACGATAATTTTTTTGTGCCTTTTTAATGACTGATAATTTTATAATACAAAATCCTTAACTTCACAGCAAACCGAAAGATGCGACTGGAAGTGCAGTAAAATTCCTATTAGGGTGGCTGAACTTCAGTTTCACTTTAATTAGTATAATATGTCCAAAAAAATAAAATTCTTAAATTAAATCAAAAGGCCTTTTAACATCAAGTATTAGGTTAAGGTTGTGAACACCTAGGCAAGAACGTTGTTGCACTTTTTAGAAATTTATTTAATTTGAAGACAGATATCTAAGCTTTTTACTTCAATTATATGTGGTGAAACTTTGTTGTGGTAACATATTGTTTTAACATCCAAGCTTTTTCACATTTTAACAGAGTTGTGCACACTTTTGAGAGCCACTGTATATAAACAAAGTCCACATCTTTTATGCAACCAGAGACACAATGTTACATTGGTAACATGGCTTTATTACAGAGAAACCTTGAATACAAAGCATGGCTGGTTGTGGGACAGATTTTGACACTGAGACCGAGATTAGTTTCCTGGGTGAGCGTATACTTAATATAGCACGGTCTCTCGGCCTTTGCATGAAACAATCAGAGAGTGAGATGAAACCCTGCACTCCCAATAAACAACATAAATATTTGATTTGCTCTCTAATGGACCCAAATATGGGGTTCAGGGGGCATGTAAATGATCCCACGAAGTGATTCGTCATTGTTAAGCTTGCCATCTCAGGGTCAGCTCTCGGGGTCAAAAGCACATTCCCAATAAAACAAGCCTGCGGCGGGCCGAGGCTGCCGTGCACATTCGGAATGAGAGCAGAAACAGAATATAGAGAACAGCCATTACAGGGTGCAGGTGAGGCAGGGAGACTCTATAAAAAGAAGATAAAGCTGGAGGACGGCACGGTGTGCATTAGCAGAAAGGCAAATCGACACCAAGCCCACTCACCACCTCTATCCAAGCCCCCCCCCTATCTCCTCCGTTCCCTCCCTCCCATGACTTCACCCTCCAGTTGATAATATTACTGCGCTATTGATTTCCACCAGCCTTCTCCCTGGGACCAGTAAGACACGTGGTAATTGTAAGGAGACAGAAAGCCAATATGGGAGTGCTCATGGATAGCAAGGGATGCACGCTAATATTGTTGCTACACAGAGAAAAAAAGGGGGGAAGCTGCCTCTGATTGAAGTTTACCTCGTAATTCTAAGACAACATCGCAGATGACAGCCTGACCCTGTGGGAGGAGAGGAGATATAAAAATTCAATGCAAAGTCCAGGGTGAATATGAAAGTAATAAGTGTGAGCAGTCAAGTGATGAGAAAGGAGATTGGTTTGCGGGCATGGCGTTAAGTGAAGAGAGACTTTAGAATTCACCCTCCTTTTTAAGATCTTGTTATAAAACAATTTTCTATTCATAATATAAAAAAGACAATTTATAATACCATTTTGTGCCCTCTGGCAGTAATGGACAAATAGACTGGATATCACATTATATCACACTCAATTTCTCTCCTCTGCAACAAATTAGATTCATTATAAAATTAAAAGTGGAAACTCAATATTGTTTTATTATTAAGCTGATTGCTTTGGATTCTTTTTGTCTCCCCCCCCCCCAAAATGAGCATAAGCCCATTCTTTTCCAATTCTTTGTGTAATCCACAAGGAGAAAATATTACAAATGTGTTCATGTCAAGCAATTACCCATGTATTTAAATGAATCTCTCTTCCTGTGCTCTTTGAAGTACCTTCATCTAATGGCCCTATGCTTCTAAATGCATTCATTACCTCAGGCTAGAGCTAACAGAGTAATTGCCTTACAGTTTTATAATGGCATTAGCACTCCAAGCTACATAACCTAGGCCCTCTTTTATTAACTGTGATAATATAAATACAACATCCATGTTAATCTAGTGCTTGAAGACTCCTTATTGTTAGATTTTTTTTATTTTTTTATTTTTTATAAAACGTCATTTTGGATTTCTTCCCCTCAATTTTATGCCTCGGCAATAACACGAACCGGCTTTTAAATCTTAGGTGATCAGTCATCGGAGCGTTTGTTAGCAGAGCACGAGACCTTTTATGCAGAACAGTCCCAAACAATAGCCGAAATCAGTCACGCATTTGTCACAGAACAGCAGAAATCATTCGAAGCCGTTAATTGTTTCAATTTAACATGGTGTGTTCAGATATGTCTCCATGACAAGAAAGCCAATTACACTTATGCCGGAGCAGCATTTGAGATTTACATGGAAATGCCCTCGGAACGCTATTCCGTGCTAATCGTATTCACAGCATGAGCTGATGCGCATGAAGGCGTCTCGTCAGAAGAAAACAAACTTCCTCCCTTGATTGGGTGCAGCACTTCTCATCATCCGCCGATATGACTAGGTTGCCACTTAAGCATAGCCCCGGCGAGTCAGCTTGGTTAGTTAAGACACCACGCGGTAAACGACAGATTAAGGATGAGAGGCAATATCGTTTTCTCCCCTCCTCTTTTTTTTCCCAAGCTGTCCTTATGTCACTGCTGCAAAGTACCATATGGACAAGGAGGGAGAGGACGTTTCGCGGAGAATGAAACATGGCTTCCGAATGCGACAGTCTTAATTGCTTTAATTGTTGTTTAAAATTGAGAGCCATGTAGGAGATCTTGAAATATGATAGAATAGATTATTGGTAATTATTAACTGCAGACAAAAAGAAAGGAAACCACTTTATCTCACTCAGCAAGAGAGAGAAAAATCTGTTCTGCCTGATGAGAACACATCAAGACAGCTGGTACTCTCATTTAGTCTACCTGCTTCACGACAACCATAATTCTTTATTTGTATGCAAACTAGATGCATGCAACGTTGAGCATACACACCAATTTCAGAGGTAAATGCCCATTCTAAGAGCCACCCATCCGGTAACTTGGGGTGGATTAAGCGATATGTTTCTATAAGAGAGCATGGCACACGCTGCAAGTGGCTTCTACAGCGATTCATCTTGATAAATCAAGGACGGTGGCTAGATATGCTCCTTAGGATGAAAGGGGGGCCCCCTTACACACGCTGCGTACACACACTGCATACGCCATGCCTCGGAGACGCAGGCCAAGTCTTGGAGGCCGCTGTTTGAAGGCGCGAAGGCTGTGTTTACATTCATTTACGGCAGCTGCCGTCTTAATCCCACACTGCCATTGCCAAGTGATGGAACACTTCAGACAAATTACCGAGGCCTGCAAAAGAAAACACAGTGAATGTGGGAAGAAAACAAGCACCATCTGAGATGTTTCTAGTGACAGATTTGCATTGCTTTTAACCGGAGTTCTAACAGCACAGTCGACAAATCTCTGCTCTACAGCAGGTGACAACAAGAGAGCATTTTAAAAACACACACTCACACAACAGCCATGACTGCAACTTGCCTTTGTCAGATTAAATGCACTCTTAAGAGGAGGAGAGGGTTTTTCATACAGCAAACTGCCTTCTGTATTATGAAAAACAAAGAGAGCAGCCTGGTTTCTGGAGAGGGATTTAATTGTAAGTGCTGAATTCAAAGAGCCGATAAAGACACACAAATGGGCCAAACCCCACCTAGCCGAAAGCCCAAAACAGAGAGTGTGTGTGTGTGGTTGACTGGGTGGGGGTGAATGGGGGGAGGGGGTGCAGGATCCGGGGCCAACTCATTTTCACCGTTAAGAGCCAAAGCAACACAGCTAATCCGCATTGTCAAGCGGGGGCAAGCATGCAGACATGGATAAGACCACATCCTGAGCATCCGTGTCCCCAAGGCACGAGCACCCAGCTCTTGCTGGATGGGAAGTCATTTGTGAAGTCCTTTGCAACAGCCAGTCAAAGAGGTTAATTGAAAAATTCCTTAATGTCATTACAACAGAACTAGATTAACCCAGAGCTAATTCACTTTATTGTTCTGAAGAGAGGGGACTCGGCACTGAACTCCGGAGCAAACGTGAAGCCCGGAATCAGGGGTGAGGTGTTGTTTTTAAAGGACTATGCCAGTTTAATTAAGATAGGGAACATTATTCACTGCTCTGCATGGTTGGAAGGAGCAAAATGGTAGTGCTGTATAAATTTACCTCCAGTGCCTCTTAAATCTAGGTGGCTCTTATTTATGTAAACATTTCATAGCACTTTTTAACACTGTTGTTCAGCTCTCCGCATGTCATACTTATTCTGCAGGTACAGTGATGACACACTACCCTACTTCCCCCTCAAAAGTAATAACAAAACTAATAGTGGTGTACATTTTGTGGGATTGCCTTTGACATCATCCAATGCCTTTGTTTTTGGTGTTTCAAACTAATTACAATCCCTTTTTTGAGATTTGTATTGATAGGATGGTTAGGCTCCTTTCTAACATGTTTTCAAGTCCATCAAACATTTTCAGAGGGCCTAAGGACCTAAAAACCTGGTGCTCTGATGCTCCTTGAACCACTTTCCCACTATTTGGGCCCACTGAATATTGACGTTATTATTTAATTTGAGCTGGACGCTAAAACAAACCTTTTACACTATTATTTAAGGAATAAGAAACATAAAACTGGACTGTTTTGACTTGCATAACCTGTTACCTGTAGAAACATGTTAATCACTGCAAAAATCTTCCCAAAAGCAGGGGTCTTCTCTTTGGTTTGACAGAGGCCTCAGGCTAAAAAACCTCTGTTGTGGGAGTTGTATTTATTTCCTTTCCCTGTTTCCCTAATCAGGAGGTGTTACTGAAGAGGGCGGCTGATCTCGTCGAAGCCCTGTATGGGATGCCCCACAATAATCAGGTACCTCAAAAAATCCTCTCAGTGTGTCTGATTTACACATAAAGAATTTTTGATGACATAATTAAGGCCCATATTCAGGCCTATATCTGAAGGAATATAGTGCCGCGAGTCAACTCAACAGTCATGTATTATGCATTAAAAAAACCCTTTGCCGTCTTTTTTTGCCTCTCAGGAGATCATTCTGAAGAGGGCAGCTGACATCGCAGAAGCCCTATACAGCGTTCCCCGCAACCACAACCAGATTCCCTCTCTCGCCAACACAGCCTCCCACGGCATGATGGGAGTCAACTCCTTCAGCAGCCAGCTAGCAGTCAACGTGTCAGAGTCACAAGGGAATGACCAAGGTGTGTGATTTGGGGAGGTTAGCTCCATAACTTAAAGGTGCTCAAAAGGGGGTTGCAGAAGGATTGCAGGTGCTTCTAAGAGGAATACCCAGGGACTTACAAGAATATGGCAAATATGTTCTCCCTTTTGTTGGCTTCAAATAAAAATAACTAATAAAAAATGGCCTAATACGAACAAAGGTATTAATCCAGTCCGCGAGTCTTCTTTCATTTTTTAAGGAGGGGTATTACGTATTTCCCAGGCATATAGCAACATTTCATAGTACAATCAATTAATTATGTTACCTTCAGTTGTTATAAAAAAAAATCTTGTATAAACATAGCTTAAAAGAAATCGGATTTTCTAATTTGATACCTTGAAGCTAAAATTTTTCCCGAAATGCCGCCTTCAGCACGTTATCACAACAAAACCTTTCAGTTGTGCCGTTTATAACCATTTATATGAGCATTGGACTGAGAAGTGCTTCATATGATGAGCTCAGCCATACCCAACTTCCACCAGATGTTTGCTAATTGTTGCTGCCGCCAGTGTGGTGGAGCACAGTGGGGAAGGCTTGGTGGGTGAGGATGGGCTTTGTGTAAATAGGCGGTGCTTGGTATGAGAAAGCATTTTAGGCAATCTGAATGGCTGGCACGGGTGCATGAAAGAATCAAAGCAAAACTCCACGTATTCTTCCGAAAATGATATAAAGCTCAAAATTAACTATATTTTAAATTAGATCCACATGTGAATGTGGATCTTACAATATCCATCCATCCATTTTCTTTCACCCTTGTCCCTAATGGGGTCGGGTGTTGCTGGTGCCGATCTCCAGCTGCGTTCCGGGCAAGAGGCGGGGTACACCCTGGACAGGTCGCCAGTCTGTCGCAGGGTAACACAGAAACAAACAGGACAAACAACCATGCACACACACATAGGGAGAATTTGGAAAGACCAATTAGCCTAACAGTCATGTTTTTGGACTGTGGGAGGAAGCCGGAGAACCTGGAGAGAACCCATGCATGCACAGGGAGAACATGCAAACTCCGTGCAGAGAGACCTGGGCCGGGGATTGAACCCAGGACCTTCTTGCTGCAAGGCAACAGTGCTACCAACTGCGCCACTGTGCAGCCCCAACTTGCAATATGTTTTAATTAAAAAATAAAAAATAAAAAAAAAATAGAGCTGAATTTGGCTGATTCTGTCTTTCATAAGGCTTGAACATGCCAAAACAAATTTTAGCCAACTATAATTTTGCTATACATCATACAGATATATAATTCGGACATTAGTGATATGATATACTATAGCTAATGAAAAGCATCCAAAATGCTTCTGTCTTGTCTTCTCATCAGTGTGAGTGATTAATAATTATTTATATTCAGAACAGAAGTGATGTCATGCCTTGTGTGTGCGAGACAGTGTCTGTAAAACTGTTTTACAGCTAATTTAAAACAAAGAAAATATTATGCAGCTCGCCTTTTAAGATGTCTTCAGCATCTTATATTAGCTATCAACAGGATTAGCGAGACTAGGATTATTAAAACAGCCATCTTTGTGTTTATTCCCTGTGGAGAATGCAGCCGACATTTTCAACTCCAGCATGCTCCATCAGATACAGAGGCTGAAAGCTTAAAAGGATAAAACAATTCAACTTTGCTTAACGTTCAGACTTCTTATTAGCTCCTAAAAGTCTTGCTCTATCACAGCTTAAAGCTACAGTAGGTAACTTTCATTTTATTTTATTTTTTACATATTTGTTGAAGTTGCCACTATGCCCTGACAATATAATTTAAGACAGATAGTATAAAAAATCCTGTGGTCCTATTGCCATCTGCAGATTTATACCACTTCCGATCAGAAACAACCAGTCAGAGCTAGGAGGAGGGACGTAGTGCAGTCAATCAATCTTGTGTATGCACTGCTCAAGATTGGCAGTTTGCTGCAGCTTTGGTAATAGCGGGCAAACAACTTACTGCTACAGGAAGACTGATTATCTACTGTTGTTACTAGCAGGCACATTCACAACAGGCTATGCTTTGGGAAAGGAGCTGTATTTCAGCAGAGAGCAAGATTTACTGATCGGTCAATCACGGAGGATCGAAGGCCCTCCTGGCTCTGACTGGTTGCTTCTGATCAGGATTGGTGTATTTGTGCAAATGGCAGTAAAACCACAGGGAGGAGGAAGAGGAGCTTGACTTTTTTCACTGATTATGTCTCATACTAAGCTGCCACAAAATAAAATAAATCTTTTTGTAATAAAAGTTATCAACTGCAGCTTTAAATAAACTGCAGAAATGTCTCCACATCTTTTGAAATACAGATTTCTTATAGCATCTTACTACTATGGGCTTAACTGACCCTGAAAATAGAGAGTTTTGGCTGTTCTTCACTCAGTAATAGGCGTCCACATTTGGGAGTGTTGCTGTATGACGTGTTCACTGACATGGGAAACAAGTCATCAGCAGATATCTCAGTGCATCTTTTTAGCAACTTTGCATACCTAATGTTTTGTAGATTCTGGAAACATTATAGAAATGTGTTGTTTTAGCTTACTACCACTCTGATGTCACTCTAAAGTCAGAGTATCGTTTACATTCTTCATTCAGCAACAGAGGATTTGTCAGTGAAGCTTTGTTCGCGCCTTGATAACGGAGCTATCTGATCATAGAAACATAATATTTCTCGCTATGTTGCTAATAAAGATCTTTGACCGTACCAGTTCATTTCCACTGCCATTTACTTTTCAATCACCGGACAATGCCTTGGAAAGAAAGGAATGAATCAATGTCCTTGTGCTTCTTCCATTTGTGTTATCCAGTTGGCTACAGCCGGAACACCAGCAGCGTGTCCCCCAGGGGCTACATCTCCAGCAGCACCCCACAGCAGTCGAGCTACAATACAGTCAGCAACAGCATGAATGGCTATGGCAATGCCGGCATGAACCTGGGTGTGCCAAGCTCCCCGGGGTTCCTCAACGGATCCTCTGCCAACTCCCCATATGGAAGTAAGTAGCTTGCCACTCTTGCATGCTGTAGTAGCACTAAGTTGCTGCTGATTTAATTCCAGCTCCTGCATTCATTCACACCTCTACGAGGCGTTTCTGAAAGGAAAAGGGTGCGGGGGGTGAGCGCATTGTTGATGGTGATAATATGTAAGTCTTCATTCACAAAAGCTTGTTTAGTTTCAGGACTTAAGAGAGCACACATGTGGCTTAGAATTGTGGAAATATTAGGTTTACTTCGCCACACGCCACCTGTATTTGTTCAGCCGGACCAAAATGTTGATCATAGGGGCCTGTGAGTACTGATCATGTGTCCCCCACCCCAACCCCTCCCTCCCTGACAGTAACTCTACCCCAGCCTTACCTTAACTGCCCTCTCCCCTCTCAAGCACTACTCACAGCACGTTCTCACTCTCGCCCTCCTTCCTCCCCTTGCCCTCCCTGTCATCTCCGCAGTTAAACAAAAGAGCGCCTTCGCCCCTGTGGTCCGACCCCAGGCCTCCCCACCCCCCTCCTGCACCAGCGCCAACGGCAACGGACTGCAAGGTGAGCCCCCCTCACCCCCTCATCCCTTCCCTACGGACTACTGGTCAGATACCGCTGCTCAGGCCTCTGTCCGGTTTGGTGAGGGATTAATCATTACAAATATATGCATTTTGACAGGCCAATTTACACCTTTCAGTTCACATTCAGACACACACTCTTGCAGAGAGCATGCCCACACACACACACACGCACACGCAAACAAGACAGCGCAGGTCTGAAAGTGACAGTGCAAATGTTTATGCATACATGCATCCTCGTTGCCCTTACATACAAATGATCCGCTCCGATGTCGCAGGACAAGACCTTCGGCGAATTGTTTTAGTAATTATGTTTATTAGGCTTTGTGCGTGTGTCATGACCAACATGATTGCATTGAAAACAAGCTTAGCTGTAGCGCGTGCCCCAAGATTAATAACATTGGGCTTAATGAAGTAGGAAATTAAAGTTCATCTTGCTACACGTTCATACTTATTAATACATGTTGTGCAGAAATTAATGAGCAATGCCTTGCCATCATCTGTGCTGGCAAACTTAAAAGCATTTCAACCATGACTCTACAAATATACTGCGAGCAATACACTAATACATCATCCTAGCACTTCACTAGTTGCCTAATTGTTAAAACATGTGAAAATACTGAATATATAAACTCGTAGGGCGAGCTACAGTTGCTAATGATATCCAAAGCAGATGGTCTTAGCGCAATAACAGGGAGCTACTTTTGATCTTGCCTAATCTCTATTGGATAATGACGTGAAGGCAAAACTTGAGTCGATGATAAAGAAATGGAGGGGGGGCAGAAAGGAAGGAAGTCACAGAAATGAATCCGAGTGGGAGACTGAGCCGAGTTGCGGCATTGTGGGAAATGACCGTGTTGTTGCTCCGTCGTCACCACAGCCGGCTCTCCTGGGAGTCTGGGCCACTGTTTGCCATTACCCTGACGGCAGGAGAAATATCACACATAGCAGGAGCGGCGTGCTGAGGGCTGAAATGTCAGAGCAGGAGGGAGGTTAGGGGAACGTACGGCGACGAGGGCCGGCGGACACGGCAAACACTCGCAGGCACATGCGCAAACAGGCACATTTAAAGGCTTACATCCACGCACTTGTGCATCATCAGGAGGCTGGACTCCGAACAAGCACGCACTGACATACACACTGCACACATGCATGCACTCATTTTTTTTTTTTTTTCAGTTTTGATCATTTTTTAGATCAATAAAGCCAAATCTGCTGTAGCCAATCCAACTAATCTGCTCTCTTGTTCTTTCTTTATCCCCCCCCCCTCAGCCATGTCCGGCCTGGTTGTCCCTCCAATGTAAATGCACTTTTGTCATCTTGAGCACCAGTCAACACACTACCACTTCACAGGACACTCCCCCTTGTCCCCGTACCCCGCTTCTTCCCAAGCACACTGCAAAATGCTGGTGTAATGTATAGTCAACTGCTCGTTCTGAAGAAAGAAAAAAAAAACAAGATTTCCCCCCCCCACTTTTTAATGACTTTCAGAACCTGCAGAAAAAAGGATTTAACAAGAACAATATTTTGTGTTTTTGTTGTTTTTTTTTCCTGTGGGATTTTATTTTTCTTTACCCTTCCTAACCCACAATTTTATCAACCTTTGAAGAGAAAAGGACGCGGGAGGATGAAGGATTTATTTTGTATACCTGTCGAGTTGAGCTTCAGCCTCGGACAGCCACTCTCAGTACGGGAAGGGACTCTGTGGACTCACCATCTGGTTGTAAAGTAAAAACACTGATGTACAGTCCATTTGCCAACAAACTTGTTTGCCTCAGTTTTTTTTTCTTTTTTTTTTTGTTTCAACTCTCTTTTAATAGATTCACAACAGTTGTGCGTCTTTATAATGTGACTTTTGTATTTTTATGTGTGAGAAAACTACACAGGGGCCAAGACAGTTTGAATTTCAACTGGAAAAATATATGAAATATATAATTTAGCAAAAACCGATCATAAAAGTACAATAAATATGAAGTAAAAACAGGATTTCTTTTTTGAGGGAGGGGCAGGGGGTGGGGGGGGCGATGGGTGGGGTGATGTTGTATCATGTTTCATTCCTGCATTTTAACTTAAATTTTGTAATTTATTGTAGCTAGAAATCATCTTCAAAAGTGAAAAAAAAAATAATCCTCCACGTCAACAAGCACACTGATGTGTACAAAAACACTACTCTGTTGATGAATATGATGTACTTCCACGTCTAGAGCTTCCTTTTAAGCAAGTGTGTTTTGCCATGTTTTTTCAACTTTTTTGCTAGCACTGTATATTAATGCATTCCTAGGCTACTGTGAAGTCTGTTTCTTGTTGATGAGGAGCAGTCTCCTTTTGGCTCCAACTCCCTTATGTGTTTTATATGTGGTTAAAAAAAATTGTAGACTATTGTGATATTGCCAAACTTGTGCTAAATATTTATACATCTGTCTTTTTCATGTTCTTTTAGATCAACAAAAAAATGTTTAAAAACAAAAAAATTAAAGCCCATTGAGAATGTAGGAATATAGTCGGTCATTGTCATTTTTCTGTTCAAATACACACTTGCGCTCACTGAAGGAAATTTTGTAACATATCAACTATAAATAATGTATTTATCTCTGAAATTTTGTATATTGCTTTTCATTATGTATGTATTAATCGTCATGCCCTTAATATAGTGATGCAGCACAGATAATTCAGCCAAGAACTGTTGCCTTCATTTGTTTTTTCTTTTTTGTATTTGATGAAATGCAATGTGCATATATTTCATGTGTATCCTCGAAACTTTTTGTGTTACACCGTCGAGACTCTCTGTCCATTTTTTTTAAAAGGGAAGTCAAACTTCATTGTTTATTTTTATATTGATTTTAAATTATCTATACAGACCATTTTGGAGAAAACTTTGTTGGTTGTATTGTCAAATAAATTGTTTGTGACCCATATGATAGTTGTTAAGATCCAATAGAGACTAATGTGCATGAGGGACAACCTTGGAGATAAAAAAACACTCCATTTGTGGTTGTTTTTTTTTTTTTTCCTGTTTTGTAGAATGTATAGAAGTCATTTTTACTCACCACTTAAGACTCTGCCACATAGCTTACATGTGTTTACAGGGAAGAAAATTTAAAAATGTCAGCATTTGGAATGGAAACAGAAATGACTAAGTGATGTTTTATTAAAATTTTCAGTAAAAAAAACATAATAGCCCCTCAACTGTGGACTTCTTCAGTTTTAAGCCCAGTTTGGATGGCAGATAAACTGACAATCAGGAACAAGGAAACAAACAGATACAAAAAACAACAAAAAAAACAAGAGAAAAGACAGTAGACAAAACCTGTAATTCATCTGTAAGATGTAGTATTTCGACATTGCTATGGAGATAACTGTTTGAACCTGTGGAAAAAGTGTAACATCCATAAAAAAGATGAAAACTGCTCTTTCCTCATATTCTTTCAGCGAAGCATTCTGAATTTGTTTCTACTGGTCTCTGTGTGAGCACATCCTGCATCTGTGGTGCTTCAAAGGTTCATTGTAGTCATTCATAAACAGTGCAAGCTTTTTTTATTCAAAGCACCCCAAATGGGGCTCATTCAAATCCCTCATTTCATTGCATTAAGCCACCTAGTTAATAAAGAATCGATACATTGAAAGAGCAAGGTTATCCTTTGTCTATAAGGCCTGGTATCGTTTTGAACCTCTTATAGTTTGAGTGCTGAAAGGGGGGGGCGGCAAGGGGGGCGCTGTGAAATCTATACTCATCAAGTGGGTCAAACAGGAGGATAGAAGTGTTTGAGGGAAGAACAGTGGTTCTCCTTAAAAACAACTGAGCATCTTATCTGGCATCCTGAGTGCTCGCGGAGCGCAGGTCACAAAATGTCAATTTCTCATCAAGGCGCCATTGTCCGAGGCCACGTCTGCCTTTAATGCACAATTAAATGACAGCAACCCGAGTGGCAATCAGCATATCAGCGGCTTATTATGCCAGCCGGCATGCGCGGATCTCGGCGGCGCAGGAGATCCACCAGGAGCTGCTGATAGTGCAAAGGACAGACACACCGAAAGCAGCAATTTCATTTTCTGCAGGCTTCAAATAATTTCCCTGATAACCCGGTGCATCTGATAACAACGTGCACACAACTGTCTCCCTGCTTTATCTGTGCGGGATACACAGGTTTCGATCCATCACGTTGCATTCTGCTTTGTGTTTTTTTTTTTTTTTTTTTTGAGGGGGGTAATGGAGTAAAAAAAACAAACAAGCAAACTCGACTTTAATCAATGCAGCAGAGAAAGTAGATGCACAAAACATGAATTGGGATTGCTGAAGAGAAGCTCTGTTAAATTATTTTAGGCAGTTAATTACATACCTGCTGTAAATAACTCCATTAACATCTTTATCTGTGTAAAACCAGATTAGTTGGAACTGCATTATATTTGAGGGTTGTTTAAAGTGAAGCTGGTGATTAGTTACATGGAGCATGGAGCTGCCTGTCTGATACAAAAACAAACATACTCTAACTGTCTTTACTGATTTTTATGTTTTGCTATTTTATTTGCGATAAGGGTTGCTACTGATAGCTAATAAACATCCTTTAGATTTACTACAAAATATATTTTTGGAATAATTTAGCTCGGCAACAATCATAGTTGCCGAATTCGGAGTCTATTTTGGAAAATCATTTTTCTCGTGATGTAAGGTATGTCCAGTTTAAACAACATTTCAAAATAAAATTGTTTAAAAAGCAAAAATAGTACAAATAAATAGCATTTATACAAACTCTATTTTATTTATTTTTACCCTGCCTTACTGTTCTTTGAGGTCGTTACCGTGTTTGGAAAAACCTGACATGTTCTCAGTCCATGTTTCACTCAGGCAGGCTCACCGTCTCCAACCTTTATTTCCTTTGTAAATAATCACTTTCTAACCACCTAATAAAATGTGATGATGAAATGCGATTTACCTTAACCTCTAGCATGATTTTGACATTGAACACTAGTTTGGGTTTTGCCACTCTTCTGTTACTCCTTAAGCTCTGGGATCATCCAATCTTGATTTACACCAGAAGAAAATGCCAAGAATTATCTACTGTAGGCTATATATCAATTCTTTATGACAATTTAACTAAACCTCTTTTTAAAGACTAAAATCAGAGGGTAAAAAACCCAAAGTATATATAAAAAATGACAAGTTAGCTCAGTTGTTGGGTGCTTTAAAAGCTCTGAAGCCTGCCAGGCAGGCTGGAGATACAGTATATATAGTCTCAGCAGGTTTCTTTGTACCCAACAAACAGCCACTAGCTCTGCCACACCATTCAATCATCGTGAGAGCCTCTTTTATTGGAGAACTCTAATGGCCACCCTCCACCATGATCTTAATGTGTGCATTAAATATTTATAAATCCTGGGTCAATAATGCCCCATAACCAGAGCCTGACAGACCCCCACCGTACCATGGGGCTGCCTTGCTCTCAAACAGAAGCATGGGTCATGGGGTCACACAATCAAAAGAAAGCGAAGCTTACCGCATCCATATGTTGCCACTCTTATCAAGACTTTCCTCCGTACTGGTTATCTGTCAAAGGAAAGAAATATTGAAAGCAATATCGATCTTAACTAGCCTTGTGTTGCCGAGGGCCACTCTTCAAACATCTGCTCGTGTATTGTTATATTTCAAAAAAAAAAAAGGGTGGGGGAAAAAGAAAAAGTCGTCTCAGTAATAAAAGCCCAAGCTGTAATATTGAACATCTCTGTGACGCAGGCACCCTGAGCATGACTAATGACCACGTTATTAAGAAGCATCGCTGGAGGTTTTTAAAGTTTCAAATATTTCTTCATCAGTGTCGGGTTAATTACCCAACCTGGCATCTACATGGGTGACTCGCTTGTTTTTGTTTTTCTTTCTTTCTTTTTTTTTTTTTCTTTTAAATGTGACCACATCCAGGCTGTGCGCTCCTGAGCTGTTCAGGTGAAAGATTGTGCTCCAGTGATAGCGAGGCACAAAAGAGTGACCGGACAATGAGCCAGTCAATGGAGAGCTTCAGTTGAAAGCGCCACAATGGCCGTGCATGCTGGGAATTGGGCTGGATGATATAAAGGAATGAAACCTTCATTGAGGCCATGGAGGACAAGCATTCAGAAAAGAGGGTTTTGTTTGCTCTTTTTCAACCTGCGCTTTCCCATGAGAAAAAACAATTCAAACTGACCTTAAAAAGAGAATATATATTACCTCGTGCATCTTCTCCCTATGTAAGTTGTATACTTAGAGGCGTTTGCATTCAAGCTTGGGGGGCATTATGTTGCTCAATATCGAGACAGGTCATAAAACTAGGAGGTGGACGACGGTTTATCTTCTCCGCGCGGTGGGCAATGCCGAGGAGTACTTTTTAAGGATTTGCTCTTTGACAGAGGGGATTTGTTTTAACCGCTGAGTGCAGAAAAAAAAAAAAAAAAAGTAGTGGCAACTCTCCTGTAGCTTATGCACGAGACGGAGAACACTTTTGAGAGTCGTAAAAACTGTACGAACCAAGACCATAACTTAAAAATGAAGCAAATCTGACCTTTTTGAACAATTCAGTATTTGAATCAAAATAAGACATGGCCCCCCAAACCCCTCTTCCCCGGTCCTTTTTTTTTTAAACAGTCCTACATTAGAGCAGCCTCCTGTCTGTGATTCTGAACATCAGATAAGACACCGCTCCCTTGTTGCTGTACTCTGGGAGTGAGCTTTTGTAAGGAAAACTTGTGAAAAGTGGAAATCTTTTCGATCCTTGCAAAGATTTCCACTTCACTCGCTGCAGCCGAGAAGCAGGAGCAAAATATCCCAGTGCTTCGGCGTCCATTAAACTTGTATTCACATGTCATTTGATACTTCATCAATGTTTCAGGGCATTTCAAACCAGGAAAAGAAAAGCCAGATTTACCCCTTGATGCAAATAAAACGTTCACCATATTTTCCCTGCACAGTGCCCTGCAAAACTATAAATTTACACATTTTGTAATGTGATATAAACTGAACTTCATGTCTTTAATTAGGATTTATGTGATAAACCAACATAGAGTTGGTTGAAAGGATTACTTTCTTTCTTTTTTTCACAAATAATAATAAAACAAAATATATATTTGCCATCAATCTTTCCCTCAACTCTGTCCAGCTCCCCTATAAAAGCTGCAGAAAACCGTCTCTACAGCATGACGCTCCCACCACCACGTGTCACCATGGAGATAGTAGTACCTGAGCTACAATATTATGCAGGTTTGCAGTTCTTCCATACTCCTTCCATTACAAGTGAAGCAATGGTCAAAGTCAGAGTCAAAGCTCTGGTGATTGTTTTACTACCCTACTGCTTTAAAAATCTCTACAACTTTGTCAAATGTTTTCTAACACTATGTTTTTCAACTCCAGTCCTGAAGACAACACTACCTTGCATTTCTTAGCTGGATTCATATGAGTTCAAAATGCAACTGAACAGTGTTTAAGTAAAATGATCTACTGAAATTACATGTATGAGGACAGTTGTTACAGGAGACGGAGTATCTATATACAGGACACTTTACATACTTTTATTTTGCAGAACTATTAGAATCTTGTACATCATGTGTCTTCCACTTCTCTATTACATTATGCTGACCCATCACAAGATTTAAAAAAGACAAAACACACACATGCACACACGCAGGAGTTTATGGTTGTAACATGACAAAACGTGAAAAAGCTCAAGGGTATTAATACTTTTGCAAGGGACTGTATATGAACTTCACTTAGCCTACAAATTACAGTGTGTGGATTTCTTGGCACAGGCATGCAGGGCTGCAGTGATAAAATAATATCACTTGAACTGTATTTTCTGCCACGGTCTCCAGCATATAGAGCTCCTTTCATACTAGTCCTGTGTAGTGCTTTGTCCAGTATAGTTCTGGATATGATATCATCTATTAATAATGTATTGGCAATGGATTACATAAAAAGGGAGCAGAAATAACATCCAATATTCATGCCCCCTGAGCTCGAGTGTGTCCAATCCGTTTGGCCCATAAAACCTTAGCCCCATTTCCATATCCGCTGTGGGTCACAACAGGTCTGCCGCACAAAGGCTCACAGAAAAGCTCAACTCAGGAAGAGGGCAGTAAAAATTGGGTGGATTTCTGAACCCTTATGAAACAGCCCTCCTTTGAGAAAAAAAAAAAAAAAAAAAAGAGTGAAAAAGTGAAAAAGCCCTTTTCCGATTTCAGCGCCTGTGAAAAACCTGTTACAGTGTTTCCCTCTTTAATTGTGCCACTTGAGAAATTGACGTGCCTCTGAAACATGGCATGAATCTCGCAGTTATTGCAGTCCCCTTGGCAGGGAATGTTGATACAACATCTGCATGCTATAGAAAGTAATGGAAGTAGCAGAGGTGGCAGCTGCAACTCTACAGGAAGTGTGCCATTTTCAGGCAGCGCTGCTGTGAGAACCACTAACTGCCAGCCTGGTCGTGCAGGCAGCTCTGATTGCCAGGACACTATGACAAACACGCAGGGGCTGGGAGTGTTGCATCCTGGGGGATGACAGCTTCTGTTTGATTGTCAATAAGGCTCATTAGCAGAAAAAATGGAGAATGCGGAAAGAGATTAAATGACTTGCAACAGGGTCCCCCTCATGTTTCATTACAGTGGATTTATCAGACCCTTTATTTCATCAATAACAGGGGAAAAAAAGGAAGTGGAAGGACTGCTGCAGAATCCAATTTTGTACATTTCTATACATACCTGATAAAGTGTGAGCCGTTTTATTGAATTCAGCACCACCTAACTCAAAAAAAGAGAAAAAAACCCTCTCCAGTGCAACTCTTGTCTTAAGACCAAGCAACGGATGTTTCCCTCCATCTTAGGGAGGGACGGCCAACAAAGCAGCGTGTAAGGGCCTTTCCCTGAAGAGTCCTTGTCACGCTGCGCCAAACCTCTGTGATTATCGTTGTTTTTGCAGAGAGTGTCCACGCCTGCCAATACCGCTGTTCCATAAATGAATTTGGCCCCTCGTCAACGAATTACCTAACACGCAGAACTGTGTATGTGTCACATCCAATTCCAACTCACCGGCTTTGGCGGTGTGTGTCAGCTGGAGGACTTAATCATCAATCGTCAATCATAATAAGCGAAACGCATTGATAGGAGTTGTGTTTTTTTTTCCCCCCTCCTCTTTTTCCTTTCCTACGCCGTTAAAGTGTAAAGGGAGAAGTTAAAAACGACCTTGTTAAAATGGGACCACCATTTATATTCCTAATTTAGTGTATGGATTAATTAGTGTTGGCGAGTGAGTGTATCAGTTTCCATGTGGCAGAGCTTTGGAGTGATCAAATCATTACTCTCTTTCATAAGGAAACTCTGGAGTGATTTCTATCAGACGCATGTTGATGTTTCTGCTCAGAACCAGCTTTGTACATATTTAGAACCGTGCTTTTAATTAATTCTTAATTGGACAGTTAATAAACAGGCCTTTTTAAGTATTAGGAGCCAATCTATAACCTCAATTTCACACCATGCAAAATTAATGCTATCAGGGCCTTTAAGGGATACATAGGACGTTTCAAGTGGGGTACTGTTGAGATGTTATAAGTGGTTAATATCTTACCTGAGGTAGATAACTATCTAGTTAGTTAGCTAGTCTAAGATAAGCCAACAGCAAAGTGGTCATTTTCTGTTTAAAATAGTTATTCACATAAATGATGAAGCTTATGCGTTAGCTCTCAAGTTGAAGAATCCTGAACATTTAAACTGTTACCTGGTTGTATTAGGGCATATTTACTTAGTAAGCAATTGTTAGTTAAATGAAAAATGGATTCAGAAGGTGTTGAACTACCAGTGATCTTGATGAGTTAAAGGAACTAGCTCTTTGCATTTCCATCATCACAAGTTCTGACTCTGACACCCAGATACCCCCCAAAACAGAGTTCTTTCAGCACTTGGTACTGGGCCAGAGAAAAGAACCGCTTTAACCTAGGGGAAGATTATAGAAGCTATAAGCCAATCTAAGTCTTATGACCAGCCTGTTTAAAACACCAGTTAGTTTTTCAACTGGGAAAATAAGGTAAAAGCAATGGGCGTCAACATTTACAAAGTTGGATTAGCAATCAAAGAACACAAAAGCATTGTCTCTCATCTTCCCGATGTTGATCTGATCTCTGTTAAAAAGTTGCAATGTGATATTCTCAGCCGGATCCTTAAAACTCATTTCTGACTGAGTTCTTAAACACTGTTCAGTTTTTAATATCGCCAGGTGGTGTTGGTAAAACCTGCTATAAAAGTGTTTAACCCCCACTTTCCGGTGCTGGTAGAACAGAAACTGGATTGTCAAACATTTACGATCACATTATTGTTTAAAACAGCTTTAATAAATAAAGATAACGATTTAAGGAAACTTGTTTGCAGCCCAGTCCGGGTCATTTCAACATTTTATTTTGTTAGAGTAACCTTCTGATTTAAAACTGGTATAAAAAGGAAAATGTAAATAATCATCATACACCATGTAAATAATCATCAGTGTCTCTGTAACTAACCACCAAATGCAAACATGACAATTTACTCCAAATTTATATAATAGTCTTCTCATAAATCACAATGTAATTTTAATCTAAAGTTGTCTTAAGATGGTTTAAGTTCACTTAGGTCTCCTGTTAACCTGCAGGTCAAACTAATCTGGAAGACAAAAGCAGGACTATTTAGTACAGGTAAGATTTTAACAGCTTATAACCTTTTAAAAGAGTCTCACTTCAAAAAAAAAAAAATCATTTTAATGCTGCTTCACATCCACATTATACGCTTACTGGCACAGAATATCTTTTGCACAAGGCAGAGGAATCTGGCTCATATTTTCCTTCGGCCTGATCCATTGCACTCCTCTCTCCCGTCATATAGATCGGAGTCTGTAGGGGCCAGAGGCGCTGACAGAGCCCAGATGCTCCCAGTCTGTCTGGGGGACTGGGGAGACTGGTGCCATGGGGTCCTGGAGCCTCTGAAGTGCCGCCCCTCCATCAACATGACCAAGGCTAGACCTGCACTTTCTCCAGGCTGAGACACTCTCCTTACCAAGCTGACAACTGCGCTGCACAGTCGCAGATTGATATGTGCACACTCAAAGGTAATCGCTCTCACGTAATGTACAGCCATTCGTCAGCCGTTCCTAATCAGGGAGCCCAAAAACCCAATGCTTGGGTTCTCACCGACACAAGGTCGCATGCTGATACCACGAGGAGGTTTTTTTTTTTTTTTTTTTCTCATTTAATCTTCAATTTGCTCCAGTAGAGATCAGTCTCTTTGTTCTCAAGAAACCAACATTAAAAAACGTGCGAATCCTATGTCCTCCTGGTTTCTGTCTCAAAACAACAGACAAAGATCATTACAAGAGCATCAAAGTGTGCCATGTTTGAAACGCTGGTTCTCTTTGTAGTAGCGCTGGAGCATGGAGTGTGTTGGTATTAGACGCTGCTGTGGCAGCTGTCGTGGCTGGCTGTGTGGTGCCTCGGTGTCAGGGCCTCCGAGAGAAAGGCCGTCCCGGCAGACAGACACTGGGGGAGGAAACCCGATACGGCAGCCAGAATCCCGGTCTAATGTCTATGTATCCAGCTATCTATCCCGATGTCTGTCTGTCTGAGTATAGGAGGCTGCCTATCTGCATACTGCCTGCAACTGAGCTTAACACACACCAGAAAGTTGTAGCTTTATATAGTTTAAGTGCGCAAACTTCTTCTGGAAGAATGGCTGTTTATGAAATCGGCAATGCGGCCGCGTCATTAATTCTGCAGGGCGGGGCCGGGGGAGTTGGTGGTGGTGGTGAAGGGGGACTAAGCGTCGGGACTTGTTCCAAAGGGGTTCAGGTCGTGATAACGGCAGAATTATGAGCCGACATGTATGAAGAGAAGGAGATGGAAGCGCGGAGTGTGTTTGTGTTTGATGTGGGGGCAGAAAATTGTTCTATAATGAGGAGGGGTGCCAGGATATGAGATGGGAAACGGGGAGTTGGAGACAGGATATAAGTTATGAGAAGGAAACTAATGTTAGGAAATGCAGAGGCTGTTGTTGTTGTCTCTGCTGCAGCTTGTATAAACCAGAATGTATCTTCGCTACTATTGGGCTGTGATTAATACAGCCCGGCCAGGTCAGAACCTCGAACTGATGCAACGGATGCCACCAACCGTATCCCCACTCTTTCAGGGGCTCAAATAAGTGTGTGTCGCTTGTGTACGTGTGTGTGAGAAAGAGAAAGAAACAGAGAGAAATGGAGAGAGAGAGAAAGCACGCACGCACGCGCGTGTGTGTGAGGGGGTTAATAAATGTTGAATCAAACGCCGCACGAGACACTCACACTCCTTAAGGGTTGCCCATTAGCGGTGTGTGGGTGCATGGGGAGTTTATCAGTGTCTGGGTGATTTATGAAGTCAGACTCAATATCATCCACTTCACCCACACACATATGGACATGCACATGTGCACACACACCAGCATGCATGGCCACATTCTCACGCACCCACATGCACAGCAGCCCCTGCGTGCCCGCACGTGCACTCCAGCAGTCTCTTTGTGAAACGGGAGGCAGGTATGAGGGCAAAATTAAAGGTTTCGCAGAGATTAACAGCGTGGATGAGCCTCTTTAAATCTAATTCTTTTTTATCTCTGAGCCTGAATTATAAAAAAGGTGGCGAAAATATGACAAAATAAGGCAAATATTGTTATATCGCATCTATTGGTAGGTTAAAATAAAAACAAATTGCAAAAATTGTAAAAAGTTGACAAATAATGATGTAATAATTGTTAGAGGGACTCTTTGGGTAAATTACAGAACCAATTACTGGCAGCATATTTGATGCTTTGATGCTGGACTTGTTTTAAAAACATCAACCACTCAACTCTAAAGACTTCAGTCGCTTTTGGTTGCTAAATTTGTGGCGTTCCATAGAATTTACTTGGCCAGTAGCAAAAAAAAAAAGGAGGGTGCTTACAGTGCACTTCAGAGTGCGCCTGGCTTAAATGGGACCCCTTGTGGCTGTGTCACAGCTCCCTTCGTTAGGGGGCTGACTGTAGCCTGTAGTCACCACAGGCATCATTAGCCCTCTGTGAAACCACAGACTGAGTCTCATTCTTCATCTGCCTGTCTGCTGCCTCAACATTTACGCTGCGATGCTGCTCCAATGGCAGAATAACTGAGTCCGGCGAGCTGCGGTGAGAGAGACAGCCGCGCGGAGCAGGGGCGGATAAGAAGATTCAAAAATGCAGCAAAGTTCAAATATATTCAGCAGGCGGGCCACTCGAATTGGTTCTGTAAAGGTTAGAGCTGGGGTTATTTTTGGAGGGTGGATTATTAGGCTACCTGGGCTGAAGAGAAGAGGAATAACTATGAGCGAGTTAGGGTCACTTTGGAGCAGAAGACAGTGAGGTGAATCAAGAATTCAAACTGTAACTGTAACAACGGATCAATGGGAGAAAAAAAATGCAGAAAGTAAAAGTTCAAGGCACATTCAGTTAAAACAACTGTTTTCTCTAAACACGCGCATCACCGCATGCTCTCTTTTTATTTTCCCAGAAAGAAATAATAATTTATCCCACAGGGATTAAATGGGATTGTGATGATAATAAAATAACACATAAACATTTAAATTACAGATTAAATGTACTGGATGAATTCAAGGTTGAAATGTTGATTTTCTGTTTCCCCGTTCTGTACTGCCCTCTAATGGAAAAGCCCACTCAGAAATAAAAGAAGGAGCTCTGACAAGTCAGACAGCGCGGGAAGAACAGACACGCGGCATAATTAAAAACGAGCTGAACCGAGAGCAATTTATAAGAAACCAGCACTGAAATTAAACAAAGCGAAATTGATGAAAAGAGCAGATTTGTCATTTTGAAATGTGTTTATTTAAACATGTCGAAATGGAGGAAGAGTACAGTATATATAACACATGAGACATCTCTCCACTCTAGGTGGATTATAAGGCGAGAGCAAACAATGAAATCTAAATGAAGACAAAACAAATGCTTCACTACAAAGCTTTGTAGCCATAAAATTCAGAGCCTTTATCACTGGATGTCGAACAAAGCTTTCACTTGGCAAGAAATTAAAAAACCAACGAGAGGTACAAAGACTAATTCTGCTAAGGAAGAAAAAAACAACAACAACAACAGCAATGCAAGAGACATATTTTTAAGGGAATAATAATGCTTTAGAAAAACCATTCCAGCACTATCTGGCAAACGCAACGAGGACCCACGGGAGCATATGTTTGTAATTCCTACTGTTCTCTGTTTAAGTTATTTTTGCAACAATCTAATTCTGCAACAATTCTGTATCGCATTAACGATGCAGCATCTCTATTCTTAGATAAAAAAAAAAATTAAAAAAAGAAATAACTACGGTGAGTGTTTCCAAGTAATTCCAGTTGTTCCACAGTTTGTGCCAAGATGCCTAACTTTATAGCCTTGTTTTGTGTTTGAAAAAAAAAAAAAAAAAAAGAAAACAAACGTGTGCGTGTGTGTGGGTGTGTGCGCACTGAATGAAGGACAGTCGGGCTCTGTCATGCTTCAGCCTTCCCCTCTCTGCCTCTCATGGGTGAGCAGCCATTGTTTGAGATGGTCGCCCCTGCCGCTCATGTACGGCCCACTCTGTCCAGAGCTGGAAATGACTCGGTGACAAGGAATGAGTAGAGGAACCTGGCACAGACGGGCAGGGAGAAGTGTGACGCTCTGAGGGAATAGACGTGTTTTGTTTTGTTTTGTTTTTCTCATAAATTTCACAACACTTCCTCGTGACAAAGTAACTTTTCACAGCTGGATGTTGATTTTCTTTAATCAGTACATTTTTTAGTTTGATTTATAAACAAAAAGAAGTTGCACACATACATTTTTTATCTAAGAAATAAAAGGTAAATATTTTTTAAAAACAGCAAAAAAAAGCAGATAACCACAAATTGCAGGTTTTAGGTCACAGTTTAGCATTTAGTCAAGGCAAATCAATAATTAAAACATTTTGATAGCAGGTGCGCATGATAAATTCAAGAATGTGTGACTTAAAAGCACTTGACGTGCAGAGGATATGAACTACACCTTTCTGAGTTATTTTGCACTTTTCATGTTCTCTTACTTCATAAAAAACAAAGTGCCACACCAGAACCGTTTGGTTTGATCCTGTGCGAATCCACATTCAGGATGATGGTTCAGTCTTAGGGTATAAATGTTTTTTTGCTTTTTGTTTTACTCTTTAATAGTGAAAAGCAAAGAAGCAATCAAAAATTAATGGGCAAAAACACCAGCAGAATGAATATTCAATCGAGAGGGTGTCAACATTAAGATCTGATAACCCTGTGATCATTAAAAAGAGGAAGTCGGTGGAGCGTTTACTCTTGTTGCAGACGACTGCCAGGGGGGTCCTGAGTTCTTTGTAAACTAAATGGCTGGAGAAAGATTAAACAAGCAAGCCTAAAACACTTCGATCATTGTGGATTCGGAACAAGAAAAGCGGTAATCGTCGGAGCGAACCGCTGGAATCTGTTTTAAAAAATATTCTAAACGATGTCCTCGTTTTGCTCTAGCTGCACGAACAGGAAAAAAAACAAAGCAAAAAAAAAAAAGAAAGAAAACATCCCAAACCACTACTGCACTCTGGCTGCATCTCCTCTAATTTAACAGAGCTGTGCGCCGAATGGATGGTTCCACTCTCGCTCCCTTCATACGAAAAGTTGAACAAGCAGTGTGTGTTTCGGTTAAAATCCATCATTAAACCCTCTTCCATATCAACAGCAATAAAACTTTCTGAGCCCCCAGATTAACCTTGCAGACAGAGAAATACTGCTCGCGTACTTGGATCAATACTGTTCCCTGGGTTTGGAGGGAGAGCGGGGTACCCTCAAGGCCTTCGGATCTGCCTCTTCACATAGGGGGGAAAAAGAGCACTACGCCAGGCTTATCAATACTCAAATCCTGGTGAAGAAGTGCCACAGAGAGGCGAGGATCGATTGAGCACACTGAGCTTTTCACAGCTGAAGCCCGAGTGGAGCAGTGCTACTGACAAGTAATTGACACTGACAATCTGACTCTGGATCTGAATCAGGAGCTAAGGGCTCAGGCTCCCAGCCTCCCTGGCGAAAGGGAAGAAATGTCTGTAAAACATGAGGCTGAGCACTATTATACAGCTATATACCAGTATTGCCACTGGCTACTGAAAAGTGTAAAGTATATAGAGAATTTAATGCGGCGCATCAAGAGCCAAACTGTGCAATTTTATGCCCAATTCTGACAGGAAAAACTGCAGGGTTTTAATTCGTTTTTTTTCTTTCTTTCTGCAAATTTAAATTTCAAACTGCAGCGGAAAGAAAAACAGAGCATAAACACAATTTTTCGACATGGAGTTTTATGGAACATATAAGGAGATAACTCAAGAAGTACTCTCTGCCTTCACCGAGCACACCGGTGGTGCCCACAGCACTACATGGGCAGAGTTAAACAGGCTTTGATCAAAGGGTCTGATCAAAAGAAGACACACCACTTGCCCTCTGGCCTTTCATTTTGTACACAGTGGATTTGTGGGTAAAGCGATGCGGACCAGGTTTCCTACAAGAATCGGAGATTTGTGGTGAACGATACCGACAGGAGAGAGCAGGAACAAAAAGATGTGGGCTTAAAAAAAAAAAATACCGTGCTGTAGGTAGTTTTACTCCTCGCCTGCTCTCGGCAGGAGGTGCCGAATGCATATGATGGAACACACCTATGGTTTTAGATTCAATATCCTGGATTGTGGAAAACTTTTTCACAACTGCTTTTGAGTAAATGGCATCTCAGCAGACAGCTGAAACAACAACAATGGGTCTGAGAATCAGTTCGCGTTAAGCCCAGGCCGGTTGAGGTTTCAAAGTCTGAAAAATGCAGAAATTGTCAATCATACCACTCCTCTGGTTAAAAGCCTTTTTGATGGGATGCCAGAGAAATTGCTGGAGTGACCAGAGTTCTTTCCAGCTGTATAGACTAATTCGCTGCTCCTCCCCCACCTGTTACTGTTTTCTGAAGGAAGGTCAGTTAGAACACTTTGTCCTTGTGTACCATAAAAACAAGTTTGCCTGTTTGTAAATATTTTTACTCATAAAAAAGAAAAAAAAAAAAAAAACATGAAAAGTTGTCATGTGGAATTGAAAGGAGCTCTGCTAATCACTCTTTGGAAGGCACCATTATGTTTAATTGACCATTATTTTCAATATTACTCTGTCCAGTTAAAGGTTATCCTAAACTCAGTATTTAGTACAGATTCTAAATCTATACTTGTGCTTATATCTAATAATAGAAATAATTTAAAGGTTCTTTGTAAAAACAATAAAAAGAGGTTTGTTATATAGTATTTTAAATAAAATTAGACAACTTTAATATATGCCTTGTTAACAATGTAGATTACATATAATAAGTATGATTTAACTCCTGTATTTTTTTTTTCATTTTTTACACGTTAATGGCACCCTAAATATGGACTTAGTAACTTTAAGCACTTAATTTTTTTATGTCTAAAGTAAAATTTTCAGCATAATCTTTCCTGGAAAATTTCTACGTCGAAAAATATATTATTAAATCTTTTCTTTAATTATGAATATTTCATTTTAAACAGCTGCAAACTCCTATGTTTAACCTTCTGTACATTTTTATAAAATAATTAACAAACCAGTTTTTTTTTTATTATTATTATTCGTTCTGTTCACAATAGATAGCTTCATGATAAAAGCCAATTTCTGTCCCTTTTGGCTTGAATAAATTAAGTAATGATGGAAGCCTGTCAATCAATGTCATCCACACTCACCGGATTCCTCCTCATTGCCCCTCCCACCGCTCGCACCGCTCTGGGGTTTCCCGCCATCTCGGCGAGGCGTTTATACGAGACCGTCTCTCCAAACTTCACGTCCCTCAGAAGTACTTGCAGCACGCGGCTGGTGAAGGCATCTTCGCCACGCGGCAGAGGACAGGGGAGAAAAGAAAGAGAAAAGAGAAGGTGAGATTAAATCTGGCAGAGATTTGATAACATGAGGAAGCGTTGCACGCTGATGGAACGCTTTTTAATCAAAACAGAAAGTGTGAATATGCCCGATTAAAACACTTGCTGTATACCGAGATGTCTCTCTGTCTCTCTTTATTCCTTACAGCACTCATTAAAAACTAAATATGAAGAAGTCTCCCCTCTTTGACCTTAGAACCAGTATTAACATGCTACACAAGCAGACGTGAGAAAATTATTCCTATGGCAGAAAAATCTAGGTTATGCTTTGGAAAGGTCACAGCTAAAATTAAAAAAGTTCGCTCCTTCATTTAAAAGGATTAAGAGGGGCCAAAAAGACTGCAAATCTGCTCCAGATTTTTAATAATAATAATTTGAATGTTGCAAAAACCATTTGTGGCAGTGGGATGACTTTGAGGTTAATCAGACCAATTTGTCCTTTTAATTGCTTTCTATTCAGAGTAGATTCATTATATCATCTTCACTTAAATGGCGGAATTCCTCAAATCATCCGCAGCTTAACCGACCATATTACCGGCTTTGATTTCATTAGCACTTTAGCAGCAGTATTATCTTTTTTTTTCTGGATTACCGGGCAGTGACTGAGAGGCATGTTTGTCTAGCTCCGATTGCTGACGGAAAGGGAAAAGTATCTGAAGCGTCTCGAACGCTTGAGACACTGATGCACTCAGCTTGTGTAGCGAGTGGAAAAACACTTTTCTCTTTTTTTTTTTTTTTTTTTTGCACACAGGACAAGAAGGAGAACAATAGTCTCGTTATCAAGACTGGGTGAAATTCGTCTAGTATACACATGTACTCCGCCATGAAAATTCAATTAGTGATCTCCCATTCTCTCTCATTTATATGGTCTAAGAGAGCACATGACAACTGATCTATGTGAAATCCCTCTAAATTGGCATTGTGTGAAAACATGTCACACCCCTGTCTCTCTTCTACAGAGCGAACATCCTTTGCTCCCCAGGCTCCCTTGCTACCTTATAGTCACTCTCTGCTACACAAAGCCACGCGAACAAGGCAATTTGCCTAAACTGGGGGGAATAAGTGTAAAACCTAAAGGGGATACGTTTGATTGATGCACACCCATGTGAGTTCTTTGTCTTGAACAAGGCCCGTAGGTACTGTTTAATAATTTTTCAGGTAATAATCACGCTGTCAACGAGATGACGAGCTCTTACGCAGACAGCCTTAATGTTGTGAGGAGATAAGATACACCCTCTAAAAAAAAAATTTTTTTTTTTTTCCTTTTTATGCTTTTCACTCTCCCTCCTGTAGCTCAGATTTGGCCTCATGATGTCTGCGGTGAATACTGATATCGCTTTGTCACTGATGGGTAGACGAATGAGGTGACGACAAATCCCTGTTGATGCAAACTTTTCGGGCAAACGAGACAAGGTCTGCGTCGCCCTGGAAACAAGTTACAACGCGCTTAATGTGTGGTTTCCATAAGTTTAAGAAAGTTAATTTTAAGACTTTTTAAAACCACTGTGATTTCAATTTAAGAACTGACATGTATTATGAGAAATATCCTACTTACAACTTATTTTTGATTTGTTAAATAGTTTAAAGACATTTAACATGACATTGTCAACTAAAAATGTGCTTTTACACTTTAGCTACATAACTTAATCACCTCCCCAAACTTTCTTATTGATTATTGGTATCATTAACTACTATAAAAATCCTTGCTTTTAAGGAAAATATGAATATAGACTTCCCTCTAAAAAGGAGCTCGTAGTGGGTCTTAAATTTAAGGGACAATTTTCTTCACCAACTTCATTTTGCAATCCAATCACAAAAGATCTGACATGTATGTGGCAGTTTTGGAAAGTTTATAAAGTGTCAGATCCAGACAAATAAAAAGCTTCTTCTACCAAAACAGTCTCTCCAACACTGCAACATCATTGGAAAGGTTAGAGAAACCCATGCTTGTAAGATTATTTCCACATATTGAACAAAATTCCACAACATTCCAATTGAATTGAATTTATTCTTTTCAACAATGCTAATTGTATCCCTATATTATCATCAAAAAATCTTTATTTTTAAAGGACTTTTCATACAAAAACTTTGCATTAACTATTTATTAGAAAACAAGGAAAATACTTGGCCATAAAAACAAATGAGTCACCTGTCAACACCCCATCAACAACATACAAAACACATTCTTAAGGCGAGCTCCTATCCCTTGTAGACAGCTAGTTTTGTTCCAGCATAATAACTAAACTTCTCAGTAAAAACGATAAATCAGAGAACAAGCATATCCTATCACCTTACGTCTATCTTAAAAATTTTGATGTGATGTACCAATTTTTTTGCTAGGAATATTGTGAAATGTCTGAACACTAAGAACTTGCACAATTTTAGTCTTGTAAGAACATCAACCTACGACATGTGCTTTGACACACTTTGTTCGGAGTTTAACCAAACATCAGTTGAAGGTTACAGTATTTTTTTTACTTTGATGCACAAAAAATGTATAATCTTCCAATTCTTTCTTTTTCAGTTTGCTTCAAAGCTACTCTAAACAATTTTATTTGAAATAGTTCTAGGATTAAAATAACATTGAAACTGGCAGATCAGACCTCGCAGAAAAGAGGGAATACGCATGAAGCCAAGAAAAGCCTGATCAGTCCATCTCTGCTCCTAACACTTTTACACGAATCCTGTTTCTCAGAGCAGGTCGGGCTGGAAAACAAGTGTCTGTTCTTTCATCTGCAGATATAGAGGTTAAAGAACTTTGCCCTCATCAGTGTTTGTGACAGACACTTCATGCAGGTCGCCCAAGGTGACCAGCAGTGATTCAGAGAGCAGTCCCCCAGCTCCATACTTCATAAAGAGCCTAATACGGTGTGTCTGAGGTCAGGACCCTCTTTAGATCAGAGTGCAGTGATGTCAATTGTTTAAATAAAACTTGAGGGAAACCACTTACATGTTTACACGCGGCCCATAATCATGTCACAGGTCATTACCTGCAGTGAGGCCAGGTGATGGGGCTGCTGCGGAGGCAGAGACAGATTTACTCGGAGAAAAATCGAATGCATCTAGTGATTATGAGGATATTGACATATATGATTGATTTGCTCATAATTTTGTATACGAGAGCAATCTTGAGAAGGAAAAATAGAAAGCTGTAAACTGATTTCCATCAGCCCCGCTAATGACAGATTTGGAGAGACGACCTCCAGCTGACAGTCACCTCTTACATGCTTGTGAGAGAGCAAAAAGACAATAGTGGAAATGCAGCTACCTCATTATCCTTTGTGTCTAATGGGAGGGAAGACTTTGACTCCCAGTCAAAGTGTCTCTTGAGTCTTAAGGGATCCATACTTTTGAAGGCTGACGGGGTGCTGATGATTCTCTGATTATTCGATATTCTGAAAACGTTCATTTCCCTAATTCCTCTCCACATCACAGGGGCGAGTCCTGGTGAGTGTCTCATCTCGCCCTGCGCTGTGCACAGGGGGAGGTTCAGGCTCCTGCAGGAACACAGTCATTTGGGCTTTGAAGAGCGCCCTTCCCCCCGCAACCCCACCTCCCCTTTGCCTGGCCCCCCTCCCAGCACATTCCCTGTGCCGCTTACCGAGACTAAGATCCTCTCGTCTGTTACATATGGATGTATAATTAATGAGATAAGAATATGCATCATTTTAAGAACCCACGTTGGCGTCTGTGGTTTTCTGAGGGAGCGAATGCGAGCACACACACACCCGCACATACACACGTTGGAGCTAACTGAGCGTAACACGCGCATGCTCTCACCATTCCTTTACCCCTGTTGGCCAAACTTCCGTGTGATGTTGTGCGTGACAGTCAGACGATATAGGGAACTGCGCCTTGAATCTCCTTTCATGTCACCTCTGTTTCTCAGGTATGCCGTGACAGCTAATATGAAAAGTGGCTTGTTTTGTCAGAAATGTGTAAATAAACATGGCAACACTTCAAGTGAAGGTCACAACTCAATATTACATGACAAGTGCTGCGAGAGCGCTGTCGCGTTCAGGTTCTCCCCAAAGATAACTGAGCAAACAAAAGTTGGTTGTCACAGATTGTAATGACCTGATTATACTTGTTTTTTATATCCCTTTCTTTCTTGGAGACTTGCTGACTTGTTAAAGGAGAAATGTATGCTCCATAAAGGCAAAATCAATTCATAAATTTTTTGCACACACACACACAAAAAAATATGTTTTTTTGTTGTTTTTTTTTTTCTTTACCCTCTAAAGACAAATACTCCTGATGCACACATTTAACATTTTTCCACTAGTTTGGCCTCTGGTTCTGACTACTAAGAGACTAAACCTTGTATTTTACGGAGCCCTAAAACAAAAGACGAGTGGGGGGAAGAGGTGCAACACGGCACAATCACCTATTCAGATCAGGTACTAATGAAGAATTCCATCTATCCTGAAATTTAATTAAAACCCCAAAGACTTTCAGATGAGATGCGATTTGAAAGAGCCCGGGGCTGGTACACAAGCACTTGGTGGCGAAGGGAATCACACTGAAAGTTGATATCGTAATTGGTCCTGATGTATTTTCTGCATTGCCTTTGCGGGAGCGTGGGACTCATAGCTGTATACAGGGTCTCGACGGAGTACCTGCTCATTGAAAATGCCATCACTCAAGCACCGCAGATCTGCATGAAATTAGAGAGCAACTAAGGCCTGATTGCAGGGGAAGGGAGCCACAATTGTTAAATGCATATATTAGTTGTTTTTTTCTCTCCATGTATGTGTGCATGTGGGGCTAAGTGAGCTGGTCTGAAAATCCTTAAGTTAAATTATGATAAACGCCTCAGTAAAATAACATTAAAAAAAAAAAGATTCTTAGTTGTGAAAACAGCCCTGACTTTTTATTTGATGTCTACATTTAGTTTTGTCATGTGACAAAATTATAGTGTCCTCAAAACAAAAATATTTCTCTTATTCATCTCTTCTGTCACTTACTTTGCAAACACAACTACTCACTGAAAGAACAATGATTGTAAATGTAAAATACTATGTATGGTGAAAAACTAACACAGTGCACATCAACTGTACATTCTTGCAGTGGCAGCATCATGCTGTGACATGCTTTTCATAAATAAGAGTCCTGGTGAGGACTAGGAGTAATGCAATAAAACCTATTAGGGGCTGTAAACTGGACAATGACCCAAAACATATGTTAGAGATACAATGGGGAGGTTTACATCAATGCATATTAATGTGTTAAAGTGGCTAAAAGTAAGTGAAGTCTCAGTGAGAATCTGCGGCAACACCTGAATAATTTTAGACATTGTATTAATTGTTTTGACCAATGCACTGACTTTAATTTGATTTTAAAAGTTTGTTAGGCAACATAATCATTGTCTTTAAAAGCACCAGAGATAATTACTTCTTCATTTTTGTCCTTTAGCTTCTCTTTCACTAACTCCACAAGAACAACTTCCCACTACAAGAACACTAATTGTCCGGTTTTCTGGGCTGCTTTTATTTTACACACCCTAAGTGACTGATCAAGCCAACAATAAGCTCATTCAAACTTTACCACCATTCACATGTTCTCATCTAAAAGAAAAAAAAAAAGACAGAGAAAGAAAAAGAAAAGAAAGCTTCCTGTCTGAAAATGTCAAGAGTGGAATTCGATCAGTTTCAAAGAATGTGCCAAGAATCATGAAAAAGCTTGCCAAGACTAACACGCGTGGTAAGAGCTGCCACAGATTACTGAACCAAGTTACAGCTCTGTGTTCTGTTCTCTCTCCGCTGCTCACACACACATCCACACGCGCACACACACACCACCCACTTTCCTCCACTCTCCCTCTCAGCCATAAAATACTTCATTATAACACAGTGAGCCAGTGAGTGTAAGTGATGTAACTGACAATTAAGAGTGAAAGCCTGATCCCAGTCACGGCTCTGCAAATATTTATCCATGACAGACCTCCTTGCAGGGCGGGGTGGTGAAAGGCAGGGAGCGGGAGACTCCCAGCGGTCTGCGGCTCGGTGAAGTACGCCTGGAGCCATTCAACGCAGCGCTGCATCTCGGGGCTCGTTTCTGCTGGGCTATCGGTGACCACGCAGCTCAGGGGGGCCTTGCTGCTCCTGGGAGGGATGTATGGCAGGACAAGGGAAGTAAGATGGGGATCAGAGGAGCAATCATACCACCCCAGCTCTTGCTTGAACGGTGCTAAAAAAAGAAAAAAAAAAGTCACAGGAGTGCAGTAACACAGGACACAGATGGAAGATGGCATTATATGCAGAATAAAACTTAAGCTGTTAATTGAGACGTGCTTAAAATCTAAAGTTGCACACTGCCAAGGAAGTATTAACACCATGTGAACTTTTGCCACATTACAATAACAAACCTCTTGTGTGTTTTATTTGGATTTCACACGATAGGTGAACACGCAGTAGTATAGTAATATATAACTGTGAGGTTTTCTTTTTTTTTTTACAGATACAAATCTGAAAAGTATGGTGTGAATTTGAATCAAATCCTCCTTGGATACAACATCCTACATGAAAAACAAGAGTAACTGATTTCCTTCAGTAATGGAGCCCAATTGTGTGTCGCTTAATCACAGTTGTGCTCGGATGAGTTGATGAATATCCAGCATAATGAAGACAAAGGGACACATGACATAGGTCAGCAATAAAGTTAGAAAACAAATCCAAAGATTCCAACATCTTTAAACAGCTCTGTTAAATCCATCATCTGAGTTTGGCTCAACTGCAAACCCATCAAAATGTGGCAATCACAAAAACTGACAGTCTGGGTGAAAAGAAGATTATTTACAGAAGCAGCCAAGATTTCCACTATAACTTCGGAGGGGTTGCTGTAATCCATCGCACAGGTGGGAGAATCTGTTGACTGGACAATTACAACATGTGTGCTACACAAATCTGTTTTTATAAAAGAATGGTGGGGAAAAACAGCTGAAGACAGCTATAATATGTCCTGTTTGCATCTCAGGGGCGTCTCAATAAATCAGAATGCAGTGGAGCCCCACCTAAACACAGATGCTTCTGTGGAATGGACTCCAACTTATTAATTGAAAATAAGTCTTATTTTCTTACTTATTTTCAGCTAAATAAGGTGGAAGGGTTAGAATATTAGAATAGAGTTAGGGTTTTTTGGGGTTTTTTTTAGATATTTTAGACATATTAGTGCATAATGAATATCTAAAATATTCCAAAGAAAATGGTTGGGGAGCTCAAATAACTGGACACAATGCTACTTGATAAGCCACTGGCTGGTGCTTGCTAAACAGCCAATCCATTAGCTATGCTTTTCTTGGCGCTGATTGGCTGTGCCCTCGAGCGGAAGTAAGAAAGAGTGTAGATCAGGGGTCCTGGAGGCCCGGCATCCTGCTTGTTTTATTTCTCTCCCTGGTTTAACACACCTGGTTCCATTGATGGCTCATTAGAAGGCCTAAGAAGAATATTGGCATGCTGAAAAGGTTGTTACTACCACCAGGGAGAGAACTAAAACATGCAGGATGCCAGCTCTCCAGGACCAACTTTGGGCACCCCTGGTGTAGATATTATTTTCTGTCGTACTGCCAAAATGATCTACATTGTGAGTGTTTATGCATATTAGAGTATATTAAAACGATTAATACAGGCAGTTATAAGCATTTTTGAGGGTCTAAGGTAATCACAGATTTTAACCATTCGCAAGTGATTATGGTCCTTAACCTTTGCGAATATCGGGGTTTCACTGTATTTATTGAAAAGTTAATTCATTTCAGAAAGTCAATTCGGTGAGTAAACATGAGGTATAGATTAATTACAAACAGACTGATGTTTTCAAACACGTAGTTTTATTAATTATGATTTTCCACTTACAACTAATTAGAACATGACATTTGGGCTTTAAGTATTATATCAGACCAATAAAAAAACATTTTTTATAGGTAATAGGCAGAAATATGGGGTTAAGAAAAAGAACTGAATTACAAAAGGTAAATTGAATGGGATTGAAAATTCTAATTTACTGAAATTTACTTGCAAGGGACACAGTAAGCTTGCAGGAGAAGGTGCTCTGGTCAGACAATTAATTTTCAACTTAATAGTAATGCAGAAATATTATTTGTAATTGAGAATGAGTGGTATGACTTGGAAAAAAAAAGTATTACAAAAAGTTTCAGGTTCAGGCTTATTCCAAACATCTATTCTTTCATTTTCCACTGTGTAAATTTGTACTACTTTGTTAAATAAAAGAGAACAGCATGAATATTTTGTAAGGCATTTAACACTTACAGGTTTACCCGCTGCAAAAGCAGCAGGTAAACTGCAGCAGCAAGCAAAAAAACTGGAGCAAACATGAAGAAATCCAGAAATTTAAAGTGTGTGTGTGTGTATTGCACAAAGTGAAAGAGGAATCACAAGGGGCAGAGTTTGTGAAGCAGTACAGATAGTTTTTCAAAAATAACTACAACAAAAAAGGGGGGTTTTAGAAATAGTCAGAAAAAGTTAGAAGCCTTAACAACCGTTTCAACTCTGCTTGGGCTTTGTTTAGAGTTCATGACAAGAATAAATGGATTTATTTTCTTTTTTCTTTTTGGACAAACCGGAGCTGGCCAGTACAGCACTGCACTTGGACATGCATCTTAGCATGAGTAGATGCTTGGAGGAATTTGCCGATGGTTGAGTTGGCATCACTTAACAGCTGAGTTTCTCTCTGCTGCTGACCACCCCCCAGGTCAACGCAAGTAGGCTGACCCATATTTGACACTTAAAGACCCTATTGGGAAGGTCCTCTCTTAGCATGTGCATTACTCCAAAGTGGACCTCAAGCTGTGTTGCGGATTCTAAAGCAGGCCGCCAATTCCATTAACTGGTGTACAGGACTTATAAATAAATAATATCGCCATTTAAGTGCCCCCCTTTTTTTTAAAAATTGGCTTATCCTGTACGGTATTAATAATAGACATTTACTTTGTTAAACACACAGGCTGTCTCCCTCCTGCCTGCCTTAACAACGTGGCCCTAAAGTGTTTTTACACTTCTGCAGGTCACAGTTTGAGCAGCGTTTTATATTGGACATGTGAAGCCGAGGTTTACTGGAGTGTTATGACTGAGCAGGTCAGTTTTCAGAGGGCCGCTCTGCCTGCTAGTTTGTGGCTGTGTGATGGAAATCTCCTGGGTGCCGTTTAACAGTGGGTGTAAATACAGTAAAAGGTGTAAATACTCTCATTTCTAAATAAACCTCGCAGCAGTTTATAGCCGAGCGGTGGAGAACTCGGAAACCCACCAGCGGGCTCTGCGCTGAGACCCGCTCAAACAATGGCCATGGCTCATGGCAATCTCTGTCGGCATGGGTGAGTGCCCAGCCAGCCCCTACTTGTCATTGTCTCTCCTTTCTATCCCTTCCCTCCCCCTTCCTCCCTAGCTCTCCCTCCTCATTTCGCCCCCTCTCTATTTCTCTGTCCTCCCACACCAGCTCTTTTGGCTCCCCAACACCACTCCGCAGCCCCCCCGCCTACTTTTTCTCAGCTAGGATCTCCAGGCCACCGTTCCCTTTCTACCCCACCACCACCAACTTGCAACCTCCCACCTCTACCTCCTCCTCTACCCCTCCACATCTCCTCTTTCTCTCTGAGAGGATGTTCCAGACGCTGCACACTGACAGCTCGGGGATATTGTGTGTGGAAATGTTCCTGTTGGACCCGCAGGCCCTTACAATCTACCGGACAAAGGCTGGTGCACCTTTGCTTAAGGCTTGGCACCTTTGACCCCCTCCCCTGCTCGCGCTTCAGACTTGTCACCGTAGCTAATTTTTTCTCTCCGCCTTTCGCTTTAAAAGTTGCCTCAGCGACACAACGTTGACAGTGGTAAAACTTAATGTAATGCAGGACATGTTATGGTTGGTAAACAACAGCAAATATAAATAAATAAGTGAAAAAGGAACAACATCAGTGGAGCTGAAGTCTGTCACCTCTTGGTGCAATGGGGGATTGTTTTTAAAGAGCATATGGGCTGTGGAAGATGGAGCTCCTACAACATTTCCAGACGCTTCAGTGCATCACAAGTCAACCCTCGTCATATGGTCTTTAAAGAGGCCAGACTGGCACATTACCGAGCTTTTTACATGAAATTTGACATTATTTTCTGAAATAAAGTAAGAAATACAAACTTTGTCCTTGTTTTGCTTAAGTAATGAACGTATGTATGGATGGAATTGAGATTCTTACTGTATGATAACTTTGAGTAAAATTATCTTGATATCGCAATATCATAAAATAAATAATAATGATGCATATTTATTATATTTTATATTTTCTAAGGCATTGTTTTTATATAACATGGCCTGTTAAAATAATTAGCAAGTTTTAAGTCAACTCTTTGTGGGCACAACATTAAAGATATTTTCTGTTATTTTCTTCAATAACCCTGAGGTACACTAATATAAGCTGATTAAAAACTTGGGCAATCTTGGGGTAATCTTGCTTATTTTACCTTTGACTGGAAGTAATATTAATATTTCGGAGTGGACCAACCAGAGACTCAATATGAATCTGATAGGGAGACTGCGGAAGGAGCTAAAGATTTGGGTGATGGGCAGGAGGCCTTACAGCCTTGGAGCTAATCACTAAATAAATATGTATTTTTAAATACAGATGGGAACATGGAGAAGTTGGAAAGCAATTATAAGGCGGATTTAACTGTTGTAAAGACAAAACATATGTTATTTAATTATTATTGAGAAGGGCATAACTTTTAAGAGATACTTATCTCGTTTCATATTTCATATTTACTGGTTGAATATAAATAATTACGGATGTTAACATCCCATTGCAATAAAATACAATGGAATTGTAAACTATGATGGTTTTGTAAACAGTGCTACAAGATGAAGTGGTGGTGACCAGCATTGCAAAGCAACAGGTGATGGGGAGGTGGGGGGTTGGGGGGGTGAGGGGGTGGGGGGGGGTGGAGTGATGCTGCACCATGCATGCCAAGAAAACATTAACATCAGTATATTTTCTGACATCTCATTAAAATGACTTCAAAATGTAGGAATAACGCAAGAAAGAATAGCATGAAAGAAAACTTTAGCAGTTTGGAAACTGTTTAATATTTTTGGTGTACCTTGATATTGGTAACAAGCTTGTGCTTGATTGTGATTTTTAAAAAAAGCTTCAATAATTGCATTTCAGTTGAAATAAACAGTACAAACCAGGTTAAAGTAGAACTGCTCTTTCATTATCTTTTGACTGCATAAATCATACTTCTTTAGTGTCCTTTGGCCATTTTGTATTCAATCACAGGTAAGGAAATAAGAAACTAATTCCAAACTAGCAGAGGATCTGCTGCACTAAAAAGAATATTTCCCCTGATACGAGATAGCGATTTGAGAAAATTTCTAATACTGTGCTCCTGTCACAATCAATTTCCAATTACCATAAATCATTGTTGCGTAAAGTGGGAGTCATCTGGAGTTCCACCTATTTTCCAACTCTAATATAAAGAATGAATTGAGCATTTATGTAATGTTGAAGGTTATTCCATCGATCAATGAAACAATGAGAAAAAGGCAGACAAAAAAAAAGAATATTTGGCATGAAAATTGTCAGTTTTCCTTGAAACATCTGGCATCTCCACTTGCACAAGACTTCAGTAAGACTTTTTCTATCAGCTACAGACGTAAGAATGAAACAGGTTAACCACAGGATCTAATTGAAAGGGATCTGGCGAAGGGTGTAATGGTGTATCGCACAAAAAAGGGAAAAAACTCCGAAGTGAAGCCTGCATCCTCTGAAGCGTGATGGCGCTCATCCCGACTCGATCGGCTGTCACTTTTGACACAGCCTGCCAGAGTTCTCCTTCACCGATCATGGGTAACATGGCGGGTCAGAGGATGAAATAGAAAAGGCCAGGAGCCGTTCAATATTTTTCCTCAGCCTTATAGCTGCAGATACTTAACTCAGAGACGTCAAAGACTCAAGAGAGCATGAAAAAAGCCTAAAATGACTGTCTAAAAAGGGAGAAAAAATACAGCATGTCTCTATGAATGTCAAGATCCTGATGGTCTCTGAGCAAGAGGGTGTGATACAATTGTAAGCCACTTGCTCGATGCAGGGCGTTCAACCATTTGAGATCAGATGCCTATCTCAGTACTGGTAAGCTTTAAGAAAGGCTTCCTATTCTGCTATGAGAGAGAAAGAGAGAACATTTTGTGCTCAGCTGTTTCGAAATAAAAACAACTAGGCCAGATAAACTGCTCTCCTGATATCCAGCAACTCTTATTAGCAAATGTCCACGGAAGAGGCCGCACACTCAATCCAATACATAAAGGTGGTGGTGAAATACTGCAGAGCAGGCAACAAAGCACACAACAATTAGGTCTTCTCCCAGCTGGCTAGCCACAGGAGTCAGTGAAGGCATGTATTACCAGAGCCTTAACTCTTACTCCATTATGTAGTGTATCCACACCCCAACGCTGCAATGTTTATCTACAACAGAGTACTGAGCAGTTTCAAATAGCGTTTTTAGCCTCTATTCTCAAGTGCCACAGTAAGAGATTCCAATTACCCGAATGGTAAGGAGCCAGTGAGGGAGGCATAAAGTACATTAGGGATCCCCTGTAACTGCAGGGACCTTTTAGAGACTCAGCTGAAGAGGGCCAGGAGACTGAGGGGACAGTGACCCTGCATGGATAGCCTCTGTCAAAATTTGACCACGTCAAGCACAAAGGCATTATGGGAATCCAGTGTCACCAAGTTCTAATTACTGTCTGTGTTCAGAGCAAATTACTGCCTTGTTCCTCTGATTAGGGAGGAGGCTAATCTTCACCTGTGTACGCCAGCACTGTTGAGGGCCCTTGAGTGTTAGCGCTTCGTCTTCTGTAATTTATTTTTAAATCAGTGCCCGCTCCCAAGAGTTTTGAGTGTTTTGTTGTGAACCGCTTACCATGATCCCCACCGCCGCCCCCTCACCCCTAAATCCTTGACTAAATCCTTGTTTGGTGCCACAGGAAGATAAGCAATAACAACACTTGGGCATAATTGACTCGTACTCCTCTCCAAGATGTCAGAGCGGAATCATCTTTCTGCATATTGCCGTGGTATGTCGCACACTATACACTTCTGTGCGTTGCAGATACAGAATCCAATCAAGTTCTAAAACAAACTTGCCTCATGTTGGAGAAACTTCACGGTCGACAGCAGGGAAAAGGGAGGGAGAACAAAAACTGCAGGAGCTGCTTTTAGTTCTGAGCGGCAACTCTCATTTGGCTCCTGGGCTCACCCTGGAGGTTCTGCTTTGGAAAACCACAACATTTGCAGAATTTTATCAGAGCGAATGTCAATGTCTCTTCTGCGTGGGGCGGTTTACAGGTAGTGTGTTGCACAGGTGTTGGTTTACACAGGAAATGGCACATGCAGCCTGATTGGGAGGATCCCAGGAGACGGGGGCACAAACATAGAGCACAGATGGGTCCAAGGGCCAGTGGGAGCAGCACCTTAATGAATACGCAGCTGAGTACTACATTTCAAAACATGCAAAACAATATTCTGAGGCGGTCATAAAAATAGAACAAAAAATCATCTGAATATCATTGCACAATGAATAATTCATATATCTTTTCTAAAGGGAGTACGTCAAAAAGTCTCCCCGCTGCTTTATTGATGATTTCATTCAATATTTCAGCAGTTTGCAGTTTGTATGACGAAGCATTTTAGTTACAAATGTAAGCAGTTTATTTAGCACACAAAAGTGTATTTAGACAAAGAAAGACTGTGCTAGGCAAAGACTGGTAGAAGATTAAAAATTAAATAATAAAGTCCTAACCCAAATGTCCACATATAGCAGCTACTTTTACATATAAATATATTTGAGGGGACTCCCGACTATCGCTAAAGTCTGCCTTTTAGGGAACATTAAGCTTATGTGTTCAGCGGATGTGATGATGGAGAAAGAAAGATGGAATGAACCAAAGGTTTGTCACCATTTTTCAACACATAGTCACTCACTTGTCTGTGTTTTGACAAGTCAGACAACACCACTGGTACTGGAGTAAAATTAGCTCTGGTGGCATGTTGAAAAATTACTTATACCCTTCTCAGTGCATGTATTTTGGGTCTAGTGATATGCACACACTTTTGTAGATCAAATATCTGTTCTAGTATTTTAGCTTTATCTATATGCTCCAAATTCAGAAAAGTGTCAATAAAAAAGTGAAAACACAGCCGAGGACAGCAGATTCACTAAATATATTTTTGCTCTAAACCATCAGCTTCAAGACCTTTTCAATACAAGATAATCATACTGATAAAATATTATTATTATTTAATATTTGGGCTGCACAATATATCACATCACAATATCATCGCAATATCAATGTGTGCAATATTGCAATCGCAAAGGAATGCTTTGGCTTGTAGCTCAGTAAGTTATTAGAGTTGAACTGTCGTTCATTGACCCTGAGTATATGACTAATGTATTTGGCCGAGGAAATGGACCCTAACTTCCCTCCATGACCACACCCTGTGTGTATTTTATTTCCTTAGAAACTTTTAAGTTAACAGAGACTGCTGAGGAAATTGCAAAAGCAGATATAAAAAGAGGAAGAAAAAAATCTGACAAAAATGGGTCAACTGTAACTGATATTCCCATAATAATATAAATTTTCAGCAAACATATTCACAATTATGGTACTCCTGATTTCTCAACTGCAAAAAACACTACTGTACACAATTCTTTAGTCTTTGCTTATTCTATTAAATATTCATTCCAAGCTCAGACTTTCTTTGTTATCTTTTAAAGTGGATCTTAGGGACTTGTTTGTGATGTTTGGTTAACATCTAATAAGGAAGTTTACAGGACACAGCATATCCTAAAATTGGTCTGGCAAAGCCTTTGGACAAATTAAATAGAACAGATCCAGAAAGGAACCGTAGTAGAAAATAAGTTGTGGTTATGATTTCCCGACGTGTGAGCACATCATGTAAACAGACCCCAACCAGGGAAACACATTTACCATACCACTATTCAGCGCAAAGCAGGACATTGATTCACAACACAACACGAGTGTGAGAAAAACGATAAATGCATCACCTCAGATATTTCACACCAGCAGTGGTAGTGTGTAAAAGCTGTTGTGACAGCTTGGGTATTAGAGCCGGGTAGATGGAAAATGTCTGGCTGCTTATGAATGCCAATGCGACTGGGGTGACGGGTTTGACACAAAAACACTCCACCTCAGAACAATTAGGCTGTTCTCAGGCCCCATCCAGTGTTGTCGGTGATAATGGAAAGCTGTGAGGATAACTGGTGATAAATAGACTTTAACACCCTCCTCCTTAAGAACAGTGCAGTCCTGCAGTCCTCTCATATGCTTAACTAATCATGACCATGGCCAGCAAATTCATACAAAAGACTAATTACTGTTGTACTTCACTTCAGTCTCAAAGGCCTCTTATAGAAGGACTTGGGGGTTCTCCTGCCTCTTTTCTCCTCTTGATGGTTATTTTTTTTTAAGTAGGCCTCATGCTAGACAAAGGCGTTTAAAAATTTGTGATTGCTTTCATCCGCTTTAATTGCATTCAGAAATGGCATTTCTGCCCCATAATGCACTCCTATTGTTTCAGAATTATCTGGCTTGGGGAGTAAAATCTACAATATTTGACGAGGCTCCCGTGCTAAATCGCCTCTTGAAATTGAAATATGCCGCCGAAATGCAAAATAATAATAATAAAAAAAAAGCAAGCCTTTGCAGCTGATATACTGGAAAGCTCCTTGGCTTTCTACAGAATGCTATTATTATGCATATCCAGGTAGAAAGTTAATTAACCCAAAGCTTAAGCTAATTATGGTAGCAGAATGCTATCAACCAAACGCTTTCAGTCAGACAGCTGTCCAGAATTTCATTTGCTAATCATTTGTCTTTTGCCGGAGCATATGGTACATTTCCCCGCTATCACAGCAACAACAAACAGATGAAAATCATTAACTAAAAACAATGTGCAATGTGAAAAAAATCAGACACAGATTTATACGGCTTTGTGTCAGAGAAAAAAAGGGGGGTTGGTGGTGGGGATTTATGGCCTGGTAAGTATAATGATAATTTTGGTTTTAGCCACTTAGGATTTTAGGCTGATCACATGACCTGAGTGTGCAGGGAATTCACATGCACAAATATATTGTTTATATCTATATGCAAATGAGAGAGAAGTGTTTATCCGTGTAAAATTAATTACAATTTTCTATAGAGGCTTATGCAAAGAGCTTGCTCTTAACAATTTTTAGCTTCTAACACATTTTGTGCCAGTTTTTTTTTTATTATTATTCAACATTTTTATGTTGTTAAAACAAGAACTCCCCCAGCTCAGAATTAAATCAATTATTTTCCAAGAAATACTTCATACTTTATTTTTTTTCTTTTCATAAAAACACATCACATACGGCTGTTAAAGGGTGATTGATATCAGCATTGCCTTGCGACATTATCAGGCAATAAAGGCTACTCAGGTTCTAATGCAACATGTCATACACCAGCTCCTGTAGTACATTTCTATTGAGGACCTCACAAGCTAAATTGCTTTTTTCCCACTCCCCCACATCTCAGCCAGCTTGACAGACAAATTGATCAAAGCATTGTAAAATAATATGCTCACAAAATGTCTCGGGGCAGGAGTCCAGACCTTTTTTCATTTTTCACCCTAATAAAAAAGTGCTCCATGATTTCCTCTGTATTGCATGTCTGTGCTCTGTGTGAATGAGGCAAGAAGAATAATATTTCAGATAGCAGTAATCTGTAAACAAAATGCAAACCTTTTTTTTTCTTTCTTTTTTTTTCTTTTGTGACTGCCGAGGCAATGCTAAAAACTAAAAAGGGGTAAAAATGGTTAAAAGGAAGGCTGGTGTGATAAGGCCCCAACAGGAGTTGTTGAGATGTAATGAATTTGTTCATCTGATGGTGCCTTCAGGGCTGTCGTTAGACTGGCAGAGGAGGCTGATTTCAGGAAATACTTCTTAGATCATTTAGGAAGCAAAAGGGGCTTGAGACATTTCTATTATAAAGAGCTGACGGTCACGGTGTGTAAGCAATACTTCAAGGGCGTTTAGGTAGGTATAATGGCATTTATCAATATCTATCTATCAATGCCAGAAATGTTTTTTGTTTTTTTTTGTTTGTGCTCAAGCTGCTTCAACACCAAACAATATTCTTAAAAGTATTACCCTTAAATCATCGTATTATTTTCCTCTTTTATAATTGTGCTTTTGCTTTCCTTTGTTTACCATTGTTGCTATTGTGGCTCATCACCAATTCAAAACAGCACCTATTTTAAATCTTGCGAATATTTTAATTTTAATTTATTCTGGTTTTGATCGTTGGGTGAGTTGACTGCACATTTCTTTACAGCAGATTAAGAGTAAGCCACAGAAAATGAACTCCGATTGATGGTTTTCAAAGCAGGTATCATGGTTATAAAATGTCCTGCGGGGGTCAGCTCCAACTTGTGCCCTAAAAAGGGCGTAATACAAAGAGACAAACTGATCAGCACCTAACACTTTTTTTTAGTGTGTTGTACCTTACTTTTCTGGTTTGAGGTGTTGCTGTATTCTAACAAAAAAAAAGTTATATGTAGAGCCAATATTGGATTAATTAGGACAAAACCATTAGACAATAGGTAATTCAACATTTACTTAGAAATTAAACACTTAAAAATGTGACTTTCCTGTTTAGAAAAAACAAAAGAACAGATAATATTTAATAGAAGTTTTTGTTTGTTTTATGGAATGTGTACATTAAATAGTTCTAATTAGTTTTTACTTAAAATATCTGGTTAGGTCTGGATCTAATATTTCTTTAAGCTTGCTGTTTATTTTTAGCCGTCAGCTGCTAATTCTTCTACAACTGAAACAAAGGAATACCAGACGGGCGTAAACTGGTCGGTTTGACAATTATTTCTCGCTCAGCCACAACACTGGGTATGAAACTATGCACATGGTAGGATGGAGTCATTGTGTGGTGGGAAACACTTCTCAATGGGGAGACACAATCTGATGTAAAACATACTGCATGCTACCAGCATGTTGCTAATATTTTAAACATATAGATAATACTAGATAATGCCTTCAGGCATGTTCACTTCTTCATTGTTGCAGATACGTGAGCATTACTGAGCTTTTTAAATCTTTCTCCAACATCAGAGGTTTGGCCTTTAGGATGCTCTTGTAGTTCCTGCTCTGTTGCAAAGCATCATGGCTTGTTGGTATACTTAGGCTTGTCCTGTTCATCTGCCACAAATACCTAAGAACAATGTTTGCCTTTCAGCTAATGAGAGTCAAAAAGGCTCTTCTCCAAGCATATTTGCTATGTTACCAGTTCCTCCTCATTTCCAACCTTGGGAGTTGGAAATGTGTCTCTACCATTTTTGATGAAACTGAGTATCCTCAAAGAATTGCTTTCTATGTTTATTATATGAAAATATTGATTATTTTGATAACTCTAGTACAAATAATAAGTAATAATAAGTAATTAAGTCCAGTTTATCCTAATTATGCTTTCACTTTACAACATCCTTAATATTTATGACAATTTAACAAGACCAGAAATAAAAATAATAAATTCATTTAAAAAAGGCATTTAGTAATTCAAGTATATGGTGTGAACAATGTTTTTTACAGGTCCAAACAAGATGGCACCACAAGGGTATAAAATTGGGGTCTTGATTGTCTCTTTATTATTGTGGTAGCCTGTCCACTTAATTGCTTTTATTAGATACAGTTGTTGAATTAATAGGGTCAATTATGCAACAAGACAAATATCTAACTTTTCCTGTTTGGTAGAAGAAATCTGACCTGACACTGCGAGGGACCCAGACCCACCATGATGTTGATTTAGCTGCCATGGCAAGGCGCACACACATACACACACACACACACAAAAAAAAAAACATACACGGTTCTGTAAACCTATAAATGCACTTTGTTTTATGCATGGATGTTATCTATTTTCTTATCCAAAATATGTTCTTAGAGATCATTTATCACAGTGACTTCCTAAGCCTGTGCAACACCACACCCAAAGCTGGGAAGAGCCTTGTTTAGTATGTCATAAATAAATCAATGGAAATGCCTGATCTGAACTATTACAGCTACAGCCAGGCTTTTCTGAGATCTACATGGAAAGCCGGTTGCAAAGATAAGCCGGTATTTTGTCACTTTATCTCGCCTCCCTTAATGCCTGTTTACATAGAGTAACTCAACATATCTGAGGTGGCTCTGCTTCGCCATCTCCTACAACAGTGACAGCATTTTCTACTGCCCAAGATAAAATCTAAACATTTTCCTAACGATTTCTTGCTCACACCTTGGAGAACATATAGACAGTGATGCGATCACTCCCACTTATGACCGACATCGCAAATGATATTAAACTGAGAAATGATCTAGTGATGCGAATCATTAAATTCATTTGCATATTCCTACTGAACCTGAACGCACAAATTAAACCCCGTTCGCAAGTCGACGGAGAAAGGTGCCTGCGCATGGTTACAGGACATCTTCCATAATCAAAATTCCATATTATTAATTTTCTCACTTCAACTCATTAACAACAAGTGGAGTGTTTTTGCTGCTTGATGAATTTTGGGAAATAGCAGACAGTCGAGGAGGAAACACATGTTGAGGTGTAATATACAAGGTCATTAATGGGTTTCCATAAATTAGAATTTAAACGGACATTTTGAAAGGGATAACTTCTTATCCGGATGCATTTGAAATGGTTTAATTTCCCAAATCATTCAAGTTTATCAAATGTGAATCTGTGAAACATGGATATTTAATTTCAATCTAATCAAAACTAATCTAAGATGTAGGACGTGGACCTTTAAAACTAAGGAATATCTATCAGTGTTGACTTTAATCAGTTTCAGTCGCTTCAGTAAGAATGTCTATATTCTGACAATTTTGAGGGATGGGAAGGCCATGAAATGCAACCATATGACACATTTCTGAGTGTCAGTTGACACTCCAAACTACTGCATACAACTTGAATGAAACATAAAGAAACAGGAGAGAACAGTCCACACTCCCTATGGCCTTAGCTGACCTCCCAGACATCATTTCTAATCAACTCCCTTGAGGGTAATAAACAAGTTATTTTTCTGAAATTTCAAATATACTGCAGGAAGAATCACAACCACATGCCATCAGAAATCTAATTTCGAGCCCAACAGTATTCTAGTGCCCCTCATATTTCTAGTGCCTGCTCATATTTGCCCAACTTTCTCCCGGATATTTCTTGTGGGATCTACAAAAATGCCCTGCTTCCAATGAGGAATGGTGGCACTCCATCACAGGAGTGGATTCTGTCTGCCTGTAAATTTCACACCTTTGTTTATCACGTCACCAGCCCGGCTGTTGTACAGTACCTTTCAGCAGGTGCGACATCCATTAGGATCTGGATGGTGTGCACACCATTCTCACATCCACTGACTTGGATCGTCCCCAGGGGGCTCAGCAATGAGATGGTCTTCTGAGTGCACCGGCTCTCCTCTTGCTTCTTCATCTCCCTGCCCTGCCGATGAAGAACAAATTACACCGTGCTTATTGACATATTCATGCGGCAACTTTCACAATTTTCCATGAAAAATTTGCATTGAGTGATCTATTGAAAACCAAGCATGCCACCAACAGAAGATGACTTGCATATCTGAACACCTAGCCTTCCAACAATGTCATGATGTGACTTGATCCCCACATTATTCTCAAATATTTCTTTTGTGCATGGAATAGAATACGCCTATCTAACCAATAAATCGGCCATTTTTTCCTCTCTTTCTGTTCTATATATCACATAAATGAGAAAAACAATGCAGTCTGTTCCCTTGTCTGGTGGGGGATTCCCAAGATAGCTCGACATTATTTTCAATCCGTCATTTTTGGTTGATGGCCGGGATGTTTTTCTAGCATTAAATTTGTTCCTTAGGGTGCAACTCCAATGGGATTCTGGTTTCCAGCCCTTAACAACAGCAAAAACGTGCAGCTTTTCTGACGACTGAGATGGATACTGGCAATAACCAGACAGCAGTTCCTTTTTTATTTTTACTTTGAGGGACTGAGAGATGATTGACTATGTTATATGTGAGATTTTGAGAGATGGGGGTTATAATAAATAAAGGTCACATTGACTGCAAGCAACCTTTACTTCCAAGAACCTTGATGTAAAAAGTTGAAATGATACAAAAATACCTATCATTTGCTTTCAACTTTTAAGCATTTAAAAAACAAAGCCGTACATACATTAGATTTGTTTAAAATAATTTAAACCTTAAATTATTTATCATCTGTATGTAAAACATATAAATATATGCTTCAAAATACGATTAAACTCAAATTATGTATAGTTTCTACATCCCGGTTGCACTGCTTAATGTTGATTGCATGAAATAATAGATTTACATACAAAAAAATACATACTTTTGTATATAAAACAAAATTGCCCAACAATATATCACTATTTGTTGATATGACACTAAAACACCTTTCATATGTCGAAATTATTTTTAATTTTTTTTAGTTGAAGTGCTTATCCTAAACATTCCTTTTTTTTTTTCTTTTTTTTTTCTTGTTAGCTTGGGAAAAAACATCTTGTTTGTGATTCCAACCTCGACTGTACTTGTCTCTCAAAGTCTTTGTCTTTTGGGACAGCAAACAAAATTTTGGGAAGCTATGCACTGTTAGTCAGGCAGCACAAGCAATTGACTGATTTTGAGAGCGTGAGCTTCAGCAATTTCAAGATTGTTTTTATCATTGTTCTGTGAACCACCGGGTGATAATAGAAAAACACTAACTGAAAGACAACAATATTTTTTTTTGCACTGATTAGTATTGTTTTTTTTTTTTTTTTTTTTAGGTTTAAAGGTCTTTTTGTTTTATTTTAAGATTATCTCTTTCCCCCCCACCCCATACACAAACGCACACCACTACCAGCACATCTGTCATGGTATGTGATCACAAATGCGTCTGCTTCAACTTTCTTGTTTCTACTCTTGCAGCTCTCACTGTATTCATCAGGGGTTTGCCTGAACTGACAATAAAGGCGAGAAATTTTCTGAGCCAAACAATGGTACAGTGCACTTTGGATAAGCGTTGGACACACTGTCTGCCATTTAGCAAATAGACTCGCAAGATAGAATAATGGACTTTGGCAATAATGGTCTTTGCTAATCGCCTGCGCTGATTAAAAAATAATGTCCTTCGTGTTGTTGGTTCTGCCGTATTTCGGCGCAGTAACACTCGGTCTACTTAGTGACTGCTCGGATGTTTGATGTTTACCCAGCTTTTCACGGTGAGGAACAACAAACAATAAGCAGCTTGTGTTGTTAAAAAAAATGGCTGGCAGACTCCTCATGCTCGTCAATCATTTGACTGGTTTCTCATTAGACTAGCTCCTGGTCAAACCTGCGTGATTAATTGAGCGGAAAGCTCACCGTGACTGCGCAGGTGTGAAAATGCAACATGTGTCGTTTAAAAACAAATAAATAAATCACACAATTTATGCCGAAGCACGCAAGATATCCACCGTAATCTGTGAAAGTGAGATTTCGCCCTAAACCTTATAAACGCACCTTCAATTTAACTACGAGCTTAAAATGTCCAAAAATTAAGTAAAGTTTCTAACCGAATCCGAACAGAGTCCATGTTTAGTACAAGAAGCAATTTCAGAGCTAAATTTACTCTTAAAAAAGCGTTGTAGTTCAATTAGTTACATTAATTAGTCTTGTAGCTTACAACTGATGCCTTTTTCATACTCCCGACTACAGTGCAATGTTCAATCTTCGTTCCTGTGAACAACAAATGACACTTCCTGTTTCTTCCAGCAGCATGGTCCAACGATCCAATCACAACACGGGAAAGTCCGCTCTTGTTCCGTAATTGGCCAGTACAAAGTCACCGCTCCACCCCTTGCCAGGGACGGAGTTGTGCTCTATCGATGTGATAGAAGACTCCTCTAATAGGTCTCAAGTTGGGATTTGGGGTTCTTTAGGGGCTCCACAGTAAACCAAAGACTTCTAATGGTAGTGATTTATGTATTTGATTTGCTTGATGTTCATACACCATGAAAAAGATATAATAGTGCATATTTCTAGCATTAATATCAAACACAGTTATCGCTCTGCTTATATCTAAGACATTCATACAGAGCTGCATCTCTAGCGATAGCTTCTTTGTGAGGGATTTAGAATCCTAGGCATAGTGTTTGTGGATAAACCACATCTATATGAGAGCAATAACCAATAACCCCTCATGCATTATTAGCTAATAAAGTCACAGTGTTATTATAAACAGCACAATTTTATACTTTTATTATAGTTCTGTGTTGTCTAAAGCAGACAAACTTGCTTCGTTCTGCCTGCAGCAGTATTGATCAAGATATGCAGGATAATACAAAGCACTTATAAAAAAAGAGTGTGGTATCAGTCACATAATTTTTAAGTGTCTGTTCTCCTCTGCCGTGTTAATTTTTATTTCTGTGGAGCCTTGAGCTCTCTGCATGCTTCCGTTTGGAATGTGTAGGCCAGTATGGGCCTGTGGCCCACACCCCATCTCAGCGGTGAGGATGGGAGCGGGGGGAGAAAACGCCACCCCTGCAGAGACCATTTTGAAATCTGTGAGGATTTCCGTGCCATCTGGACCCGCTGCCAGTCTGCCCCAGATAGTAAGGGTTGGCAACGGTACCCGACGGTGCAATATGGCTCTCTCTTTAATGAACTACTAACTGTCCCCCGTTTTAATTGATGTGACATTTGAGCCATTTATCTCTGACATTTCAATGAAGGATGATTCTCAGCCTTGCCATTTACTTTTTTTGTGCTATTTTCTAAGAGTCATTTGCATTTTTCTACTCTAAACCTGCTTTTTGTCTCTCATTAGCTAATTAGAGGAACATGCACAATTAATAAAAATGAACATAACCTAGTTTGATATAGGCTTGATGAGGGATAATCAGAAAATCAATGTTTTCTTAACATTTATCACAAATGATGTGAAGGGCTAACTGTGGTAAAAGGTGACTCTGATAAAGCTCTGTAACCTTTACCCACATACCAACATGTAGCCTACAGTGTGGGACAACTTATGTTCACAGCATGGGGAGAATCAAGCTCAATTAATCAGCATATGATTGCAGTAAGCAGCCCCCTCTGCTGGATCTTTGGAGCCATACTGTTTGAAATCATTTAGACACTTGATTCAGTTGCCAAACTGTTATCTTATGTCAATGTGTGTTTTTTTTTTCTTAAATGTTTTATGATTGTTTTAATACATTAAATTAAAATATGTTTCAAGATGTCATATTTTTTAAAAATCATTTATTTTGCTTTTGTTAACATTTTTCTTGATTACCAAATTAAATTACACCAGAGATTATTTGCACAGTTTGCACTGTGTGTGTAAAGTTATTTATATTTATTCTAATTGGGCTAAATGTTGTATATCAAAACAGGAAATATTTTAGTGCATATGTATTGAAGAAAACTGCCTGAGGTGCGTGTGAGTGACATAAAAACCTCAAGGCTCAATTGTTTTCCATAATGAGACATATTTTAATCTTTTTAGATATCCTTTAAAAACACGGCTCCATTGATGACGACTGTTCCTTTGATTGTGGTGTTATCATTGCCAAGGTGTGGTGCCCTGTCTGTGCTGGCAGCCGGGCTTGATATCTTTTGTTTGGGAGTCAAAGAGCTCCTTTTCCTGCTCAGTTTCCCTCCCTATTTTTGTTTGTGTGAGGCGTTGATAGACTTATATGTTGCACGGCTTCCTTTTAGTGTGCTGCCCCAGATGTTTGCAACAATAACAACCCTAACCTTTTTTTTTTTTTTTTTTCATCATTGTGTTAGAAATTGTTTATTAGCAGTTTTGTCCATCCTGTGTATCGTATGATTGTCACAGCTCAGTCAAAAATGCTGCCTGTCTGTGGCTTTGCTCTCTTTTTCCTGTGTTCACTGCCTCTCTTTCTCATGTTGGCGTGGGAGGAGTTGAAGTCATTTATGATATCAGATATTCTCTTGGAGAGCGGGAACGTCCTGACAGACGGAACAACCACTATCCTCTCACGCGGTGGTTTGTGTGTGTGAGTGTGCATTTTAATCAGGAAAAATGGCTCTTTGGGCCTCACACTGCACATCGAGGAGGTTTGGGGCTTCTCGTTGTGTATATCAAGGGTACATAAATGTTATGTCTGTTTCACTAAATCAAACTAGGATCCAGCCATAAAAACAGCACCCTACTACAATGCCTTGCAACAGTTTAATACAGCTTGTGTTGTTTTTTGTCGTTTTAACAGCTACACGTCTTTTGAAGTAAGTCGGATTAGCAAAGCTAGACACTCAAAATTTTACCCTTTTGCTTTACAAAAAAGCTTAAGATTTTTTTTAGTAGGATGGGGAGCTTTTGTGAATATCAGTGTCTTCTTACAGGGCAATTCATCTTCTTATCATCTCGGACCACTTTTTATGTCATTACTGAAAAACGTATCCCCACAGCATAATGGTGCCACCACCATGTTTCTCTTTTGGAATAGGATGTTCAGTGTGATAAAATGCTATGGCACACATAGCATTTTGAAAGCAGACTATTAAGTTTAATTTTGGACTGTCTTCTCCATGTTTGCTTTGCCAGCAACATGACTTGAGACGACCTTTTTCTAAATTTACACTGTTTAGAATTGATTCTGCAGCTTTTGAAAGTCAGTTGTTGCACCGATTAAAGGGTCCTGTAAGTGCATCTGTATTCACTACTTTCTATTTCACAATCATGAACGAATTTGTGTTGCAGTGTCATTTAAATTTCCATAAACATAAATTAAAGTTTATTCTTAAAACATGATAAAATGTGAAAAAGCTAAAAAGCTATCTATTCTCTTGAAAGACTCTCTGTTTCGTTCTTTAAATGTTGGCTGCTTGTAATTCCCCTCCTCTCAGAAGAATTAGCCTGATCGTCATACAAGCTTCTCCATACCCACAAAGACGCCGGCTAAATTTCTCCGTACCCCTCGAGTGCCCACTTATTTAGTACACCTGTGTGCTTCTGTCTGTCTGACTCTGATATGATGTGTCTTTCCTATTTTACTGTTGACACAGTGCTATGAATGTCTGAGCATTTTTGCAAATGAAGAGGCTTGAACTCCTGACAGGCAGTGTCGCCGGCACCCTGACACACTGGCCCGCACATGCTGTGCGGCATAATGATGACATTAGGATCCAGTGATAATATCAGGACGCACTTCAGATAAATGACTGATAAACCAGGGGTTGTGCCTCTCGTATTACACGCTTGACAGAGCAGCTAATCAGTGTCCAAGTGACTGCTATTACATAAATCATGAGCTCGACTTTGATGCATATTCCAACGGTGTTCCCTATTCATCACGTCATCTGGGGGAAGATTCTCTGGATGACTGGCTGCCGAGCCAACACACATTTTAAGAGCACATTATGTTTTCATTAGAATTTGATATGATCCATTCCAGTGTTGATTTGATTTTACGTGCTCGGGTCATTTGATAGGAGGCTACTAAGGAGAGGTGGTGTATTGTTACACTATGCGAGCTGTTTCCTTTTACTACCCACATTTATTGCCAAGATGCGTGTTGATGAACAACCACATTCTTTGTATAAAAAGCATCCCCCAACCCCCAATTATTATTGTTTTTTGCTATATTCAAGATCCATGTTAACCCAAGATCTTGTTAATTTTTTAAAAGTTGTCTTATCTTAGAGTGTGGAAGTTGGAACAAGTATTATTGCTTTCCTTAGTAATAAAATCAAAATACACCCATAGGTGAAGTTGGAACTGAGACATTGGGTGCTGAAGTGAGTCACGGTGTATGTTTTATTCCCCTGTATTGGGGTCAGAAGATGTGAAGGTGGGGGTGTTAATTTAATCCCCATTCTTACCCTGAGCATGGCCACACTCTCTAAGGAGCTTTATCTCTGACAACTGTGTCAAATTAGAGAGACCACGAGCCCCTCATAAAGAATATGTCTGTCAGACTACATTGTTCCTGGCCTCTGAAATATATGGCTGAGTGGGACAAAAATAGAAGATAACTCTGTGGTCCCCGCTGTTGGACTCAAACATGATGAAATAATTTTCAAACCATGTGATCCTGTCAGCGAGACGGACTGCTAATACAACTGATGCACACGTATTACTGCGTACCTTTCGATCTTTGTAGAGTTCTATATGCTTTTATGTTTAAAATCTCATTCATTATTTTATCCTCTTTGTGAATAAAACATTCAAAAAAAACTTTTAAGAGAAGTTAATCAACAGTAACATTGAAAACATGAGTGAAACAATAATAAAAATAAAAAAACTTAGCTTTTTTTTCTGTTTTCCAAATTTGATGTCTCTATCTATTTCTTTAGTATTTAGTGGTTTTCTTTTTAACTCTCTGAGACTTGAGAGAAATGTTCTTGGTGTCCCTAAACAAGCTTCTTACAATAGTTTGCTTGAATTTAGGTTCTTTCAGCTCTAAGAAATTAAGGTCAGGACTTTGTGATAGCCACTCTGAAACACAAACTTTATTGTGTTCTTAAACCACTTTGCAACTGATTTGACATTACATCAAAGGTCATTATCCATTTGGAAAATTAATTTGACGCTTCGGATTCTTCTCATTAGACTATTTGTCATCTATTCTGCAAAGCATAATAGCTCTTTTTATTTATTTATTTTTTTTAGCTAAACATCAAACAATACATCTGCCACTCCTATAATTCATAGTTTGGTCGGTGTTTTTAAGGCTTTGTTGAGCCCTTATTTTTCCTCTAAATGCAATTTCAATTGTATCTGACCACTAAATGCAATTTCAATTGTATCTGACCAAAAACATGTCTCCAAAAACTAAGGTATTTTTTTAATTTATTTTTGTAATTTGTCTTTTTTGTAGAATTTTTTTGGACTAATGGCTCTTTCTCTGAATGTCCTTTAGCCCGTGTGAGTGCATAACTCTTTTACTGTGGATAATGAAACCAGCTTTAGCTTGGATCCTCATGAGGTTTTTGGTGGTTTTTTTGGGTGCCAATGCAGACACTTTGCAACAGACATGTTTACAAGAAAGTCTTCCACTTTCTAAGTGGTATGGTGGCCAGGTATTCTGAGGTCGAATAGATAACTGTGGAGTTTTCAGGTGTGGGAATTTTATCCTATTTCAAACAAGATTTTTATATACAAAAGCATTACATTATTATCTGGGCTTTGCAGATGACCATCTTAGGTTATGTAAGCATCTGCATGTGAGGCAGTAACAAAGATTTCTCTCATTACTCCAGCATTCAACAAATATAAATCATTTTCAGTAATCTTGATTAACCTAAAAGTGAAAAAATTAGTCTGTTGTAATATTAGACAGTGAGAAATGCAGGGTTATTTGTCATTTGATAAAGTGCATGTAAATATCAAGTTTCAACTCCAAATCTGCTTGGCTCTGTAAGTGATGGGCATGTTTCATTCCATTAAAATGTGGCACATAACTCCAGGTCAGTCCAGCCTAATAAGTGCCCATCATTTATCTCCCCTGTATCATCTCTTTACCACAGTCAAACATGTAAAACAACTCTTAATGTTCTCCTCAGTCCCCTATGGGTGGTTCTCCCTGTTATCATCATTGCCTCTATTCTGCGGGGACTTCCTCAGGAGACAACATTTTCATAGACCTTTGACCTAAACCATATTTTCCATTTGAATGGTCTGACTTGTGAATATTTACAAGCATGTTTAATGTATAATATATCTCATCTGTGTGTATCAGGAGCCATTTTCTGCTCAGTCAGATTCTGGCATCGGCCTCAGCCCCTTGCTTGAGGTAATTTTGACCCTTTTTAAAAGCAAAATGACCTGCGCCTCATTTAGGGCCAAGTAGTATGCATACGTTTCCCACAGGTCCCAAGGGCATACATGTTTATAACAAGAAAAGCCGGCAGTCTCAAATGTAAACATCTTAGTACTGTAATATTATTGTATCAGTAAAGTCCCAGAAGGTGGAAGATTTAATAATGTGGGTGGATTATATAAGAGAGAGAAATAAAGCAGTAATTTGAAATTGTTTGGGGACCTTTTGTGTCAATGGTTATGGAGGCTAAGGGACAACTCTGTTCCCTCAGGCCACTGTTAAAAAGGCAATGACTTTTCTTGTACATGCACAGCATTTTGGAATCTACATGCATCACGAGCAGCACCACAGGCTTGTATTGTGTAATTACTAATACATAATATATTGGATTCTATTTTCGCATATAGATAAAAAAAAAATGAATGAAAGCAGTGAAAAAGGAAGAACATGTTGATGAATAACTTCTGCGCTGAAGAGCATTAATATACATTTGCTGGTGAAACAGATCTTGGTTTGCTTCTTGGGTGCTTATACAACGATGGGGTTTTTAATCTCTTTCTTGCCGATGAAAGTCCCAGTAATTGCTATATTTCCCTTTTTGTTTCAAGGACCTTTGATGATCCCTTGGCTTGCATCAGAGGGCAAAGTCATTAGTGGAGAAATGAGCTCAAGTGAAGAGAAAGAAATTGCAGGGCTCCCAGCATGATTGGAAACTTTGGCTCATATTGGAACGTTAATTTGAATTCAATTTTCAATATATGTTTGATAGATAAAGCACAATTAGAAAATATGTACTTAGAAAAACTGATGAGTTCAGCGCCCCCTTTAGTGTTTAAGCACTAGCCAATACAACATTATGTTAAATATTACTTTAGCTGCATCAAGCATAAGAGCTGCATCAGGCTGTGCAATATAAATAATTGCACAGCCTTTGACAAGAACAATTACTAACTTGTAAGAACAGTTTTTTTTTTCTTTTTACCAAAAGAGATGCAATTATATTTTAATGCTGGCTTACATTTATATAGTGAGCAGATTAATACAAGATTGCCACTTGTATTAACAGCATACATAAGGACTCTCAAACTTGTTCAAAAGTAAGAATCTGATTTACAGATATGATCATAAGCACAAAACAGCTTGTGAGAAGCAAATTATATTAATTAAGTTATACTTGCAACTTAGAGAAATAAGTTATATAAGTTGTCGACATCATGTTTTATTAGTTTATATTACTCTTACTATTATTGGACTTACTAATAGTTTTTAAATATACTGTTAAGAAAAGTCCATCTAGTGACAAGTGCTGCAAATTAGCTTATGCTATAAGCACCGGGATACCGGTATAGACTGCAGTTTCATTCAGTTTTGCATTTCATCAAATATTTTGTTTGTAGAATCTTAACAGGTCAACATAAAATAAGCCTCTTTCATTTGGATTAATTTAATGTTTTCTTTTTGTTGTTTTTTTTAAATGTTCTTTATGACCTGTCTCCAAGTAATTAGAGGGACATGAGCAAGAAAATGTGAAATATGAAATCCTGCAATTCAAATAAAACAGAGAACACTTGCTTTGTGTAAAAGTAAATCAGCTTAGAATCCAGACAACATTCTACAGCATTAAACGGCAAGCAGTAATATTGCAATAAATGTTCAGTGCACCACAGTGTTTATTGTGCTAGTACTGAGTTAAACGGACCATTTAACAGAGTACATACAACTATAAACACAACACACAAACACCCTTTGTTCAGGGTGATGTTTGTTGAACTGCTGGGCTATTTTAGCTAGCTGACTCTCTGTTTGGATATGACTCATTGATTGTGTGTTTGCGTCATGTTTTGTTTTCTGTTCCAGTTAACTGTGGTTACAGGACGAGTTATTCTCCTGCTTTGTGAACTAAACCACTTGCCTTGAAAATCTGTATGGTGAACTTAGATAGGAAAATGTCTAAAGTTGTGGCTTTTTTTGTATAGCATAAGAAATCTGATTGATTTATGTATTTGGATTGTTTAATGTATTTTTAAAAATAATTTTGGTGTCCACACATTGTTGCCATAATATAGCCAATGCTGCTTATGTTCCACTAAATCTAAACTACTGCTACTACTCCCACACGGCGTTCGGTTGAGTAGGTCTTATCACTCAGACAGAGCGGGAGCAGCGGTGACCAATACCGACTCCTTTTTATTACTCCTTACTTTAAACAGCAATGTGAAGGGCACAACAACACTTAGACTGTTGACACGTCATCAACTTCTTTTTATATTCTTTGTTGTTTTCATTTACCCAGTTCCACTATTATATATTTGCTTTTCACATCATATTGCTCAAAAATAGACTTTAAAATGCATGTAATGGACTTGCCATTATATCCTCATCCTGCTCAAAGTCCCAACTTTCAAAGTCAATGTTATATAGAAGTAACTGAAGTATTTTATTTGCATTAAAAACATGCAGGTAGTACATAGAGAGATAGCTAATGGATTATTTATAGAAAACATAAAACATATTTATTTCACCCATGCAGTTATATTTATAAAAGTACACATTTGTAAAATATGCATTTGCTTTAAAAGACAATCTTGGAGTCTTTTTTTCAGCTAATAATTTTTCAACCTTATTTTGAGCATGATGAATGTATAATCTTTATCTTTTCTTCCTATTAGTCTTAGTCATTAATTTAAACCCTCTGTTTCTAATTTATATCTTAGGTTCGCCAGTCTGAAACACCATCTGTATCACAAGCTAAATACAGAGCAGTTACATTTCACAGCAGCTAAACTGGCAATATGTTTTATGCTATAATCCTGCAATCATCATCAAGTTGTTCTGGGAGGGAGAGGGATGAGGGGGTGGGGTGCAGGGACATGTGAAATATGAAATCCTGTCAATCAAACTGCAGCATCCAACACTCGGTTGCGGTTGGGTGACGGTGGTTCTTTCATGTAAATCACAGACATTAGAAATAAAAGACAGGCCTGTTGACTTGTTTCATGCTGGGAATCAGTGGCCCAGCATGTGTTGCTCTGTCTCTGCTTCACTCTCCTGTGGAACCGCTGTCCCATGGGCCCCCAGCACTGCTCCCTGGAGTGCACTGCATATAATTACCCACAATCCACCCTGAAACAGCTCTCATTTACAGTAATCAACAGTCTGCACTTCAAAGGATTCATGTGGCATCAGACACCAAAAGCCAGTGTGTGTTATTACAAATTATTATTATTATTATTGCCTCAGAGTTACCTTTACACACTGCGGCTGATGACTATATTAACAAAGGAGATGATGAGATGCTGTGTGTGTGTGTGTGTGTTTTTAACCCATTAAGGGCTGATGAGGGCAAAGATGATCTGCTATATGCTGTTAAGAACTTCAAAAGCAGTCTCAGTTCAATATGAGGTCTGAACAACAGCAGCAAAGCATCGGATGCTTAATATTATACAGAAAGATGTGAGGAGAGTGAAGGGGGGTGAGCTTCATCAAGGGCCTAAATTTACATGACTAACAAACTCAGACAGCAAGAATGAAAACGCAGGATCATTTGATCATTTGGCAGACGTGATGGTGGTCTGTGCAATAATGGTCATTATCATAAACAGGAGCCGTCATTAGGCTTGATTTCAGATAATGGTCAGTGTGGAAACCATTTTATACCAAGAAAAGGCTCCCCCATTAAAGACATATTAAGTGAATTAACTCGCATCATGAGTAGAAAACCACTGTGTGGTATTGCCTGGAACATAATGTTCTCATAATGTGAAGTGATTTCTCTTGACTGGAGACAAGTCAGCCACTTTACATCCATAATTATTTGCTTCAAAACTGAAAATTGTGCTCCGCAGCATAAGCATTGTTGTGTTTTGCTGTGAGACATGTGGAACATTAATGTTAATCATTGTGATTTATCAGTTGCTATTGTACTTGATTAGTAATGCACATAGCATAGTGCACATGTAGTGTCAGAAACATATATATACTTTTTGTCATTATAACATGGTCTTCATACACTTAAATTTTTGACCTTGACATTTATGTCAGGAATGCTATAAAACTAACCTTTTCAAACTGTGGTATTTGGACTGTTTCCAAAAATATTTTATTGTCATTTTTTAAAACAAATGAACTCAGATAAGTTGTTCCAGCACACTGATTTTTGTTTCAAATGTAAACTACTTAAATTATAAAGGCAGTGGAGAAAATGTAAACATTTTAAGTATAAGTATAAGCTAAAATATACTTGTTTTAGTTTAAACAAAACTGACTGGTAGTAGCGTCATGAGCTAATAATGTAATTTAGAAATTGGACGTATCAATGCTATTTTGTTGTAAATTTCTCTATCCAATATGGCTGCCATTCATTGGCAGCCATATTGGATTTTGCGGTTGGGGATGGTTATAAACCTTTGACTTTTCCCACATAGAATTTCGTCATTTGGGGAGGAGCCTCTCAATTCAAGTCAGAGCTTGAATATTTCAACTTTGGATAATTTGTTGCAGAATTAAACTGCATTCTCAACTAAACAACAAATGAAAAGACAAAAATAGTCCAACTCTAGTTGCTCTACCACATTAAAGTAACTGTTAATGAGTGGTACTTACAAAAACTTAGAGTTGTCTGAGTTAATATTTATAATAAATAGTTAGAGAACCACTGTAACATTATAACATTGAATTATATTATATTTTTATGAAGTTTACAGATAACTTGGTTGGCCTTATGGCTGGCTTTTTCACTGAGGATATATTTGTGCATGCTAAATATACAACTCTTCTGTAATTCCTCTACAACTTACCCCTTGGCAAAATGGCTGCTGTGCATCCAGAGAGAACACCTTCAGACATGACATCCCCCATTCTCTGGTGGGAAGAACAGCGTCCTCCACAGAAGCTGCCTCTGACCCTCTGGCACTGCTGGGCCTCATCATTGCCGGTCCATTAGGGATGCTGGAGCAGGTCTCAGAACGGGCATGGCTGCACCGCATTACTCCTACCGCTCACTGCTGGCAGGTCCCCTAGTGGCCAGGTCATGTCATGGCATGGGTGCCCTGTGAGTGAGCTTGTACCAGGTCTGCCCTTGACATGCCCCCCTCCTCTTCTTCTCCGCCTTTACTCCTCCTCCTCCTGCTTTTCCTCCTCCACAGAGAAGAGAGAGCAGACTGTCCGGATGGGGCACTGGGGGTGCCAGCTGGTGCCAGCTGCGAAGGGAGATATCCAAGGTGGCGGACACCTGTCCTAGCTTGTGCCCCCAGCTCCCACAATGCATCTGGTGCAGCCCTGCAGACCCATCGTGGGGAAATGAGGCGCTAACCTTGAGGAGAAATGCTCCCAGCGACGCATTAAGAGAGGCCCTAATTGCCGAGCGCCAGCACTGCCAAATGACATTAGGAAGTGCTGTCGTTTACTTTAACATAATGGCTCAGCGTGTTTTTTGGCTAAACTTCCTTCTGCTTCTCTGAGGTGCTTCGCCACCGTCGCCATTTTGGCTTTGTCACGACCAATCAGTGGAGGACTTAAGGATGAATCTTAAGGACAGAATCTGCAAATAAGTCACATACCCATTTGAGTCTGAAACTTAACCACGTAATTCCAAGTAAAAATGCAGAACTTCACAGGACACCTCGCTATACCATGAAACTGCCATTTACAGCACAAACAGAGTGAGTTATTAGATTATTTATTCCCCTGTTTTATGATGAAACCATGTTTTTATGGCAGGGCCATTACAAAGAAATACTAACACAGTCCACTCAGTGTGATTAAATTAAACAAGCATGCTCATTACATTATGCATACTGTAATAAGAATAGCCATGACCGGTCTGTAGCAGTATAGCAGGCTCCACAGAGACTGATCACATGTTTCACTGCTGTGCTAGATTTTTGGGGCACCCATTAGCAGAACAAAAATCACCTTTGATTTAATGAAAGGTCCTCATTTGCTTACCGGCTCCCCTCACTTACGGGCACATGGTTAAATTAAGCACCCGTAGTCTCCTCCATCCCCCCTCCCATCTCCCCTCCACTGTTGCCTCCATTCGAAGGAGACAACGTCCCCTTTCCTGCAGTATAATGCTGTGATGATTCTATGATCTGGTGTTTCAAGTCTGCAGGAGTGTCAGAAATCCACTGCAAGGTGCTTCTAATTGCAGATACACCTCAGCACTTGAAAGTAATGAATGTGAGCATGGCGAAACCTCCAAGGATCAAACGCTAGTAATACATCATCAGTTCTGAAAAGGGTAATTCGTTTCCCTTCGCCAAGCAAAATATTAGAAGTTCAGATATGGGGTTTTATTATTAATTTATTCTCCCCCAATACATGATTTTTGTAATTGAAGTGCTATGAATAAAGTAACCCATATAACTTAGTGAGATCCTATGCATCCGTTGACTAGATGTGGGATTTGAGTGTGTAAATATTGTCTGTAGCAAAGCGCAACAAGGATGAGTCTTTGTCAAATATACTTTGGTGATATCTTTGATTGGATTTGGAGCTATGTATTTCCCAAGATCCTTGCAAATCACTCTTTATTGCATCTCATCTTAGCTCTATAGTGTTATTTACTGCACTTTGAGCAAGCCTAACTCCTTGAATTTAGTTGAGGTTTTGTTCAAATAAATCCTCATATTGGTGGCAAGTCTGTTCTAATTGTTGGGGATTTCAAATTCAGAAGACATCTGTTGCATTCTCAGTTTCCCCCTGTCAGAAAGACCCATGCAAACAATCCAAATGTTCTTCCTAAACTTTACTTCACCTGATCCCTCTGAAGAGCATCACCTCCATTCACCAGCGGGTAATTGTGCCATAGGGACCCAGTCAAAATAAGTCCAGCAGTTCACTATAAGACGGCCTCTTGCTGCTGGTTGACCCCTGTAGCCACCAATCTGCTGACCCTGGGAGCGTCGGGGTAAGAAGTTCAAAGCCCAGCTGTCTGCACATGATCTCTCCGTCTAGGCCGTGATCGTGCACCGCGGGGGCCACTTCCCCTGCTGACTAAAGCTGGTCTTTTCTAAAACAAAATCAGGATATGCCATGCTACTCTAATGGCGCTCTAAACAACTTAAACTCAGTTGAGCACAGAGTGTTTGTGTGTTCGCGGGATGTAATTTACAACCTTGTGGTGAATGCAAGCTACCAACCTCGTGCAGGGACGAAGAGTCGGGGCTGCTCATGGCATCTGCTCATACAGGCCGCTGAGGAGCAGGCATAACAATGTGCCATTCACGGGCCAGATGATGTCCAACTGTGAAGAAGAGCTCAAACAGGAAGGGCAGTAGAAGGGCAAAATGACAGAAGAGGTTGATGGACTTCACAAAAAAAGCCAAAACCAACTTTAAAAAAAAAAACATGCTGGATATTTCTGGGTGAAAAAAAAATCACTTAATAAGTTTAATTTGGTAAACAAATATTAATTTCGCTAACGCACATTTATAGATCAGGAGCGCATTGTAATTCCAGTGGCCAGACAAATCAAAGTTGTGGTCTGCAGTTAAAGCCAAGTCTCAGAGACCTGTCATCGGCGGTGTACAGTCAGGAGGTGGCTACCCCCTCGGGGAGGAGAGAAAGTGCTGGGGGGTCTGAGGTGTAAAAACCAAGGAATTTCAGCAGCTGATAAATGAGGCTCTTCCTAACTGCATATGGTATGTGTTTTAAACTGCCTCCCCCTTGGCCCTCCTTGTAGCCAGCCATCCTTCATGAAGAGTTCAGGGGCCCTCTGCTGTTTGGGGCCCTGTTTTGTTGCCAAGACAGGCCCCCTGCATAGGCTGCATATGGGACTGTAGGATGATGGGCTTGGCTGGCTTTCATGAATTGTTATGGTGGTGTTATAAAGGCTTCACATTGGGTCATTGTTAATTTACACTGACTTTGTAAGCTATTAGTTTTACAAAGAAAATGGTTTTGTCACTCAGAATATACACCTGCTACCTGAGAATAACAGAAGTGAAAGTCTAATATGCTGAAAAGGAAAAGCAGTCAAAAGGCATAGAATTAAATGACATCTGTCTGACGGTTTCTTAATGTAGTCTCGAAGTCAGGACAAACCCGAAAACAGCTTTGACACAACCTTTCTTTAAATAGATTCCACTTATCGAAGTGGGGAGCCACTCTCTGCAGAAAAAAATAGACACTATGCGTCGGGGTGACACTGTGAACTTTCCCGACATCAACAGCAGGACTTGTAAATTTTAACTAGTGACAGTAAGGTGACCCTTTTGGAGCAATTGGCACTTAGTATCCCTCATTTCTGCAGGTTACATCCGACTGTTTGCCATAGTGGTTGTTCACTGTCCTTTTCTGTATTCTTTCAACCAGCCAGCTGGACACATATGCCCCCCGGTTATTCCACTGGACCTTTACCTCCTCTCTTATAACAGCACCCCACTCCCTCAGTCTTTCAAATGTATTCTACTCATTGTTTACTGTACATGCGGGTCCACAGTAATAATAAATAAGGAGCGTGTGTGCCGTGCCAACATGATTGATTACGACAGGGAGGCAAGGTCAGGATGGAGGAACAGGCTAGGGCTGTCCGACTCATTGAGTTAACACTGTATCCGTATTGTATGAATGTCACCAGCGATCCTGTGATTTATTACTACAGCCACTGCTCAATTCTGCTTTTCTACCTCCCCCCTTCTTTTGGTACCTGACCGAGATACAGGATATGAGGAAAAGTGTGGACAAAATTCAGTATGCTAGTGAGCAGGCTACATCGTTATTAGGGTATTTTTTTACCATTTGAAACTTTGTTTTTTTCTAATTTTTGTGAATCTGAAAATATACATAGGAAAAAATTGTTAGGATTTGTTCAGTGAATTTTTTCTGAAGAAGACAATTAAACCTGTCTTAATTGTATGTGTTAGACTGTTTATTCAATGTTTTAAGAAATACTTTTTACAGTATGAATTTTATGTTCATTGCTAAAACAAACTTATAAAGTACCAAATAAAATCACATGCATTTTATTTTGGTAGTGCTGAATATAGTGTTGAATATGATTTTAACTTGCAAGTTAAAATCATGTAAGTTTAATATCTAAAAGACTCTTAAAATGTATTAGAATAAAATCAACTTTTAGCTGCTCTTGCCGAAGCAAATCGATTTCTACTAAGCTGTTTCATAACAACCTAAACTTTTGACACACAAATTGTATTTTATTCATTACATAAATTTATAAATCAGAATCTCAATCACCAGTTCATTAAAGCCTGCATCTGGACTTTCTTAAACCTGCAATCAATTTGCTGTTTGCAGGTTTTGTGGGATAATTTCATAATAACCACAAAACCTGTGGCAGGTTGCACAAATGACAACCTACCACAAAATCCAAAGGTTTACTCTGCTGTTGGTGCGTGATTAGATGTACCCACAGGTACAGGTTGCTGAAATCAGCAACCGCTGGAAATGTAACATTAGTTTAGTATACTAACATGGGAGTTGTTTGATAGAACAAACATTGGCTAATTTAAAAATGATCTCTTGTATAAGTGTAGATATTTAAAAAAAAAAAAAAAAGCTCTGCTAAATTAGATTATATTCCACGGATATAAACATTTTCAGCTTTGAGTTATTTTAAATGCCTAAATTGAATTAAAATAAGTGGCTCATCGGACTACCTGTCGGCATCATATTGTTAAGAGAATTTAATCACATTTCTGCAAACTCACTGTGAAATTACATCTATTTATGACAGGAAAGGGAAACTTTCTCAAAACTTCCTTCAGAAAATAGAAACTATCTCAACCCCAAAGGCTTTGATAGTTTTTAAATTACTATGGTGGTAATTCATCAATAATACAACCCACAGAATACAGAAGAGAATAAAAAGAAATGGCTGACTGAACACATATTCAACTTAAATTCTTATCAATAGTTTTTAGCTAGATTTGTTCTAAAAATAAAGCAATGAATGTGTTTAAATTAACTTTTACCAACTAATTTCGATGTCTAAGTACTCTTCAATTTCCTTTCAATATTTTTTTCAGATGAAGAAGTCTATGTATATCTCTTTTCATTTCACCTGCACTCAGCACCTATGTTAAATAAATTGAAAAAAAAAATCTGAAAGAACTGACAGAATTGTTTATCTGCTTGAATACACCCCCACATCCCACAAATACGCACACACACACAAAGTCATTGTCACTTCCCAACGATATATACTGAACTACTCTTTCTTTTGAGAGAATCTAACCTTTCGTCTTGGACTGAATACACAATGCCCCTCTGGACCCCTGGACTGCTCACTCTTTAGTGCATGTCAAGAAGACACCAGTCTGAACTATTTCCTCTGGGAGGTGGGTAAGCAAGCGCCACGCTCTGTCAGTTAGCGTAAAATGTTTCAGACTGAAGATGGATGGAGACGACGTGTCACTGCGGCTCAAACGGGCTTTCACTGCTGCCATGGCCATGTCCTGGTCACATCAACCCAAGCGACCGAATCGCTAGGACCTGTCCTTCCTTTTGAGTTAGCATATACACTACATGACAGAGCTTGTGGCCTTCAGTCACTCAGGGTAGCAAGAAAGGGAAGAAAAGGTTCTTTTTGTATGGTAGGTCATCTGGATCAAAGTGAATGCTTCGGTTGACTTGTTTTGTTTTAGTGAACTTTTACTGTTTTGCTAGCAAAAGGAGGAATCACGTCATTGTCCATCTTGTGCAGCTTGATTTTCAGTCACAGAAAATCACAATTAAAGCAAACCACTTGAAAGTCTGGAAGGGCTCTGACAAGAAGGAGACCCTGACATGGAAAATCTTGGGGTGCTGACCTCTTTCTTTGACCCCCACCCCCAATATGTTTCCACAGGCAATTCCATAACTCTCCAGCCAACATTTAAATGCTTCCTGTTTGACAGGAAGTTCCACATGACTCTGTGGGACAAGGGCTTATATTCAACTGTGCGAAACGGCAGCATGCTGAACCCACAGTTAATTTATATCACATCTCATCACCTCTCTTTCCTTGTGGAAGACTGCACCCACACATGTAAGCATTCAGAAAGTAAAATGTGAGAGCGCTGGCCGTTTTGGTCATGCTCACATGCTGGTTCTCAAAGCGTGGCCCCTCATTTGAGTCATAGGTACTGCATGCATCTGCCTTACACACTCGCTCAAATAAAAGTCTCTGTGTGACAAGATATTTTTCTCACACTTTTACTCTCCCTCTCTGTGTCTCTTACTCACTCACTCACTATTTCACTGTGTTGTTATTGGAATGTGTGTGTGTGCTGGTGCGGACTGTGAAACTGATGAATGACCAGCCATGGCAGATTCATAGTCCGGATCTTGGTGCAGCTGGAGAGGAAACTAATGGCAAGCTGGGACTATGGAGGTCTCAGAGCTAATACCTGTCTCTTCCATCAGGAGACCTGGGGGCATTTTTTTACACCCAGCCAAATAAGAGCCAGCCCCCCACCACCACCAGCACTCCTACTTTTAACACCTTCCAACTCCTCGCTGCTACTCCCGCAACATAGACCACCTCTTTTCACACACATACACATGCACGCCAAGACACACACACGCAGTCGAGCATGGGAGCACGAGGCCACATACAGATGGACATGGGCACACCCCCGCCGAGCCCCAAACTGTCCAAACTGTAGGGTGCTGGGGTAAGACTTCAACAGTGAATGGGTGGCCTTGCCTGTAGCAGGCATCAGCTGTCTGAGTGTAAATGTGTGGCAAAAGAGGACAAGGATGGGCACTTTCCTGGACATTGGCTTTTACTCCCCTGCTGAGCAGCTGCACCATGAATTGTATCTGTTGTGTGTAGCCAAGGTGAAGTCATGCAGCTTGAAGATGTGCCAGCGGAAGTGTTGGGGTTGCACCCGTTTTTCCAGCATCCAAAGTTTTTGACTGTGCCCATGTCTGAAAACATACATTAATGTTTGCTGTCATACTGCATGCCTCCTAGTGTTATCCTCATTAGTTCTATACTATGCTCATCCCGAGAGCAGGCTGTGAAATAGAATCGGAGCGCTAGTGGAAGTCATTAGTCAGTTTTGAGTGTGCATATGTTCAATTGACCTGCAGTATGTAAATTCCTGCAATGCTGGCCTTGCATATGGGCCGCTTGCCTCACTGGAGGCCCGTCCAGCATGGTGCCTCATTACAGAGCGGCTTTCCAGAGTCCTTTCTGTTAATTAGAGAGCCTTTGTCTGTCACGTGACTCCGCTTCTCTGACACTCCGAGGTCATGGTAAGGACTTATGGATCTTCCCACAAAGTCAGTTTGTCTATCTGTCAACTTGCACCAGACTGACTTCCCATTTTTCTTTTTTTTTGTGTGTGTGTGTGTGTGTGTGGGGGTGTACTTGTTGGACAGATCTTCGATTGAAAGTTAAGCTCATCTGTCAACTTTTCTGGCGTTGAAAAACAATTGTCAACTTCCAAAGTTAAGGTTTACTTAAATAAATCAATGTTTTTGTGCAATGGGACTCGATTTCTATGGAAAATACCTTTTTGTCCTCCCTTTTCTACCTTTTCACCTGCTTGTCAGACCTGCAAGGCACACAGAGGGAATTATCTCCAGGGGTAACAACAAAGCACTGTCAAGATAGCCAGCATCCTGCGGCTTAATTGTTATTAATTTACTGCAATTAAAATGTGTCTCTCTGTCTGTTTTTTTTTCATGCCTTGACAAGCATGGATATTGTTTACACGCAATGAGAAACTGTTGAAGAACATTTCCAAGCAATGTCACTGTCTGTGCATAGCTCCCAGCAATTCCGGCACACATCGCGATAAAGCCCATATTTGAATAGGAGCGGATATCAAACACATTCATTAGGTTACATGCTTCACTTGATTAATTATATCTGAAGAAAATTGCGGGCACTTCGGATCTTAGTCTGGTAGTATCGCCATGTGCCACGGATCCCTAATTTCCAAAAGAAAAAGGAGGGGAAGATGTGGAGGGGGGCTGAAGGGGATTTTTTTCCCCCCTCTCTCTCTCTCTCAGTCTATCCCGGACAGCCTGCCTCTCTCCCCGAGGAAATGAACGTATTCAAATGTATCTCCATCAATGAGCACAGTAATTATGAATTCAGCACTAATTAGTAGATACACTACTTTCCTTGCATATTTGATTTCCACTGTGAGATGTTAATAAGGGAAGTGCCCATTTTTGTCCTATCTCATAAAAATTCCAGAGTGTTGGAGAGGGGGGAGGGAGGGAAAGTGGAAGGGAGGGAGGGCATGGGGGTGGGGGTGGGTTGGGGGGCGGGTGAAATGGTGGGGGTGGGGGGCAGATGGCGAGAGGGAAACTGGGGATGCATTAAGTATGCATGGAAGTCGGAAAAAAAAATAAGTTTACAGATAATTGGCGTGGTTACTGAGGGGCTAAAACAACACTGCTTACCTTAGTTAACATTCTGCCGGCTAAACATGGCTTTTAAAAGACACACGCATTATATCACTCTTCTGCTGTTTACAAGACAAATAAAGACTTTTCAGGGGAAAATTAAGAGACCCCAAAAATAATCATAATAATAAGTTGAATTACAAATATCGCATCCTTGTCAGCGAGCACGCATTTGCATATGAATAATAGATATTTATTTATTTTTATTTCCAAATTTTACATCCTTTTCTGATGTAATGGGAGAAAAAAAAAAGCAAAAGCCTAACTGTTTTGCTCTCCTACAACGCCAAGGGGTAATTACAATATTTTCCCAGAGTGAGAGGAATAAAAGAAACCCTCCCCTTCTTTGATAATGTTGGAGAAACATATTTACAGAGCACCACTGCTTGTGATTTATTAATATTAGAAGACAGCTTTTGTGTGCAGTGTTTTCGAGTGATTAGCACAGCCAGCTACAGTGAGCAAACTCGTAAGTGGATTAATTTATCAAAGTGGAATAAATCTAATGGTATAAATGTTTATTGGAAGCGAAGGACTTCATATTCATGGCGCCGTCAGATTACGGAGCAGATGGTCACCCTTATGCCAGCGTTGCTGTGCGAACGCTCGTGTCAGAGGCCGTACCTTTACCAATAACATGAACATATTTCTGGACAACACACAGTTGCATTGGATACAGTGGATTTATCTAATTAATCCAATCATCTCTTTTGAATAGGGATTTCTGTGCCCATTGGTCTTCTCCTTTCTGACTGAGATTGGCGTCTTAGGCTGCCAGCCTAAGAGGCTGGTCTCCTTCTCAAGGAGACTGTTATGACCATTGGTGCCTGTGCCAACCTCTGGCTGCGACGAGGAGATAGGGAGTGCAGGAAGGGGGAAAAAAAATGAAGAAAAAGAAAAAAAGAAAGAGACAGAAATACAAACAACAATACACACATATTCTCATAAATGCGGTTGTAAACTTGATATATACACAGATATAAATATTCCTCACACACACAGATCATGGGTAAACAGGGCTGCCACTCTGCGATCTACTTAATCTGTGATCAGATAAACTACAATAAAGGCAAGTCTGGCAATAGAGGGCACGGACTATTATGAATGATCTGTATGTCACTCAAGCACAAGTGCACACAAACAGCCACGCAAACACGCACACGTACACACAAAGGAGGCCCCCTCACACTCTTATTTGACTTTGTGTGTGCTTCGCTGGGTTTATTATGACAGGCTGAGCGGCGGGGAGGGAATTAAACTGTTAAGCAGACATCAGAGGCTGTCTAATGTTTAATGCAGGAGCCGGGGCATGTGCTGACTGATAATGAATACAAACAGGCCAACGTCTTATTTGTTGTGCTTTTCATTGGGAATGACTCGGGTGCTTGACATCCACGGCTAATGTACTGTATGGGGCTATTGTTCTAGCCATCCTCTCGTGCTTCCTTCCATATCTCTCTCTCTGTTTCTTTCTGTCCCTCATTCTCTTTCTCCATTTCACGTGTCTTCCTTTATTGTGCTGATTCTTCAAAGCTGCTCTGTCACCGCCGTCATGCGGCAAGCCCGTCTCGGCCGCGATGTGACAGGATAATGTTGTAATTTTCGTGGAATCACAATCTCCATCATGATAATGTGTTGATGGGATGTGGTAATAGTTGTTAAAAGGTCACCCAGTGTGCCGTAATTGGCTCTTTCATACTCCACTACATTTACTACGACAGAAGGCATGACCTCGCTGGCAGAGATGGTAAATATGCCATCTTGAGAGTGTAATTATACAAGCCAAGCCTTCTTGGATCCCTTTCCCCCGCCTCCTTTGCCCTCTTGTGTGACTCGCTTTCCTTACAGTCCCACTTTAGATGTCCAAATGTAAGTGTAAGTTGGCATGTTGAATGAAACAAAGCTGAGGCACAATACTGTACCAATGCCACGATTGGCAGTTGTACAGTATTGTTATCACTGGCCAATTGTTAAATGAAGACCTGCTTTGAAATGCCATCCATTTAAAAAAATAATAATACCCAGACAATACATTTCACACACAAAGGTTTTGTCAACTTTATTTAGATGGGGAGGAAAAAAAGGTATCATGCAAAACAATGCAGCACTACCTCTGACGTTTTCCTAAAAGATACACACACTCTAATATATATGTGTGTGTGTGTGTGTGTGTGTGTGCGCATTATAGCATTTGTATAGCAGGATGACAGCGGAGGGAATAAATAATAAATAACAATCCTACATAATTATTTTTCAAAGACAACAGCCTCGGTTCTGCCTTTAATTAGTTCAAACATACAATTAAGAGGGGGAAAAAAATGTGATTTATGTTTTTTGGGCTTTAGGTGTTAAGTTAAATCAATACTCTAATTAATACAGTGATACAAAGGGACTCTAAGTAAAAAAATCATAATTACTCGTAAACATGTGTGAGTAGTCTTCCTGTTATCTTGGCTCTGATGGCATTTGAATTTTATTTTAAATAGTTCACTGTAGGAGAGATATTAAATTATTTCCATTAATCAGGTATAGATTTTACTCTTTTTTTTTCTTTTACATTTTTTCTTTGTTACTTTCTTTTTGTAGCATGTGCTTGTTTTTAATTAAGAGTAATAATTATGTTCAGCTTTTGCCTCATTGTTCTGGATCAGTAATTCAGACACTCATTAGTTTATTTTGTTCTGAAAGTATTGTCTGATTGTCTATTGTCGAAACAGGTGCTTACATAAATTAGTAATAATTATCATATTAAAACATTTTTCTCTCAGAAAACACAACTGTGTTGTCTGCCCTTTCACTTCAAGTCCATGTTGCAAACACATTTACCTGTCAGAATAATGGACAGTTAAAATAGTTACACTGTCATGGTTCATTCTAACATCTTATTTTGTTTTATTTTTAGTCACCAAGGCTAAGCATTTACATTACTTATAAATCATTCCAAAATTTACCTTTTTTCAGACTAACTTATTTTAAATGATTTTTAATTCTATTAATATTATTTATTATTATTCTTGATGTTTTGTCAGGCAAAAACCTCTGAAAAAGAGGAAGCATTTCTAAACTAATTTTGAAAATACACCAAAAAACATTTTACTTTGTGTGTAATATTAGTTGAGCTGAGTGTAATAGGGGATACAGATCCATAGCACCTCCCTGTGGCACTGACCATTTTGTTCTGCGCTCTGTGAACTGACTACTTCAAATATCTTATCTTACATCTGTTCTACTTATAGTCTCCTCTTATGTACCTCTCGAGGATTTCCTTGCCATCTTAAGATTACCCTGGTAAATTACATCATCATAAAACATTAAAAACGAGCGCTTCTTTGTGAAAACTTATCATCCGCTCTGACAATATGCTTCATTCAGTTTAGGCGGGTATTGAAAACCGCTGCCATCATTGTAACATTGTTATGGTAACTGCTCGAGTGAAGTCACCAAATCTTATTGTAAAATCTCCTACAATATCATAATAACACTTGGAAGCGGGGGCAGCAGAGTTTGACAATAATATATCTGTGGAAATCTTTCCCCCTCCTCTCTCCAGATCCTCAGTGAGAGGCACATCAGAGGAGACATTTGCGCTTTATGAAGTGCATTCATTTGGCCATTTGCCATGTTTCCTCACCAGAGGACTGCTATGATGAATGAGAGAAGAGAAGAAGCAGATTTTCTCTCCCACCTCTCGGCTTTCCCCTGTGATTACTAATACAGAGCCCTGCAACCTCCCACACTATATGAAAACTGTAGGCTTGCTCTCATATCCAGGGTAATCCTCAATTTCCCAGAATCATTAAACTGAGACTAGCATCTCTGATGGCTGCAGATACTTGACGTATTATGATTATTATCATATGAACACCTTGTTTTTTGTTGTTGTTGATGTTTTTTTTTAACCTTGGAAAGTGGTGAAGTTGCCTTAAGAAAGCTGATGTGGAACACTGGCATAATAGCTTTTCTGGTTTGTTGAATTTGAAAATGAAAACCCCTGCTTACGTGGATAAGATAAATCACAGGAATTCTGCCCTCAGCTGTTGTCACAGTGGACAAAACAAACATAAGAAAGAATCGGATGCTCGCGAGTGAGAAGTTTCAGAGCAAACTTTTAAACACCCTCTGCATGAAGCAGCAGAGATACAGTTTATTTTACTGCCTTTCAACCAACCAGGTATCGCTGTGCGCTTTGGAGGCTCATCCCTGCAACCACCTGAAATCTATGCCGATGTCCCCGGTTAAAAAGGGCTGCAGTGATAGACTCCCCTGCAGACTCTCAATCGTGTTTGTGGTATGGAAACACTAAAACTTTCAAATGCATCATTTACTGTTCACATAAACCCATGTTTCTGATTATGAATGCTACCCTTAGGTGAAATAGATAAAATTTATAAAGTCGAAATGCTGAATTTAGAGAAATAAAGTCAACTGCAACTGTGTTGGGGGGGTTAGTTTGCTGCGGTGGGCGGACAAGGGAAATTTATGTGGGAGAAAAAATGTATGTTCAGCGGATCGGCTCCAAACCAAACATATAATCTGTTGGTTTGCCCTCCCCTCCATAGCCTCAATCAGTTGTTCACAGTGTGTAATTCGCTGACATCTTCACCATGCAGAGACTTAGGAGAAGGCGCTCTCCCACTACCTCTGAGGGGAAGCATATACCGAGCTGCAACTGCAGCTAACCTGGCACCCCTTCAAACATCCAGCAGGGTTTACTCACAGATGGGGTTGTTTTCCAAAGGTAACACAAAATGCTAGAATCAAAACCAGAATAGCATTTTTGTGTTTCACTGCATACTCGCTTGGACTGCAATGTACATAGCAAAAGGTTCTACAGCACTTAAGGCGCTGTCTCCTGCAAGTTAATGACTAAAAATGTCCCGGAGCGTTCCAAAACTGGAAGTGAGCGAGGAACACATCGTGGCCCGGAGGGTTACATTAGGAAATATCCGTGTGGTCTTGTACATGAGTCCTAGCGACAGTTTTGGAGGATGGGTCAGATAAAAGACAACAGAAGGAAAGCAGGATCAAAAGCCATATGCTTTGCTGCATCCCTACTTGTTCTAAGGGCCATACATAGTGCATAGGATTCATATCAAGGTCTTTGTACGGGGAAGAGAGGGCCAACACGCAGTGGCCTTATTATTCTTTACTTCAATAACAAACTCACATCCCCCCTGCCATCAAAGGCACAGATCTCCACAAGTGAAGATACACATCATATATGAGTCATTCGTCTTCCTCGGAATTTAAATAACTCCTTTGAACAATGTCTTTGGCAGGATGTTGCCACATACAAGTAAAGTGGCTTTCAAAAGTATTCACACCCCTCAAACTTATTTTACATTTTCTCAGATTACAACTACTAATAGTGTCCCTCTATACAAAATTTTATCTTAATCCAGCTGTTCAGGAAAAGCCACAGTGGTTCACTGATAAATCAGCGTTTGGCCTTGACCGTCTGATGAAGCACTGCTCCATCCATCATCTGAACATAAACGGAGTTTGAGTCAACTGCAAACCTACCGACACCCTGAAAAAACTGGGCCACGCTTGCTCTGGAGCAGCTGCAGAGGTTCACAGCTTAGGTGCATGAATTTGTTGACAGGACAGCTACTAGCTGTGCGGTCTACAAATCTGGACATGTAGGAAAGGAAGAAGAAAGTAATTTGTTTGCATTTTCCCACATGTCATATATTGAACATGAACAAACATGAACTACAGTAACACGTTCTGACTGACAAGGAAATCTCTATATGTGGAGGAAAACTAAAACTGCATTGCTCTTATTTTATCATCCCTTCAGTGTGACATGGCAATGGCAGCATCATGCTGAGGGGCTCCTATTCTGTAATAGGGAAGGGGAAGTAGGTGAGAGTTGATGTGATGAAAGATGGAATTAAATAAAAGGCAATCCCTGAGTCACGTGTTAGAATAGCCCAGTCCAAATTACTGAATGTATTTCATTGGCAGCACTAGTAAATTGATATTTTCCGACGATCTCCATCCAATATGGCTGATAAGCTATCGGAACAAAAAAAAAAAGCAGTTTCCATATGTGCAAAGCTGGTAAAGATATACTTCAAAAGATTTGCAGCTGTAATTTAATTCGAGTCAAAAATTTATTAAGCCCAAGAGGAAATTAAACTGCGGCAAAAGGTGGTTTAAAGTATTGACTCAAGAAGTCTGAAGACAAATGTACAACACATATTTCATACTTTTAAAACCTGGACCATGTATCAGATTCCTTCCACAGTTATGCACTACCTTGTGTTTGGTTCATCGCATAAGATCCCAATAAATGCATTGGAGTTTATGGTTGTAATGGAACAAAATATAAAAAAGTTGAAGGGGTATAAATACTATTGCTATGCTCTGTAACTCTGCATGTGCTGCAATTTACAACATTCACACAAGACAGTTCAGTTACAGCCTCCCCCCAGCCCCACACACCCCATTCATATTATATAGCGTAAGAAATGTGGCTTACTTTTCTCACTCTGCAAAACTACACCACATAACTTTTCATACCTTTCAATCAAGTCCTATTCGCAACCCAGTAACGACATTCCCTCCCTCGCCCTGAGTGACAATAACTAAGTTGTCCACATCCATTCCACACAGTTATCTGCCCGTAGCCTATAAAACAGAAATAACGTGGAGGTTTACTCACAGTGAGGGGTTACTCTCAGACCGGACCTGGGCAGCCATTTGAAGTGACAGGGCCGCCCATCATGCGCCTCTAACGGGGTCAGGGGGCCTTATGGGGACTTGATCCAGAGCGAGGCCAAAGGGACCGGGCCTTTAGAGAGGATGGATGGAGCGGTGGTAAGAAGGAAGGACAGGCTGATTACATCATTTTTCAGACCCACCAAAAGGCCCTGTAAGGACCTCTGGGCAGCTGGATTGACAGTTGGCCTCTCTGCTAATACATTTTGGAGTGATTTGTCAAAATGAAGAAATTGTTCCAGCTGACCTATCTCACTCAGCTGTGAGTGACTCAGTTGGTGAGACTTGACGAATAAATGAGCAGCCAAGTCATAACAAGCATTCATCTCTATGAAAAACCCCTACTTTGAAAAAAAACCCCAGAAATAAAGCCTCACCAGGGCGAGGAAATAACGTTAGGGCAAAGATGTCAGGACCAGAGTTAATCACCTCTTCTGTCTGCAGCATGTACTGTAGGTGGCGTCTGCTTCTGTCGTATGGGGAAGTGTTTTGTTTTTCTGCATTTCCTGAATATCTACAAATATTCCCTGAAGGCACACTGCTACGCGATGTTGCGCCACCTGTTTTCAAGGCGCAGGCGTTCCCCGGGGCCTCTCGACAAATCATCTTCCTTGTTTCTCCTGCGGGGAAAGAGACACCGTCACTTCTGGGCTTTGGGTGTCATATCATAGCTAAAAGATGCTAGAGCAAATTCGACATTTCCTTCCATCCCAACAGGTAAGGTGAGAATCAACAAAGCAGGAAATTGTGAAATTAGACAGTCAGGAGTTATCCTCTTAAAATAAATCCACCAGACTACCTACAGGTGTATCTCAGTACATTAGAATACAATTCAAAAGCTAATTTAATTCAGTAGTTTCTTTGAAAAATGTAATTATGTAGATTTATCACATACAGAGTAATGTATTTCAAGCATTCATATTTGTTTGTTTTGATGATTGTGGCTTCTGAAATCTTGGAAAATTGATTTTTGATGCAAAAATAAATTATTTTCATGTTATAATGTAAACAATCACAAGGAAGACTGCTGACATGACAGGTGTCTTGCAGACAATCACCAACACTACTCAAAGGCAACAAAAGGTCATGACAAATAATGTTAGCTTTTGGCAGCTCCCATTTACAGTAATTATTTTTTTCTTTGAAATGTAAAACAAAATGATAATTTTCTAGGTTGTTTATTTTTAAGTTAGCAATTATTGCAACCCCCCCCCCAAAAAAAAAAAAAAAAAAAACAACAACAAAAAACCAAAAATAAGCACAATGAATCTGTCCAGGAGTTTGACAGCTGAATTACTCTAACTTACTGAAATAAGTCCTTTTGTTCTGTCATATTCTGGTTTATTAACTTCCACATAATTATATATGTAGTTTCTCTATTGCATAAAAAGAACAAAAAGAGCAACACTAAAACTTCAGCGCAGTCTGGTATCTTTATCTGAGACATAATGACTGACCTGGATTCAGACTACTGTTTTCAATCACCATCTTCCTCCAAGGTTATTGGCCGAAATCCAAAGGTTGCTCTGGGATTCCACTTTATCAGAGGCAGGGCAACATGCAGAGTTAATAATTTGGTCTGTGTTTTACAGCTGTTACACAATGGACACTGTGTAAACCTCTTATGGCACCAGGGCCACTGAGCTTTCCGTTTTTAGAACCCCATTCTGCGCCTGTAAGTCAGTCAATGACAAACAAATAAAAAAAAAAAAAAAAGTATGTCATGGCAAAGAGAAGAACAAGACAAGAATAATTGGTGGGAGTCTAATTTGTAATGCAAACAGTGTGTTACATTATGTTCTTTTGATGATGTAGTCAGATGGCAGGGACTGTGATGAAATTTTCCCTTAATAGCGCTGGTGTGAAACTTCCTATAGATTTCCATTAGTCTCCCAATGTAGTGTGAGAAAGTAGTTACAGAGGCAGCTAGGAGGTGCTGCCATACTGAACATCTGCTTTCCCCATCGCAAGCTGAGCCAAGAACACATTAAGAGCTACAGGTAAGCAGCACAGCAGCGCTCCTCAGCAAAGCCGGGATCGTTGTAAGCTCCTACATTCAATATAGATTAAGCCAACATTATAATGCCGCTGTTCATCCGGAGAGCAAACATTTTTAAAAATTGAAAAAGCTAAGTTTTTTCCTGCAGTAAATCAAAAATAAAAAGGGAGCTTGGTTATTTACTGCTCGACTTGGCGTGCTTCTAATGATGGGACTGACATGTGTCAACAATGCCTTTATTTTAGGAATAATGAATATATTTACAGTGTAATTCAGAACTCCTTTTGCCTCCAGACAGTTCAGCTTCCCCCTCCGTGCACCGCTGTATTTCATTCAAAGCAGAATCTCACCAAAGGAAAAAAAAAAAAAACTTCTATTATCCAGCCTAACACTGCAGCCCGAGGAGAAACACTGGGTAAAACAGACTTAATATTTCATATTGGTTAGATTATTCCTCCACACGAAGACGTTTCCCCCTGTTTTTATTATTTTTTTCTCCCTCTCATTGCAACGCCCTCATTAAAAATGGGACACTGCACATTGAAACTTTTTAAAAATTCAAATATTTTCCTTCAATCTTTAAAGAGCTTATATCTAATGAACTAAGATTTAATTTGGCATGGCTTAACATCCATTTGCACTGTTCATAATTAGGAATGCAGGCCCCGGTATTAAAATGAAGGGGCAAAGCCCTCAGTAAGTTCCCAAGTGAAACAAGAATTGGTTCCACTTTAAGTATTAATTGATTGGCTTTGCAGTATCCCTTACAGGAGGAGAGTACACACACATCCACACGCGCACCCACACTACACCCAACCACCCACCCATACACACACTCGCACAATTTACAGAGCACTCATTTCTCATCAATCTGGTGCTGCTTCATTTGCCTGTCTCTCATTCCCCCAGAGAGGGACAACCTATCTGCTAGCAGAGCTTAGCATTTGATCATGAGTGTCAATATCAAACTGCAAAGCAGGATTACACACTGCTGTCGTCAATAGGCGTAATGGTTTTACATGTGTTAAGGTTAACTCAGCCATTTAATGTGCACGGCACTGCCAAGATAATCATTCAAAAAAAAAAAAAACTTAAAAAATGTCACAGAAGCCTCAACAGACCTGGGCCTCTGCAATGATCACACACTATGCTCAGAGAGTGTTGTTGCATTTTTCTCTTTTCTAAGATTTGACAGCTTATGACTATGGAGTAGAAAATTTCTCCTCTATGAGAATAGTCTTCAAGGTATTTGATTCAAATTTCTTGCAAAGAGATATTGTCTGTGATGTATGATCAGACTGTCTGCAGAGTCACCAGAGATACTATTATTGATCATAGGCCTGACCTAATATAAATTCTGTTAACTGTTTATTAAGGGAGAGCTTTAGTGCTGCACAAAGAGTGCTCTTTGTTGATCATTTTATTTCACAGTGGACTGTAATTCTGATAACATTAGACACATAAAGTGATTTCTTTTCCTACTTTCAGCTCCAAACTGTTGAAAATTTAACTGACTGTCTGCGTGCGCTCTTTCAATTCTTCGTGTGTGTTTGCATGTGTGTGTTTGTGTGTGTGTATGCACGCGCATTCAAGTGTAGCTACACGAGTCTCTAACATTTATTTCTCACAATAAAAAAAAACAAAAAAAAAACACTCTTTCACTCTAAACCTCTGCCCGTGCAAGTGACAGCTACAAAAATCCCCCACAATGCTGTGAATTAGGAAACGGTCTATTAAACACATAATCACATGATGTGGGATTAGCGGACTGAAGTCTTCAAAGCTGCTATTACAACTCCTGAGATGTGATACAGGCTCCCCCACTGCTCTCTGCAGGGGCGTGTGGCTCTTCCTCAGAGAATTACCTGACACTGTCGTGTCTGCGCTCTGGGAGACAAGTGCTGTGGCTCGGAGTGGAACAGCCAACATCCGTCAGAAATTCTCACTCCATGCTGCGCTGAGCCAACAAACCCTGCATTTAATCCCATGTGTGAGCAGCCATGATGGCTACATGAGTTGACATCAGAGAAAAGGAGTTAAGGTGCTAAGGCTGGAATGATGGGTGATAAAGTGGATTACAGATTGAGGAATGGCGTCATGTTTGAACACCAAGAGCGATTCACTGTTTGGTGATCCACCTTGTGTAATCTGGAGATACTGTCATGTTGTTAGGATTAAAGGAGGGGACATTTCACAGATTATTACAAAAGCTGAATTGTGTAAGTCACATAGTGCAGTGATACATTTCGTGCAAGCTAAGGAAAATTATTATTAACTCATCTAATAGAGAAAGCTAATGATGTCTTAAGAGGAGCACTGTAACAAGGTTAAAAGTATTTCATATCTTACTTGTAGTGACTCTCTCTGTGTCTTCAAGTTTTACAAATAGCGACTTACAATTGGAGTCAACTAAATCTGGCAGATAGCCTGAGAGGAGCAAAGAATGTGGATTAATGCTGTCTTACAAAAGCTCCTGTACAAAAAACTATTTTATGAATTTATATGAACTCATCATGTTTACATCTTATAACTATTTACACAAGAACTGAAGGTGGCAATGACATTCATAAATTAAATAACACATAAAACATTTTCCAGGCTCCCAACTCTCAGAAAGAAAAGTAGCAATTATTGTACTTTGAAACCACAGTTACAACTCTCCATCTTTATCCTCATTTGGAAATGGCTTAATTAAATTAAAAGATATATTCTGCTCTGACCTCGCCTGGGATTGGCTTGCGAGGTCTGGTCTGTCTGTGAGTTCTTTGGGCACTTGGAGGAACGGGTCTGTCAAATCAGTCTCCAGTATCACTAGATTGTTTTCTAGTCACACTATTAGGATCTGAATACTTGCTAAATATGACAAATTCAATTGGATGGCAGCACTGAATAATTTATATCTAGTAGAAAAATGAAGCGGAAAAGAAATATTCACTTAAACTTTTACAATATATTTTATTTTTACTCCATTTTTATTGTCTGTCTGGATGTTCTTTATGGTTTGCTCTCATTACATGCTTTACACAAGGGGGATCATTGGTAGCACATGTCTAACTTCACATTCTGTGCAATGGTCTTCTCTTTAAACTAAAGTTTCAAAAGCTTTCAAATGGGGATTGCGTAAATTGTGTAGTTTTGAGATTGGATAGATCTACAGACAGTGTTTGGTTTGTTGTTTCCCATTCTTGGATTAGATGATATATTAAGGCTCAAAGTCCAACCAATCTGGATGACAACATTTTGATTGGCGACATATAACTTTGTAGTTAAAGTTGAGTAAAGTAAAGGTTTTTTTTAAATGACAGCTTCACTTTAAACATTCTGAATTGTCTCTTTAAGACTAAAACAGGTTACAGGGTTGGTTGTTCATAGGCACTTTGCCAGAAAGAATAGTATATTAGCAAGTTTATAGTGTTATTACTGCACTATAGCCCATAACATCATATATAACAATAAACAATAAAAATAGGAGAAATAAAGGAGAAAAAGACATAATTTGAGGATGAGGAAAAAAAGTGATTGCATTCTGAACTTCAAGTTACCTTTTCTAAAGCTGAACACAGGGAATTCGGACCTCCCAGCGCAAACATTAACGGCCTGAAATGCAGCTCTGGATGTAACAAAGGAAACAATACCAGGGAAGAGAGCCAAGACGGCAGAGCTGGCACGCCTGTTCCTGGGACCATGGGAATTTGGCTCCCAGAAATAATGGGGTTGAACAGGGCCCAGCACCACTGCTACTGTAGCTGGGAAAATGGTACACTGCAAGCCAGGCTCCATCCAGGGAGACTTAAAACAAGGGAGGGAGGAGTTGGGGGGGAGGAATGAAATATACAGTATAGGTTGCACCTCACAGTGTGAAGTGAGATGAGTAAAATAATGGAGGAAGGGAAAGATGGTCTTATGTTTGTCCTGACCAAGTGATGGTAAATCAGAAACATTGCCTGGCTTTGTGGCTGGATGTGAGCGAACATAATGGACTGTATGGACAAACTGCCACCTGGGCAGAAAAGCGGAGGACAATAAAAAATAATAGCACGCAGGATCTAAAGGGTCCTTCATGTTTACTTTACAACGTGTGAACAAAACTAAGGAGAATTATTGGTGCATGTGTATTTATGATATTGGTAATGTTAATGCTAGCAGCCCTTCTCCAGCCTAATTAGGACAATAAAAGGCTATGGGCTAATGTATGACTGCCATGCCAAAGCTAATGAATGCCTGGTGTACCTTGTTTCCTCCCAAGCGTCCTTGGACTGTCATCTCCAACCTTTTGATGTTGTATCTGATTATCCAGGCAGCGATTAATCATGATTAAGTAAGCACCAAGTCTCAGAGAGAGAACGCAAAAGCGGAGAGGGTGGGTGGACAGCAGGAAAGTTGCCCAGGTTCATGCCTTAATTCTAGGCAGCTCAGGCTCCTGCTTCTGCCAAGTGGACATTGGTAATGAGACAGCAAAGCAAAGAAAGAAAAAAAAAATCTGTGTTATTTTATTTTTTTTCAAGTATTGCAAAAGGAAAGATTCATTATCTAAGCCAGTTGTTACTCAAGATGTAACTGAGGCTTTCCAAGAAATGCTGCTTGCCTTTTCTGACAATGACCAAATTAGACACAACTGCACATTTTCACACGGTCTATGCTGCTTGACAGAAATTCTTCTTGTATGTTCTGTCAACACAGACATTTCAATGTGATTCGACACTCCACATTGAACTTTTTTTTTTTTTTTCCATTTTTGATATCAGTTTATGGAATATAAATGGGTTGGAGCAAACCTAAGCTAACCACCTATTGGCCTCCATGCATTTCTAATGTAATCCAGCCTGCCTGTGTTCACAGCGTAAGGTTGGCTTCATTACTCTGAGTCTTTCTTGCCACAACCCTGCATTTTGAGCACATAGATCACGCCTGTGACCGGGAACTCTGATACTCTACACACCATCTGAAAGCTGGAGCTGTTTGCCCAGGTGCCAAAAAAATTAAGATCAGCTCACATGGTGGGTTATGAAAGGATATTAATGGTGGGAACAACCCGGTTTGACACGCGTCGCCCAAATGCATGATCGAATGAGGACTACCTCAGAAAAGGAGATTTCCAGGTACTGGCAGGGAAGTCTGCTCTTGTGATGACACCAACTTAATCACTGTTACTTTAAAGTCAGGGAGGTCAGTGTTGTAATGGGTTTGGAAAAAGGTACAATGATTTCCACTTTTTTTTCTCTCTCTCTCTTTTTTTTTTACTCCTCGACCTTTTTCTGTTAATGCGTTCAGCATACCCCATCCATAATGGGTTTCCCAGCAAACTAGGAGGGTAGAAGTCGTTGTTGAAGTACATTTAATGACAAACCGTCAGAGGCACACATTATTGCGCTATCAATAATACAACTGTATAAGTGGTCCACTTGGAGAACAGGCATATAATACTTCCTTTTCTGTTACGCTGCTGCAGCTCACTGTGAGAAGTGTTTTTTCCGATGAGGTCTGATGTGAAGGAATTTATTTTGAGAGCTCAAACTGTGGAAACCATACAGGCGTGTCATGGTTTTCTTGTCAAGGTTTGTTTCTGTTAAACAGACCTAAAACTTGATTTTTCTTGGAAGACCTGAGGTGGCTCAGGGTTATAAGAGGCTGTAAGCAGAATTTCTTTTAAACCCCCCCAAAAACCCAACTAGTGGCCCAAAAATGAATTCAACTGACTAAATAATGACATGATCTTCAAGTGGCAATCACACAAATCCCTTCACAACATTTGATAAATAAATAGCACTCAGGACTAAGTGCCAATTTTAAAAGTGTTGTTTTTTTTTGTTTTTTTTTTACATGTATTTGACATTCATATTAAATCTAAAAGCTTTTCTGAACTCGAAACGTAAGAATACTCCTTCATTTCCATTCATATTTTAGTGTTTTTGGCCACTATATAGAACAAAAGCACTTACAGAGGCTTACAAGAAATCTGATAAAGAAGTCACCATCCAAGAGAAACTTATAATTCAAACTGCTGTGTCACATGCTCAAAAGACAAACTTAGATCTCAGTATGGTGGAAGATTTTGACAAAACTATTGATAAAACCCAAATTATATAAAAGAGGACACAGAAAATTAACAGAAAATTATAAAAATTATTATTAAATTCCACAAGAATTTGCAAAACTTGTGGAATGTCGGTGCTCAGTCGAAAGGCAGAGTAGCACGTAATCAGCTTTAGTTGGGAAACCTGAGAAACTAATATATAATATTGCTAATTTTCCTCAGATTTTATACAAATGGCAAATGATAAGGAAAAGCTGAGCCATTTAGTAAAAGCTGCATGGTTTCCAAGGTTATTCTAGCTGGAAAGGAGTTTGAATCAGTTATTTACGAAGTATTTAAATTATTTGAAAGCTCATTGCATTCATTTTCTATTGTAAATTACAATGACAAATATTTTTTTTGAAATAGGTAAATATTTATGAAAGTGAAACAGTTCTGTTAACTAAAAGTCATAGTACACAACTGAGTAATCTAAATGTTGCAAAATGAAAAAGTGGTTCAAATAATACAAAATATGTGAGACCAAAGACTTGTGAGAGGATCACAGTTATGCAGATGCTTCCCAAGATTCACATCACAAAAAAAAAAAAAAAAAAAAAGGATATTAAATTGTGCAGAGACGACTTCAGTTTAAAAAACGAATTCAAGCATAACACCCACACGTGTTTAGTTTGGCAACCAGAAGTGGCAACCAGAAGTTTTTTATGTGCAAGGATTAAGAGATTAAATGGTGCATTCTATTTATACTTGGAAGTTGGAATTTCAGCGTTCCCAGTCGGAAATGCAAGAATGTCCTGTAAAGTCGGAATTTCCGTCTAGGAAAGTTGGAGGTCCCAGAGCAACCTCGAGTTCAATTTTCAATATGGCTGCAATCACTCATAAAATGTAGTAAAAGCTGTGGCATAAACTATTTTTTGGACAACTGATGGCTTGTATCTTATTAAACACACTACCGTGCAATCTTTATTTGTGATAGTGTAGTATTTAAAATAATTAAATAAGAGACAATAAATAGATTTTTGCCTGGTGCGACTTGCTTTCCAAATAATAAGCAAATCCCACATGCACACTCTTAACTCGAGTTTTATAGAATACACCAAGAGATTTTATGTGCCCAATGACAATAAAGCCTGACAAAGACAAAGTTATTTGTTTATAAATACAGTGTGTATGAAATGCTTCCCCAACTCAGACAAAAGTGGCAGAATTAGTTAAATTAGCATTAAATTGTGACTTTGTTAAAGCAATAAGTTAATTCTGAAGGTTTTCTGTTGCATGTGGACGACATTCGTAAACATGTTTTAGGGTTAATTCTGGTTTTAATGAGTCCTCCAGACCAGCAGGGCCACAGAGTAGCCACAGGGTTTGCTTCTACCTCAGGCTGGCTCTTGTGGAGGAGGAAAGATTTTCCACCTACATATTTTATTTTATTTTTTTACTTTCCATTGGTCGTTCTTTTTTCCTCCTCGAAACCAGAAATTTGCGCTTTGCGAATTATGGCAAATGGTGTGTGTTCTGTGTGTTGTGAGGAAAAACAAAATAACCCCAGATGACTGTACTTTAACTGAACGTTTCCCTCACAGCCTAGTGTTTAAGTGGAAAACTTCCCAACCACAGAGGCATAAATCAGCTACCCTGTCCTCCAGGTTTCATCATAGAAATGTAAAACCAATGTTTCAGAGCCAATATGAAAACATGGGAAAAGGAAAGAAGCATGAAGTTATGTATCTTGTTCCCATCAAACACAAGTGGAAATCGAGGAGATCATCATATAATTGGCTGGGCTGTGTGTACACATGTCTCCCTCCAGTTCCAGCACAGTCTTTCAGTTCAACACGGGCTTTGAAATGTGGATTCAAAGCTCGCGGACTTCCCTGAATCACTGAAAACCCTCAGGACGTGCTTTGGCCTTTGCGGAGGTGGAAGCCAAATATGAGTCTGAGAAGATGAAGCACCCTGGCCTATCGTCTGTTCCTGGTAGGTGTTCACTCCCAATAAATATTTCATTTTGGTACAAAACAAATAACTTGACATAATTCCTCCCTCACTCATCCGAGCAGAATGACAGAGTGGCTGATTTACGCTTGGAAAGAGGTGTAAAAAGAATCGAGGCATCTAATGGCTGTAACCCAACAGGTTAACAACTGTTCAGCTTTTCTTCTTTTTTTTTTCTTTTCTTTTTTGTGAACGGTAAAGTTTCACCTCACTTGGATTCATTTGAATTGCTCACTCTGATTTGTGAATTGCTCCCTGGCACGTATTAGTAAGGTCATTCTGCTCTGATAATAGTTGTGTGCAGGGTGACTACAGTTGAGGAAATAATAATCCAGGTATTCACATTTGCAAAAGAGAGAGATAGAAAAATGAAGGATTGATCAAACTGTTAATCATTCCTTCAGAGAGATTTTTATGACACAGAGGCTAAACAGTTTGACCCAGACCAAAGGTCCATCTGAGACATGAAAGGGGAAGCTGTTTCAACTTTAAATCTACTGCGAAAACGTATTAAGCACTTAACTGTTTTCTCATTCTTTCTTCATAAATGCTCCAGGCAATCTCTGCTTTGTTGCATTTGTCAATCACTGTGATTTGGGCTCCATTTCCAAAAATAATTATCAGGTGAGTGGCAGCCCTTTGCCTGGAGTGCCAACTTGGAAGCGATGTGCCCAAGAGTATTAATTATGCCGCTCAAAAATATGAAGTCTTTTAATAGAAGAGGCTGACGTGACATCATTGTTTAGATTCTTTCTTCCCCACAAACATGACAATCACGGCTGTCCCTCTGGTCATCAGCAAAGATGAGGAGGAATTGTCAGAGGAAGTTATTAACAAGCTGTGTACCATGTGATAAAGTCAGTCAGCCTCTCGCTGGTGCTGTGTCTGTTGATTCGCGTAGAGGAGAAGCTGAGAGAGAGCGAGGAGGAAAGTCAACAACTTCAGCAGCTGTAAGAGATGCGGAGCGAGGTGGAAATATGCAGAGCAGCAACTGAGGGGGAGGCATTATGTGAGAAAGCCTCAAATCTTTCAAATGCCTGTATGAGAAGAAGAGGAAAAAAAGAAGAAGAAAAAAAAGAAAAGATTGCCGAATGTAAGCGTTGATGCTGCACTCTGAGGACCATCCGGTTTGGTACAGTCGCCAGCCTAAATCTCATTTTCCCTCTCTCCCTCTCATTCTGCCAATCAAGCGCTCACAAACAGTGCTGCACTGTAGTTGCGGTTCACATTCAGCAGTTGCTTCTGTGAAACCCTAAGAGGGAGAGACAGCTTCCAGGTCTCATTAGCATCCAGTAGCAGCTAATGCTGCCTCCCTATTACTGTCTGAGGAGCTGAAATTCAGTTGGAGATGAGCACAGCCCAGGGGGCTTAGGGTTGCCAGTTTAATTAGTGCCTGATAATTTCAATAATGAGTGACAATTCATTGGGGCTTTTTAGGTTGGCCCACTGTTTGAGTGCAAATCGATAATCCTCTGTTTCTTCCCCCACTCTCACGAGCAGATAAAGGGCGAGTGTGTGTATGGTGAATGTGTGTTTGGTTGAAGGGTAGGGTGAGGTGGAGGGGGGGTGTTGTTGCTCTATCCTTTTGCAGAAATTTAATGAAAAGAATCAACTTAGAGAATGTCCCTTTGAAACCAAGAAAAGAAAGCCTCTGTGATTTGATTTGCTGTTATTGGATGAGCAGGTGGGTCTTTAGTTGCTGTCGTGGAGTCCAGATGAAAAAAAACAAAAAAAACAAAAAAAAAAACAATTTGCCTGGAGTGATCTGGGGTAAGTGAGTGGAGGGTGAGAGCTTTACTAAATGACGTCCTCTTGCTCAAAGCTAAGCCTCAATGTTGTCTAATGGACAAGGAAAAATACCTCTAACTCTTCAACATTGCAACGAAGAACTTCAGTGTTTTTATTAGGATTTAATGTGACACATTAATGCAAAGTGGTGTACAGCTGTGAAAACGATATATTTATACACAATTTATGCCACATTAATTTGTATATGTATGTGAAATTGACGTTTGCTGCAGTTACAGCTACAAACTTTCCTAAAATGTCTCAACTAATTCTAACTCCTTCAGCTTTGAAATGAAAGTTAAAAAAAAGAACCATGAGTAACAATTTGGAAAACCTTGAGAAACACGCAAACTTAGATTTTATGCATTATAGCAAGTAAAGTTTAAGAAACAAGGTAAGTGAATTTACTCAAAAAGGGCTTTTAATTTATAAGGTGTAAGTCTCTCAATTGTTTTTCTCAGTTGTTTGCATGGTTTATAAGTTTAGGTGGACAGCCATGGCTTGGTGAAGTTGTATCATTCTTGTTTCATTGTTAGATAATGTTTGAATTAGAAAATTCAAACAGTATTTGGTAAGACATTCAACACTGTAATTTTATAACTTAATCCTGCTTTTAAGTTCTCAACAACTTTCTTTCCAAACAGTCTGGTGCATTGCTTGGTCTTCATTATGAATTATAAAAAATCTGATCTGTAACAAACCCATGACACCTTCACAGAACAGCTGCATTTTACTGAAATTACATTACTCACAAGAGGTCTCTGTCTTTGGTGACTGACTGACTTAGGAAACCAATTAAACTTTATTTTGGAATATCAGATTAAAGAACGTTCAATAAAATTGAATGTCCCACTTTACAGAATTGTATTTGGAAACCATTTTTAAAATCATGTCACAATTATCCCCTTACTGCACAATTATGCACTGGCTTTAAAATGATCTACAACATAAAAACTAAATAAAACACAGAAAATTGTGATTGAAGCATGTTTTTTTTTTTTTTTTTTTTTCTAGGCACTTTACATAAATAGCAAAATATCCCCCTTAGTACATTTTAAATGTTTCCTGAATGTGCACAGCTAAAATGCGGCGCTCCAATTTTAATGAAATGATGAACAGTAATTTATTCAGCTGCCCTGAAGCTGAAAGAGCAGGTTTACCTTGGTTACTTGAGAAAGGTGTTTAAACCTGCTGTAACTCGGTCACAGAAAACACAATCATGACAACACACTACAAGAAGTTGAGTTTTCTCCGGAAGCTATTTCACTGCTCAGCGAGAAGAACAGGTGAGGCTAAATAAAGTTTAAACAGACACTTTTCATAGTCGCGGAAATAATTATGCAAAGGTAGCATGCTGTTTTACAGTGTTATTGAAAATGAAGAATCAATTTTAGGTGTCGCAGCTAGTGCGTTAAATCACCAATTAACCACATAACACCCAACCTCTAGCTGACACTTGCACTGTAATCGCTGCAGAAACAGGAAGTTGGAGCCCTATTATTTCCTAATACACAGAATGAAAATGCCTGATGGATGCTGAAATAAATTATCGCAGAAAAAAAAAAAAAAATCTGTGAACAGAAAATAAAGCAGAAACAAAAGAAGATTAGCATCAGACCTGCCAAAATGCAACGTGGAACCCTCTACCCGAGCAGCGAGGACTGAGGTAACAGCTTTACAGTCCTGTGTGACATATATGCATTTGACACACTATATGTTTCACAATATCCTGAACAATACTGACTCAGCACTTGACTTGCCTCTATATTCAGGCTTCAGCCATACAGCTCTGGAATGAAAGTGCAGTGAGAGCATGCGGCATTTCCTCAGTCAGTTAGCCTGACATATTGTGAAGGACAGTAGCCTAATTATTCGCTAGCAGTGGCACAGACCTGCCAGTCCCTTCAGATTGAGTTGAACCACCGAGGCTGGAGTTTGATTCCTGAATGTCTGCTGTGTTTCCAGTCAGATAGGATCATGTCCACTGGAGATTTAATTTGGACACTCAGTGGTGTGAACCTAACCCCTTATTACTTTCACCCCCTCATCACCCTGACCTGTAGTCTCCCTCTATTACAAGCCCAAGAAAAACAGCAAATCATCACGCTAATACAAAGAACATCAAGAGACTATTGATTGCGGTTACTTGCCGAATACTCCCTCCATGACATGTGGTTCAGTGCCCCCTTCATGCTCGTCTGTGGCAGTCTTTTTAAATATTCATGACGAGGTTGCCTTATGGTTCTGCTGCTGAATTTCTAATTGGGCCGTCAAAAGAGATACAACATGCCCTTAAGCAGGACCGTAACAGCGGTCAGCTCAAACAGAAATCGTGTGATTCAGCCAAAGGGCTAATTAGCGATTAGCATTCACTGTTTACAAGGGTTTTTACCTGTGGGCCAGGCGATGGCTGAATTGAGCTTAAATCACTCCATTCTGCCTTTGAAGCTTCAAGAGCTGCCTGTCCATATCATAATGACTGGGAGGGGAGTGGGAAGCGCTTCCACTGTGTAACAACATAATCATCAATTAAGGCAGGGAAATGGCAAGAAGTGGGGATTTTAGCTCATTAAAAAAGCCCAGAAGAAAACGTATCCCCAGATTTCTATATATTTCCTGTCTCTCCTCTGTCAACGTCTGCTGTCTTTGGAATTCAAATGATTTTTGTCTTTCAAGATGAGTGGATAACCCAAAAATATAATTCAGAAACCCAGAAGCAGACATTCCCTAATAAGGGGCTAAAATATGAATGACATTTGCCACCCGGAGATCCAGAATGGGAAATGGGATTGCCAGTGATTTAGCCCCTCTTATTAGTTTTACAGTGTCCCTAAATTATGCTTAATGCATTTTTACAGCCATTAGAACAAAAATTAATGTCGTTGAATTGCAAGCAGATTCCAGAAAATTATTGAGTTTATGGCAAACTTATAGTGGCAAAAAAAAAAAAAAAAAGAACCCACAAAATTGCTTCTGCTCATGCATACTGCATAGCCTTAAGCCCTAATTGGGACATTTTGAATGAGGCATTCATACCGCGGTACACATATGGACCATGGTCTGCATATTATACGTTTACATTACATCAGTGTGCACCTTGCAGTCAGACTCAAGGCCAATGTATTCTTTATTAAAAAAAAAAAAGACAAGTCCTTCCACACGATGCAAGAGTCTTGATACTAACAAGAAGCATTTTTAATTATATCCCCACCACCAGAAACAACAAGAGTGACACTTTATCTGACTGATATGTCACTTTTACTGCACATTTAGGTCTATAGTGGTCTATTGTCCACATCATCACGATGAAGCCACTACAAGGACACATACAGTAGCTCATTCCAGCTTTCCAGACATTAAAAAGAATACCAGATTCCCCCAACTTCTTTGAGGATGCACTGCCTTTGAGAGAGGACTTCTTTTGAGCATATCCAAACGTTTTCATCTCTCTCATTTTTTTTTTAAATCTATTTTTTGCCACAAACCGGGGACTCAACACAAACTAATTCAGGATGATAGAACTGCTTGGACGAATTTTCTGCTTAACAAAGTGCAAAGAGGGCTGATAAAGGGAGCCTTATTAGGAAACCATCATTACTCTCACTTTAGCTTGAAAACGTTGACTGGGACGCACCGTTATGTCCGTTTTTTTTTTTTTAATAGTTTTTTTTTTTTGCTGATGTGGACACAATCGGAGGTGATGGCGTGGCTTTTTGCCCAGCATTTTGGAGGGTTAGTTGAGCAGACCTGTCAGAGATGATATACAGACAGCAGGAACAGTGCAAACTAAGGGATAAGAGTCAACAATAATTAGAATCCATCTGGGGAAGGTGGGGGCTCTCGTGCATATCACGCATATGGTCCCTGCATACCACATCTTCAAGGCTTCCTGTTTGTAAACATTGGTGCAAGGTTTGCAATGTACTGTAGATATGCAAAGACATTATATATCTATATCTCCTAATCATGGAAGAGCTGCTCAAAATGTCTAAAAAACATGCTCTTTGGAAAGAAGATCCTGCCTGGATTCCTCCTTTTTCCCTAATTGGTCATTAATAAGATGGAAATATATTTCTGTTCCAAAGTTTTGAAAAAAAAAAGACGCACTCATTGAGAAAGGCATAAATCTAAACATTTGAAAAGGAATTAGAAACGGGAGCCTCCCATTCTTGTTCTCTGAAAAATTAATGCGCCGCATGTTATATTTATTACAAGGCCGACTGTCATTCATTTTACCCCGAACTAACAGAAATTAAAAGTGACAGCAACCTCATCAAGAATGAATGCCATTGTATTCTACATGGAGCAGAAGAGGCAGGGCAAAAAAAAAAAAAAATCAGATAATAAAACACAGGCTTCCATGGTTGCATCTTTTAACAGGGAAGAGAAAAATGAATGAGGGAATGAGGGCAGAGGAAAAGCCAAAGGAAAAACTGATTTTTCTTTTTTTACTAACTTTTATTTCACTTTTTATTTCGCTGCACTTCTAGACACAAAACTAAGTTTTGAATCTGACGGCTTATCACTATACCAGCAATGCAGAAAATCGCATAAATAAACAAGATGGTGAAGTTAAAAGCGACTTATGTGTGGAAATGTTTTTCATTTTGTACTCCAAATCTATTTTCAAATGTTTTTTCAGACTTGTATAATTGCTGGCCTCACTCATTAAAACAGAGAGGTTCTGATCTGAGTACGCTGCAGCTAAATGGTCAGGTTCCCATGTGAGGGGAATAAATGAAATATTAGTTTATTACATATTTAAATCTCTCTCCCCAGGCTGTCTTACACTTTTTTTTTTCTTCTGTTGGTTTGCATTATAATGTTCAGCAAACAGCTTTTTCCTCGACTAATGGCTTGTAACAACGCAGTCCTGCTTTCCCCCTCTGCTTTTGGTCTAGATTTTCATAACAAATTACCGTGGTACGCCAAGGGAAGGAGGAAAGCTCCAACTTCCTGAGGAGGCAAAAGGGAAAAATTCATCTTTAAGTGGTACAAAGTTGAGCATTGCCTGTGGAACATATTCACAGTGTGTGTCCGTTAAACATTGAGTAGACACTCAGCTGCAGATAATAAGTCAACGTTGTCAGGGAGCTGACAGTAACATTTGGTAATAATAAAAAATCCATATTGCATACTGTTCCTTGAGAGAAAGAAAAGATTTTTTTCTTCACCTAGGTTCCCAAGATCTTGATGAACCTCACAATGCCAAACAATAGTTTGATCCCTCCGTTCGGCAGGTCAGATCCAAGGTCACTTCGGAAATTCCAGATTGCTTTTGTAAGTTCATAATCTAAGTCCTATCCATCAAACCGCTGACGTATCAAAACAAACAGGAGGGCTGAAAGTGGCGATACAGGCTGGGATGGGCCTCCTGAATAATTGTTAGGGGCAGCCCCCTCACTCTCCCTATCTCAGGTGTGTGATTAAAATCAATTAAATCACTCCTCTGGTGTCAACCCGCCCCAAATCTCCTGACAAATGAAACGGTGCTTTAGGAAGACGAGGATGTTCCTGGTCCTGTCGTGGCTCAGCTCATATTCACAAATGAGATTAAGATTGGGCTGCTGGGGGATTTCAAAGGCCTGTTTTCCATAAGAGCATGAAACAGCCTGTGAAGCCCATATAGGCTGCAGTAAGTAGACTTGAAAGTGTCTGGAGCAGAGATCAGCTCCCAGCCCACAGTGAGAGTAACTAGCTGGAAAAAAAAAGAGGATTATTTACCTGAGCCTATATTGGTGTGTGGTATAGTCTCCATACAACCTCAGATCCAAGTATTTCAATGACAGACTCATACAAACTAGTGCATGATTGTAAAACTGGAGGAAAGTTACTAATACATATTTGAAAGTGGTGTGCATTTGGTGTGGTCTGAATTTCCCCTTTGTGAGACAATGAAGGCTGTTTCTATTTCTACACTTATTCTGATACCCCTAAATAAAATCAAGTGCAATCAGTCACCTTCAGAAGTTGCTTAATCAGAAAATACAGCCAAACTCAATGCAATTTAACCTCAGTATAAATACAGTTATTCTGTGAAGGACTCAGATTTCTGTTAGAGAACAACTTCATGAAGCCCAAGGAAAACACTAGACAGATCAGGTAATTGGTGTCTGATCAATCTGTCAACTAAAAATGTAAACTCTGTGATAAAATCAGTGCAAATATGCCAAAACATCAATGTCCACCTAAGCTGACAAGCTAGGCAATGGGAGCAATATTAAGGGACAAGGGACATAACCAAAAGATGCATGATAACTCTAGAGGGGCTGCACAAATCCAGAGCTCGGGTTGCAAAGTCTTTCCACAAGATAATTACTCTCTTCGCAAATCTGGCATGTGAAGAATAGAAGCCAGATGGAAGCCACATTTGAAGGAAAACCACATCTACATGACTTGTTAACAACAAGTCATGTAGATGACTTGTTGTTATCTACATGTCATGTAGATAACAAGTCATGTAGATGACTCCATAGGCATATGGAGGAATATGAACAGACGAGAGGAGACCAAAACAAAACTTTATATGTAGTGGGAAACTCTGCAGATCACCGTGAACACACAATAAAAATGGTTAAATATGGCAGAGTTATTATCATGAAGAGAAGGAAGCTATTGAACTCTTGAAGTCTGTGTGGAGAGGTTTATCCTCCAGAAGCTACCATGAAGCCAGAGCTAGAGTGCAGAGGTTTAGATATGAGCAAAAATTTGTTAGAACAGCTGAGTCAATGTCCAGATCAAAATTTAACTGAAAACATAAATGAGGGTAGAAAAAGTATGTTCAAAGATGCTCTTTGTCCAATATGACTGAGCTATTTTGCAAAGAATCCATATATGTACTCAGTTGGGTTTAAAAACAAATGCACTCCACACTTTTCAGTTGTAGAAAAATTTTGAAAAGCAGACATAATTTGCCTTCTGCTTCACATTGTGTACCAGTTTATCAATTACATAAAATTCCAATGAAATATATTCATATGTTTGAAAACTTTTGCATGGTAAAGTACTACTCAGTGATGAATGAATGGATTTCTTAATGAATGAAGAAGAATTTCCTCAGGCATTAGTTCTTTTGCAAGGCTTGGAGTATAAAACTCCTGAAGTTGAATGTGTAGAAAAGCAAAGTTGAGAAAAAAAAAAAAAAAAAATACTAACATATTCCATAAATTCTTAAAAGCCCGCCGTCTATTTATGTGACAATAATGTGGTTTGTCTGATGCATCAATTAATGGGGTTTTCATCTAATATTAATACATATTAAATCATGTTGTTTGAGTCAATGCAGTTTCCACTGCAGCTCAGCCTTTGCTGTGCATCTTCAGACAAATTAAGCTATTTAAACAGCATCAATATGGAATCATTAAATGCCCTTTGTGTATTGTTCTCTGTGGTCTATAGACCACCCCTCATTTTTTTTCTTCTGCTTCCTTCCCTCACATGTATGCCTGCTTGGCTCGTGCTTCAGATGAGAGCCGGGTTCTAAGCCCTCCGCAGGCCTCTTTATGACGACAGTCGGCGAGATCTGCTGATCCCATCTCCAATGGGCCTCTGTAACCCCCCTTTGCAACATTAGGCAAAAAACGCTAAATCAAAGTGTAGAGTCAGCCCAGTGTGTGTGTTTAACATCCCCCTGCTCTTGTCACCAATGACCAGGGGCGGGCCGCCACGTGTCCTTGCCCTATCCCCCGGTGTCCTATCACTTCTTTATCTGTCCACGGGGCATGGCCGCTCTCCCAAAGACAACCACACATGCATGCTCAAGAAGGGTCTTTTTTTTTTTTATTCATCTCAACACCCACAGAGAAAATCAGACATCCAAAATTGTTCCCCTACAGCAGTTGTTTTATTCATCGTTGCATTTGACATCCTCTTCCCCTCTCTCATTTCTATCCATTTCCTACCTGTAATTATAATTTGTTATTTTAATTAAATTTAATTTTCAATTGAAAACTTTATTTGTTCTATAGCACATTCTCATGTAAAAAATCTGATATGAAAAGCCTTTGTGCTGATTTTTCCAAATTTCCAAAAACTCCTCATGTACACCTCCCAGATGTTTCCAAAACTGCAGAAAACTTATGTAGGACACTGACCTGTATTTCATTTTGAGCAGTAGACGAAAGAAAGAGAATACTTTTTAACTGTGAGGTTCTTGTGGGAAAACAATAACAGACAGTATGTTTATTTGCGATGAAGCTACACAGCACAAAGAAAGAGCAACCATACCGAGGGATTTTCCTGACTCCTGAGAAGGGTACAACCAATATTCCCAAACCCATGCCAGGACTTGTGATTCCACCGTATACTCCCCCCCACTCCCCTCTTTATGAAGGCATGATCAAATTGAGCATGGAAGTGTGTTTCATCAGTCTGTTGGAGGGTAAAGAGAGACTTTCAAAATAATCCCTTAAGTAGATGAGAATTTTTCATGTAATGCGTTTCACAGGAGCGCGCACGGCGCTTCAAGACAGTGCAGGAAATGACAATTATGCAGAGATGCTATCTCCATGAACGACGCTGCCTTTTTTTCTCCTGCTCAATATGGCCACACATCTGATCTAACAGTGTTATTATTCAGTCTCTTGACAGGTCATATTTTGTCAAATGAAATGCTGAATTGCTTCATACTCTGCAGAGAAGCTGAAGTGATACATATAAGTAGAATTAAATTACTCTATAGTATATTACAGCCTCAGTGGGATTGTGGCTGTTCCTCCATTTTTAATAAGCGCTTATTTCCCAGGGGGCTTTGTTGGGCACCATGGGTCAACAGTGTCCAAGAGGGCAAAGCTTGTTCACCACATTCTAGAGCCCTTTAATTGCTCGAGGTTATGTGTGCTATTATCTTCCTTTTTCTCTTTCATTATGGAGGTGCAGAGGTTCGGATTGACCCATCCTCTCAATTTTGAAAGCACTCTCTGTGCTTAGCGCACTTCAATTAAGCTTGCAGAGGAGTGCTCTGATGAGATTTATTTAATTAATTATGCTGCCTCTGTTTTGGTCAGTGCATATGTTCACGTAGTTCTTCTGTTGTTTTTTTTTTTTTTTTTTTTTTTTTTTTTACATTTTCATGATTGTCCCAGGCCCACTCTTATTTATTCTGTTGTGATAATGTTACAACTGTAACAGCAATATTTTCGGAGCTCCCAGGAGTGCTCAGTCTGACTCAAACATAATAACCCACGGCAGTGTCTGTCTGACTCTCAGCCATTCTCATTCCTTCTTGCAGCTGATGCCGTAACCCCGGCCCCTTCCCTGCAGGCTGTGCTGACGGCTGACTCCAAGCTGCACACACACACACACACACGCACGCACACACACCTACACACACACACACTCTCATAAAAAAAAAAAGAAAAGACCTGTGGACCCGCATTTGCATGGACACAAATGTTCACATGCAAACATATGCAAATACACACGCGTGAATGTAAGCGTTTACTTTTTTTTATTATTATTATTATTCCAATCTACTTTCATTTTACTTTATTGCCTGCCCCGCTTCAGGGTTATTTTAGATCAGTGGGTCTCACACGTTTCATGACAAGTGCCTCATGTAAATGCCACATTTTCGAGTGCAGCCATTTTGAAAGACATTTTAACACGTAGCAAGACCACTTGGTCATTTTTCAGTTTGTGTTATATCATAAAACCAAAAAAAGGAAAACGTTATCATTTGGCTCTAGATGATGGGTTGAATGCTCCAATTTGACAATATGGAACATTTTTACTCAGAAGAAGAAGTGTAAATTGTAAAGTACCTAAAAATCTGAATTTTGAGTGGGAAAGTTGGGGTTTTCTCATCCTCCTTAACCTTAAAATACAATATTTCTTTGATACATATAGAACTTAGTGATAGCAGAAGTAAATAAAATCTTATTAGCAATGCTATTAACTTTGTTTGCCAACAGCAATTAGCCTAATTGCTGAGTACATCATTCCACAGATTCCTCAAGTTTTTAAGCTAACCTACATTTAGTGACAAAGTCACTTATTTGCACTTTTGAATATTTGTAACTTAAGTCTTTCATTACATTGTTATATACCACTTTAATTAACATATTATTTTAAAAAAATAGTCCACCCAAAACAGAAGAAATAAAAAGGAATACCTTTCACTAGCTTTATTTTTTGCTGAGACTATTTAGCCTGGTCTCTAAGCATATCAATAAACAAATCCTGGTGATTTTCCAACTTGGAACTAGAACATTGTTTTGTTCAATTTAGTGTCATTCCTACAGCGAAATTCTATATTCATACATCAACATAGAAATAAAAAACTTGCTTTTGGTTTATTGTTATTCACTGTGTCATATTTATTAAGCTTGAATTTCTCATGCTAATAATTAAAACCATAATTTTCCATAAATACCACTGACTTTAGTCTGGGTTCCAGGAGTAACACTTGTATCTTAGTTTTAGATTAAAGAAATGAAGTACTGACTACCTTTTACCTTCTGGAATCAACAAAAGTCACAGCAAAGTTGTGCTAAGAGACCTAGAGTGTTGGAAATAATTCTGGTGCTCATTGTACTCCAAAGTGGCTTGTAAACATTGCTCCCTAGTTAGAGCAGAGTTGTGCCTTGTTAAGAGGATTTTGATCACTTTTTTCCCCCAACTGCACAAGCCTTTAGTTTACCTCAAAAAGAAAGGCAGACGACTGATCAATATAAACACAGGTGTTTAGAGAAAAGCCGTGGATTGATCAGTAATAGTCCCTCAAACTGAAAAAAAAAGAACAAATCACAGGAAGGAAAGTGAAAAGTTAAGTAGGACACTGTCAGGGATTCCCTGGGTGCGAGTCTTGGAGAAACTGCACAGCACAAATGAAAAAGAACAGAGGAGAGCTGGTTGGGGAATTCAAAAAAGAATAATTAAAAACTCAAATCGGATTCTTAACTGTGAGAAAGAAAGAGAGAGAGTGGGAGAGAGAGAAAGAGAGAGAGTGAGTGGGTTTTTTAAATCCACCAACAAGAATACACTTGGATGATAACTGCCTCAGCCGTAGGCTATTAAAATATTAACCACCGCTGTCCGAGCTGGGACTTTCCAAGCGGTACTGAGCAGTATCCTCCCCGGATGCTGGGCCTGAGAGGAAGGCTCTGCTCCTGCTCGTTGCCCTGTGGGAGGCTCAGGCTTGCATGAGGAAGTGTTTTAATGTTTCTCAGATGCCTGACTTACTGAGAGAGCTTTGACAAGGCAACTATCCTGGGTGTGATTTAAAGGTGTGCACAGAGGGATCCAGGTACGGGAGCTTAGGGCCTCTTAAGCTACCGAGTGCCTTTCTGGAGGAAAAGGAGCAAACTAAAAAAAAAAAAAGTAAAAGAAAAAAAAACATTCCCTTGATGGAGAGCAGAAGTATGTCCCTTAAGTTTGACTCGATTTTATAAGATGAAACAATTGCCGTGACGTGCTCCTGCTTGAAAAGGTTCACTTATCAGCTGAATTCTAAAAGTAGACGAATCTCAGGTACTGTGGTTTACTCCAAATTATAGCAAATAAGTCTTATTGCAGCGCATTGAAAAAGTATTGTCATCTCCAGAACTTTTACGAATTTTGGGAATTTTATGTGTTACACAAACACAATTCTTTTTCAACAGGCTTTCTTCCTCGTCCGCCACGTAACCAGAGCCGTGGTTCCATCAGCTCTGTACCTGCTGAAGAAAAGCATCCACACAGCAACAATGCTTTCAGTCTCACTGCAGAGTTGATGAGTTAAAATCAGTAGACACAGTTGGTTTTACACCCCTTGCATGTAGATCCAAATTTCAAATTTTGTCTTATCTTTTGACCAGAGCAGCTCATTTAACCATGGTTGCAACATGAGCAATACTTGTTCTCACATATGGATTGGTTTCCTGAGAACCTGGGATCGATGAGTGATGAGCAGGAGGAGAGATTCCATCAGGACATGAAGGAGATGGACAGGTTTTCACAATGAAAACGTAACGTTCAACTCACATGTGTTTTCCCTTGTAAGTATTATTCAATTTACATAAGTCCAAGTTTGTAATATTTAATTTATACATTCTATTTGAAAAAAAAAAAAAATCTTCTCTTATGACCTTTTTTGGATGAGCAATATTAACGAAAAGCAACTGATAATGCCATATAAATGTAGTCAATTTGGTCAGGAGATCTGATTTCTCTAAATTTCATTAGAATAAAAACCTGACCTAATTGAGAAAAATGGATGTCACTTTTGGATTCAGTGGTGCAAAATAGTCCTAAAAATATATTTTTTGTAAGCCAGTGTAATTACTCGTCTTGTTCTGTGCAGAAACTTGAACACCACACTATTTTCATTCCGATTCACAATAATGGCATATGTGACAAAATATCAAAGGGTGCAAATCGTTTTGGATGTGTTTTCCTTTGTGATTTACTCCAAAAACTAGAGATTGCCATTAACATTTTTTTTGACTTGTGCTCATTACAGTTATAATGCTAAAGGAAATTGAGTGTACATGTGAAATCATTTAGTGGGATTTTGTTTAAAGAGAATGTGTGGACAGATTTGCCCTCTTATCTCAAATATTGCAGTTGTAAGGGCTTTATTGACTCCAACAGATATCAGCAGTTATTTCTCTGAGTTTGCTTTCTGCTCTCTGCCAAATATGAGTTGGCAGATTATTAAAAAGACAAGTGGTCTCTTTGATATCAAGACAAAATGAAAGTGTATATTTTTAGCAGCTATAAAGGCTTGCCAGTTTTGTTCAGGTGGAATTTCTGCCCAAGAAAAAAATATATAATAATAATTCTTACTCATGTGCTCACCCGTAGCAAGAAAGTCACGGATTGAGACATGGCGATGTGTCGGGAAAGTTGGTGAATATTCAGAGTGGCAGCTTCTTTGAATATTTTATAAGGTTACAGAATCGTGGCATGTATCATGGCATTGACTTAAATTGTGAAAGTAGCCTGAAGTTCACGGAAAGGGTGAAGCCTCTCATCTTTTATTCCCCAAACTGCACACAGTGCGTCTCTGTCTGCCTCACACATTTCCTACTGTCCTGTCTTTTCCTACTCGTTTCTGACGTCCAGCCATTATTTCCTGGGGTGCAACTCCCACTCCAACACTTCCCTCTTGTCTCCCTCATCCACACCCCGCGTTCGCTTCGGTGTTGTCTCAAGCTCCACGTCCATCTAGCCCACAACACCCCCACACTTCTCCCAGCACTGTCCCGTCTCTCCCTGGAATCAAGAGCCTGGCTCTCTGGCAGGCAGATGGGACAGATGAGGATGGCAGGGATTGGCTAATCCCTAATCTGCTGTCTCCTTGCCATTCTGGACCACAGAGGAGAGGAGAGAGAGGGAGAGGCTGATGGAGCCAGCTAGATGGAGCCAGCTGTCAGATGGAGAGTCTTTCATGGTCCTGCGCACACAACAGCTGCACAGGGCCCGCCTGCACGGCTCTGCATTATTAAGCATCTTTTTAGTTGGTTCCAGATGCAGACCTAGCTGTGTTTACCCAGACTTTGTGTTTTCTTGCACGTCCCCCCAACGCTCCCCCTCTTCCTCTTTCCACCTTCCTCTTACTTTTTCACTGTCCCATCATTTCTTAACTCCTTGCGTTTCTCCAAAATAACTCAAAGTCCCGACTTTGTTTGACAATAGTGTAATATTCAAGCATGTGACCTGCACATGTAGCACTTTAATAACTCATTCTAATTATGTGTTTCCTTCCCGGAGCTGCTGGCAGCCGGTATTTGAATCATTTAAACACATGTGGGCTTTTTTTTTTTTTTTTTTTTTTTTCTGGGTCGAAACAATTTCCTTCGCATTGGAAAGAAATGAAAGCTAAGTCGTGTCATGACCATAAAACATGCCTCCTAATGATTTCAATGATATCTAATGACATTATATAAAAAGGAAATCTTTTCTTTCAAACACATGTTGTAATGGAAGAGAGGTAAAATGTAATTACAACATAATTAAATGTTTCATTGCTGTAATTACATGCTTGTTTAACGTCACTCTCTCCGTGCTATTGTCTGCATGTAGAACATGCAAACAGGCAAATTTGTTTAAACATAAATGCACACACACACACACACACCCACTCACACACGCACACACGCATACATATTACATCAAGCCAACATACACATATTCGCATGGCAACCTTTAGCAAAAGCCAGCTTTGAGAGGGCTAATCTGTGCCTCGGTGTTGTCTCTTGTCAAGTTCAAGAGGGTTAACAAATCTTTACCTCCAGAACAGCCCTTCTCTTCCCCCTTTCATGTCCACATTTGTTCACTGTATGTCCAAAAATCTACAGAGGCCCGTCCCGACTCAGTTGGGATTGGTTTAGCTGAAGAGCTGGAGGCTTTTCAGTTGCTGGCATCTGTTGTTCTTCTTCCCAGAGCTGCTGGCAGTCAGTTAATGGCCATGCTTGGGACCCAGAGAGAGAGAACAGTGGCTGATTTCCCCATTGCCATCGCACCAATCCCGGCACACCACCAACTGCAGATGAGCCACCAGCAGCTAAAAACATTCAGGCTAATGCTCCGCTTCTCTGAGAGTTTGGGGCAGATGTTCCTCACTTTTTTTTTTTTCTGTGTGTGTTGGCGTGTGCGCGTGTGTGTCTTTTGTGCATAGCTTAACACTCTTGAGTTAGTCTTTTGATGCAGGGTACAGAACTGTGCTTACAGGTTTTATCCTTTTGGTTGAACTGATTAAAACAGCCACATTATAAAAAAAAAGAAAAAAGATAACATTTGAAATATTTATAACACACATCTATTCCTCCATTGTTTATAACTGCTTATCGTGGAGGGCTCTCAGGGGAGGCTGTTCCTTTCTTCAGTGGTCATTGAACAGAAGGCGGCGTTCGCCCCAGACAGGTCGCCAGTCTATCACAGGCTGGCAGTAAAAAGACAGGACAAACAACCATTCACACACGTTCACATCTAAGGGCAATTTAAGGATGACTAATTGACCTATCATGCATGTTTTTGGACCGAGGGGGAAAACCAGAGTACCTTACGAGAACCTACACTTTGCTGCGAGGCACCAGTATGCAACCTTACCACATTGTTTCTCCTGTGCAGGTCACACAGAAATATGGCGAAGAAGGTGCTCAGGTCAGGTGAGTAAATATACAATTCTACATGTGGTGAAAAACAGCATATTATCTTGAAAACATCAGTGACGGCAGCATTATACTGTGGGGATGTTTTTTTTTTTTTTTTCATGAGGACAACAGAAGCTGGTCGGACATGATGCAAATACGCTCTTCATTTAATCTGATCCATTTTTGCCGATTTTGCAAAAAAAAAGTTGGTAAATAGTTTTTTAAGTAGGTTGAGGCATATTTCAGAGTAATCACAGATATAACTGGCGAACTGAATTCAATTCAGTTGAACTGAATTACAAGTAAAAAAAAAAAAAGATTGGCTCAGAGTGGCTTTATACAAATATACACCACAACATTCAGATATCATTTCCAAAGAAAGAGAAAAGAAACTGTGAGGAAAACCAGTATTTATGCTGATATTTGTGTTTGTAGCATTCAAGCAAAAAAATATTCAAGGAGTGAAAGAACGTGTGCAAGGCACTCTATTTACATTTACTACAAATATCTTCGAAATAAATAAATAACGCTCGCCTCCCAGGAGCACTAAGTTCAGCTTCAAATATAAGATCAACAAGTTATTCTTTTGCATTTTATTCCTGTGACCAATACATAGTTAATCTCGACTTAGTGTGGATCATGCATCTTATTATTATTACAGACACTCTGAGCTCAATCCTCAGCATCTGCATAATACTGAAAGAGCTTGCTACAGTTTAATCAGTATCTTGTTACTCTGGAGAGTTGGACTGGATATGTTATCACTAAGGAGGAAGTTCAAATGAAGCTCAATAAATAAATTAATGCCTTGACGATTAGCTGTCACATAAGAAATTAAAATGACTTCAAATTATTCATTTTCAAACAGGTGCAGCCAAAGAAGGCTGCGATTGTTGTAGTAATTGTCAAAATCAAACAATTTGTTTTGATGAACCTTCCATATGCTTCTCCCATGAAAAATTCAGGAGATCCCGAATTCTTCTAAAGTTATCGTTGCCTTTTGTTTCAGTCCTGCTCAGGCCTTTATTCTCTTCTTCTTCTCCACCTCCCTCGCAACGTTTTGAGGTCTCAACAAAAACGCCACGACAAAACTGTGTTTAAAACTCAATCACATTCTTTTAGCAAATTATTAATTGTGACTGTCATCGTAGTGGCGTCCTCCTGACAATCACACGACCGCCTCAGAAAAATACACTTGACAGCTCAGGACCCCAAATCCCACAATGAATTCGTCCTTGACACATCCTTAATGACGATCATCTTGATGATTGTAAATACATTATCATATCAGATCACGTCTGTGTTGCAATCATCACCTCCATTTCCTTTTAATTAAACAGCAAAGCTGACACCACATCTGTCAAAAAGGAAGTGAGACTTCTTGAAATCGGTGTGAACTTTTTCTTTTTTCTCATTTCTGCTCCAAAGCAAACAAAAGAAAGGGAAATGGCTTTGAAAATAACACGCTCTATCAGTGCCTGTCGTCTCCTTGCCCTCTTTGCCTTTCTTCCTTTTACCCACCGCCCCCCCATCCCACCCGCCACCCCAACCACCGATACCACCTCTTTCTTTTTCTCTCCCTCACACACTCTTACCACATCTCCATCTCTTCCCCTTTCTCTCACCACTTGAAAGGCAGGGTAATGAGACAGCTAGAGAGCAAAGCAAGGTGTCCGCGAAGCATCAGTTGTGCACAGGAGAAGTGAAAATTTACTGCAAATGAGACAATGCCCGTAAATTCATTTTTATTCAGATTACTGTCATCATACATTATGGCTCTCCCCTGTAAACATTTGGCCTCAGTTTTTGTGACGAGGTGTCATTATATTTGCCAGATTACGTTATTAAGCTATTAACACGTCAAGCACGGCGGGCAACAATACAGGGGCACGCTTAAACAAGCTGAAGAGAATGGAGGAGGTGTCACTGGCTTGACATATGAAGGCACTTTAATAGCTGCTGCTCTGAAGACAGAAGAGCGAAATTAAATAGACAGCTTTCATGCCGGGAATGGAGAGCGCTATTCACAAGTGCTTCAGAGAGCTGACTTAACCATCTTTACGTGGTGATTATTTAACGCGCCTGCAAATAAAATGTTGCAATTTAGGTCTGCTGAAAACATATTTCCCCGCACGTGTGTGTTTTATTGCTCATATTTACTGGTTATTGGTGTCATTATGAAAAAGAGGCCTGTTTGAATTTGGAGGCCCCGGAAAGAGAGAGAAAGAGTGGGAGAGAGAGAGAGAGAAAAAAAACATATCCTCCTCTTAAATCATACGGAGACTAACAGTAAAATCTTGAAATTAATTTACTTAGTTTTATTGACCTTTTATGAAGCATTAAGCCTTGAATCCCCCCTTCTCTAGGCGGATTTGTCCAATAAGTATCGCTGTTAAACTCCAAATGTTAAAATCCTGCCATTAACATCAAAACAAACACAAAAATATTTAAATATTTTGCTTTCTATTGATTATGTTTCAGCTGGAAATGCCTCTAAATAGTCTAGAGACATCAAGGCTAATTTTGAACGTATTTTGTCTCAAGGTGAAAGTTTTTGTTGACATCTGAAAGTACTTTTTAAACATTTAGAGGTCTAAATGTAGATTTATTTTGAACAATATCGCTGAGCATAAATAAATGAGTGGATTTAAAAGACCGCAATTACTATTGGATGAGTCACACTAACACACTTCTAAGGATATACAAATAATATATTATAAGTTCAGTACTTTTTATGTGATCCAATCATTGTTGTATTGCGATTGTTATACGAGAATTAGTTATTTATGTAAATTAATAATTATAATAATAAAAAAAAAAAAACTCTTACGTGCCTACTCTATTAGCTCTGCATCATTACTGGATTACAAGCAACCTGGTCACACAGCTGCAGCTGCTGTATGAGTGTTGTCGTTCTGGTTGGAAACGACTATTCATGCTGAGCAAAGGAATTTTTTCTCTTAATGAAAACAACATCTCTAGTGATATAGAAAAAGTGTTTTGTTGTCAGTGCTCTATGTTCTACAGAGCTGTAGATATGAAATGTGTGTTTCTGTCTCCCAGTACTGTACAAATGTGTCAATATGATGTCATACATACTATGTACATCTAAATCTGAAATTATTAGGTCTCACACAAAAAGCTCTTTTTTCCCCCCACACAAAATAGTATTACTGCAATTTTACAACTACTGCAAAGGATAGAATTAGCTAATTTAAACTAAATTAAATGAAGCTGTCTTTAAGTTTTAGTTTAGGGCTTTATATTTTTTTTTGCAAGAACTAAATTTGCATTTTTTAGGATGTTTTCTTTTCAGATGTATCAATATCCCATGTAAATGTCTAAGCTTTAGACACCTTTGTTGTCTAAATGTAAATAAAATGTCTACAAAAGAATCAGAGTTAAATATAAACTCATTAATCATCATATCTAAATGAAGTCTTCATGTTGCCTCAACACAGGTCTATTGCTAAGTATGTGAAATATATCAGTTGCACTCTTCAGTTACAAAAGCCTTTAAAATATATTACCTTTTACAGCTTTGTAAAAAAAAAAAAAAAATACACTAGAGCCCAGATTCACATCACCTTTCTCAAAATATTGTGATTTCTATGTAGATTTTGGATACCACTTTGTTGTAAACATTCTCAGTTTACATTTTCAGAACAGAATACCAAACAAACAAAAGAATGAGTTCATTTTAAAGAAGCTTAGAAAATTAGCAAGAATGAACTCCTGTTCAAATGTAAAATACAAACCACACATTTAAATACTCCTAACAGGAACACCAGCTCAGTGAGGAGGGACTGCTCTTAGTCAGATCACCTTTTTGGTGATAGCTCCTTCCTAGAATACTGTTCCAATGGAGTTCATGCATCATAACACTTACCTTTTTTTGAAAAAGAAATTCACAAAAATTGGTTGAGGGATGGCCAAGTGTATGATCATTTGCTCTGAGATTATATTATATTTGTTTTCTATTTTAAACTCATTGTATCTTAATTTATGGTAAGTACTGTGTCTCAAAGAATGCAAAACTCATGTCACCTGCTCCAAAGACAATGACTAAAACTAACCTATTTGGTTAAGGTGGCATATTTACAAAATTATTTTTTATTAATATTCACCTTCTTTAAACAAATAAACAAACACAGATGTGCAAATATGTTGGTAAACTTGGATGAGGTTACCTTGAACAAAACACAAACTAAGCAAGAAAATACTAAATTAATACCAATTTTAAAACAGCTTATTGAGAAATGACCCTTAATGAAATAACCCTATTAAATTTCTTGAAAAGTATTTTTGTGTTTTTTTCCCTACAAATTAGGTTTTATGTCAAAATGTTTGACCTGTAATGCCCCATTGCTTTGTCACCAAAAAAAAAAAAAAGAACATAAGTAAAATCTGATGTATCAAGCAAATTGTTGCTAAAGCTAATGAGCAGAGATAAACAAAATGTGAATAGAAGAGTGAAAAGGAAGCAGTAAGCATATAAAATCAGACTCTGACCTGGGGTTTTTTTACACACTCTGATAGAAAGGTTATCACTATAATATTTTTGGGGTGATACTATTTTGATGAGTTCATCCTTTTCAGATATCTGAGATCTGGAATAGATTTCTTGAAAATGCCATTTTTTACTTTCTTTTTTCCCCTTACATTTAAGAATCAAGTTTAAACAGAACTGTGATCCCTGTAGTCGAACTCAAACTTGAGACAACTGACTAAAAGTGTGGAAAGTATAAAGAGTTATCTGCATTGAGGTCCACTTAGTTGCACAGACATTCTTCTTGATGTTCAAAAGAAAAAAGTAACTAATTCAAAGACAAAACTAACTAGCAATAAAGTTCCTCTTTGTGTGTTGTGTGTTGGCCTGAACTTTGAATTTACATAAAATCATAAAAAAAAAAAAAAAAAGTCAGCATTATGAAACAAACAGAAACAGGGGTCCCACTGGTGGCACGAGGAGGCTGCACATGGACGGCCAAGTCAGCGGTTTTGAGTGGATAAATCCGTGGTAACCTATTGAAACGGTTCAACCACAGCCAAAATCAGTTGCAGCAGCCAGCGCCGCCAGAGCTTCCCCTCCGCTCAAGCCAGCACAACAGCTTAGCAGTCTTAACACAGAATCCACCACTTATCATCATCGGCATCCAGCACCACAACACTCCACCATGAAGAGGCTTGAGTTAAGCCGGTTAAAATAACACGAGACAATACATCAACAACAGCTTCCTCTTTCCCCCTTTTGATGCCTGCTTAATTTGAATGGTACAATGGGTTGAATCCTGTTCTGGTGCTCGACCAAAGGACCACAGAGCTCTGTCCATCTCTCCTTCACATCAGAGGCTGCCGGAGGAGCGGGGGGCCCCCTGATACTGTGTGGGGTTGACTGATAAAGGCCTTATTTCAGGGTCTTCCAGTGAGGGGGCCGGATTCTACTCCCCAGCAGGGATGGCGCGGGCCGCGCCGGTTAAGGCAGACGTTGGAAACTGCAGCTAGCGCTCAAACCAGAGAGGGGAGGGCGGGATGAAGAAAGTAAAGGAGAAAGTGGAAGAGATTGAGTGAAAGAGAGAGGTGTTGACTGATAATGGATGCTACCTGGAGAGATCCCCATGCATATGACACCTTTAAGCTATAAATTGGGGAGTTTAAAAGTTCAATCTTCTCACTTTTTCCTTTTGTTTTGGGACGATTTAAACGCTGTCTCTTGGTATTTGACTTCTCTTCCAGGCGTTGACACATGACTGAGGTCCCATTACCGCGAGCCCTGTTTGCTACTGAGGCAAACGATACCCATTGACCGGCACGGGCCCTCTGAAGCATTTTACCTTGCGTTCATCCAGGACTTGACATGACCTTTGAACCTGTGGAGCACAGCTGTCAAATGTCTCCACTGTCATTCCCTTCGGAGATCCTCTGATTCCTCACAAGATATCACACACTCTCTGTGTCTATAGATTGCTGCAGAGAAATAGTTTTTGTCATATCTGTTGCATGGAAATAAAACTCTTAAATGCCTGTAAATTTGCACATTTCTTATTCACATTGATTTCATAAATGTAAAATAAATTTACATGCGTATGAATTTTTTTTTTTTCTTTTCATAGTTCAATTTGGAAGAGTGAGGGACCATTAATATGATGACTCTATAAACAGGAATAAGTGTATGGAAGAGAAAATTGGAAATCTGTTTAAAAAAAGGCAAGTGAAGAGATCCAAATATGGTTTTAGAATATAAATGTTTCTCATGTAGAAGAGGCAAAACATTAACAAATTCTGAACAATTTTCTGGTACCTGCCTTCTCCTAAAATCTGCATCTGCATTGTTATCTTCTGCCTCTCCGGCCTGCTTGGCTTGGAGCGTGTTTTTAATGCGAATCCCACCATATCCAGGCCTGCAAATTCACTGTGACAGGAGCACCACCAACTGGCCAAAACACGCTTCACCATTAAGTTACCTGGGTTTCTCTCCTCCTCTGATGTGCATTGAAAGATTAGTCACATGCATCCAGTTGCAACCTCCACATTTAAACAGTCTTGATTTATTCTTAGTGTGATCTGAAAAACAAGCAAGATTTTTTTTTCCTTTTTTTTTTCCTTTTCTTTTTTTTTTCACCTCAAAACCCCCTCGGAGAGGTTGACTTCATGGTATCCATCATCATGCATCTTTAATGACGTCAGGCCAGGAGCATGGGGTAAAATCACAGTAGTGGCCTGAGGCTAAAACCAGCTAAAATGAGGTTCCTCTTACTCCTTCCCACGCAGAGAGAGCTGCGCGCAGGCCGAGAGGGAGGGTACATCGCGCCCATCGATCGCTGAAGCTGGCGGCCACTCGATGGGGTGATGGATACATTTTTTCCAAAAAAAAAAAAAAAAAAGAAAGTCAGAGTTGAAAAGCCTTAGACAGAGATGTGACAAACGATGGATGCCTTGATTTATGGGTCTTTCTGCAGGACTGGAAAAAGGACAATCTCCCCTCACCCAATTTGATTTAACTGAAAAGGGCCTATGGAGACTCACGACACAAAGCCAAAAAAGTGGAGAAGCTTCCCTTTATTTAAAGCACGTCACAAACAGGAGTAACGCAGAACTTTGTCACGTGGATCTCGACAATGTCTTCATCTATAATTCTATTAGTAAAGAAAAAAAGAGGTTTGTTTTTGCATTAAAAGGATAGGAAGTAGACTTGAGTTGAAATCAATTACACACAATAACCCTCAAACAAACAAGTCAAATATAGCTCAGGGCCATAACAAGAACAAAAACAAAAGAGCGAGCAATAAAAGATCTCCCACATTTTAACAGCATACAGTAATTTTGGAGCTATTTCCTGTAAAACGCCGCGATAGTCTGAGCGTGGCTTGGAAACATCTTTCAGTTGCCGAGCCCCCAGCCTTGACCCCGAGGGTCAAAGTCAGTCAGGCTCTTCCTGTCTGTGGCTTTTCCCAGGATCCCCTGCCTGTCGGCATGTCAGCACCTCTCCTGTCTCCTCACCAACTCAGGATGTTGCTTTTGCCTTCCAAGAGTTTCCTGAAACCGGAGGAAAAAAAAAAAAAAAAAAGATCGGTTTCCATGTAGGGGTCACTTGGTGTGAAAAAAAGAAAAGCCATTAAACGTTGCTGTTTTGTATATTTGACTCAATTTTGCAAACTCGCTGCCCTTTGACTCGTTCCTATTTGTGGAAGTGAGGATGTGTTAGCCTGTAGGGAATGGAAAGTGAGCAGAAAGAATGGTTTTTGTACGAGGGGTAAACACAGGATGCATTTTACTATATTTTGTTTAATTCACTTTAGTTGTGTTTGAATGTGTGAAATATATATCACAAATTATACTTTCAGAAAACTTTTTTAAAAAATTGCAAAAAACTAATGCTCCAAACTGAATGAGTGCTCTGTTGCTGAAATCTTTTTCTTTTTTTGTTTTGTTTTGATTTTTTTGTAGAATCGAAAATAATGAAAGTTGACACTGAAACGGGGTCATGACCTGATTAGAGGGCATTATGGACAATTAATAGTCATGTTGCTAAAAACAGTGGTGACTGTAAATGGGACACGTCATTAAAACGACACATAGGTGCCTCACTCTGCTTCTTTCTCCAGGTGCTGAATGGAAGAATGAGGGCTAAGTGACAAGGTTGCACCCCTGGCAACAGATGTCCTGATTACTTTTTTGTCTCAAGCCTCACAGCAGCGCCCGAATTGACAACACACGACTTCAAGCCCATGCACTCAATCGAAAGCCGTGTTTGTGATGCAGAAGTTGGCTACGTATACCTTTGTCTAAGTTTGATATTAAGTCTGTCATGGATGCTAAAAAATTCCTCTTGGCCCCCGCAGTATACCCGTAACTCTTATTCCCTTGTTGAGCAGCCCAAAGAGTATGTGTGTATAAATGGAAGGCCTGTCATTTCACATTCATTAAAAGTGAAGTTCCAAAATTAATAATGTAAAAATATGGGTTTTAATTAGTCTTCTATTCTGCCCAATGTACTTAAATTGGATCATCGGGTCCCTGTTGCCCTTTCACTTAATAAAGAATTAGCCTGTGATGTTCTTAGCTTGACAGGTAGGATAAAGTGGAGAAAATCACTGCTGTTATATAAAGGATATATCCGTTTGTACGTAATTTGCAGCTTAGTCAATTTGACAGAGGGGGGAGGTTCCCAGCTATGGATCCAGAGCAGGTTTTCTCTTTAATGCATTTCTATCATGTTATGGCGTGACCACACCATTGCCTTGCATCGTTCAGCTCTGTCGCATAATTAATGACATTAATCCAATTTGATTGGATATCTGCTTCACTTTAGTAGGGGTATTATTTCAGCACCTATGCTGACAATGTTACTGCTTAGTCGGATTTATGCTGTAATTTTACATTATTTAAAATTGATGTTTCTTTTTCTTATTGTTTTAAACTTTGTTAGAGCTGACAATTAATTTTAGATTATATCACAGTTTAATAGTTATTTGTGACACTGTATGAGCATTTTATTCACTGGGCATCTGTGCTTTGAACTTGCAGAGATAAAGAAGCAGCTTTCTCTCATGATCGTCCAAAGCTCAGAGCTTGTTCTATCTAAAAGGTTAAATAGAGGGGTTTAAAAAGAGGCTTTAGTTGAAAGCATATGGCATCCATGAGTGATCCTTTACATTCGGTGGCAATATAGTGGTGTTTGTGTGGTGGGTGAGTGGGTGTTGTCGTGCTATTCTCAGGCAACGAGCCCAGACAGCCCTCTCCTCTCGCTCACTCACTCCCTCGCGCGGGACAGGCACAGCTGTCAGATCAAAATCAATCGCATTTTAAAGGACGTGCGAGCTAAATATTTCATTCTTGCCTTGGGAACCAATTAAGTGCTACATATGAAGTCAGAAGGACTGGTTGAGCCGGAGTCGTACTGGTGCGTACCAGCTGCTCATTGCTTACTCCAACCCCCCCTCCCACACCCCACCCTTTCCTCTTTACTCCATGCAAATGTGTCAGTGTGAACGTTCGAGTTCAATTACCTAGTGATGTTTTAAAAATGCACCAAAGCCAGACTGGCAGTCCGGAATTGGAGGGGATCCACCCCAGGTATGTTGTTTATTTAGTTGTTGTCTGTTGTGCTGGCTGTAACCCATTTGCCCTGATTGCAGATGTAAAGGATCGCAGCAATAGGAGGAACTGGGGGCCCTTCAAAGTGCCATGTGTCAGAAAACACCTCGCGCCGGATGGCAGGGACAACTGGCATCCATTCCTCAAATCATGACCCCTGCCTCCATCTCCTACTGCAGTAAATAACTAGTCTCAAAAATAAACTTATTTTCAAACTCTGTTGGGAGATTTTTTTTTTTTCTAATATTCATCACAATTTTATTTTATTTATTTTATTTTATTTTATTATTATTTTTTAATTTTATTTTTTATCAGAAATGCTACCTGGTAATTGGATCCAGGTATTTTGTTTTTATAATAATCTGTCCTGACTGATTATTAGCAAGAAAACTAAAATGTAGAAAACTAAAAGAAATTGATCCCTACCAGGTTATATTGACAACCACACTCTTCAGTGTAGATCATGTTCCTGTGTGAAGAAATCCCAAAGTGAGCTGCTTTCATTGTCAAAATGAAAACAGAGGATGCACAGAGATCAATTTACCAATTTACCTACGCCTCGTCCAGTTTACTGGACGAGGCGTAGGTAGGTGTAGGTGTAGGTGTAGGTGTTCCTACACCTACACCTACCTACACGTAGGTAGGTGTAGGAAATTGAGAGAGGAAGAATTAAAGCAGATAACAGGAAGGCTGAATGCAGTGCAGATAAGGTGCTCTGTTTTATATGTGTTCCATTCATGAAACAAGACAAATTTGTAAATATTGGTGACTTTTAAGAAAGCTCAGAGTTTAGCAAGCATCTCCTCTGGACATTTACACAAAGACTGCCATTTTACTAATGCTAGCCATGCTGACCATGTTAATAACTAACATAGGATGCAAAACTCAATCTCTTTTTTTCTTGCACAGAATTATTGGTAATGATTACACACTAAAACAAATCAGAGAATATTATCTTATTACAGAAAATCTAAGTCATCAAGGACAAGTGTTGGCAAGATCAAATGTTTACAAAATATTTGATTGGAAACTGGCCACAGAATTCTGATTGATACATTTTTATAAGTGTCATTGCACTTTTTTGTACTAATTGATTCCATTTTGTTGAGCCCTCTTCTAATCCAAATAATTTCTGACAGCTTTATGCACTCATCTTTTGAATGTTTCTTTTACATTTTCTTACAGTTCTTAAAGAGAATTCAGGTATGACAGATTAAAGCTTTACAACACTGAAGATAAGAAATAAGCAAAATAATGTTATTGGTGTGTCTCTGTGTTTTCTTCAACCTGGTTTATTCAATCAGCTCATTCCTATATCGAACATACACGTTTTGGAAATGTTCATGAAATCTTAGAGTTAAAGTAAGGATCTTCCTTCTCCAGGAATTGAAATGATTACAGCTATTTTTGTACTTATAGTTGCCCTACCCACACTGATTGTTAATAAAAGACGACAAGGTTTGAAATAAGTTTGTATTTGTTTTAAAATTAATAGCAAATTCTTGTCTTAAATATTTACTCTCTGTCCCTTATGGTGTGACATTGCTTCTCATAAACATAGTTATAAACTCCTTTGGGAGAAAAAAGTTAAAGATATATATATATTCTTGAATGTCATTCATTATTATTCTGAAGAGTATTATAATATAGATTTAGCTAAAACTGGTATTGACAGGCCAACCTTTCACAAAGACCGGAGATTGAATTGCAATTGCACCTTCATTTTTTATATTATGTTTCCTCTTCACTTAAGTTAGATTACATTATTAACAACATAGTTTTGAAACTTTAAATCATATAATTTACCTCTACACTTTTTACTTTTTCAGTTCTGAGGACAATGGAAAAAAGTTTAAAGACTGAAAGGGACTCAGGTAAGGTGCAGATGAAAAATATTAAGGTCTTAAAGGAAGAAAAAAACTCAAAGACAACGTTAGAGTAAAGGACTGTGTAAACTGAAGGTGTGCATGTGAGTGAAAAGGGCTGTCAGCCAACGTGGACTTTCTGAGAGAGCTAAAAAGAAAAAGAAAAGAAAATAAAGGAAAAACAAAAGCTGAAAGTTGAGCAGAGAAATAAAGGCGACGAGTTAAAGTGAGAGACAGTGCAAAAAGGAAATGGTGCAAAAGAGAGAGTGTGAGAAGAGGAAAAAGTAGAAGAGAAAGAGAGAAAGAGACAGGGAGGGAGTATGATTGATAATGGTGCTGACAGAACCCCTCTGGCCATGCTCTCTGTGGCAGTTTGGGGAGACAGGGCCTCCCCGCGTGAGACCGAGCTGCCCCTCGCCACTGTCCCGGCACACACTCCACATCTGGTGGGATCGCCCACGCTAGGTCAGAGGTCATGGCACCATGGGGGCTACTTTCGGACTCGCATCCCCAGAATGCTTGGAGAAAAACACAAGGCCTGTCGGGGTCCCTGCAATAATCAGCGTTTAAAAAGTACAAGCAGGAACCTAATCACGCCTCAGGATTTTTTTCTCTTTTTTTTTTTTTTTTTGCTTTCACTGACCTGGGAAAAGGAGAGGAGAAATAGTAGAACAGAAAAAAAAAAAAAACTATTTTAACTAAACTAAGATAACAAAAGCTCTGGTTGAAGGTAAGCAGAGATTAATGTGCTGATGTGCAGCGTGTGTCCTCTGTGTGCACGTGTGTGCGCTCACATTCTTTCTATATGTGTGTGCATTACTGCCCATGTGCGAGGAGACAACACTGATGAATTAGGGATAAATAATGAAGTAGCTCAGGGACTGATTTGTGATAGCAAGAGGCCCCATCAACAGAGAACACTAATACTTTTGAATGCTATGCCGTTTGATGTTGATCAAGTTCAACTCGGCTGACAGGGCTGAGAAGACTGTGGGGAGCACAGGGACCATACGAGAGAACCTACTCAGACAGGTGAAAAAGGAGAGGGACAATACCACTCAGACACACTCACACAGGCATAAAAAAAACACACCCCAAACCACACGCATACACACGCATGCAGACACACAAATCCAGCAAATCATTTGCAATGTACAGGTATTTAAAACTTTTATTTTGAAATAATAATAATAAAAACAAGGTTTGTGCACTTGCACACTCAAAGGTGCTTTGTTTTCATGATAGGTTTGCAACGACCTGTAAGCGTGTTCATTTTTATATATAATCAGAAACATCAAGGTATTTTACAGGGAGATTATGTGAGCACAAACTTGTTTTATTTAAAGTTTTACCACAATTTGCATGAGCATCGTTGAAACCTCTCTCTTTGCACACCCTTGTAGGACTTCCTTTGTATGTAATTACAAGTTGAACTTTGTTGCCAAAGCAGCTCAGTTTGACAGAATGAAAAGTGTTTTTGACAGCAGTTTTCAAGAGTTTTTTTCTCAAGTCTTTAGCAGTCTTTTAGTCACAACCACTCTCTCTCGCATCCCCACAGCTTCTTCTTGCCACTACCATTCTTCACAGAGAGGTGTTAGTGTTAGGGTTGCATAGTGCTCAGGGTCATGTCCATTGTTAATTTGTATAACGCTTTGCGTTCTGCATGTAGCTCAGAAAGTTACATTTTTCCTGTCGTCTGAACCTTTTCTGTGTCCCCTAAATGACTTGTGGCAAACTTTAAATGAGACTTTTTATGTTTTCTAACAATGAATTTTTCTTTCATGATGGGTAATAAATGTCAGGAATGTTGGGTGGATATGAATCACCAATCTGAGCAGTGGATTTATGTAGCTCCTCCAGAGGCTTTTTCTTTTTTTGTTAAATACTTTTAAAACTATAGATAATATTCCTTACATTTAACAATAACTTGCTACTTTCTGCTGAGCTATCACTTAAAATACATTAAGGTTTGAGTTTAAAACACAACAAAATGCAACACAGTTCAAGGAGTATTAACAGTCTCACAAGGCTCTGTATTTAAACCATTACTTTTAAATAAGAAAAGGTTAACACACCACTTGCATACTCAGAGGTATTTTTTCCCATTACAAAGGGAATTTTGATAATTAACTGGGTTAAATATCTCACTAACTCACATTAAACTGCATGGTGGCAAATCATTTCGCATCTATAGACATTCATGACGCGCCGCTGTTTTGCCATTGCTTTGGGCACGGGTCATTTTCAAAGTGTCACCATTTAACCAGGGGGAGGGCCGGGTCTCCATACCTCCAGCATTAGTCCATGTGGGCAGAGTTCGGGTGTGTGGAGAGCGTGGCCTCATTATGAAGGAGATAAAGACCGTTAAGGCTGTTTGGTCTTGGGCCGGCTCCAGCCCCTATGGTGAAACACACCTGCTCCCCTCTTTAAAAAGCCCTGCTCCAGTTTAGCTCTTGGCCACGGACGAGTAATGACCTATCCAGGGGGCCGTAACGCCCGCTTCGTTTAGCCTGTCGTTAAGACCCAGAGTCAGCAGCATACTGCGGCACAGTACCGTGCCAAAGCTCAGTACAGGGTGTCCTTGCCAAAGATCTAACATCAAGCCTACTCCGTTAGAATATGGATAACTAAGTAGTTACCCACATTAATGAAACGGCAGAATAAATTTGGCAAGATCACTATCATCACTCATCACTTGAAGAATTTCTTTCAGACGTATTGTCAGATGGATTTGACGCTTTGATAATCCAACTGAATCATCAACATGAAAATAATTTAAAAAACAGGAAGCCCCCGTGTCTGCCAGAAGGAAGACACTCCTACAGTATCCGATTAGTAATTAGCGAACATAAAGTTGCTGCTTGACACGACTTGGTTCTTCCATTGTTTTCCTGTCTTTTTTGTTACGAAAAAAGGGACTTAAGGACGCGCATGAATGCATGCACACGTGCACGCTCACACAAAGTCATGAGCAGAAAAGGCATGCATGCATGCATGCATTCAAGTACCTTTCCCGCACACAAATGCGCTCTCACACATTTAAAGATTTCCCAGTTTCCCAGTTATGTTTTCATCAAAGCTTTTCTTTGGCACTACAGAGCAGCGTCAGTATGGTAATGTGTTGTGCTGCCTGGAAAGCTGTCAAAAAGCTCCCACCTTGGATGAGAGACCACGGTAATTCAACTGGGCTCCTGTCTTCTGTGTGTTCAGGTCTCCTCATTATTCCACTTTGTGGGGTAATGGCGTCTTGCACTGTTTTATCTGTCAGCTCACAGCAAACTATAGTTTTTTAGCCCTGTATATTAGATGCTAACATCAAAGGCAGCTGTCTTGACACAGGAGAGACAGGGAAAAAATTGTTGCGTAAAAAAAAAAAAAAAAAAAAAAATGGAAACACTCCCGGTAGGCGAAAATTGAATCTCTTTACGTCTAGGGTGATGTGTGTATTGAGAATAGATTTGCTGGTTGGCGTCTGTGTGTTTGTTCTCGAGTAAACAGCAAGGCTTGTTTGGGTGTAACTGTCAGGTATATGCCTGTGCCCCGTGTGAAAATGGGTTTGTTCGCAAAGTGGGAGTTAGAGAAAAACAGCAGCACAAATTCACTCTTGCTGTCTGATCAATGGGGATTTAAGTTACCGGTGACAACTGCACAGCAGATGTCAGGAGACACGGACCCCTTGCATATTGCAGTGATGCTAGCTGCATATTCTCAGCAGTTTTTCCTGACTTGTCTCTTTTTACCCAGCTGAATGCTTCTGAGGAGTGATTCGTACATGCAGTTAGATCATCTGAGAAAGTTTCAAGAAAAGTGCGTTTCCAAAACTAAAGTCTGACACCCCTCCAACCGAACACACATATACACACCTCACTCCTCCTGTGCACTTCACCTCTATTTGGGCGTCTGTCCCCCTGGGTGGTGGCAGATTTGTATACAGCGTGTGTGTTTATTGCGAGTCAGTGCGTGATGAGGTAAGTTTAGAAGAATACATCAGTGTGTGTTTGTGTGAGTGTGTTGTGTGTGTGGGGGGGGGTAGGAGGGGGGGTAGGGTTCTTCAGAAGACACGGGTAGAGCAAATTAAAACTCACCGCAGGAAATGAGCGCCCTTGGCACTCCTCTTCCCAAGCAGCTGCACACACCCCAACCATCATCTGCCATTTTGACACATCCACGGGGCGTAGCAGGCAGCGACAAGGGGGAAAAGAGGGGTGCCAACGCGACACCCACGGCTTCGAGCGTCGCCAGGCCACAGCCTCCAGCCAAACAGGTGTGTGACATCATGCCGCTGGTTCCTCTTCAGGGTCCCAGGGAGCAGGTCGGGGGATTGGAGCAGAAAGAGGGGGGGGTGCAGGAGGAAACAAAGGGAGGTTAGGTCTGTACCTGACAAGCTCATTGATAACGTTTGGGACAAGAGCCCTGAAGTCGATGGCAAATTGCCTCTAATGTCTCCCGGAGATCACGGGCCAAAGTCAGGTGCTGGGCGCTAAATGGGCTCATTAGTTATGATTTTTTTTCTTTCTGTTTTTTGGGAGGGCTTTTGCAAAGAGTTTTTTTTTTTTGCTCACACAAAAAACACACACATATCATGTCAAAGATGTTTGAAGCCAGAGGGCTTTTCCAAACTTGGGACGTCATCATAACTCAAGACAGGGTTATAGTTGAGCCCCAGTGTTGAGACCTTTTTCTCCTAGCTTTTGTTGCACATACTAAACAGGACATTTTTTGTATTTGGAGTATATCAACAGCTTAGAATGTGCCAGATTATCCGGGGAACGGACAAGTTGAAATTAAAACATTCTGAGAATCGATCTCACGCAGATGATAAATGCCATCATTTTCCTGTCGTCTCGACAAATCTTTACCCAGAACAAAACTTAAGAGCAAGACAACAAATGAAATCAGAACGCACCTATTTGGAATTCTCAGCATGTCTCCTATACACACCCCTCTTCACACTTCAGTCAAATCCCCCAGCGACAGATCCTGTAACAGAGGAGAAGGAGGCTGTGAGTAGCCTGGGGGGTTCCTAAAGGCACCCGTCTGGGACCTGCTTCATAATCAGTGGACAGAGAGGATAGTGGTGGTATGGGTTCCCAGAGCCACTCACTCCCTCTGGCTGACCGAACTCTGGCAAGCACCCCAGGGCTACCTGTTAAGGTGTTCCCCCTGGTCCACTCTCTCTTCCTGGGCAAAAAACTCACATGCAGTTTGCTGTCTCCACAGTAAAGTGAGCAAGACCTGGCAGGAATTGCATGGATTGGACAGAGAGCCTACTTGTGTATTTTCATATCTTTTTTCTTATTTTGTTTTGTATGCAAATAGATGCATGCATACTTATGCATGTATAGATAAATTGTCTGTGTTCCAGCACATCCGCATGTGTGAGTGTATGTATTTGTTAATGCATGCACATGGTAATGCTCTCTCAGCATGCATGTAGAATTGTGATGTGTGATTTCTTGTGCTGCTCGCACGAGCTACAGAGTATAATTGTTAGTTGTCAAGGAGACATTGCAAGAGAGTTGGAATTACTCACCCACATGGACGAAACCGAATGCCAAGAAACAGTCTGGACAATACATGTGTCTCTGCAGACCTCTTTGGCCCTTATCAACAATAATACTTGTTAATAATGGGAAATGGCTCTAATTAGTCTGCAGTGAAACTAACTGCGGCAGTCTAATAAAAAATTATCTTCATGATAATAAAATCTAAAAGAAATCCGCGGAGACATAATGGACATTAAAGTTAAAATTAAATCCGTTTCAGTTGATTTCTTTTTTGCGCATTATGACATGTTGGACGGAGTGCATTTTATCTGTCTGAATTGTTATTGTAGTTACTCTGGGTATACCGTATGTAACACTGGCCATGTTTCTGTTTCCATAGTCAGTTACAATATTCCCATGACTGTGCCTCGGGGTATTTCCTCCTTTTCACTGTTCTACACCACACCTCAGCTTCACCGCTTCTGTTGTAGGAGGCGGAAAACAGTGTAGCAGTGGGTAACTTATGAGGCAGATTTGGAGTTGCAGACTTTTTGGACTTTCGTTTTTGGGGCCCTGGCAACAGGATAATGGAGACGCTGAAGATTTTTACACAAACACTCTGGCCATTTCCAAATCTGTCTCGCATGCTCAGGCGTCCATGGTTCTCCAAGATATCTGGAGGACAGGGAAGGGTGGGCGTCGGGCTTCTGGGAGGAGGGGTGTACAACGCGGAGAGAGCCAGGTCTGTGCTGTCTCCAGTTTGGTTTGGTCCGAGCAGAGAGCCAGCTGGCCTCATTAGGAGTTGATGGGAGGCGGGATGGCAAGAGACGTGCACATGCATGCACACATCAACAAATGTAGTGTGAAGCATGGCCTGATGCCCGTGAAAGACCCAAATGGAGAGCTACTTTTTTTTTTATTTTTTTTTTATTCTTTTCTTATGGAGTGCATTGTGTTTTATTTTCAGGGGAGTGTGTGATGTGAGAAAACATGATCATTAGTTTATCTCTCTTTGAGGTGTTCTCTTCACCTAGCTCACCTGAGCTACTTCAGTGCGCTTCAGTGCCCATTTGAAGCACGAGCAAATCTTGAACAGGGGCAATGAGGGCTGGGTTGTATGGAGTGGAGTGGGCATAAAGGAGCGAGAGAATATGATTCATGGTAGGGTGGGTCCATCACGAGAGACGGCCGCTGACCTACAGTCTAAGGGCCATTGGACCGGAACCAAGGCCTTGTTCCGACAGAGCAAGCGTAGCGTGAGCTGTGACGGATGGCGGTGGTCTGTTTGAGAGCCCCTGAGCAGGTGTGTGAGTCGCTCACATCTGCAGGCAAGCACAGTGAACCGAGACCAAATGGCAGACGCACGGGGCCCATCGGGTACCTGTGCACTGAGACACACTAATGATTATGGATGCAGGCCTATTAACGGTCACATCTGTAAGGGAGAACAACAACCAGCGCACTGGGAGTGAGTCAGCAGTTTTCTCTTCCCACTGGAGCACAGACACGCTGGTGTCAATGTTGGGATAAAAACTCAAGTCGAAATCCTTCCTACCCTCCCCCCGTTCAGGTACAAGTACACACTATAACTCAACTTGGGCTACAAGACGAGGAAGAGCTCTGGCCTATAAAAAAAAAAAAACAATCCTTTCCTCCCCCAAACTTACTTGTCAAACATCAAAATCGATCCATTTCTTATGGATAAAAATGTTTCCAATTGCAAGAAAAAAAAAAAAAAAGACAGTAAAAGGAAATATGACTTCTTATTGGAGCTCAGCAGTAAATTATCTAATGAATTCATCAACTTAAAAACAACGTTAAATATTCATTCTAAGAGTATAGGTGATAAATTAAATATTACTCATTGAGTCATTATTTAAAAATGCATAATATGATTTGCATAGTTTTATCCTGATAGAAAATAATAATGGGTAGTTGTCTTGCAGTGTCTTTCATGACGGATGAAGCTTGCATCTTTTTGTTCCCTCATCATCCCTCTATCCTTCTTGCTTCTCATTAAAGTTTTAACGGAGGCTGTTTTAATTGTCAACCCTTTGACAGGTTGATAAAAGCAACTTGACAATTAAGTTCATTGGCTTCGCTATGCATATTAATTAGGTCTTATTTGGGTTTCTATTGTTATTGGAAGGAGCACTCATGGTGTAGCAAAATGTCATCCATTAACTTCTCTCTTCTCAAAACTTAATGTAATTAAGCTTGCTATTGTATGACTACGAGAGGAGGCTCTAGAGAGAGGAACTTTTAGTATTCATTGTATAAATGAGTAATGCCATTCCTGTGACACGGCAGGAGCGCCATTTCTACAAAATCAGCCATTCACAACTTTATTATCTGTAACAAGTGCTGCTGGCTCTTGTTTGGCTAATGAACAAAGGAAGATTTGATATCACCGCGTGAGCATAAGCGAATACTGAATGTGTGGATCTGCATGTGCAGTCCTCTGTCGCACAAAACATGTAACAGCTGTTAGTGCAGGACAACCAGAATTAATAGTGTAACATTAAAGGTTGGCTGGGGTTCTTTACGTTGTGGTTCAAGTCTTGTGATCTCAACCTATCAATGTACATTTTGCAACGGTTACACCTGACCAAAGCTAAATAAAGTAACCAGCACCCTTTTCAGCAAAAAAATTCAAAGAATATTGTTAGCACTTTATGTAGACAAGCACAATTAAGTGTAAAATTGTGAAATACTCTTTTAAATTTGCAAAAGAGGGGTAAAGAGGGGTTATTATGTGAAAGTGACCTTTATGAGCTTTATTTAATGTCATAATATTACTTCTTCATTGACAACAGACTTGGAGTATTGATTTGATACCTTCATGCCTGTTGAAGAGCGTCTTAACGCTTGCTCTCACAAACCATCTCACTGAGTTCCCGTCTCACAGAGTACCCCTTCCTCACTCAGCTCCTCCAGACTAGCAGCAACAGCAATTAGCCAACCCTTGGTGAAACTGTGCTTCTGCTTAAAGTAGTAACTACTTCTGAGTCCAGCGCTCGTGAGAATAGTTGTAAGTGGCATAACAGAAAAGCATTGTCATAATGACATTCTGAAGGAGAGGTATTGGAAATATCAGGCGCTTCTTGAGACAGAGGCATCAAAATACAAAATCAAATTTCTTTTCAGTCATGTCTGATATATAAAAAGCATTTTTTATAACAATTTAATGTAACATGGCTACTTGATTTTACTGTAGAGTAATTAATACTAACCCTTTAAAGCATGCATTTTTATTCACCCCTTCTTTCTCAGAGCCCTAAAAATCCATTGCATATAAAAATTAGATACAAGTGATGTGTTTTCAACCTGCAGCTGGGTATTTTGTAATTTGATTTTGTAATTTGTAGCCAAAATATGTATTCTAATTTTACCCATTTATTTCTGGAAATTCTGTACATTGCCGTAATCACAACTTCATGACTTGTGACTGTGTGATTAAATGTCATTAAATGTTTTTACATTGATTGAAATTAACTAAAATTTTACAACCACAAACTCAAGATTATGATTTAGGAAAATGTTGTGATTGTCCTATACAAAATATTTCATAAAAAAGTACTACAAAACAAACACAAAACATAGGCTTATAAAACTTCTGAAACATTAACAATGTATCACACTGGTGTGTGGGATGTCATGTAGTAAAAAAAAAAAACCAACCTAATCAAGATTAAGTAGTGAATGTATTTAGCCCTCTGCCCTCTGTGTAGGGAAATGATGTGAATAATGGAGCTTAAAAGTTAATGGTGTTTATGTAAAGAAGCCTATTAATGTCTGAATGTGCTTAAAAAGTTGTTGAGGACAATAAAAAAGTCAAACCAAGACAGAATTTTGATATTCATATTATGGATTTTGGTAGGATGCAACTTTTTTTTCTGAAAGCTTAAAAATGAAGGCCTGTAATGATTACTTGAGAGTTGTGTCATTTTAATGTGTCTTTCTGAGCTTGTTGGTCTTTTTTAGAGCAATGTAACTATAGACTCTATTGTAAAAATGCATAAATGTATTTAGTTTTGTTTTGCATGTTTGGAGCAGTGATGGTGCATCAGAAAGTTTATATTAGAGGGAAAATACTCTTCTTGACAAGGTCAAGAAGAGAGTCCCAGTGTAGAGAGGGAGGGGAAGGAAAAACGAAAGAGGCTGGATGTGGGTTGGGGGTGCTTTTAGCAGATTACCCAGTGCACCTTGCGTAACTCTGCAGGCCCACACACTCACATCAAAGTGGTACCCTCTATCTGCCCCAGGCTTAGTAGGCCCCTGTCCACCCCCCATGTCACTCCATACATCCTCCTGTTCATGTTGAATAATTGACAGTTCTGTTTTACATGCTCCGCATTTGCCAGGACATGGAAGTGTGACTCCAAACAGGGCATGACTCTGAGAGGTGCTGTGCATTGGTTTGACTTCATTAGAATGTGCCCTACTAATGCTCGGCACGCACCCCGAGCCGTACACTGTTGAGCATAAATCCACAGAGGAACTGTCTGTTGAATCAGCGAGCAGGCTGTTGCAATGAACATGCTTTTTTTTTTTTATTTACTTTTATTTTTGCTGCGTTTAGACCAAAACTTAATTACCCACAAAGCATTGTCCACATAAAGAGTTTCCCTTCCCAAATGTGTTTTGACATCAGGTTTTATTTTCTACCAGGGCTTATGAAGGGAGCGACAACTCCCTTCATTATGCTGTTCCAGCTTCTTCTTTCAAGATTCTCTGCAGCGCCTGGTGTGCACTTACATTGTGAATCTGCTGAACTTGTTGGACGTCACTCAAGACTGCCAGAATGGCCATGCATAGCAAAGGACAATGACCACCATGGGTACGAGAGAGGGACTGGAGTGTTTGTGCCAAGGCAATCTCAAAAGTCAAATAAGCCATTATCAGTCTGTTAAGCTAGGTCTCATTTGAGGTCTCTTAATAACAGTTTGGTGAGGTCTCTATCAATGAAGCAGTAATTGCTTTTTACAACTGCTGCAGAGGAAAAAAGAAAGGAGTGGAAAAAGTATGGTTGCAACAGGGTGGTAGGTTTATAATATACTGTTCAATGTGCAAACAAGGAGAAAAAAAAATGTCAAAAAGCATGCCTCTGCATGACTTTACAAAGAGTATGAAATGATTCTGTGAGAGTGTAATTTGGTATAACCCTTAGAGTAGGGGTGTGAAAGGTCTGGCTGTTCATTTGATAGTTTACCTTGACCCCTGAAGTGTGTCGCTCACACCCTGAGGGCTTGGGCTGGCAAAACCTTTCTTATTCCCCCCTGGGAATGATAATCTCAATGTGGGCGTTTACCACGGACACCAGACACAACACCATTAGCCACAGCTCCACGGCTGCTCATTAGGACCCTCCGATCGATACTCGCGGCCTCAAAAATCGCCAGTGCTGTGGAACCGGCTATCACTCTTCGGAGTTATTATTGTAAACAGCACTGACAGAGATTTAGGGCAGTATTCCACTTCTTTTTTTTTTTTTTTTCTTTTAGAGTAGGAAGTAAGGGGTTGGGAGGGCAAAAAGAAAGCTGAGTGACCATTGCACTTCCAAGGGCATTAAATTGAAGCACTTGTTCACAGACTTTGCACAACGTGGAGTCATCGGGCCTGCTGTAAAATTAGAAGCAGTCAGGAAGAATTACTGTGTGCTTGCATCTCTGTTCTCTGGGGTTTTGTGGTTGAACCAGAGAAACATTGACACATAAGAAGTTTGTTCATTGCTGTGAAAATACCTGAGTCCTGATGTCTCCTTTATTTAGCGTCAGACACAAATGAGTGAAGTTAAGCACAACAGCATGCTGGTGGACCTGTTCTCTGTGTATAAAAATATAAGAAATAAGGTAAACATTTTTATTTATTCTGCTTAAATTGCACCAAACGAGACCATACCCTCCACCCCCACCCGTACCCCGGAATTGAATCATTTTCCTATTATTTCACCTTAAAACGTGAGATGTGCAGACATTAGTCACAGGAAATCGTAGATGAAAAGACAAAAAGCAAAGTCCATTGGTTTCTGGCCGAGGAGAGAATAATATTGAGGCAAAATTGTGAAAATAAGAAAAAGGGGAGATGTATTGATTTTTGGTGGAGCCGGGGAAAGAAAAGAGAGGGAATAAAGAAGTGCTCTTTGGCCGATGTGTCCAAATGATGTCTCAGGGGAGGTTCTTAATGGTAGGGGGAGGGGTGGAGGGGGTTAAGGGGGTGAGGTGGGGGTGACGGGGGCAGGTGCCTACCCTGACTAAGGCATGGAACTGCCCTTAGGCTAGGGCTAATGGTATTGGCTGAGCTTACTTTAAGCAGCTCTTTCCTAATGGCCAACTATGAGTGTGCCACAGGATAGACAGGTATTGATTGTTTCAAATGCTCTTGAGTTGACAAGAACTGAAAGTCCCTCAAGCATATACAATCTCACAGCAAATTATGTCACATGGAAAGGTGATTAAAAACAGAAGCTCGGGGCAGGCACACTCATTAAAAGTGTATATGATATTTCTCTTGTTGTCCTTGTATCTCACTCTTTGTGTTTACTTTTTTTTTTTTTTTTTGCTTTCTTTCTGTCTTGCCAAAGCTCTCGTCTCTTGCTTTTTCGGTGTTTGTTTTCAGTTTTTCTGAGTGAGAAACGTCTGTTTATGCGGCGTGAAGTTCTACAAGCAGCGCTGTCTTCAAATCTTGTTTTCCAACATACAACGCTGACGGTTGAACTTGCATTGCATCAGTCAAAATGATGCATGAACCCTAGTTATGCACTTCATTGCCTTATGCACACTAATTATCTTTGTGTTTAAATGCTTCTTTTAAGGAATGAGTGCTGGCGTGAGGTTTCGATTCTCTTTCTTTTTTTAAAAAAAAGGTGCAGAATACGGGTATAAGACACAAAGAACAATGCCATATATTTGCTTTGTTGTCATGCCCCCCTGCACCCCCCCTTCTTCATACACACATACAAAAAATGCTGTGTACAAGATTTTCTCTTATTCACAAGGGGCGCTTTCTAGACTGCTTGAGGCATCTGCTTTGATTGCATAATTCCCAAGAGATGTGCAACACAAAACAAAAATACTGACTGAATTCATACTTATAATATACCGAACAAATAACATACCAGCTCCTCTCTTCAAAAACCAGCAGTTCTCTAAAGAAAAGGAATTGGAGAGTAAATTCAAAGTTGAAAGCTTAGCTCTTTTGCGGAGACTGCGAGGATGGGGGTGACAGATGAAACAAACTTCTCTCCTGGCTGGGAATGTGCGGCATCACTATAACAAATAGGCCATAGCACACACATTTATGTAGACTTTAACTCAAGTGGCACATATCAGAGACCATTTTGAGCCTTAACTTTTGTTTATGTTATTGGAATGTTAGGTGAGGAAATGTGTTGTTATCAGAGGCGATACAGCGCCTGGCGAAACTGTCCATATCATTTTTGAAATTTTCACATCTCATAGATTTGTCTGTCAATTGGAAACTGGTGCGCAAGATCCGGACAAGAATAAAATAAAAAATATATATTTAAATCGTAAAAGATTCATCTAATGATGCATTCAAACTTCACAGTATGATTTGATGATTTCTTCTTAGAAGAATCAAATTGCAATGTCTTTGAAATGTCTATAAGAACTATTCACCCTGTTGGATGTTTTACACATTTTATTACCTTTACAAATAAATCATGATCAACTGACTTAGTCTTTTTTGACCAGAACATTTACAACAGACTCTCTTCAAAGTGAATACTAATTTCCACAACATAATGACAATATGTAACATAAAATTGAACGGAAATTCACCCCTTCAATAAAATATTATGTAGATGCACATTTGGCTGCGATTACGTCACGGATGTGACTCTGGTCTGTGTAGATACGTCCCAGTCAGTCTTGTATTTCTGGACACTGCAGAAATACAAGACTGTATTTCTTCCATACTTCGTTGCAAAACTGTTCAAGCTCTGTCAGGTTGAGCGGGGATCGGCTGTGAACACGTCTTTCTCAACTTCTCAGTCTCATTGATGTCTAAGCTTTGAGTTGGCCACTCAAAGCCCAGACCATCCACCTTGTTGTCTTCAGATCAATTGTGTGTAGCTTTAAGTGGATTCTTCAGGTTTTCTTGCTGGGAGATGAATGATGCCAAAGTTCTCATGAAGGTGGAATATTTTTATGCCTTTCAGGGTCACGTCATGATGCTGCCACACTATTGTGTGTTTGCTGTGATGTGGAGTGTTTGGAGTCTGACAAACATAGTGTCTTGTCTGATGGCAAAAAATTAAATTTTGTTGTCATGGGATTAACTTGACCATGGCGTCTCGAGTCAAGCCTTGGTCTGGGTTCTGTCCAGCAGTGGCTTCCTCATTCCATAAAGCTTTGACTGATGAAGAACCCAGTAAATAGTTTTAATGCAGCATCTCTCGCATCTCAGCTGTTGAAGCTTGTAGCTTCTTCAGTATACTCAGTGGCATCCTACATTTGTGAGGATATGAGCAGGATTACACTTGTTCCTTCCATTTCTTGATGACAGATTGAATTGAACTTCAGGGGATATTCAATGCCTTATAGATTTGTTTTATTCACCCCACGTCCTACACTTTTCAACAACTTTCTCCGATTTGCTTGAACTGTTCTCTTATCTTCATGCTGTACTGATAGCCATGATTAACTAGTGAATGGACGCTGCAGACATAGGTGTCTTTATACTGCAATCACTTGAGACACAACACACTCAGATGATCTCCACTCCACTTCTGGATCTCCATTCCAGACAACAGCTTGGTTGGACTTTTGATGAATTAGGCAAATCGTCACAAATACGGCAAATATTCATGCAATAACTTATAACTTATTTTTAGTTAAATATTTTAATTTACCATTATTCTGAGGAATTAGTTTTCACTTTGACATTAAAGATTTTTATTTATTTATTTTTTTAATTTATTTTTTGTCAAAGAAGCCAAAATTTAATGATTATGTTTGCAACAAGAATAAAATAATCCAAAGAGTGTATACTTTTTGTCCCTTAAAGTTTTGAACATTTTGTGATGTTACAAATCACAATATATATTTTTGTTTCTAACAGCTTTGGGCATCTGCAGACTGTATTTTTTAAATTATATATATATATTTTTCATTATTGTTTAAAGCTCAATCGCATTCAATGGAAAGTATCATGTAACAGACGTTTTGAATTTATTTTTTATTTTTTACAGATTTCCAGTTAAATTTAGGTTTCGACATTGGCTGGGTAGTTTTTATGCACATTATATGCTTTAATCTGAAATACTTAATTGCAGTTAGATGTGACTTCAAGCAGTGCTGCTCGCAGTTGAATCTCCGCAGCAGTCTCAATTCATTTATAGCCCCAAGTAGAGCTTTATATATAACTGTTTGGCATTTAGCTTCATCCATCTTTATATGAAAACTGCCCATCTTCTCCGTGAATCCTAAAAAAGCCTGATGTTGCCACAACCATGTTTCACTGTGTGTTCAGTGCAATGTGCAGCATTGCCAACTAGTGCTTTGCATGTTTGTTTGGCCTCATTTAAACCAGAACCTTATTAAACCACAGATGCAACTCCTTCTGTGTTTTATGACATTTTTCTAGACAGGTCAGATGGAGGACACATTTCTGCCATCACACATCTGTGGATTTCTGCAGCAGCTCCTGTAGAGCTAAAATTGACCTTTTAGCTGCCTTTCTGGTTAGGTGGACAGGCTTATCATTTAGGTTTGCAGTGATGCCATAAAGTCTTTCCATTATGGAAAAGATGGGTAGAAATGTTTTAAAAATTCTCACAGCTATAAAACTCTCCTCACCTTTACATCTGAATTGTCTGCTGTGCGTCTTGCTATTCATGTTGCTGTTGCTTCACTAATGTTCTGACATTAGTCTGTATAAATACCACAGATATATTAAGAAAAAGAAATACCATAACTTGATTTCGTGATGAGGTGATTTCTGAAGGTAGTTTTCATTTAAACTGTTCCAGAGTAAAAGGGCTCATAACACATATGCAAGTCACAACATTTAGTAAATAATAAAAACCTTTTATTTTCAACTTCATGACTAAGCCGTGATTTGTGTTGGTCTATATAATATAAAATTGCTCTAAAAGAAATTATGTTAAAGTTACAAACTGGGAGAAATTTTGAATACTTTTCCAAGGCACTCCACAACAGGTCCCCTGTGTGATCTGGGACTTTACCAAGAACAACATGGCAGGTTCAGGAAAAGTAAACAGAGCTGAAAACATGAAAGTTGAAAGAAATGACAGCCACTTTTTCTTTCAGAAAAACTAAGGAGCAAATTTCTGCATCCGAATGATACAGCTGCGCTCAAAAGCTCACAGTTTTCTTCTCTTTCGATTAAATGCTCTTTCTCTGGCTGTTTGTGCTTTTTACAGTGGAGTGTGCTACATCGCTACTTTCTTCTCTACAGGGGCCCCTGGGCTCCCCAAGCAATAGGAGTAAATTAGAGTGCACCTGTTCCAGCTCCAAGATAAGCCATCTCCAGAGGATTTCCTCTGAGTAAAATGAAGTGAGTGAAGAATAAACAGAATATCACAGCATTACTCCGCCAAGGTGAAGTTGCTGCCGCTCTGGGGACACAGTTCGTTTTGCACAACACCCAGCAAAATATCCTCTGTAAAAACCTCTGGATGTTAGACTGCAGGAATGGTCTCTGCTCACAGCGGAGAGAATAGGCGCTGCTCTTTTGTGCTCCGACCGACCGAGGCAGGCGAGTCAGCTTCTCAACTGTATCTACTCAGAACCTTGACTCAAGATGCTGTTATTTTGTGGTCTGGGTTTTGCTGTTTGTCTTCGGCGTGTTTCGCCTTCGTGTCAATGCTTGTGCAATGGTCAGACATCAAACAGCATGCTTCCTCTTTTTAAAACACTTTTATAGTTCTGCCAAAAAAATTTTTTTTTAATATCTAATTAAGTCAACTCAAAAAAATACTTTTTTTCTGCCTCTCTCCCCCTTCTTTGCATCAGCTTAGTTAGACAAATAATTCCTTGTATGTTTCTTGGAAGACATAAAAGGCGTAACCCCAGTGTGATGCCCAAAGACCACTGACCGCAAATGTCTAGAATGCAAAACTCACCCAGTTGGTTTACACATGAAAGGCAGGAATAATTAGAGGAAAAATTTAATTCATCATACGTTTGATAATCAGTGTGATTTGGTCTCCTATCTGCACCAGGGCATTCAAATAACCCCCCCACTATTAGCACCCCACTCTGCCTCACAACAGTAGTCTGTTTTACCCTCCCTTTGTTCCCTTACAACACATTATCATTATTGTAGCTAATTGCACGGTTCGCCTTGAAGTCGGGCTGGAGACTCGTGATCCGGGGTTGAAACGTGGACGGGGGATCCGGTCTCCTCCACAGCTTGCTTTACTCTGCTAATTGCCGTTACCAGAGGATGAGGCATGCTCCTCGCTGCGGCCAGCCGGACAAGGCTGGAACAAGGCACTGGCCGGGCTGGGTGGAGGGGGACGCTATCGTACAAGGGTGGTAGGATGTGGGAGGGAGAGCAAAGGGTGGCGCAACTGACGTGGGATGGGTAGACCAGATTGGGGAGGGAAAGGATAGCAGTAGGGGGCGAGCGGAGGGGGGTGCAACCAGCATTAGATGTAGGTCAGCAGGAGTGGAGTACCCTAAAGATTACAGTTGGTTAGTGCGACCCCTCTCTGACAAGATCCAAGCCCTTGCTCCCAGCAGAGGTGGACCCTGGCATTTGGGGAACTCAGCTATTAGTGAGGCTAATAAAACCCGAGCAGAAAGTTTTGAACCTGCAGTGGCCTGAAGACATGGTCCAATGTTGAAGAACACTTAACAGGGCTACAAAAATATCACTAGATCAAAAATATTTAAAATTGTTGGTTAATGTTGCATGAGACCTGCTGTAGATGAACAGATACTTTAGTCTACAGAAATGACAATTTTTTCGTTTAAATATTAAACAAATATTAAGTTGTCTTTAAAATACTGACAAAACCAACTAAATACACTATCCTCATTCCACCTGATGGTGTTATTAAAAATATATATAATAAAAAGCAACTTTCTTGAATAAAGATTTCACCAGAACATCATATATGAGAAAGCCGACTACATTTAAATTCAAATTAAAGAGTTATCAACAGAAAACATTGCATGCATTTTTTTTTATTTTTATTTTTTATGATTTAACAAATCGTAAAGCTTGCATACGTCGTAAGGTATGCAAACAGTAATGGATTAATGTCACCTGTCTGTTGCTTGTTGCCAAAAAAAGTGAGGATCAAGTAAGACACTTCTGTAGTTTAGAAAATGTGTCTTTGCTTACAAGTAAGAACATGACATTTGAACAATTTGCATTTGCATAATATTCAAACAAATCAATTTAGATTAATTAAGAGACATTGTTGATTGTGTGGTGGTTGAGGAGTCATGGACTAAAATGGAACTGGGCCTCAAAATTAAGTTCAGCACAAGCACTAAATATTCTAGGATCAGCCCTGTAGTTAGATAATTTTTTATTGATTTCCAAATATTGTTTTTCAGTGATAATATTATCAGTATTAAAGCTGATAAATTTCAGCTATATCTTCCAGTATCAGTTCAAAGTGACAACAGTCAGTGTCTAAATAATACTTAAAAGAACTGTTGAATTGTGAATTGCTGCAAAATTCATCTATATCCAAAAAACGCTTTCTCCGTTCTGGACCATATCCTAATAATGATCATTTTTATGAGTGTATCTTTTTTTTTCTTTTATCAGCATTGTTTATTAAAGAAATGCACTTTGAAAGGCGGGTTCATCGAACTCTAAAAATCGTACAATTTTTGCGGGCTCTGATAGTTTTGTAATTCCGACGGAATGCTAGTTTTACGCTGCAGTATCAACTTCTAACTTCAAAAAATGAGTCACAGCTCCCTGGTGGGGCTTTATAGAAAGGAAATGGAATCATAGACATAACTAGTGACAAAGCCTCCATCACCTCACATAAGATCTCATTCCTTCTGTAGGAATTCTGGTTTATATATCCCCCAAAATTGAGAAATATCTTCCTCTCACACAGCTTTTTTTTGCCCCCTCTTCATTCAGAAGGTATTTTTATGACCAAACAAAAGGATATGGTGTCATTAATGATATGTATTGTGAAACAAGCCCTCTTAAAACAGTGCTTCCTATAAATGTACAGATAAAGGGGCTGATCTCTTTCCCAACAAAGGATCTCTAAAATATGAAGTGAAAAGCTACCCAAGATGAAGCCGGTGAAAAACAGGCAAGGAAGAGCCTATTTCCACAACACAAACAGATTTCCTGGCCTTTAGCAGTATCTTACTGGGATACTTTGAGACATATCCATCAAAACACAGCTGTATTCATTCATATTTCATACCTCCTCCTTCTCCCAGTGCTTTAACACAGTTCTTTGATCAAAGAAGAGAACTCGGATCACAACAGGAAGGTTCCCTGCCAGCTACGAAGAAGATACAGTACTATACATGACTCTGTATAGCTGTCTTTAGTTTAAATCGTCATTTATAGAAAAATAAAATGATATATATTTGTGCTTTGCAAATCAATGTAAAAGAAAAAAAAAAATTAAAAACTTGAGACATTTTTTTCTTTCTCGAGTTTTCCTCTGTTGTTTAATTCTTGTAAAGTTCTGTCACAAAATTTTTACAATTTATCTCTATTCATCTGAAAGTGAAAGACAAACTCCGCCAGTGAGTTTCCCTTAGAATAGGGATTTTTCTGAATATATTTTTTAACCGATTTAAGCCTTTGTCGGGGGTTTAAAAGAAATACAGTTTGAGCAACTTGGGTGAAGGAATTGCTGTGAGAGTGACAGATAGGATCAGATCCTAAACACACAGCTCAAGAGTGTCACCATGTGGAGATGGGAAGATATGGCAAAATGGAGCCAGTACAGCTGTCTGAACAAATGCTTTAACACAGCACAAGAGAAACTGGGGATTTTTATCAACCTTAAGACTCCGTCTTTTTTTATTGTAACTATACTTTTAACAGCTAAATTAACTTGTATTTAAATTTGATTAACTTTCCAGCTTCTTCCTGTACCTCACGTCCAGCGTATCAATTCCAAGACGTCGCACTTCCAAGTACCGCTTTCGGTAAGGCTTGGGGAGGAAGAGAAAAAAACCTGTTTGAAGACCTCCCTGACATTTAGACTCTCTCTGAAGATGACTTTGCCTTCTACTATTGCCTGCGGGAACATAGTAAGACCCACACTTAACTTCAATTGAAATGCAGTGCCAGAGTCCTCCTGGGGAAATTATCATTCTGTTCGTAATAAGTGTCACAACAAGCACCTGGAAAATTACTTTATTACACTTCCCGCTTAAATAAAAGTTTCCTCTGACCCACTGGAATCACATGCAGTGCCAGGAACAATGAGCACTGCCTTGCAAAAGTATTGAGACTCCTCATACCTTTTGGATTTTAACACATTTCAACAGAAAACTTTAATCCATTTTAAAGGCTGTCGAAGTGGAAACGACTTGTGGCTGAAATTCTACCCTGGATCATGAGTGGACACAGCAACTTGAAAGAAGATGGCCTGTTGTGATAAAAACATATTCAGTGGGTCTGTTTTTTTTTTGTTTTTTTTTCAGCAGGTGCATTGAGTTGGTGGGCAGATTAAAAATAAATAAATAAAATACATACGTATGTGAAAGACAGTTTGGTTACGGCCGTGTAACCAAACTTAACCTACACATTAAGTATGTAGGACTTGTAGAGACTTCATAGCTCAGGTAGGAGAATCAATTGACAGGAAGATACAGTAGTTGTACTCTAATCTGCCCCATTTTGGAAGACTGAGAAGCCTTTAGAAGTCCCATTTGCAGCTTGGCACAAGCAAAGTTGGCACCCTTGCACTGCAAGTGTGTAAGAAGAAGGTGTCCTTGAGACCGGGGTGCAAGTTCACTTCTTGAGGCCAAAATTTAACCCATAAAAAGCTCAAAACTATGCCCGAACATAAAATATTCGATCCCAAAGCCCCATCACGCTGCATAGAAATACTTTTTTCAACAGGGCCTATGAAGTTGATTAAAGTTGCTGAAGATGAATGGAGTACAATAATGGAAAATTCTGTGTGAGAATCTGATAGACGCTGCAAAAAATAAATTTAAACTGGGGAGCAAGTTCACGTCTAATTATGAAGTCTTTGGCGTTTGTTTCCTCGAAAGACTTGCTGCACTTACACTCAAAAGTAGTTCAGCAAAGTATTGGCTCACAAGAGGTAATATTTTACTAGAAAAAAACATCTATATTTTTTTCCTTTTTCTTTTCACTTTACACACTTATGTGGAGTCAATTAAATACATCAAAGTTTGTGGCTTTACCACGAGCACAAGTGAAAATGTTAGAAGGGAGTGTATACTTTTGCCTAATCAAAGGACCCATGTTTGCTGATAGGCTATATGAGGAGGCACACCTGTTTGATGCAATTGTTGACTTTCTGCCATAGCCTTGGATGGAGGTGCTAGGAGATCCCTTTTTTCCTGTAGCCATTATCCAAATATGCTCCGTTTTTTTTTTTTTTTTTTTTTTTTAGAAAATGAATGGCACAAAAATCAAAGTATCAAAAATGCTTTGCCTCTTCATAATGGAAATCCCTCTGAGCAAGGGCATGTAACAATGGGCCATTCTCAGCTTCCTGTCCTTTCCCTCTCCATGCCAATGAACGTGACCTCCACGGCATTAACAATGGGGCACATCGCAGCATAAGCATACATACACTAAGGCTGCTTTTCATCTTTGTTGTTATATTTAAGGATGACATCCTAGCCTGCTGGCCTCTAACCATTGTCTTCAGCATGATTATTTTCTACCCGTTGTTTAGCCCCAGTTGCGGCTCTTTGATGAAAAGGTCGCCACTCAATTGGAAAACAGTCATTAAAATGCGGTTGGTACTATTCACCGGTGTGCATGGGGGAACCAACTCAACTGAGCTGGTTAATCAAAAGTTAATTATATAATTTTCATGCAGATGAGGGAAACATTCAAATGAATCCCAACCCTACAATCATTACAAAAAATAAATAAAGAAATAATTCTAAAAGGCTATAAAATGTTCAGGGACCAGGAGGCTGTAAACAATATGAAGTTTAATTTGAGGTAAACAAAGTGAATATCCACCAGGGGGTCTGGGGAAGGAGAAAGTGAGGTTAAATCAAATTTGGAAACATAGATACCAGCAGGTTTTGTTGTCCTGATATATGTGCAATTAGGCGGGTCCTTGATGAGGACACTGGGAGGGGAGAAAGTTGGCTCACATGGCTAATGCTTTGGGGTTCTTTAAACAGAATTTATGGGATTTTATGCTGTATGTGTAAACATTAATTATTCTCACAAAAGTACACTGAACCGAATTAAACCTGTATTTTAAGAAGAAGTTGTAAAAGGATAATTATCTTTTATGAGCATGTTCTAAAATTATTGAACACCCCATGAAGACGAGCGCAAACTCTGTGGGACTTTCAGAGGGAAATGCCCTGGACAACAATTTTAACTTTGTCCAAGAAGGCAAAGTATCACTTTTCAAAAAATGCTCAGCGTCTCCTCATCTAATGAAATGAGTGTGTTATGCAAATTACAGACATGAATATTAAACCAATGAGGTGAAGTATCACAAATGAACAAGTATTGTTCTGGAAGTGCAGCGGAATGCGGTTTAATTTCTCCTTAATTCTATGTGCTCTTATAATGTTAGCCTTTTTCCCAGTTGTGCGAGCCAGTTTGGGTTCATTGGTGTGCATTACAAGCGCGCTCTAACAATGCGGGGCCTCCCCGGTGTCAGCACAGTTCATGAATCTTAGCCCCTTATGCACCAGGCGATTAGTATGGTGCTCTGTCTGTGGGGCTTTGCCAGAAAATGAGTTCTCTTTAAAACATATGCCCCCTGCTGATTCGTTTCCTTTCCGGATATGAAATTCCAATTTTTATAATGAACACCAATTTCATATACGGAGAGATGGAAAAAAAAAATTAAAGTTATGCACTTTGTCTGGTTTTGGATGACTGCGGTTACCCTAAATTAGGAGAAAGCCGTTGTGGACGTTGCGAGCAGAAATTATTTAGACGAGTGTGTTTCGTCGGCAGAGGCTAATCAGCAGTCAGGTATACGGGCGCAGAAATCAGCTGGTGTTTTCCACATTGCATATGCATATGACTGGCGTGGCAGAAAATGGAATTACCAAAAGTGTAACAAATTCAATTAAGTCATTGATTCCAAATAAATTGACTTAATCACCAGCTGTTGTCATGCTAAGATTGTTGTGTCACAAGTTTGTCATGCTTGTCGGTCGTGACTGCTACACAAAGACGATTTATTGGATTTAAAAGATACAAAAATCATTTTTATTTATTTATTTTTTTCATGTGGTGACCACATCTATAAGGTGTTTAACCAATCTGATTAAATGAAACAGTACACTTTTAGTCAGGGTTCAAATGTTTATTATAATTGATTTATAATGACATTAAAGACATGTATTATATGTCTTGAAAACAAGAAAAAATCTGAAGTCAGAGTAGACAGTCCATGGCGTTGATTATAATACAGTTTGTCTTCTTTTTGATGCTCCTTTATTTATCCAGGAACCTTTTGTTTCTGTCAAAATGACTGGAGCCATCATTAATCTAAAGAAATTAAAACCAGAGATTTGTTAGAAATTGAGCTGCAACTTGAATATGGTTGTGGCTCAGTAAATTAAACCACGATTCATTTTTCTTTTCGGTATTTTGATTCATATTGCTTAATTACACACAAAGTGACAATATTGCATATTTATTTCTGTTGACTTTGTGACTGGTGTGACCTACTGAAAATAGCAAATAATTTCTCTGTGGCTTTGGACAATGCATGTTTCTTGTGTATTGACTACAGCAACATCATGGTCACTAAAACACATACTGATACATTTCGTGGCGAAGCTAAATGTATCAGGGTTGGTGATGATTCTTGCTGTGGTGTGAATGCAGCATCTTCAAAATGCTTGACTGCAGAGGGAAGCATGAACATCACCAAATGTTTGGTGGAAGATTGTGCTAAACTTTGGACTTGATAAAACACACTGGACCGATAGCAGCATTACTCCCTAAACAATCCCTGATGACGAAGACTGCAAACTAATTTCTAAATAAAAAGTGAAAGTTAAAATGTGAAAAAGAAGACTTTGGGCCAACATCCGGAATCTTTTAAATGATTTTGCTTCACATTTAGGTTGAGGTTGTGATTTTTGCTGTTTGTGCAGTTTTAATGGGTTTTTCCTTCTACTAAACCTTCCAAGTATATATCTGCATACAATAATGATCTTTTGTGGATTAATCTCCTTGTGAGGCGTTTCAAGTGGTGGACCGTCAAGTCTCTTTCATGACTGTGTATCCTTTGTGTTACATGTATGTGCTAAAATGTTTATTTGTCTCTAATAAACATACCCTAATAATCTGGGAATCTCAATTTCGGTTTTTATACCCAGAAGCTTGGAACTGAAACAAAACAAATACAAATGTATCAAGCTGTCCCATGAAAGTGTTTAATAATGTTTACTGTGGATTTGATTTGCTAGAGTTAAAGTTAGATATTGAATCACATCTTCCTTTAAATGTTATTGTATTTAAATACATTTATATTGATAAGAATTAGATCTGAATTATGGTCGTCAGCCTTCAGTCAGGTAAAAATAAAAATACGACACATTAATCATGCACAAATTCAGTCAGGCAGGAGCAGCAAATAAAAACAGTGATTGAGCCATTTGTATATTGTCATTGCAATTTTAGAGCATGGTGGCTTTAGAGGCATGATGCTCATTAATATTGTACAATTGAAGAAAACATTGGTGATGAATTATGTATAAAAAGCTCTTACATTGTACGGCCTAAACCTCTCCTGGGTTTGGGCACTCGCCTCTTCAGGAAGCGACACCACTCCTCCCGTGCCCATCATCTGAACACAACATGAGACATTTTGGAACTGAAACCAATGTTTGAAGTGAAATTCAACCTACAGCACCAGAGTCGGACTTCACACACCAGTTCTATGAAAGCATTACTCGTAAAACGGGTTTTTTGATTCAATAAAGTTACCACATTTCCTGAAACTCCAACTCCACATAAAATAATCACTCACCCTGATGGTTGCCTCGAGCTCTCCCACGCTTCTCTTTCCACCTGGTAGCCATCCATAGGACCAGTGCTGGCACAGAGTGACCTGAGCCAGCAATGCCAACAACAGCACCTGCACCATAACTCTGCTGCTTGCCTTCATTAAAGCTGCGGGGAAAGCCAAATATGTAATAAAAACAATAATGTCACAGCTCCGCAGCCCACGGATGCAAACTAACTCATCACCGTGCGCAAGCAGACTATAATTTAGACCAGAGTTAATCAAAACAACAGTTATAAGTTCATGGACATTCACCCAACTTCATTGAAGACTATCTCACCTCTGTGTTTTCCTTGTTAGCATGTGGTGCATTAGCCAGGGGGGGATTTTATAGGTGTTGTACAAGGCTGCTGTCAGGATTATAATCCCCTCTTTGCAGGTGTGACACATTTACGGACTAATGGGACACAAAACACAACTAATGGAGCTGGCTAAGTGCTCACATATGCTGAGATCACCGCCAGGCTTGGGGAGGCATTAAATATATATCATAAAATGTCTTTGTGATGTATTGGATGCATCTGTGTGGAGGTGCTCACTAAAAAAGAAGACATTTGGATGAAACCTGACGTTTATCTCCATTTATAATTTATTGGACGCTGCTTTTAGCAAACAGTTGCTGAAAATCTGCACAGATACAAAAGGCAGGAAAAAAAACAAAACAAAACAAAACAAAAAAAACATCACTTAAACCAGATGCTTGTGCATTTGTTACACTTGCTGTAAGGCTTTAAATGTTATTACCCTTATCTGTTATTCTTTTAGCAAAAGAACAGATTGAAGTTAACAGTGCAGTTAGCGATGATGAATGACCACGGCTGATTTTTGTATACACCAAAAATAAAAAGTAAATAGAAAAAATAAGAGCAGTGATTCCAGTGTAAACCAATTATTTAGATGTACAAACACAGTAGAAAGTTTGCCGTACAAACTTTAATGCTCCACAAATACTTAATCACAAAACTTGCAAAAATATAGTTCCATATAGGCAATTTAGGATAATCAATAACTATTGTGGTTACTATAGAGTGTGAGTTTCTATTTGCTGTACAATGGATAAACCCGTATTAAAAAGATGAGTTCTTGTTGCTGTAAAGTGATGCAACTCATTTCAGTTAATAAGATATGTATTAACATGCTTGGGATTATGAAGATCATTTTTAATTCACAATTTAAAGTTTTTGTGATTTTCGTTTTTTCTTGTGTGTTTGCTGTCGATATGTTCTAAGAATTCAAAGTCAGAGAAATGACACACATATTTGATTTTTATATTTTCCAAGTTAACTAATTAACCTGAATTAAGAATATCATACGTTTGTTTTTGTAGGTTTAATATGCCATATGTATAGATAATATCTCATCGAAAAACAATTTGGAGATCACTGGACATTTTTTTTCTGAAATCTGCATCGGTCTGCTGGATTCAAACATAAGTCAACACACATCTTTCCACTGAGGCACTGATTAATCGATTACTGCGACCCCAAATCAACTCGAAAGCCTAATGGACAAAGTTGTGATTAAATATCAGGATTTTTGTATCACATATTAATTCCACGTATTTTTCCTAAGTTGAAATATTAGTTTTTCTGTTGTTTTTTTTAATTAGTCTGTGCTTGTTTGCTCTGCAGAATTTCAACCAAGAAACGACTTTGCATGTATCATTTTGACTATTAGTTCAATTATTCAAAATATCGTATATGCCGATATTTATATTAGGAATTTAGGAGAACTGTCCAAAGCAGTTTACAGAAAAAAAACAAAAAATGTTAATGTTCTTGAAAAGTACATGTATAAATTTGTTATTTCACCTTCACGGGAAACCAATTTTTATATAAAGCTAAACTGATAAAGTTAGACTTTGAATAACAATAATAGGAGGGAGATGTAGAGTAGAATGGACTATATGCCAGTGGATCCAGTGGTATTAGTGGCTGTGAACTGTATAGGTAAATGTTGCTGTCATTACATCTTTTAAATTAGTTAACACAAAAAGTTCTTTGTATGAATAATAAATGAAGTCTACTTCAAACCCAAAAATTTTGCATTAAAGTTGTATGTTTAACAATTATAATAATATTGAGGGTAGAAGAGAAGGGTTTGTCTGGTGAAAAGTAGAGCTCACCCAGGATGCCATTCATGCAAGAACCTCTGCTGCTTACAGTAAATCTGTTCCCACAGTCTAATTTTAATTTATCCATACTTCAAGGTTTTGTAGGAATCCTGACTCTGGTTTCCTGCCACAGTCCACAAAATATTTGTTTGTGGGATGTCCCTCTGATAAACTAGAGAACTATTCAGGGTTTACCTTGCCTCAGACCTTTTAATCAATGGAAAGCGGCTTCTGTGTCAGAAACCTAAACATGATTAGGTAGGTGTAGAACATGGATGAATGTATTGGACTTTTTACAAATTACTGTTCACTAATCTATATGTGAAATGCTTCTTCAAAATATGTTACATTAAAAAAAAAAAAAATCAAAAAGATATTGCAAACAACTGTCTTACCATAATTTAATTTGTGTCACTTTGTGACTAGTTTCTCAAGATTAGAACTTTGTCTAATCAAAATGGCACCGATTTACACAAGATGGAAGCATTTAAACCTGGGTAGATACAATATATAAAAACTATTCTTTTAAAAGCAGAATGTGACACCTGGCTGGGATGATGCATCTGAATTCTTGATATAACGCTTTACTTCCTGCCCGTTCCAATACAAGCTAATTGCATGTTGCCAAGTCAGGCACCAATCCACTAATATTTATCGCCACAGGCAAAACAGAAGTTAGTTAGTGAGGCTGAATCTAATTGCAGCAGGCAGCAGCTGTTAAGTGAATCCCAGACTGAAAGTCAGGTACTATAAAGCAGAAATAAACGTATATGAAGCTTTCTGTTTGTTGTTAAGCACAAATAATTTTTACACAATAAACTTACTTATTTTATTTAGAAATTATTACAATAGTAGCGCATAAATTCATTCAAAAAACCTAATCTGTTCAGATTAGATTACATGTTTTTGGGAGATTTAGCCCTGGAGCTCTCCTGTGGCAAAGTTCTCCTAACATTTTCATTAGTTCTGTTATGCCAAGTGTAAAATGTAAAAAGCTGTCCAAATCAACATTAAGAAAAAACAAAGCAGACTTTTATTTGGCTGATGTATATACAAAGTGACCTATTTAAAATTGGCATAGTCTGAGAAAATGTCGATAAAATCCTGGACCACTCTGTAGCAGAAGTCATATTGCTCCTGGAAATGAAAAGTGAAAGGAGAAGCATGAACAGAAACTGAACAGACAACAAAACCATGGACAAAGTGGCATGTTTAAAATGATCGTGCGTTGTTCTCACCACGGTCTGAACCATGTGTGGTCTTTGCATGCGTAAACTCTTGACTGTCTGAAATACATCCAGGAGGCCTTCGGCTTTTACTCTTTCCAGAATGTTGCTGAGTGCAATAAAGGTGCCAGTCCGTCCTGCGCCGGCGCTGTGAGCAGAAGGTGCAGAATTAATGAAAAGCTACTTCTCGAAATGCAAACACTGGAAGTTCTCTCATCTTTTTCTTTGTTCTGTCTAAGTGCTTTAGGAAAGCAGTGCAGCGGGTCTGGTAGTCCAGCAGTCAGGCCAGATGTCCTCTACAAAAGTGGAAAGTTATACATTTCTTCTGTTGCATAGTTTAGTGTATTTTGAAGAACAAAAGTTTCCTCAGAGGCCCTTCAAAGTAGGGTTGTGAGAGTTATTATTATTTTTATTATTTAGTCACGACAGTCTTATATTTGACCTCAAAATATCTTACAAAAAGCTGATCAAAAGGTATCCTCGAAAATCTTCTTTTTTCTGGATGTTTGTAGGGACAGAGTCCTACTCAGCATATTAGAATTTGCAATCCAATAAGACTCATTCGTCAGATTAAAAATACCTTTTGAAAATTAAATTAACAGCCTTTCTTATTAAGGCCACTTTTGAGTATTTATATATTTCTTTCTTATTGGTTTAATGTAATATTCTCATTTTAAAGGTTTTCATCAAGTGTAGGCAGAAAATCATCATGATGAACATAAAGAAAGGCTTCAAACACTCATCTGTGTGTAATTAATCTATGTAATGTGTTTCACTTAGTAATGAAGCTCCTGACATGAATGGACTTTTCAATAACTTTCTAATTTATTGCATGAGTCTGTGTATCAAAGACCTTCAAATGTGAATGATATGTGTAGAAATTCAGACAATGTCAAAATAATCCATAATTAGTCCACTTTAAATACTAGTTAATCTGTTAATTATTTAATGGGAAACTTTCTTTTATTCAGTAAAATGAACATTTTTAAATCTTCAATATGGAAACAGCACCAGTGTCACATGAGCATGCTTGCTTCTTAAAGTTCCAAAACTTAGAATTTCTCATTGTTCCTTCACTCTTTTCTCCCTCGAGTTAGAGCAAGATATTACAACTAAAACATCGGCTACAAGTCCTTTTTTTTTCCTATCTTGGGAGACCAATAAAGTTACAATAGAATTTGTCGATAAAATAAAATTAAATTAAATGAAACTAGCATTTGCTTAAACAGTAGTGGCAGCATACTCAAGTTACGATCCTTGTCCTTTGGATTTGTGTTTATGACTCATTTAACTAATTAATTAGTAAATTAATTTCTTGTTGAAATAAATATTTTAACATATTAATATACATATGCAAGTCCGTGTTTCTTTAAATTTATGATAAAATCCTCCCATAGGAAGGAATGAATTAATCACTCAGGCTAGAAATTACGACACTGGTTTTTTAGGCCTATTAATGCTACTTCAACGTTTATTTCAGTTTCTTTACAATGGAATTAAAATTCAGACCATTTGTTTTCTATTTGATGTGAAAAAAAAGTTAGAGGGAGTAAAGGTGACCTTTGTGTAATGGCAGTAGTAATTATCCCCACTTAAAGAGAGGCTAATCCAAACGCCAACACTAATCAGTTTGGAAGCTCAGTATTTGACTGAGTCAATGTTTACTATGACGGTGGGATGGAGAGATGGAGATGTGTGTGAGGGGGGTAGGGAAGTGAGTGAGTGCGAGAGTGATGTGCAACTCGGAAGAGAAAGTGTAGAGAGACGTTGGGGATTGCAGCGGGTTAGCCCCATTCCCAGGAGAGGGGGAAAAAAGCTTTAAAAAGCCCCTCCTAGACAAGCGGTGATGAAGGAATAGAGGCAAGTGATGACACCATTTCCTGTCGTTAGCTCATCTTATCAGATTAATCATAGTGGGAGTCAGAGGAGATTTCACTTTGAGAGGTTTTAATTGACTGTGAATCAGTGGATTGGATCAATCCCATCGGGGTATGCTGCCTTAGAATCACTTCACCTGAAGCTAGGTTCTGATCAAAGCATCCACAGCTAAGTCTTTATAAGGGATCACATAAGTGGTTTAGGCGTAGAACACTCAGTCTACTGAGAAAATGTACAAGTTATTGTAGGAACAAGAAAAAAAAAAAAATTATTTGCAAAATCAAAAGTCCAGATTTGGATAACACAAAAAGCATGTGAGGGTGGAAAAAGTAGGAGTACTGGCACAGTTTTCAGCTGATGTTTCTCACCTGCAGTGTACAACTATGGGACGGTTTCCAGACTGCTGCTGCTGCCTCTGCACAGCAGCAATAATGTCAATCATCCCCCTTCCCTCTCCTGGTATTCCGATCTCGGGCCATCCGTGGAAGTGGAAGTGTCGGACGTGTTGCGACTGTTTTTCCTGGAGATCATTTGCAGGATTTAAGTGTTTTTCCTGATGTCATGACAAAGCGAGATATAACGTAGATTATTGCACAACATGACGCACTGGCTTGTTGGAGAGAACCATATCTCGGCGCGTGAAGGTTTCACACTGTGTTTCCAGTTTCAGCTCCACTGTGTAGTCTCCAAATGTTATACTGCCCTCTGATGGCCAATACTGGAAACACTTTTCCTGAGAGAAAAAATAAACAAGAGAATACTATTAGACTACATCTACCTGATTGTTATTATGACGGTCATGTGAAAAAAATTAGAGACATTAAATATTCATATTTACTTTTGAAAGAAAACAATTTCAAATTTCATCCTTTTTTCATTTCTGAAAAATAAAGTTACTTAATTGCTGGTAAATAACAGTCAATTTTATTGAAAACAAACTTAGTTTAGAAAAGGCATCATTAACCAAAGCAAAAAGTTAGGAAACCCATATACCTTAGCATCTTTATTACTCCACTGGCTGAAAAAATGTTAGTAGGCCAATTCTTTTAACTATCCACCAGTCTCTGACATCAGTCTGAGGAAAGTTTGCCACATTCTGTTGGGTTCACTTCACCCCACATATCCATTAAACCAAAATCAGACCTTTACACAGACAGGAATCTGTTTCTAAATTTCATTCTCAAGCAGCTTTTGGTGGATTTGGGCTACTTTCCTAGAATGATGTACTTGGCAAAACATGTTCTGCATTCTCTGGTCCAAATTAACGGTGCAAAGGAGATCATTCCAGATGTCCATCTTTTACTGCATTCTCTGGCAAATGTTAGTCTGGTCTTTGTGTTTTTCATAGAAAACAAACACTTCTTTGCAAACTCTGATGAATGTTATACTTATGGATGAATTATAACATTGTAGCAGATTTGGAAAATCAGTTAAGTGTTTTTCAAATAGCTAACAGGATGAAAGCCTGAACTGGGCATGTCGTCCTAAACATTCTCCACTTGAAAAATAGTTTCTGTTCAGTTTAATGGGGCTTTACAAATTGTTTTGAGCCTTCTTTAAAACCTCACCAAACTCAAAAACTAGTCCGATCTCCTTTTAAAGGTCATTTGCAGATTTTTCAACCTCTCCATGGTGCTAACACATGACTTGCATTGTTTTGTCGTAATTCTTTAGTTACTTTGGACAAAAGCATATGCCAAATGCATAAAGATAAACTTCAATAGTCAGGACAACAGCAGACTAAATGTTAAGATAGTTTACCCATGATAAATCACTTTTATATCTAATTTAAGATGTATTTTGTTCTATTATTTTTATTTCTCCGAATTTGTTTTAAATATGCAAAAATCCTTGTTAGAAAAACCTCCTTTCCGGTGCCCTAATTTCCTCACATGGCTGTATGTTATAAGTGTGAAACACAAAAATCATATAAAACAAGAAAATGCAGACAAAAAAAATCAAAAGAAAATAATAATAATAATAATAATAATAATAATAATAATAATAATAATAATAAAGAGAACATTAAATGTGCAGATCAATTTCTCTTCATCTGTTTGTGCAGCACCATGTTTTACCTGCTCTCTTTCTTTGAGTTCGGTGAGCATAACGATTGAGTGACACCTCCACTCCCACACCATCCTCCAGAAGTCCTCCACAGTGTGAGACAGGGGGCCCTGGGTTGCGATAAAATAGTCCTTCTGCCTGTAGCCCTGGAGGGCGGATCATCCAGTAAACACGACTTGAGAGCACGGCAAAGCATAATATTTTGCATTGTTTGCAAAGGAAACAATGAGCTTTATTTATACTTTTTATGGGAAATCTATAAGGAAGGTTGAGATGGAGCGCTTACATCAATAAAGGAGGCATTGATGTAGTCGGTGAACTCCTGTCCTCTTTTCACTGAGAGTATTACTCGGTTGAAATCATCTGCAGAGAGGAAAAAAAAATATATAAAGACAAAAACTTTCCACAAGTGATTTATAATAAAATAAAAGTTGAAATGAAGGCTGATAAAAAACATGCTTATTAAAGCCAGAATGCAATATAAAATGTTTGTGCATTGTAAATAAATGTGGCTTCTTTCATTACTCTACTTGTAACTGAAACAACAAAAAAAGAAAAGAAGAAGAAAAAGGAAAAAAAAAAACACAGGCCCTCATTTAAATATCATTGATCTGGCTGACATGAACCGATTCGACAGATATCCATGTACGGCGTCTGAGAAATCACCGGTAGCGTAGCGCTTTGATGTTACTTGGATATAATGCATTATGAAACCAACCGAGCATAAAAAAGCAACTCTTACACGGGATGATCTGAAGCACACGGTTCTTCCTCATGTTGGCTGGAAGGTTCCCGGTTCTCATGTTCTCCTTCATAATGCGAACGTTGGTCAGCTTCTGATGGGAGAAAACATATTCAAACTGACGTGGATCAAAAACTTTAATCAACACTTTGTAGTGCAATGCGATTAAACACCGAGTCTGGCTTTTTTTTTTTTAAACTCTAAAGCAGACAATGGTTCAATAATGTTAGCAACTACAAAAACTGAAGCTGGACAAAAACATGACTTGTTGGTAGGGGGAGGGGGACAAAAAAAAGATCTGAAAAGTAGGAACTGGAGTGTAATTCTGCTCAGTTTGCGATGAGCCATGGAGGATTGTGCATCAAAGCTAAAACAAACTGAAGACGGCAGATGGTGGTGCCTTATAAAGTTTCAGCTGATCCAAAACATTTTTACTTATGATTTTCGCCGCCAAGAGCTGCACCCTGGGCAACATTTCCATGATAATATAACTGTGTAGGATGCAGGGTGATGGGCGACAATTCATTCTTTACTGAAATGTTTAACAGGGAGCTCCTTCCTTCGTACCCTGAATTCCTCCTCCAGGCCCAGCCTGTCGTGGGGGGCCCTGGTGTTGTGAAGCCTTTGCAGATGGCCCTCCAGAGAGCATACATCTAGCTCAGTGTCTCCGTACAGATAGTACTCCAACAGAGCCTGGTAGATAAAGGAGTACTGCATCTGAGGAGGAATAGATCAGAAGACACAACAGAAGCCGATTTAGTTCTGCTGAATTATTTTTCTCTTTTTTTTTTCTTTTTCTTTTCTGTATTACAGAACATGGCTGTTTTCCAAGTTTTCCAGTTGTTTACGGTTCCGAGTCGAGCCGTCGGTCGGTTCAAGGTGCAGCGGGTCGGTCGGTGTCGTCACTTACATCTGTCTGGATGAGTTGACAGCGCTGCTCTCGTATTCTGCTCACAAAGCCGAAGACGTCCACTCGCTGCTCCATATGCATCATGTCGATCATGCTGTCAATGACAATGAACGTCCCCGTCCTCCCAACTCCGGCGCTGCGAAAACACAAACAGGGGAAAGGTCTGGTCTGTGACAAACAGCTAAAAAAATGTTACAAAACAAAACACGCACAAAGAAAACCTTTACAGCACCTTGCAAAACATATTCATGCATCCTGAGCCCTTTCACATTTTCCTCACGTTCCAGCCAAGCTCCAGAGTATTATGTTGGGATTTTATGCGACATACCAGTAGAATAATGGCGAAAGGAAAATAAATACATTTTTAAAAACAAATCTGAAAGGTGGGGCTTATGTGCATAGGTTTTTTTTTGCCTCATATCTTTTGCCTCAACACTTTTACGCAAAATCCAGGGTAGCCAACCAACTTCAAAAGTCAAATTTGCAAATCCACTTGTGAGTAATTTAACCAAACAATCCAAACAAACAAGCAGGGAGCAGAACAGACAGGTTGTAAGCTTAAAGCAGTATTAGGTTATTAAACAACATCCCAAGTTTTGAAATTCTCACAGAATCCATCGTCTTAAACCTGGAATAATGCATTGGCACTCTGGAGGACATGCTGAGATCTCCAGCTTAGTCATGCATCAGTTTAATGTTTGGGAAGGCATTAGAAGTTCTGTTTGCAGGTTGCCATTAAACAGGTGACACAGCAAACATGTCAATAACATTTCACTGTTTTGGCAACATCACGTTGCGAGGATGCTTTTCTTCAGCAGGGAGAACTCAACGATAAACAAAGCAATCTTGTAGGATAATCCAATGCAAGTTTCAAAAGCTTTGGTCTGGTGGTGGTTCACATACAGACAGAACTACAATGTAATGGTGTAGACCAATGCACCGTAATGTGCTAAAAGGGGAATGTCTGGAAATTCAACAGAAAATTTGTGGAGAAACATTAAAAGAAAATACATGTTCAAAGACACTGTCTGTTCAACCAGTTGAGGTTCAACTATTTTGCTACAAAGAATCAGCAGCAATCCCAAGCCTCCACATGTGCAAAGCTGGTAGAGAGCTCCAATTGCAGCATAATGTAGTTCTTCCAAGTAATTGACGTGAAGGGGCTGAAAGCAAATGTACACCACATTTTTTAGACATTCACTGGTAAAATACCACTTTATGCACTACCTAGCGCTGGCCTATCGCATAAAACCCCCATAAAATACATTGAAGTTTTTGGTGGTAATGAGACACAAGCCACTGTAAGCAGCCTATATTTGCCTCCCACTTAAAGAAGCTGTAGTTGCAGAACCGTAGAACCGTGTGCTCTGAACAAAGGAGTCAATTGTGGCCAGCGAGCATATGCAGAAATGCTTCGGCTCTGAAGTCCAAACACAACACTAATAGATTTACAAGGGTCATTTGGGCAAACTGCACCTCTGGGAGAACAGAGACTGGATTCCACAGTGGGGTGTTGAACTTCAGCGGTGTGGGCCCCATTCAAGAAGTCAACACCTGTTGCAGCAGTTGCTACAGTCAGCTGCAAATGTCTTTGGTAGGCCATTATGCCGATCATTGAAACAAATACAATTCTAAAGCATGTGCAGTAAGTCTGTAAGCTTAATTTTCTCTCTCTATATATATATATATATAACTATTAAACCTGGGTGTAAACTCAGCTTTTAACTTATATCACCAAATCTGTTTCTTTGTGACGTTCCACTTGATGCCTCCTTTTTTCTTGTATTTTACCTGCAGTGGACAACAATAGGCCCAGCATATGACGGATTGACAGCCTTGACCTTCTTCAGGAATTTTAGCATTCCGATTGGTGTGAACGGCACCCCGAAGTCTGGCCAGCTGGTGAAGTGGAGCTGGGTGACCAACCGAGGAGCTCGAACGCCATCGTTGCCCTGCTGCAAAAGTACAAACACACCAAAGGTAGTTACACCAGGGATGTGGACACACAAATCAGTTAAAGAAAGCCACCTATAAAGTATGAAATGTTGGTAGGATAATAAAAAATTTGCATTTTTGTTATTTTTTGTTAAATATTTCTCACTGTGCTTTCAGGGATACAATGTAATTATCAAACAGAGTTTTTTTTTTTTTTTGCCTCACTCCCAGGAGAGCATCATTCCACTCTCTTGGTTGCTGTGTTTTCAGAGAGCTAAATGTGAAAGCACTCGCTACAGAGCTCCAGCGCACTCATCTTTTTTTTTTTTTTTTTTTTTTGAGTCAGAGAGGATTTCTGCACTTGTCTGGCTTCAGACGGAGCAGGAACAAAGTGAATTTTGAAATGTGAAAGCTTTGCAGCACACCAAGCAGACATCCAACTTGGCAATCAAAAACGGGAAAGGAAACAAACACACCTTTAAAACGCGCGTGGATTCCTGAGGATCAAGTAGCGATAAACTCGGAACATTACAGTGTTGTTTATTGTTCGTTAAAATACGCTTATTTATTGATGACATATCCCGTTTCTGCTATCTGTACCCTTTTAATGTTTTATGCCTAAAATATTCTTTTTCCAACGAGGAAACTTTCTTACGCTTGGTTTTACATTGGATTAAATGAAGAGGATAGGAAAAATAAATAGCTGATTTACACCACATACCAACGTCTAAAAAGAAAAAATCAGTTTGAAAACTTTTCCTGAATAAACACTTTTTGTTCATAATATTTATTTTCCATTGAAGCCAATATATAACGGGATATAACTTGTTTATAAAGGGACTCTCATTTTAAGTCATCATTCTCTGCTAGTAACAAGTACAACTTAAACATTTGATTTTCACTTACATATTGAACACAGAACTTTCTAATGGTGTAGTCCACCAGCACAATGACGTCTTCAGTCGCCACACGGATATTTCCGTACATCCAGCAGCCTTTTTCCGGCCAGTACTGGCAACATTTCTCCTGGAGAAGGAGAGTGATCATAAAAAAATACTGCAGCTACAACTGCAGTCGTATTAATTTCTTACCATGGTAGTCATAACCCCTCATACCTTCCCCACACCCATTGTCTCATGTTACAACTGTACTGTATTTTACTGGGCTTTTATGAAATAAACCAAGACAAAGCAACACATAACTATGGAGTTGATGGAGTTTACATTGAGCTAAGTGTGGTTATCTCAATATCTCAACAGCCCATTAAGCTAGGGCTTGAAATGATTCAAATAAATGCACACTCATCTCTTTAGAATGGACCAGTCAAAGTTCAGAACTCAATCCACTGATAATACATGGTAAACCTTCAAATATTTGACTGAGTTCCAGTCACATTGTGCTAAGACAAATGGGAAAAAAAAAATTTTTTTTTAGATGTGCAAAATTAATGTAACACTCGATAATCAAGCCACAATTTTGTGTTGGTCCATCACATAAAATTCCAATAGTACACTTTGACGTTTGTGGTTGCAACATGACAGAATTGGAAACAATTCAAAGGAAATGAATACTTACTTTATCAAGGCACCGTATGAGAAGAGGAATTTATATTTTCAGTGTGTGTTTTAAAAATTCAAACCAGAGGCGGCCTGACAGTCGATAAGGTCTTCACAGTGACGTTTCAACCCATTAGCTAGATTCTCTAATTATCATGAAGCCTCTCAGGATCTTATCAACAATTACTTCATCATTGATCCCCACCGCCTCTAATCTGCCCCATCAAACTTGCTTTTTGAGCACTCAATTATCCTCGTTAGGCTGAATTTAATTTCAATGCAAAGTGATCCTGCAGGGTGACACTTTTGAATGGATTCTCAGTTAGAAGAGGGGTCAAATAAAAGATAATCAGCACTTTGGCTTACAAGAAAACATGAGACATCTCAAAGTATTTGTGGTGTTTACAGGAGGGTTTGAAATAATTCAGTAAAAAAAAATTACGAACATACCTCCTTTCTTTCTTTCAAATTTGTCAGCATCACTATCGTTGTGGTTTTTTGCTCCCAAATCATTCGCCAGAAATCAGCCAATGTCTCAGGCTTGGGACCTGGAACAGCATCGGAAGAAAGATTTCAAAACACATGGCATCAAGAGTAAGAAATTCCAGTGTTTTCTTAAAACGCTTTACCTTGAGCTGCAATGAATTTGTTCTTCTCTTTATATCCCTGTGTGGAAAGAAAAAAAACAAAACACTCTAGATTAGGTAAGACAGAATGATTATATTGATGAAGAGTAAAAATACCTACATCTATGTAAGAGGCGTTTATGTAGTCTGAGCACAGATGTCCATCGAGCTGACTGAGTATCACCCTGGAATGATCATCTGAGACAAGAGAGGAGACATAAAGCGAAGTAAGTTTTATTTCTGCCTGCTGTATTGCTTTTCCCGGTGATTTAGCCGTCAATAAACCCGCGGCCGAACATACACAGGCCTTCACTCACATGGTAAAATGTTTGGGTATCTGTTTTTCTCTCTGTTGTGCTCTCTGCTCGCCTCCTCAAAGGACCCATGGTGGTAGTAACATGGCAGTGACTACAAAGAAAGAAACCAATCCTCACATGATAAAAAAGCAACAGGTACAAAGCCGTCTATCAAAAATATTTTACTGTTTTTCCACTGTACTTGATATATGATTTCACAAAGAAAAAGAAAAAAAAACAAAAAAAAAAAACGTCATCCACACCAAACAATCTTACATTGAACTCCTCTCTGAAGAGTTTGCCGTCATCTGCAGAGCGTATCCGGTACTCCTCCTCCAGCGAGTCCAGAGGGATCGGGAAGTATCTCTTAGACGGCGAGGGAGATCTTGGGAGGAGGACCACTGTCTGCTCTCCTGAGTATAAAGGGATATACGGTGGTCAGACAGAAAATGTCTCCCAGTGGACGGCATTACAAGATCTCGCAGCACCTGCACAAACAAGCCTCACGACTATTAAGATTTCCTACCTCTGTGGGTACATGACAGAAATGATTTCTGGAGTCATAAAGTTGGTGCTGCGGCTCAAAACCATCTCAGCTCGGAATTTGGCATTTCCGCACATTTATTTTCCACTTGAAGAAAAGTTTATGTGGCTCCCTCCGTGCTATGAAACCTAAGAGCCCCCGCACCCCCCCACAACTTTTCCAGGTTTGGCTCATGAGTCTTCCTTTGTTCATAAAGAGTTCAAATTTACAAGTAAAATAAAAAAAGGCATAAAAAGAAAATGGATGCATTATATTTTCATGCTCCGGTGGTTATTTTGAGTGCAGAAGGAGTACCTTGTTCCTCCAAGAAGCCATTTGGAATCTTCTTATCCACGGATGTGACCAGGGCTTTCCTGTGGTTTTTAAACCTGTAACATAAGAAATAGGGTGAGGTAATGAAAACCATCTGATGAAGAGAGCCAAGTTCAGCAGAAAAGGTGCCCAAGGAGAACTGTTTAGCACATGAGATGAGTCACAAAGTTAAAGGAAACATTAACCATCTCAGGGAAGTAAAGCTGTTCCTCCTCATGCTGCCGCTTCGGAATGTGAAGCCTCATCTGACCTAACTCGTTTTGTTTGCTGTCCTCCTTGACAAGCAGCTGTTAGCCCATAAGCCTCTGCTCGCCTCCTGTTTAACCCCCCCAGACCCCCAAACAATAACGCCCTGATACATTCGGCCTTATTTTCATTTAATGATAAAAAAGGGAGACGGTGAGAAAAGTAATTGTGAGTTGTGCGACTTTATTTACCTCAGGCAGTAGATTGTCAGCAGGACAACAATGATAAGAAGCAGGGATATGATCAGCGTTGAGGGCAGGACGTGATCACCGTGGTGAGTGGGGTTTTCTGGACAAACAACCAGTGAAACAGATTACTTCAAATCAAAAAGCTTCAAACTAAAGTTTTATTTTTTTATTATTTTTTTTTTTTTGTTGCTTTTTTTCCCTTCTGACTTGTTTTCTAAAAATCTTAGAAGTCTTGATGCTGCATAAATAAGTTAATTTGTAACTCATTAAGTAATCATGACTCAATTTTAATTTGCATAATTCTACTCAAGAAAAACTTTTCCCTTACAGATTTACAGAAATAACTTTCAATGGGTATATGCTCACAATAATGATTCAGAACAATTGTTAGGAGTAATGCACTGATGACTGATTGTTTGGGATTGAGTTTCTGTGAAAACTACTGATATATTTTACAAAAATTCTGTCTGAGTTATCTCTTAGTCTTCTTGAATTTATCATTATAACATAAATAAAATATTGCAGTTTCCTTGGTGTTTTATTTAAACAAATCTAATGTGGAACAATCATTTCTTTTAATTAAAAACCCAGATCTTTTGGGATATTTAGTGTTTTTTTCCCCTGTAGTGTAGTTAATCAGCAAAGCTTTATAGCTCTTTGCTAAAATTCCACTAGGATCTAATATATAAATATGTTTTTTATAAAATATTTTTTGGAGAACTATGACATTTAAATATTTTACTTGTAGTTTTATAGATGCAGTTTTATGGCCATCTCTGATCCCCTGTTTGTTTGCTGTTTTCTCTTCCACAGTGTAAAGACACTTAGACTTTCAGTTTAATTGGTCTCTTGAAATTCTCTCTAGGTGTGAACCTGTGTGTGCATGGTTGTTTGTCCTGTCTCTCTTTGTGTTGCCATGCAATGAACTGGCATTCTGTACCCTGCCTTTCTGCACCGGGCCTCCTCACGACCCCAAATGGATAAGTGCGCGAGGAAATCGACTGAGAGAAGGAAATTAATTATTGCTGTTACTCTGTTTTTCAGTTCTTCACATCCAACTTTGTCTGTGTGTGCACAGTTATAGACAATTTACAGGATTTCCTTTTTGATTGCTTTATGCTATTCTTTTTGAGGTGCTTTCATTATTTCTGTACATTTTAGGAGGGAAAAGAAATATGTGTACTTGTATTTTTCATGCATTTTTAATGTTGCTGTTGACAGAGCTGTCATAAATTACTGAGCTTGTTTTTATGTCAGCAGCAAATTTTGTCTCATTTCTAAAAGCTGTCTGTGCAAAAGAAAAACTGAAGCTTAAAAGTATCCTTTTTTTTTGTTTATGCTATGTCTTATAGCATAAACATATAAAAAATAGCATATTAATAGGCACCCACATTTTGCACGATGTTGAATTTGCCACTCCAATAGCTAACTCTTTTTGTGAGTCTGTGATGTTTTAAATCAAATACCAAGGCCTTCCTGAAATGTTTTTGGTCATATCATGTCTCATTATTTTACTCCAGAATTTGCTCCAGTTGCTCTAACTGGTATGCACTGAACTGTTAGATTATCTTGCTTTTTGTAACTCACTGAAAGTTTTTATTTCTGTAATAATTAGCCTTGAGAATATTTTTTTTAATCCACAAGAAACCTATAAATTTTCTATATCAACATTTTAATTTATAACCCTTTCCCCATCTGTTTTTATAACTTCTGGACATTTATTGGTTCTAATTGGGTTTTATTTTCTAGATGTTTCACACATCATTAAACAGCGCTATGCTGACGCTGGCTTCCAATTTGGCAGTAGGGAAAAAGGGTGTTTCAGTGTTTTTACTGGCATTCGAAAGTTAAAATCAGCTTTAATTTAAACTGTAGTTCAAGCTGGCAAATCTGGACAGACGTGGAAATGAAAGATAAGTTACTCTCTCAAATTTCGTCTTTACAACAGCTCCACATTCATTTTGTTCGATGATCTGGAAAATTACTTCAATATGTTAAATCAAATGTAAAACCTTTGATATTTAAAACATGCACCTTTCTTTCTTTAATGTTAGCAGTGCAAGACCTTTGGTGTTTTACCTGCAGTTTGGTTGTCATGAGATGAATTGTTGACAGTGATGGAGGATCCAATCAGAAACAACACCATTGTCACTGAAAGAGAGAGAGAAAAAAAAACAACATTGAACCACTTTTACTGAAAAAAACGTTTGAAACCTGTAACTCTATGTATCCGCCACTAGACGGAGCCAAACCAATATAAAACCCATCTCTGTCTTGGCGTCTTCATAAAGGGCAGAGATGAGAGCTCTGCTTTGATGTGGCTTGAGGGTGATGTGTGCGAGTTTGTCTGCGGAGTAGTTAAGAGTCCTGCTGGGAAATCTGGTTGCAGTCGTGTTCTGTCAGGCCGACTTGAAAGTGAAGCATCAAATAACCTCAAATTCAAACATCAAACCAGGGAGGAGGCTTTAACCCACAGGTGACAGTAACCATATCCCTTGCAGACCTTGTGGACTTGAGCTTCAGCATTGCTTGTTAGAAGCCATTTCCTTCTACCCTGTTTTCTTTGATGTACTGGAACTGTACTAGAACCTGCTTTGAGAAAATAACACAATTTCTGAATGTCCCTGGCCCTTTCTAACATCCCATGCTCTTATGGGATGTTATGTCATTTCATATTTTTAATTTACAAACAAGGGAAAATTGTCAGTAATGTTGCATGGTCCTTTTAGCTCCCCCCATCTCTTTATTTTGTCCTCCCTTGATACCAGTGTTTCTGAAACTTCCTATAACATCTACTACCTGACTTACCTTTTGCAATACAATACTTAAAAAAAGAAAGAAAAAAACCTCTTGTACTCCTGTGCTGCATTAGTCTGTCCTAAGTTGGGATTTCAAACTGTAGAGTGTAAGGTTAATGTGACCCAAATTCTTTTTTTTTGTCTACGTATCACCCATATCCAAATTTTTCATGGCAGTCTAAAAGACCGAACTCTGATTTTTTCACCCCCCCCCCAAACCCCACAAATCTGAAAACAAATCTGATTTGCGCCACTTCCATATGTGCTATTAAATCACATATTGTACTTATCCAATTGTTTTTAATGTGTCTGTAGTCTGAAGAGTCTTGCTGATGCACTTAAGCCAACTTTCATTCTGCACTGGAAAAAACAAAAAGCTCTGTAAATCGAGACATAAATAATAGCTGAAGATTATAATTATGAATTTATGAACGATTTCTGTCAGGGAAGCACATCACATCACAATCACGTCACTCCTGGCTCTGACTACACATCTGAAAAGGTTTCTCTAAAGACGTTGCAGTCAGTGCTTCATAAAAAGCCATCAATATTAATTTTACTTTTCTTAATAGCTTCCTTTATCTTATGATCTTGTGATAATACTGTCAGAATACTGCAAATTCAATCCATAAGCAGTGGGCTGATGTGGGACATCTAAGTTAACAGATTTTATGTCATTTCCAGATCCAAGTTTAGACATCAAAACTATTAGCTGTCACTTAGCCTATGCACCAAAGTTGCTTTATTTTTAAAAAACTATTCTTAATTAGTTTCTCTCTTTTTCAACAGAAGGAACAGAAATATCTCACTTAAAGACATTCTGATTCTAAGTCTTTTCCCGCCTAACACTGCTTTCTTAAGATCTGTGTAAATATTGTTGCATATTTCTTTTTAATATGCAATATGTATTTTTTCCCTTAGTAGCCATGTTTTATTTAATAATCTCTTTTTTTAGCATTTTTTAATTTTTATCTGTGGATGGTGCTATGCATACGGCATATAAAAGAAGAATTGCTCACTACATTTTCTTTGTCTTTTTTTAATCTCCAAAAGTTCAGTACCTATTTTTCTTCAATCACATACACTTCCTTTCACTTTTCTCACCACCCTCAAAGGGGAAAGGTATGAAGCAAAACCATAAATTGGGCAAATGTGCCAAAACTGCCTAAATGTCTTTGCTTTGATTTTGTAAAAGGGCAACAAAAGAACTGAGTGTCCTAATTTATCCTCTGTTTCAAGTCCCCTTCTTGTTATAGAGGCCAAAAGACTAGATGGAATAATTCATTGAGTCAATTTATTTCTTGTGAAAATGGGTCAAGTGGGGGCCTCATTTGTGATTTTTGGAGAATTTCTTACATACAATCCCCGTTAGGGGATTAAAAAAAACAAAAAAACATTGCCCTGAAGCTTTTCTTGAAAATAGAGCTACATAATAATGCTCTAAAATGTTCTCAAAACAAACTCGATGTCATATTTCATAAAGTGTTACTGGATTATACATTAGGGGTTTGAGTTTTGAAAAATATGCCGTCTTCTACTTTTATCAGAAACAAGTATTTATATTTATAGTCGTGTGTGCACACGCAGCACAAAGGCATTTTTTAAATAAAAAGTACAAATGCTTTCACATGTAATTTGTCACAAAGCCAAAGGTTATGTGCTGCATACTGTTAGATGAGCCAAAGCTCTTCCCACTGTTAAACAAACATGCAGTGCCGGCACCTGCTTCCTATTCCCTCCCCTTCGGTGGGGAAGTTGCATTTACTGATTTAGCCCCATGCTACTGTTCATGGTACATGCACAGCAAGGCATGCTGTGCATGTGGGTCACTGCATGGCCCGCCGTGCGTTTGTCATTTTCTGGCAGCTATGCTATATATATAATATTTAGTGAGAAAATGAGTAAGTAAATGGGTACTGAAAATATGCCAACCACAGTCAAATTTTAAAAGGATATCTGATAAGGCATAAAGACACTTGAATTTTCTGGGTAGTTATGGAGAAAAAGAGGAACTGAGCTTTAAGTGTTGATAAGGGTCTAAAATATACATCATGACTCTGCTTATGTGTATGCAAAGAGAGGAAGCAATGGCAAAAGCAGTAAGAAACTCTGGCCTCAAAAGACGAAAACTGGAATGGAGGTTCACCCTCCACAGCGAGACACCCACCCTAAACATAGAGCTAAAACAGAATGGTTTTATATTAATGTGTCAGAAATGGTCCAGTTAAAGGCCAGAGCACAATCCGATTAAATATCTGTTATGATACATTGGCTGCAGTAGAGGTGGAATGTTGTTAAATAAAATTTTATATTCAGGGAACTGAATAGAAATCAATACTACACTTTTCATTTATATTTTTCATTTGTGAAAAACATGAGATTCATTTTTTTCTTTAACATTATCCATCCATCCATCCATCCATCCATCCATCCATCCATCCATCCATCCATCCATCCATCCATCCATCCATCCATCCATCCATCCATCCAATCACAACTAAGATGGATTTGCTGAATCTTGCATTAAAGCTGTACTGTCATTCAGCTATGATGTAATGCCAAGACTGACAGTGCATGACTTCTGGGTCAGCCTCTTGGGTCATGCCTTATTTAATGTTGATGCAATTTGCACTGAAAGGTGCCACGAGTTAAAGATAACTTTGTGACAGGATATAAAATGTGCAGCCTCCACAGGAGGAGATGTTGCTGTAGCAAACTCAATGATTTATACTGGAAGCCTGTCAGATCCAAACATTCCCAGTGACCGGCCTGGTTTCGCTTCCATGTGTTTATTAACTCAACATTTGCAACAAGATAGAGATGAACTGAGACCATGGAAGCACCAATAACAAATGTGTGTTTTACCTCTCAAGACGTGAACCCTGGCCACATAAATTTAAGATAACTGTAATCCCTTCATTGTAGAAGGAAAGCCAGGTTAAAGCTGTTTGTGGGTCATCTTTTTCCCTGTGCAAAATATAAATGTTATTCTCAAATGTAAATGTAAATGTAAATGGAGATGCTGAGAAAATACTAAATGTCTCCAAAGTCATCCAGTGAGGAACCAATGGGAGTCAAAAGATCTGCAAATTACAGACTGTTATATTGTCTTTCCCTGACGATTAGCAAATTTTGATTCAATTTGAAGATCTTCATAAGTCATATGAACAACAACATATATCAAATATATATCCACACATCCAGACATGCTTCAGTTTTCTCCCAGATCAATATGGCTTCAAAGACTTATGTTTTCTGAATATATGGCATGTTTAGAACACCAAAGGAGAGAGAAAAAAATGTTGCTGTTGTTTTCCGGGATCTGAGGAGCAAAAGCATCAGGTGTGGGGAAAAAAAAAAAAGAAAGATGCAAGACACATCCAGCATTTTTGCTGTCAAGTGCCAAGGACAAAAGTGAAAGAAAGCACAATGGAGATGCTGCACTTCGCATGTCAGCAAAGTGCAGCGGCAGAGTGAGCGGTGTGAACAAAGAAGAAACTCGAAGGAAAAGGAGAGAAAAGATCTCCTCCGATCCAGTCTTTGAGTTTATGTGGGAAAGAAAAAAAAAAAACAAAAAAAAAAAAAAAACATTATGTGTTTGCAAAGTGGCTAGTAGAACAATGCTTCAGTGTTTGGAGGAGAATTACTACCTTTATTTTTTATGTTATAGTATTATTATATTTTCTTATTTAAATAACTTATCTTTCTCAAGAAATCAGTTGAAGTTCAATAAAATTCTGTTTATTTCTGGAAAAATAGACATGTAATTATTAGACACTTACAGGTCCACTCAAAGCTGCTGTGACCCGTCACTCCATAGCAATCATGTGATTCGAGCTGCTGTCTTTGTGATTTACTGGAGAGGTTTTCTTCCCTAAATCTTCATCACATCCTGGAAGTTACCAAAAATATGAATGAAGAGACTAGTCAGGATAATGGCCGCGCCGGAGCGATCAACAGAGGACCTCTTGGAAACCTGGGGGAAAAAAGATAAAAATGTAAGAAAAAATGCGTAAATGAAAACTGTCGGATAGTTTCGAAAACTAAACTATCCGTCGGATAGTTTAGAAAACTATCCGACACATTTTTTGTAAAATGTGTCGGATAGATACATAAATAAATAAAAAATAAAGCTGAGTGCATGCAACTAAATGCAAAAAAAAAAAAAAAAAAATAGGTGGAATCGCTGCCAGACTGAACCAAGCATCAGTCAGCTGGCTGAGTGGGTGTGGATGTGAAGCCATCTGGATTCTGTTCTTCACACCCACCAAGAAAACTAAAACCAACCTCTTTATTACATTAATAACCATAAGACCCAAAATATTTAATTGTTTAGATAATCTTTTTACAAATTACACAATTTTGATTTTATCCACAAACTTGTTACAACAAAAAAACAAAACCACCAAACAAAGTCAAACAATCCCTCTATCATGGCACAACACATGAAAAGGCCCAATTTGGTTTTTTTTTGTTTGTTTGTTTTTTTTTCCAGTCTATGCATATTTTTGCATACTTATGGCTTTATTTGGATGGTTACAGGTTAGTTTGTAAACTGGTTTGAATTCCTTTGACATATCTGAATTTAAAATGACAAATAACATCAATGTAAGTCAAGCCATAGAGCTCTTGCATATGTTTGTGGAGATCCGCAGGGCAATGGCGACTCAACAGAAAGAGCCACATTGCAATAAAAAAACTGTGGGTTCTGCTGTAGGGCAATTTCCTCTTAGGAAACTTGCAAACCATTCTGTGTGTCAGTGTATGAATGTGTCCATGATCATGTTTTTAACTGTGGACCAAAGTGAATGAGGCGCCAAAGTGCTTCAAATTGTTGGTATTACTAGAAAATCACTGGGGTAGAATCTCACTGATCTCTGTCTCTGCACTTGTTTTTATTTTTCTAAGGTAGTATTCTGAGGTGGTTGTTGGGTTGTTTTCCCCATTTTGATTAATTAAACCATGTAGGTTCTACTTGTGTCAGAGTTGAGACAAACATGCCTATGCATGCATATCAATAATAGACAAAAACATAAAAACTTCTTTATGCAGTTTGATCTCAAACTATGATTCAAAGCCACATGAACTTTGGAGGCCACTGCCTGTCTGACTTTAGATCTCACCACAACATGATAGCATCACTGTGACTCACTGAGGTGTTCAAAGCTCATTTTGCCTTTTAACCTAGTTCTGTTTGTTCACTAACCTTCTCTACTGCCATTTGAGGCCTTCATGAAGCAGCTTCATTTATAAAATCTAATAAATGAAACTCAAAATGGTGAACTATTCATAAAAAAACATTAAAAAAACATGCATTCTCTTTCATTTCACAATTATGCATTATTTTATGTTGATCTGATGAAGCTTGGCACAGGACAGGAACATCTTAAATGGTGTGAACATTTTTTGCAAGGCACCACTCTAAAACAAAGGTATTTAATGATTAATTTTTTCCTGTTTAGTGAAACGAAGAATCAAGATTTTGTCTTGCTAAAGATAGTGAGAAAGCGGACTTAGCCTCTCTTTCTGTCCACTATGCACCAGCATGACGCACAAAAGGATATTGTAGCTGCTGGAACATAGCTGAGCCAAAAAAAAAAAAAAAAAAAAGGAGAGGCAAATTAGTCAGTAGACTCAGCTGGATGACTTCCCCGACCTCAGTTGTGAGAAAGAAAAAGTAACTGAACAAGGTGTGAAAAGCACCTTCTTATTTCCCCAATCGGAGATCAGTTTTTTTCCAAATGCTGCTGCTGGCAGTGAAATATGTGCAGGAAACCTTCCACTAAAAGCATCCAGTTGAACATGATACTGCTCAAGAGATCCTTTATGAATAAGGCAGTAAAAGTCTGTTCTGGAGGTTTAATATTGTGCCTATTAACACTTGTGAAACTTTTAAGCACGTTTGCTCGCTTTCATTTGTCAGAAACAAAATCTGAGTTTTGTTTTTATTCATTTGGGCAAGAAGCTAGGTGGAGCATGAGGAGATCATCCTAGAGGTCAACTGGGCCTTTGCAAAGTAAAGAAATTTCTCCAGGGACTTGATTTTAAACACTAGTAATAATGTGCAGAATGTTATGTGCTGATCCCACTTATTTCGATTTTATGTACTTTTCTCTTTTTTTCACTCTTTTTTAAAAACTAAGCAAACAGGTCTTTAAGTTTTATTGCCGGTCACTATTATGATTCATATTACATAAATAAGAAAAAGAAAATTACAACATACATTTTCAGTCTTAATGGCTTCCTTGCTTTAGACTCTGATCAAATATAACAAGTTAAAGAGCAAATCCTTTAAATGAAATATAGTTTTTAAAAGCTTATGATATAGGAAGAGAGAGGAAGGAGGGAAATCAGATGTATTTATTTATTTATTTTTTATATTTATAGAATGAACTTAAAACTTAAACACTTGAGAAACTCTTATTTAGCAAGAATAAAAGATGGGAGAATAGTAATTCTTTCCTTATCCTATATATCATATTTTTTAAAAAATTGACTTTTCATTGCCAGTACATTTTTTTTATTATTTTTAATTTTATTTAACCTTTATTTAAATGTCAAACGACAGAATATTATACAGCAGTAAACCTCCTGTTTTTGGCCATTCATATGGATTCAACAAATCCATATTTTTATTCACACCTATTTTTGGAATCCAAGTTGAATTATAAAAATATACATTCAAATGAAGACATGTAAACCACACAAGGAAACTGAAAAGTTTTAAGACATAAAACCATAAAAGTATGTAAACTTTGAAATGACTAGAATGAGATACACAGACACTCCAACTTGTGCCTCATTACAAGTAAGATGGCCACGGGGGGCAGCATACACTGGTGGGTGAAAAGATTTAAACAAAACCACTTATAACTGAACAAATGGAGACAAATATTTTGGTCAATGGTTAGCCTGCATATCGAGCTTACATCGCTGTCTGTGTATATCGTCATCATCTTTCATTTGATCGGTATTAAAATGGCTGAGGTATTTAACCTTTTTATAAACTTCAAGAACATTGTTGATCTGTTTAAACACAGGGAAATGTAACTGTTTATCTTGCCAAGTATCAAAATGACACTTTTAATAACACTTTAATTTACATGCAATATGTGCTCAATTTTTGGGTTTAATATTCCCATTCAATTCTACTAGAATAATTCAGATGTCATTTTCTCTGTTTATTTATAAATATATCTAGTTTTAGGTCCTCTCCTGCTCTGATGCAACACACTCATACCAGCTGGTCAGGCACTATGAAAAAACATTTTATGCTGACCTGTATAAAATACAGAGTACATATGCACAGATTAGCATAAACTTTAGTTTCATATGTTGCAGAAATGTACAAAACAAATGTTTGCATTTCTTTAAATGGAAAGTCAAACAATGATTGGCTGAATACTAATATGAATCTAATATATTTTACTGAACAAGCTATTTTCACAGCAGGTCATTTACCACTCCCAGAACTAACATTAACATCTGAATGTAAGATTTTCTTTGAATGTACATAATGAAATATGAAAAAGCTAGAAACCATGGAAGACTCTTACGGTTAAAAGCATACTGTGAAAAAGTCATCCAGCCCAGCTGATCTTTGAAGCGGAAATAAAAGATAAATCCTGTAACTAAATCCATCAATCAAATATGAATCATACTTTTAAAAGGGCAGAAGGGTAATGCTAGAGCTGTTTTCTGGTTCTGAACACAATTTGGCCTCCGGGTGGAACTCCAGGCAATTTTTGACCCCTGGCTCTTATTTAAAAGGGCAAGAGTGTTCCTCAGGGGGTTTTGGGAAAGTTTTCCTTCATAAATTATTTCAATAAGGATGATAACATTGATTAAAACTGGCAATAAAATACAGTACACTGAAGCATAAATATTCTTCAGAAAAGTTTTTTTTTTTTTTTTAATTTATAGCAATCTCATAATTGTTGTAGTAAAAAAGTCTGACCTGGCCAGTGGTAGGATTAAAATAAATGATAATACTTAAATCAGTATTTTTCTTCCCTTTAATCATTCAGTTCTTTAGTTCTACAAATTTAATCAAAACGGAAGCCTTATTCATAATGTTCTATTTTTATTTATTATAGGAACAGCTACTTCCTGTCTGCTCTGTGTTGACTAAAAATGATTAAACAACATGGACGTTATCGAAGCTTTATTTGAGTGCCATCATCATCCAAAACTCCCAAAAGAGACAGCAGTGAGTCTTATAGTTGTTGTTTACCATAGCTATCATTCTTTTCTGCCACCTTAAAACACAAATATTAACATAATTTCCTAAAAAGAAGACATATTATGCTTCCCTGAACAGGTTAAAACAGGTCTGTGGGATATACAAATCACGTTCATTGCATTTTTTCCAAAACCACCAATCTGATATTTCACCTAACTGCTTCTTGAAGCAGTAAAGACTTAAATGGAAAAGCAAAAATGTGCAAAAAAAAACAATTTTCCATAATGGGTCCCCTTTCACAATGAAAAACAAATTGCCATTTGCTTATACGTTAGTGTGAATTATGATGTATGCCCTTTAAAACAATTTTATCTTAAAACACAAATTCAAATTATATGAGCCAGTTTGAGTCCACCTGTGATGTTCCCTGCTGTCAAACTAACTGAACACACAGAGATACAATTGTTTCTTACATTGTGTAACTTTCCGCCAACGCAGAATTTGAACCTCGACTAAACAGTGCACAACACTCAGTGTGTGGGTAGAACCAGAGCCTCGAACACCTGCACTTCATAATAAGCAGCCATCCTGTCGTGGGAAATAGCCAAGAAAATTCAGTTTTATCCACACGAGCCAGGAGGATGAAGAAAGTAATCTCCAGCCTCCAGTTTGAAGACTCTGGAAATGACACTTCTGGGACACAATAGGTGAAACTGGGGACATGAGATGATAATCATTGCAATTACAGCCTCACTTGTTCAGCTGCAGCTCAGCCAAGGATAAAGGAGTAAGCTTCCTTCCTGGGATTCACCACAATGGAGCTAGGTGCAAAAATGAATACCAAATCAAGCCCCAGCAGTATACAAAGAAATCTACTGTGATGGTCGTGTTACAGACAACATTTTTGAAAAATGTATAACAATATCGGCTTGTTTTTCTGTGTCCGGATGTGTTGCTAGTCGTTGCTATGGGTGTTGATTATTTAAGCGATTACCTCTTTTGCTTGACAGACCACATAATGACGACGCAGACACTTGCACTTGTCAGTAAGAGCAGAGTTTCACCACAAGCACACTTGCAAAATGAAGAACTATGCGTGCACATAAGCAGGGTTGCAGTTTTGTCTTAAAATAAATACGTATCTATTCATTCCACTACAAAAACTCACTTTTCAAAATGTGCTCATGCATTTTTGCACAAATGCATACACCTTCATTGTCTCATTTTTGTTTGGTTTTTTTTTAGCAGAAATGTAAATGAAAAATATGATTCCAACATTTTTTTGACTAACATTAGGTAACAAAGGGCTCTACGTGGAATACAAATGTGTTAAGCCTGGACCAAGAGACAATGTGAGAAGAATGTTACGTGGGCTACATAGAAAAGCAAATGGACTGTTGCTCAATGGTACAAAGTCATTTTTTCAGATGAACGTAAAATTTGTATTTCATTTAGAATTTAAGGTCCCAAGGAAGAGTGGAGAAAGCACAGAAGTCATGCTGCTTGACATCCAGTTTGAGGTTTTCACTGTCACGATTTGTGCAATGCTTGAAGTACAGAGGAGCTAACTACCAGAAAAACGTTAGGCCACTTCATGCTTTCTACTGCTGACAAGCTTTATGGAGATTCTTATGTCATTTTCCAGCAAGTCCTGGATTCTTCCCACACTGTCAACTGTACCAAAAGCTGATTCAGTGACCACGATATTATTCTGCTCGACTGGTCAGCAAACTTGCCTGAATTGAACCCCATAAAAATTATTTGGGCTGTCAAGAGGAAGATGAGAGACACCACACAACAACAAGGCAGATAACTTGAAGGCTGCTATAAAAGATTTAATTACACCTCAACATTGCAATAGGCTGATGGCCTCCATGTTGCACTGAAGCTGTAATTTGTACACAAGGAGGCCCAACCAAGAATTACACTGCAGAAAACTCAACATACCTTTCAAAAAACCAATTCACAATATCTTTTTTTTTTTAATTGATCTTATGTATTATTTATATTTTCTGAGACATACATTTTTGAGTTTGATTTTTTTTTGGTATCACTAAGCTTTAAATATTTCACTTTATGTGCAATAAAGCTACAAAGTATACATTCAACTTTCCAAAAGAAGTGACAAAGGATATTGAACTTTTTCACAATATATATTCTTTTAGATCAGTGGTTTCCAAAGTGTGGGGCCAATGGCATTGCAGTCAGGGTGCGGGAAGCTGTATGGATGAATGAAAAAAAAAAAAAAAAAAAAACAGCTACACAAGAGTGTTTTCACTATAAAGATAGTTTGTAGTGTGCTTTATTGCACACTACAAACTATCTTTGAAGTGTGAAATAAACTTCAGTGGAGTTTGAAAGCAAAATACGTGTATAGGTTTGTATCTGGTTGAACAATGTGTGTGCCCAGTTGATTTTTTCTTTTTCTTTTTTGGGGGGGATTTTGCTGTAATCCATAGGGGGGCTAGGGAAATCTTTGGGAACCACTATTTTAGAGGTACTTGTATGTGCCCAGAACAGCAGATTTGGGTGATATTAATATTGAGAATATCAAGAACTGACGCTGAATAATTTGCTTACATAATGTCAACTTAAAATTAAGTCAACCTTCTTACAAAGACAAATAAGCCACATCAAGGACAATCTCCCAGAATTCCACTGCAATGTGTATGATTGCCACAATGCAAGCCATGTTTCTCACCTTCGGCTGCCGAAATATAATTCCTGGGAAATTTGTCACTTTCAAAATGAGTCTAACTATAGCATGTGAAGTCCCTCAAGGGTATAACGTGTACTATAGCCGTCCCAATATTCTGAGGTAATTTGAGGAGTAACATCAGCTTTTAGTAGGCCACTTAATTAGGAATGAAGCAAAAATGTAGGTTATTGTGATTCAGGCTTTGGCAGTGAACAAGATCTGCAACTCAAGTCTAATACAAATGGCATTTATAATGACCGTTTTACTTTATTATTAGATATGACATTACTAAACAAGGATTATTTTTTCCAGACTATGTAGGGTTCAGATAAGGCAAAATATTATGATCACTAGCAGATGAGTGTTTATGTATCATGACACAGAGTGTAATGGATTAGGAAGGACATCAAGAAACGAAAGAGAAATTGGCAAGCCAGAGGACTTCAATTAGTTTTATGAAAGTCATTTCTGCAGCTTTTATAAGGCGTTTCCACTAATCAATCTCTATCTAAAGTGGTCTCTGAGGAAGGAACAGTGGACAGGCATCTGAATCATTGGGCTGTAAAGCCCCACTGATGAATGTGGAGAGTGACAGGACAGCCCAACCACTGCAAACGTTAATGCTGCTTCTGATAGAAAAGTGCAAGAATGCACAGTTGTCATTTCTTGTTGCATACGAGGCTACGTAGCTGTCAGGGTATCCATGCTAACATTAGAACAACAACAGGCATGTAAGCATTAGAACTAGATAACAGAGCATTGGAAGAAGAAGAAGTGTACTGAGGAATAACATTTTCTTTTGACTGGTTAAACTGTTTCACTAAGACGGGAAGAAGGCAAGCTGACAGAGGAATGTGGATCTTTCCTTAACAGGTTCCACTATCTTTTAAAAGCATACTTATGTTTTCAGACTGGCTCTATTTACGTGATTTATTTATTTGTGTGGGCTACAAAAACAAAATGCAGCTGTGATTGATCATAGTTAATTGATGAGCTAGGTTGGTTGGATTAGACAAATGAAACATGCAGATATGGATTTTGTATTTTCAGTATTCATTAGGTAATCTTTGTCTTTTATATTGAAAATTGGTTGGTGAGTCAAAACACTTAAATGTAACAGTCAAGCAAAAGCAGAAGTAATGTCTAAAGGCACATTTGCTGTTTCACAGCTCTGCAACCTATATGCCTTGCATCAAACTGACACATTTGCTTTTCTTTGCTGCCATTAGAAGCAGGCTATTAGCTGCAGCATTCACTATAAGTACAGCACACAGGCCTATACTGTCCTTCATTTGTTTTGTTTTTTGTCCTCAATAACACTGCTGTCTCCTTTTTTGGCACCAAAAGATTTATTATTATTATTATTACTATTTTAAGCTATATAATCACAAAAACAAAACAAAAAATAAAATAAATAAATAAATCAAATCGTTACATGAATGCACTCAGTTTAACCTTATACACATCGTGTCCTGGTGGTCACTGGGCGCATAGATTTGCTCCACTAACCCATATTCTGTGCAGCTTATGATGACAATGTACATGTGTGAATGACGGCTTAGCGGAATAAATGTCCAATCCTCCGTGACCTGCATGCGTTTACTAAAGCCTTTTGTAGTTTAAGCGAACCGAGCGGTTTAATAGAAAGGGAGAGTCACAGTTCTTAGACGGAAAATGGTCGGTGTTTAGGGTTAAGCCTCACACTGAAAGCGGCTGGGTTTGTCCGCATCTTACCGTAGCTTTATGATGACCTCGTCGCTCACGCTGCAGCGGCTGATGATGTCGGCTCCCGCTTGTTGTTGTTGTACCCGACGCCCCGTCTCCTCTTCTCTCCTCTCCTCGCTTGTCTGGTCTTTGGAGAATAGCGCTGCGAACATGGAGATGTCGAATCGTCTGACCGGAGCCGAGGAATGCGTTCAGGCTCCCTCAGTGATCATGTTTCCAGTGCATCTCTCAAAGGATGGGTGTCCGCCTGCCAAGGCTCGGCCGAGTTATGGCAGAGCGGAGACTGGAGAGACCCTCCCCCGGGCGCAGAGCAGTATCAGGTGGACGCAGAGCATCATTCACATTCCTGCATCAGTGGACAATAAAGGGCAAGCTAATACAAGAAAAAAAGAAAAGAAAAACTCAATCTATTTTACTCCCCCCTCTTTTCTGCTGGTAGTTCAATTTTTTTATTTATTTTTTTTATTACAGTTGGTATTTTAGTATGACGTTTGTTCAATACAAAGAAAGGTTTCAAGTTGTAACATTCCCGCAGTGACGCTTAGGGAACTGATGTGCGCTTGTTCATGTCATATGATGCTGGAGGAGTTAACAAGCAGAGCTTCTTTAAAAAGACTACAGTTTCACTTTTCCAAGTTATTTTATAAAAGTAATACTACTATTATTATTATCATAACCGTTTGTAAAGTTATATTATTTCAATAATAATAATAATAATAATAAGTCATTCTGGGTTTTTCTTAAAGTATCTATTTAGTCATTTCCTTTAAAACTCAACGTGATCTAATACTAGTTGAGCTACGTTCAAGAACATTAATAGTTATGGTGCCTGATAACTTATTTTCTGAATTTCTGTAATTATCTGTGTAAAAACCTGTTGCAGTTGTGTGTGTGTGGGTGTGTTGGGGTGTGTGTGTGGTGGTGGTGGTGGGGGGGGAGGTGAGCCAGAAGTGGACGGTCAGGTGCCTGGAGTTGCATGTAGTTACACAGACATAGGCTGAAATGCTTGTAATGTTTTATTTTTACTTTTTTGCAATATGGCTTAGGCTTGTTTTGATTCGTTGGAAGGAGTCTGTGACTATGGATTTTCCATCACAGAGACAAAAATTATTTTCTTTTTTTTTTTGATTGAGCCATGATAAACAAAACAATGCTTTTTCTAAGCCTATCCTCTATATGTCCTGTGTTAAACTGCAAATAGGACTTTTTCTAGTTACCATTTCATAATTAGGGCATAACTACTAGTGTATCATTCAAAGGTCTGCTACATCTCAGCTTAGGATATCTGCAACTTCTCAAGAATTGCACCTGTGATTAATTCTCTTTGGGTTGACAACCATGAGTCATAAGCTTTTCACTGTTAGATCTTGGACTGAGCAGCATTGGATATTGCACTATAGCATAATCATGTTTTAATCATCTCCACATCATCACTGACCTGTCTGGTGTGTTCTTTTGTCTTCATGAAGTTTTTATACGATGTTATCCATCAAACCGCTGACCTTCACTGAACAACAGAAGTGGACTGTATTCACTAATTAGGCATCTTCTGAAGCCAGTTGGTTGTACTGGATTTAAGTTTATCAAGATAAAAAGAGGCTGAATAAAAATGCACAACACATATTTAAAGTTATTTGTGAAAACCTCGTCATTTCCCTTCTTTGCTTCACAGTCGAGCAATACTTCCTGTTGGTCTAAAACATAGAATCCCAGTACAAAGTTTGAAGTTTGAGGTTGGAACGTGGCAAACTGTGTTGTAGTTCAAAGTCTTCAAATAATTTTGCAAGCCATTGTTCTGTGTGTGTCCTAATTACACTGTTTTTTAGATAATCTTCACAATAACATTCCCTGAGTATCAAACAGATTGCTTTAAACCAAGTGGCCTTTACATGAAACTCACAAATTTGAAATATGAGCTCACACGGAACACTCCTGGGCAATTTTGTTAAAGGGCATCTGCGGGAAAAAAAAACAAAAAATCCTGCTCAGTTTTTTAACGCTATGAGGCCCTGAAGGCATGTTTCAGGTTTGTAGAAACTGATAAATATTGTGAGGATGGTTTTTGACAGCTGGAAAATTATAAACAAATATGCTCCAGAGCATACAAGATAATCCCCTGTGGCCTGATGACATAAAAAACATAATTTGTATAAACATACAGCTTTGCTGACCTCTTGTGGTGACTGCAGAAATAGGTTGTTTTCAGATGAACCAAACCTTCCTCCAAAACTAGATTTATAAAGACAGACACAAAGACAGTTACTCTGCACAGATGTGTATTGTGTATTGTATTAATATGCTGCTCCTTTTTTGTTGTCTTTTGTTTGCTTTTTTACTGACATTGAAATAAAAATTTGTGTTTTCGTAAAATTCAAGATAATTACATATCCAAAAGCTCAATTTTGAATCACTCAGCTCCACTGAATGGCTAAACACACTCATTATGAGTATGCATTTTATGATAATTTGAGGTTTTATGTAGTTTTTTTTAGTCTGGAACAATTATATAGGATATTTCTGTAAATTCTAAACACAAAATGGGTGCACATATTTTAATTTCTTATGAATTTACGCTAAGTCTGTACGTACAAACTGAAAAACAGATAAAAACCGTTTTCCTCTTACAGTTATGTGATGGGTGCAATTTGAGAATGTAAAATTTTTAGCAGATAAACATGGACGTGAATACGTGAGCTAGCAATGCAACAGAAGAAAGATACAACTAATCCCCAAATAAAGTTTTATTGATAAACTGTTTAAAAAGTTTTACTTAGGGTTCTGCCTTTATGTTTTATGTGTGAATTTTGACATTTTCATGCAATCACTATTGCATCGCATGTGTTAGGTTCACCCTGAGTGCAAGAAACTTTCGCAAACAGCAGCAACAGGCAACAGAGAAAACCCAACACACCTCACTAATGTCGAGCCCTTGAGAAGTTTTTATTTTGTTACCAAGGAAGAGTCTGATGCAAAATGTATACCTTCCAGTTGTATCTACAGCTATTTGCAGTTAAACGAACCAAACATCTTCTGGAGATTTTATAATCAAGCAAGATGAACAATAAGCTGGTAGGCTGCAAATAAAAAAAAAAAAAAAAAAGAAATGTTTGAAGAAGCCAAGCTTAAGCTTTCAACTTTCCAGTTGAAGCTGGAAAGTTGAAAAAGTATAGTGATAGTGGTAGCAGAGAGAATTTTGAAATTTGTTCACAATTGGTTTCACCATGATAACGATCTCGAACACACGTCAGAGCTGATTTTGTAATGAATAAATCGGGCTAATATTATATATTTTTTGGATAACCTGATATACATTTGCAGACTATGCCTAACAGATACGTTCACAACAAGACCCCAACAATGACCCCAACCATTTGTGATTGGAAGAGAAGTCAACTGTCCTCCCAGAATTGCTGTCTTGCCACAGACAGAGGGACCTTTTATTTGTGGGGTTGTGTGTACAAATTTGAGGCTGTATGCATTGTATAATTTCAACTGTGTGGGTAAGAGAAAAAGCCAGAGATATTACAGTTTTGCATTATTTTTTTCACTTTCAAAAAGGGCAAAAATATGTTCATGTCTGTGAAGAGAAGAGTCAAAGTTCTGACTAGAACAAAACCAAAAACGGAATAAATTATCAAATAGAAAAAGATGTTCAAGTTTAAAGACCAGAACATAAACAAGAAATATATTAATATCTCTGAAGGAAAGATAAAACATTTATTTTATTGTTGTTTCATAAAGAGGATTCCGACACATTTTCTAAAAATCATTTTTTTCAACCTTTCAAAATATCTCTTAAAGTTGATCCAGGCATATTGGCATTTTAAAGAACTTTTCTGTGTTTTTTTATTTATTTATTTTTACATAAAGTTTTACATTTCATACAAAAGCAACAGTCAACTGTTCTCTATAAGGTTAAATTAAAATGCAACCTGTTTTTATTTCTAAAGCGCACTAGAAACTTTTGTTGGCAGGGTTTCATTTAATTTCTTTAAGTAGCCTCAGTATGTGATTTCCAGGTAGCTGAAAATACATCCAGTACTTTTTCTTATCATGTTGGCAGCTTTTTGTTTGGTTATCAGTCAAAAAACAAAATCCCACACAGCTTCAATTAAGTTAATAATAAGGAACTGAGAAAGGCTGTTGCCAGTGACGATGCTGCATTGTCTGTGTCTGTATTCAGATACACTCTTACTGGATTTGGCCAAATGAAGATGTTCTCAGTCAGATGCTTTCCTGATTGTATTGGATGATGGATAAGAATTTGCTTATGTTCAACTTGTCTTGTTTCCTTAATTTTGTTAAGAAAAAAACTTATATGCGAAGTTTCTGGCTAATGGATCTTTGCAAATCATCTTTTTCTTTTTTTTTTTTCCCCACAGAAAACCAAGGCTCAGAAGCAGACTATAGTGTTTTATAACAGGCTGCCTGCAGAAAAATACCTCTAAATACAACTAAAAAAAAACACTTCTAACAGAAAAAAAATCGAGGGTGAATGTATTATGTTTCAACAACAGAAACTTCTAAACACAGGCCAAAAATTATTTAAGCAAAAACCAAAGAAAAAGTATATAGTATTTTACACATTTTAATAATGAGGTACCATTTTCTTATTACAGTGCTCATCTGTAGAGAAACATCCTGCAGATAGGACAGTACAAAAAACTGATCCTCAAAAAAATTATCTATATTCAGATAACTTAGATAGCTTATTCCAAACTTAATCTTATGTCTTAATTGAAAGCAAAGCAGATCTGATGTCAACTTTGTTTGTGTGCACATAGTTGATGAATAGGTTTGATTCTGAACCTCACACTTACACAAAAGGACCACCAGCAGCACCTACCAAAAAATCTACATCTGTTACCCCCTTCACCTGCACTAAAAGTCTGAGAAGAAGATGCGTGCTGGCTCTTTCAATATTAGAAGGTCAGGACAAATACAGGACATCATGCTTGAGAGGCTGAATCAGACGGGTCTGCAAAGAGGGTCATTATTGCTGATTTTCTCCCAGTCTGTCATTATAATGAACATAATAAACCCTTCAAAGCCAGAGAACACAGATAATTTACTGGGAAACAATATGCAAAGCACTGTCTGGTGCCCTGAGTGTATTTGAAAAGTGCTTAGGAATAAAGAAAGAGTGACTGAAACCGATTGGGTAGTTCTGGAGAAATATTGGAATTTCTTGAATTTGATAGAAGCTTTAAAGAAAGAAGGATCAAAAGTGCATTTTTTGCTGCATGTTTCTTTTTTCCCTATATGCCAGAAAAGAAAACTTTTGTAGAACAGATATTTTCATGAAATATTTTAGCAACTTTTGTTTGTGTACAAATATAACTTTTGTGTTTGAGCAAGGCGTAGGTAGGGGGAGATTGGACTAAAGGGAGAATGTATAAAGAACATTGTATTGGCCATACAACTTTTATTTTTGTGAATCAAACTCTTCTTTCAAGCTGTATCCTAATCTCATGATACCTCTGGGTAACACCATATGTCAGCTGAGGGCAGTGTTGCTCTGAAAATGCAGCTGCAGTCTGTGCACATGCTAATCTCTGTTTAGCAATTCAAAAAGATTTATACATGTTTCTGTGCAATAATGACCCGTTGTCTTCTCTATCGAAGACTTTAATTTAAGTATTTCAGAGTAAATCCGTATTTAAATCAAACCCATTTTGGTGTAGTCATGGTTTTCGTTTTCAGAGAACGCCATTTACAATTCAGCTCACATTCATACATGTAATATTAGTGTACCTGACAGCTTTGTTCTTTGTGTTTCTTTGTTTACATTAACATTTTGCGCTTTTAAAGTGACACTGCAAAGAGGCTTACTGTTAAGGTCAGTTTGCGCATTGAGAGTGAGGCGCAATGCTGCAGGTACGCTGACTTCCTCAAGGCTCAAAAGACCTTTTGGGAGGATTTCTTTTTCTTTTTTTCCAACCTGCATGTCAAATAGATTTCTGTCCTGAAAAACACCATGAACTGACCTTCATCATTCCCTTTTACATCCTTTCAGGGAAAGGGAATTCTTCTCATCACAGGTATTTGATTCTAATGTCACTGTTTTTTTTGTTTTTTTCTACATTGTGGATTCTAAGTGAACAAAGATGATTAAAAAAAAAAAGACTTTCAGAAGCAAAATTAACACACCCTACTACACCGTGACAGTGTACTCAAAACATTCACAACTTGGTGCTGGAGGGTATTATTCTAAAATAGGCCACGATGACAAGTTGTTCAGCAGTGACCGCTGGCAGTGATTTTTTTTTTATCCCTCTCCCGTGCCTGTTGGCTCCTGTGCCAGCCCAAGAGAGAAGGTGCTTCTGTGTCGCTTTATGACAAAAAGCTTTATCCTCCCATTAACCTTCACAGAGTTAACATGAGGAAGGCTTCTTAGGTGGAAATCAGCGCTGGTGTCAATAAACATCTATATGAGTGAGCTCAAAGACAACTGGCTATAGAGTGAAAGCTACATGCCTCTTTGCCTTTTCATTTCTCCTCTTTCTCTTTAGGGGTTATTCCTTTGTAGGGCTCTGACCCGCAGAAGCCACTGATAAGAAAATGATTATGGCTCGTTGACTGGATTCAGCTCACATTCTCAGCTGCTCCGAGAATGTGAGCTGGGAACTGCAAGAAACAGTCCTTCCCCTGAACTGAAATGGATGCTCCAACAGCTTTTTGATCACTCTTTCAGTGCAGCATACATGAGTGTGTAAAGCTGCGTAACTTGCAGTCTGAAATCCACTGCCAGCACATTGTGTTTCTGAATGCACCTCATGATGTGAATTCTGGACATAGACGGAGTGTGAATGCTGGCGCAGGATCAAAGAACTCTGCACTGTATCTGAAATGGATCAGCCTTGGCTGACATGCTTTAAAAAAAAAAAAAAAGGAAAAGACGCACACAGCCATGCTGTATGTACAAAGGCCGATTTAGTCCACAGGGATCAGCAGTCAGTTGTGACACTCCTCTGGCGAAGCATCTCTGTGCCCATGAAAATGGAAATGGCAGCAGCTGATCTGTTGGTGGGGACCAATCTGCCTCCTCATCAGGACTCTTCATTAAACTTAAGCTCTGTCTATTAGCCCCAGTCATTCTCCTTATTCATTGTAACACATGACCTTGAGGTGGAACAGCATGTACTGTTTTGGCAACTCCTAGGTCGCCACCTCAGAGCAGCGGGGTCGGTCACACTTCGGATACTGGATCTCCTGGGCGAATGAATTATTCTGAAAGATTTCTCTGAACTCCACAATTCCTCCCTGAGCCGTCTATCACATTACAGCCAATCATAACCAGTAATTTAACTTAGCCTCATGATGCTCGTTGCATACTGTGAGTTTTCTCGCCATCTAGCACAGAGTGTGATCAGTGCTCCCCCCCCTCACGAGAGCGGTGCTTAATTGAGCTGGATGTGCGTCGGTGATTTCACTTAGAGGGGGATCATCAAGATTCAGACAAGCACCTGGTCCTTTATGTGCCTGTAGAACGCTGGCAGGAAAAACGATTACCGGCCTCATTTGTTCTCGATAGACAGTTGTGACCTTTCCAATTGGCACACCCTCTTACGGATATGACAGCTTTTCTTTCCCGGAAACATGCAGTGAGTTTGCATTTAATATGCATAAGAATTGCACCTGCGCCTAGTGGGAAGTTTAGAGCTGGAAGACACTGAGCGGTCGTATCTGATGCTTTTTGACATCAGATTCGTCTGTTGTTGGTGAAAGTCCATCATTTCGATGCTGGAATGTGATTCAATTTAATATCCAGTTTAATGAAAATACAGCTTTGGAAAAAATATAAGCAGCCACTGCACTGAACTCCATTGAAAACCTCATGGTTATTCCACCAAATATTGATTTCTGATCTCTTCCTGAATTGAAACATTAGTATTGTTGTCTCTAAATAAATATGAACTTATTTTCAACACTGAGAAAGGACCAACTTAAAATCTATATAGTCAAGTTAAACCCCACCATGATCTTAAATGTAAAGTAGAATTACAAAATACAAAAATATACCAAAGTGTGTGGTTAAAGAGACAGAATAGGAATTACATTAGCATACCATTCATTTTCACTTCCCTAGTTGGATCGGTCCATTATTTTTCCTCCAATGTCCCTCAATCTATGAATGCGATTTTAACCGATTGGATATAGACACACTACCAAAAGGACTTTGAACAACTGCCAAAAAAAAAAAAAAGAAACAAAGGTGAGAATACTTTCATAATAATGCAGAGCCCTATAACACACAAGAACATCATGTGGAGTGGCACAAATATCCCCTACTTTCTGCTCTCTTTATAGTGAGAGAACAAAATACGCACATGGGAGATTTCAGACAACACAGCTTTTACAAGCTACACCATGAAAATGACCAATCTCAGTTCAAAGCACACGAGTTAGACTGCATCATAAAAGTTTCTGTTTAGACCGTGGATTGGACAGAAGCAAGGGGAATTATAGACAAAATTGTTTGCTTCAATGCATTATATTTCAAAAGCTCTCCAAGGATGTGCAATCTCAGGGAAATATCTGTGTATAGTAACATGAAAAAGCAAATCAATTATGTGCACATGGAAATGGTATAGGGGCCATGGAACTTTTAGAGTAATAGTTACTCTATTACTCTACTGTAATAGAGTAATAGGTAGGTTTAATGTATTGTGAAAAATTTTATGTCTCCTAATAAGAAAAACAAAACAAAAAACCATATGTATCTGAAATGTGTCTGAAAAAGGTAACAAATCTATTTCTAAGTCTGTGGGACTCCAGTAAATCACAGGGAGAAGCAATTATTCAAAAAAAAAAAAAAAAAAAAAAAAAAAAAAAAACCCAAACACTTGTCACAATAAAGTACTCTCCCAAGGCCCCCAAAATCTCTTAGAGGCTATGTGGCCCACTTTCTTCTTTTAGATACGATTTTATCTGATTGTACAAAAGTTGTAAGTGAAGCAAGCAAAAAAAAAAAAAATCTGTGAAGGGACAAATACTTCTTCACAGGACTATAAATGTCCTGATTTAGACGCAGGTCTAACAAAAAAAAAAAAAATCCCTAATTTTCCATAATTGCATGCCAATTACTTCTAATTCGCCATCAAGGATTTCCCAATAAGCAAGTGCATAACTTTTTAGTGCTCATAAAGCATTAAGTAAGTGAAAATGATTTGATTTAAACTATACTCTTCCTAACATGGTGAAAAGGATTATGAATGACAGAGATATGGCCTCGAGAAGTGAGTGTGAAGTTGATGCACAGCCAGCGTGTCCATTTACAAGCATGCTGCAAAAGCAAAGCCCTGATGAAATGTGTTCTCATTTCTCTGTGACATGAGAGGGAAGAATTCAATCTGAGGAGGTTACAGAGAGGGATTCATCTAGTGTTCAAAGACAGAGAAAAATCCCAGAGGAATACATTTCAGTCACTAGTCTCTCTCCCTGCCTCTCTCCATGGGAGAGCATTAATGCTTTGTAATACTGCCTGTGTTTGTCGTCCACTGTCCAGGCTGATCATGTTTTTGAAGGCTATTTTCTAATATTGCAGACTGTCAAATGCCCACTCATGCCTCTATGCTGAACTAGCAGAAAACCTGCATGCACACATACTGTGCAAAATCTGAAAATGGCTTCATAGATACAAGGACACCTGCACGGGCAGTGGATTTACAAACCACCATTCCTCCTTACAAACCACTATTCCTCCTCTGTACTGCTCTCCAATCTCGGGCCCAACTGGTCTAAACCTGGGCCTGAGTAATGATGACCAGAGGCACAACAACCATCTGTAATGTGTCTGCTCCTCCCTTCAGGGAGCCAGAGAAGGATCTGCTGTCACTCTAGCAGGGGAAACATCTGTTCCCATTAAATTACAGTGGCCCTGCCTTGCACGCTATCTCCACTGCACTCCATTTTACTGCTAGAGTCCTGTGTCTGTCGACAAGGGGATAAAACAAGATTAGTTAAATGGCTGGGAACTGGAGAAGAACGACGGGATTCGTGGGAGGGGGGAGAGGGAGCATCTCCCCTTGTTGCCAGTTCTCTTACCAATTAGTAACTGGGGAATGTCCTCAAGTGATGTGACAGAGGGATAAAACCACCTCATCCATCAGTTATCTTGTCACCATGTGGCCTAAATCTCTAACTGGAGTTACTCTGTTAGTAGTCTGAATGAAGAGGTTTGCCTGTATTTAAGATCTCTCAACCGCTACAATTTGATAGTAACTTTAGACGGCCTAGGATCTGATGTTCTAAAGTTTACGCAAATAAAAGCAGGTACAAACTTGACATCACGCAAACACCTGGCATACAGACAACAAAAACTCGCAAAGCAAAATGAGGAGGATTGCATGCATAATAAATTTAGCATATCTGCCTTCATGAACATCCACAATATTGGGGGAATATACAAATATAATGGCTTATCCCCCCACAATGTGGTTTACTGAATTAAACTTGATACTGATTTTACAGCTATACTTAATACGTTTGAAAAGTAGACATAAGCTCAATAACACAGGATTATTAAATAATTCTAACGCACCATCACTTCATGGCAGCACATTTTGTTGTGTTGCAGCTTTGCAGGAATGTATCTGCTTTGCCCAGAAAAGGTGATGCATGTTATAAGTCTGCTGCATGTTCCACAAACTGTACAGGAAAAATATGTCTTCTTGGGAGAAATTAATGCCACTGGAGTGCATACATAAGCAATTAGCAGGTGTTAGGTACAAATTCCTGAAAAGACAGGGTATGAAACCTTACCCTAACTTACAAACTAAAATCGAGCTAACAAACAAATAAGTTTTTCTTGTGTTTTCATTGTGACCTTTACAGATATGTGCTCCATATTTGGCTAATTTTTTGATACCCCTCCTATTTGTCTCCTTACTCATTAGGATTCTCTGTCCTTCTTGTGTTTGTGTTGTGTGTTTGTGAGGTCCTACTGCTGGGGCTCCTTGATTCATGCAGCACACCTGCTGCTGCTTTCACACCTGCCGGCAATCTACTCAGGCTGCCTGATCTTTGTAAGGAGCTGTTGGACAACCTCATGACCAGTAGAGGAACTTCTAGTTCTCCTATCCAGGAGATTTGGTCTAATTAAAGTTCTCACCCAAGCTTACCTTGACAGAACGCATCAAGGATCACTCACTCTACAGTTTCCCAGCCAAGCTCCACAGAATCGCTGCCTGACAATTTTCCACCATTTTTGCGCCTGGAACAGTTGGACCTCACAAAAGAACCATAAAGTTGCCTACAAAAAGACTCCACTTCATTCCTGGACCTGGTTACTGACTTGATGTGGGTCAAAAAGCTTCCCTTGGTCATGAGAATACTAATTTAGGTATTTGCATATGATCATTCAGGTTCAGCTTTGCTAATCAATTTCCCCTTAGTCACTCCAACAATTTTCTTCTGTGTAGATGACATGACCCTTCTGCTCATTGAACTCACCTGGTGCCCATAATGCTGAGAACATTCCTTCCAGTCTGTTCGGTTGTTATGCTTGTTTTCTAGTGGCGATTCTTGTTTATAGCTATCTCTAAATTTTCTTGGACTTCAATTCTTATAGGCTTGCACCCACCCACAACCATTTTCTTCCACCTATGCAGTTGTCAAACAAATATAAATATTAATAAAATACTTTTGACATTTGTTGACAATGGGAACAAGTGTGGGAGCTATGACTACTTTAGCAAGCCTCAGCATGTATGAACAAAGGAAAAATAGGCTGAAAAGGAAGTTCTAAAGGCAGTCCACCTTCAGAACCTACACTACTGACTCAGCATAAAGCTGAATTGGTTTTACATATCAAGGTGGAATGGTGCACCAGAACAGACATCCTGAACACAAAGAACCAAAATTGCCTCTATATGCTTCAGGATACTGTCACATATTTTTAATGAGACTTTCATGGCTTCTGTTATATTTTACAAAGTCATTTGATGGAAAGAGGAAATGCTGAAATAGGCAGAAACAGACCCCAGAGCAGTGCACTATAGTATGTTGACTATATAAAAAAAATTCCCTTCTCACCCACTGCGGGTGGTTCTTATCCTCTGAGCTCGGGTCCTCTACCAGAGGCCTGGGAGCTTGAGGCCTAATTGATACTGCCTGCGCAGTATCTTTGCTGTGCCTAGAACTGCACATTTCTGGACTGAGATGTCTGATGTTGTTCCTGGGATCTGTTGTAGCCACTGCTCCAGTTTGGGGGTGACTGCCCCGAGGGCCCCGATGACCACAGGCACTACGGTGGTCTTCACCTTCTAGGCCCTCTCCAGTTCCTCCCTGAGGCCCTGGTATTTCTCCAGTTTCTCGTGGCTGATATATATATATATATAAATAAATAAACTATGTGGCTTTATAGCTGTATTTTTTAGATTTACAGATATTTTATTTAGATGCTTGTAAGTGAGAGAGAGTCATTTGTAATAAAAAAGCACTTCATGTTAAATACCATTTCAGCCTTCACAAATTGAGTGGATTTTTATAGGGGAAAAAGACATCAAGACAAAACATTTCAGAAAATTCTGAAAATAAGACACCCATTGACATTTTCGGGGCTGTGTTTTATAAAGCATAACAGAAACAGCCTTTAGCAAAAACAAAACAAAGAAACCTTTCTGTATTTTCTCATTCAGAGAAATATACTTTTATAATTTTTTTTTCTATTCCCACACAGTAGGACTTCAGATTTCTCCGTTCAATTTGCTTAGTGAATTTTCTCCTACACATTAAAAAGTGATGTGTTGGATGATGGAGGAATTTCTAGCTTTAAATTGTGAGGTGAAATCAGGAGGAGTAGGGGTAAGAATGCATAATTTTTTGTTATGCTGTGCTCAGCTGATGAACCAAATGACATCGAGGATAGACTGTAGTCTTGTGTGATTCTAAAAAGCACAGTTTTAGATTGATGGTTGGATAAATGGGCACTGTGAGGGAACCTGTCAACAATCGACCCTACATTGCTTTAGCTGTGCTGTGTGCGTTTTGTCTAACCAGGAGGCTCTTTCTTGAACAGTGATGCGCATAGCACCAACTAACTATCTAATACTTATAACTCCTGCTGTAAAATACTTTTTTATGTTGGGATTTCTTCAGGCTGAAAGAAAACATCAGCAACCATGCTGCATTTAGGAATGGTTTAATCTGACTAAACTTCAGAGTTCACAGCCTATAACGAAAGGCTCACAAGACAGAAGCCCCACAGCTTTATTGGAAAATGGAACAAAACCTGAAAACTTCTATGAAATATTTATTTATAAATAGAAAAGCCAGGCAAAAGCTCACTTCTGTCTACACACCTTGATAGGCATACATGTTGATAGCCAGTAAAGCTCAGTAAAGTAAATGATCAGCATTTGCCAACACTCCCCGGTAGCTCATTGGATTTGGTTCAATGAGCTACCAGGGCTAACCTTGTTTACGGAGTGCCAGGAGTGCCATATTTTCTCATTTCATTTTATTTCTGTGTTTGACATCATTAGAAAGCTTAGAAATAACACTTTCAGAATATGTAAATAACTCAAAACACACCCAAGAAGACTTGTGGTTCTGTCATGGTCAGTCACAAATATTTGGGACATTACATTTTGTCGTTTATATTCAAAAGTGCACTTCCAAAAAGGATCAGAATCATTTGGCCAGGCGTCTAAATCTGCATTAATTCAATATCTCAAAGACTGGGTTTAAACGTCAGTTGCTTTGTGTGACTAAGCAATTTCTGTGACTTTAGCAATATCACATTTCATAGTTTGGAGACATTCTCTGAAGGCACAAGACTTGATATTCATGCAGCTGGAAAAGGATTTGCTTGATGTGAAGCAAAGCAAACTAATTTTGGTTGTGCTTCTTTTGTAATGTAAAACAGCATCATGTTCCCTATGTGCTGTAAACCCACATCTCCTTCTTCTGATGTGGTATTTGCCAAACATTAATTTAAATAGATGTTGCTGTAGCCTGCTTATGCAACACATCTACTACATACTTTTAATTGTCATATAAGATAGGTATTATCAAAGTAGGTATATCTGCATATAAAATAATGTGGCACTGAAATAGATGGAAACCACATCAGACAGCCTGAGTTACGTAATGCAGTAAATTTTGCATCAGTGAAAAACATAATTTCTTCTTTTTGCTTGAAATGAGCAATAAATTATCCCTTAAAAGTCATACTGCTGTGGCTAAAAGAAATGCAAAAATAATTCAGGGCAATCCAGGTTAGAAGACAAAGACATATCTGGAGGGTAAAATTAGCTGAAGGGAAGTGGAGGAATGAAGCATACCAGCTGAGAGAGAACCCTGCAGAGTTTTTGTGACAAAGTGAGGCACAGACGACAGTGCTAAAAATAAAGATACTGAAACAGAGCGATGTAAACAAAACTAAAGTGCCACAAATGACTTTTGCAAAACAATGTTTCTCATAGACAATCTTAATGCAGACAAACACACACATCAGATGACATTCACGCCCTTGGTAAAGCAGAGGAAAACTGAATACGCTGCAAGTCAGAGGATCTGGAATATAGTGATAAGTCTCGGGGAAAAAGAATGAAAGTCATGATAATTAGTCATGATAAAGTATTTGGCTTTAACAGTGTGAAAGGGAATTGGAAGTGTTTGGAAGTTCTTTTCAGTACTTGAATATTTGCCCTTATTTCATCTGAAAACCAAATTAACCCATCTTTCGATAAAACTGAAAAAAAAGAAAAAAAATATCATGAAATTGTGTTCTTTACTTACCACACGTTTTTTTTTTTTTTCAGCTCTTATGTGCTATAGGCACAAAAGAAAGATGAAACAGAAAAACAGTCACTGCATTTTGTGAACAAACCACACATGGAGTGTTACATCACTTTTGACATTCAGAAATGTCTGCAGTGTTAGACTGGAGGAGCTGCAGAAAAGAGGATGATCAAATTTAAGAACCACGTGTAGTTCCAGTCCAAACAGGTCATGTTGTAAAGAAACTACATTGAAAAGTAATTTATTTTGTTGCTATGATGCACACCACGTCTAAGTGATTATTAGCTTTAAAGAGATATTTTAATATATGAATATATATAATTTTGCACAATGACTGGGAATTACAAAAATGGGCCTACTCCATCAGGTGACTGGGTTGGACTTGAAGACCATCATCTTTCACAAATACCAACTCAGCTGACTGTCTGGTACTCTATGTTGGACAGGACATGGACCTAATTTTTACTAATAAATTACTATAAAGTTTGTGCTCACGTAATGGCACACAGTGACTTGCTTGAGCACAGTTTGCACATGGCCTGTACACACATACATGAGTGCTTCAGTATTTTGAAGTATTGTTTGTGTTCATAAAATGAGAACTTACTATCACAAGCTAACACCAGATAGCTTGTTTCTCAGAACCTTTTCACCTTAACAACTGACTCTCTACTGCCTGAGACTGAACTGAACTGAGAAGTATTTACACTGATGTTTGTTGTTGCATGTACCAGTCTTTTACTTTCTCTAAGACACTGATTTCATTATTGATGTCACATCTCATTAGAATCTTCTCAGAAATGTCAAGGCTACTTAAAAAATAGAATTAATGAACTCCTTTCTAATTTGTAAAATTGCATTTAAGCTTTTAATCATCACAGGTTGATGATGTGTGTGATAAAGCCATAGTAAAATGTGTTTTGTGTTGTCATCACCTTTAACCTACAATTGTTTAGATTCTCAGAACTGTCTTGCTGTTTTAAAAAAAGGTGCAACAGCTCATTGTTTTGCTTTTCAATGCAATGACTAAGCTGTGATAAACAGCTTTTTAATTGCAAAAGCCTGAAGTGTGACCAGCTTCAGAAGTGTGCATTTTATGCCACTGAGTTGTTCTGGTTGCAGCATAGCTCACCTTTTAATGAAATACATACCCAAGCTACTCAAAACACAACCACGTATTAATTTACATGAGCAATTCCGTTTTATTTATTCTTTGCTATCTTTTGTTATTGTTTGCTTTCTTCCTTCTTACTTTTGAAGACACCAAGTGTTAAACTCCTAAATATTGCTGTAGGAATAATCCATCCATCCACAAATCTGTTCATCTGTCTCTCCGCTCTGTCCTTCTCAGGATAATAAAGGACTGGAATCTACCGTCCATCAATCCATGTCTTGTAATTTTCAGTGTGTAATGGAATGCAGACATTCATGATCACACACTGAGATCCCGTCCATGAACAACACAGGATTGGTGCCTAGACATATATATTACACCTTGGCAACAGGCTTACACTTGCACTAAGAATGCAGACACAGCTCTGACATTGTGTATACAAGAACCACACCCATTAAAAGCTGCCCAGGTACCCCATACTTCTACAGCAACTTCCAAAAAATGCCTCAGGGGACATGATGGAAAGCTTTCTTCAAATTCACAAACCTCAGATGGATTGGACAGTCAAACTCCCATGAGCCTCTCATATCTTCAGCAAGTGCAGAGATATGACCCACTCTTATGGTCCAACTAAGACCATGAGAGACCACATTAATACCCATATTGGTATTAATAAATACTTAAAATTACCATGTGCACCTCTCCAGTACTGAGTTGGACATTTAAATTGGACCACCTTTTACCTTAAGAACTGATTTAGCTCTTTGCCACATAAATTCAGCAAGGTGGGAAACATTCCCCAGAGATTCATTCATTGGATATTTGCCTTTTACTGGTCATCCTTTGTAAACCTCAGAGAACTTCAGCACTTCCTGAAATACTCAGATCAGTCCATTTGGCATCAACAACAATGCCATACTTAAAGAAACTTTTAATACCCCTGGCCCCATTCTGATCTTATGTCTGCAGGTGAAATTCTTAATTTGCTTCCATGTGACTGGCTAATATGCTGTTTGAATTACATTCAACTGCAAAAGTCCAAAAATGTAATCCCATCTTTATACTGATAAGGACATAATTGGGGTCTGAAGCCATTGGGCTGTAAGAGACTCTGCTTCTCCTTACAAAGGAGTGATTGGTGTTGGACATAGATAATCAATATGCAATTATTCTGTCAAAGGGAAGCAAAATGAATATGCATGAAAAAAAGATGGCCTCCGTCTTTTTTTTTTTTCCAGAGTTTTCACAAACAAATCTGATGAAACACTGCCCTAGCCCAATTTCCACGTGTGAATAAATCAATGACAAAGTAGAAGATAAGACAATATCTCTTCTTCTCACTCCGTCATTCTCGCCCCCCTTGTTCCATCTCTGTCTGGCTCTATTAAAACTGACTGGCCTACGACTTTTCCTCCCATCCCTCAGATACATTTTACAGTCAGTTTTTATAAGCAAGACATCTGGGTTTGTGATGAGATAAATACACGGTAGAGATCTGAAAGGTCTGCATTATTTGTGTGGAAATTATTTAAGCCGTGTTTAAACAGCACTTGATTAGTGAAACTTATTCTACCCTGAAAAGCATTTTTACCTTATCATTACAGCCCTATCATTACTCTTCATAAAAAGTACCAAAACCGGAAGAGGAAAATATTCTTTATCAGGATAACAATGCTCCTGGCTCCTAGCTTTCATTAGAATAGATTCATAAACACAATGCTGTCTCCCTGCTGTGTAGGAATTGCCTCAACAATAAGCAACAATCGGCCTCAGGCTCTTAATGCCACGTTATACAGTATGAGACATCCATCTTTGCTCTCATGTACATGTAAGTATAGAAAATCCATGTGCACACAATACTACATCAGCACTCACATATGGCTTCTGCCTCTTTCTTGGTTTTGCATCACAGGAACACCAAATACAAAAGCAGCTGCTGGTCATTTTAACTTGCCAGCCTAACTGTTTTTTAAATTATTCATGATTAACATATTTGACAGTGTAGTCCCAGTGTGCTATAAGCACTGAATATATTCAATAAGATTTTATATATGATTATTTTGGAGCAAATCTTTATCTCCACAAACAACTTAGCCAATGCATGACTTACTTACAGACTGTGTCACCAATAAGTAAACAGCAGGAGGGTATTTCTATAAATCTGACTCCCACTCACATTGATCCTGCTTTGTCTAATTGGAAGAAAACTGTTGTCGAAACAGTTTAGTCAGAACGTCAAAGGCACTCAGCTCAAAAGTGCAAGACCACTTCAGAAGCAACTTAAGGTCAAAACCTTTATTATTTTATTTATACACAGATATGTTTAATATACTAAAGTCATTGCCATTTTCCTTGTGGCTCACAAATGGCACTTAAAAATGAAGGACTGTTTTGAGCGAAAGCAAATTCACAGAAGCTGCAAGATGTATACACACACTGACATTTGCATCCCTTGCTGTGCACAACCCTCCCCGCGTGCTTCTGCAAGCTGGGGTGGAAACGGAGGATAGTCATTTGATATTTTTGCAGGGCAGAGCTGAGATGAATTAATTATTCCAAGTTTGGGTTTAGCTTCAAAGTTAGGTCTTCCTCCAAGGAATGCCTGCCTCTAGACTTTAGTAATGTATCTGTTTGACTTAGAGCTAAATATAACTTTGCTTTGCATTCAGACTGCAGCGAATATAATAATGGCAGAGCAGGTTTTTATGTAATCACTTATTATTTTTTGTGTTTTCTTTATATGATATTGACTTTAGTACTGGTTTAATTATATATGAAACTGGAGTACTAAGAATATATTTTAAAGTTTACAGTACATGAGAATAATTTGATTAGGGCTATGTAAATTATGTTTGTTTAATGACTTTTAGTTGTACTGCAAGGCAGTATTTGTGTACTTGTAATCCTGCACATTGGGGTCACCTTTCTTAACCTGATACAGTTTAGCTGATGCACTAGTGGGAGTCGTTGAAACAGAACATGAATCAATGCAAACTCACTACTCACTTTGTAGTTGTATGATTAGGTTGTCGTCCTGCCAGTAGATCAGTCTCCACTCCAGACTCGTGTCTTATGAAACTTTAAACAGATTTTCTGCCACCTTTTTTTCTTTTAATCTTTTAACAACTCAGATTTTCCGTGGCATGTGAAGACAACCACAGCTCAAATCTGCCACAACATGCTTCACTGTTGTGTTAGTCTGTCAACACACAAAGTTGTATTTTAGCCACATATGGCAAAAATATAACTTTTGGCTAAAAGTTATATTTGGCTAAATGTAACTCGAGTGTCCTTGTGGCAAACTGCAAAAAAAAAAAAAAAAAAATTCTAATTGTCTGGCATCATTTGTGGATCTATGCAGCTCCTCCAGAGTTAATATAAGCCAATTTGGCTATGTTCACACAGTAAGCAAATGTAACTCAAATTCATTTCTCTGCCCAAATGTGACCAACTTAAGTCTCATTGCAGTCACATTTAAGTATCAGCATGAAGAACCACACACACACAAAATGGATTCCGGCAAAAACAATTGGAGTCGATCATCAAGACTTCTTTTCCATTTACTAAAGCTCTCTAATTTTGCAGTCTTGCATGGCATTGTATGTTTTTTAGCACCATTAAGTGTATTGTCACAATTAGGTTCTTTAGGTGTAACTAAAGAAAATACAACCTTTTTCAACAAAAATGTGCTTACTCACTTGCAGTTATTCTGGAATACCTCTTCATGAATCTAAAAAACTGAAGCAAGCTCTCCTGACCCGATTAACGGTTTCCTGAGATCATGTGTTTAATTAAAAAGCTATGATAAAAACTAAATAATGGCTATGCAAAGAAAAGAGTAACTCAATGAGCAACACATTTTGCACAAATTATATCATAAAATTGCAGCCTATAATGAGCAGAAACACTGTATTAAGATGATAAAAGTCAGATTACACAAACTACCAGTGAGGGATTACAATATAATAATCTGACATCTTCAGCTAGAAACTTTTTTATATGACATGTAAAAGTATTACATTGAAAATCACACAAATAAAGCAGGCTTACAAACATAAATACAATATTTAAGCATCCTAAGCCTTAAAAAATGTTTTAGCCAGATATATCAGTTTACAGATCTAAATGAATATATGTGATATATATTCATAATATATAATAAGTAGCAAAATTATTATTAATAATCATTACTAATAATTATTATTTATGTCAATATTCTTGTAATTATTTTTTTCTCTGCACCTTAATTGGGCATTTTGTTAGATAAAGTAAGCTCAATAAGCCAGTAAACAGAAATTCTTGGCTACCTGTAATACCATCATGTGTAATGTATGCTATTTTCTGATTTAAAAGACCAAACCTAACGAGTTGTGGTAAATATTAAGCAAAAGCAAAAATAAACAAATGAACAAAATACATTAATAAAAATAATGAATCAATATGGGATACTAAAAAAAAAAAAAAAAAAAATTAAAATATTTAAAAACTCAATGGATAACATCAAAAAATATCTTTCAACCTAAATAAAGAAAACAATCTACTCACCATCAAATGAAACATTAAGGCTTTTCAGACTCTCCAGTTTAAATGTGAACAAATGTATTTTGTTTGTTGTACAAAGCCCAATAGGACATATCTAGTTCTTCACATTTTCAATCTTTGCAAAATGGGCACTCAAAGTCTGCCTTCAAAAATGTGCTCTTAATAAATGCCTGACTGCTCTAGTGAGGCGCAACCTGAACAGATCAAATTAACAAGCAATACTCTGAGGATTTCTTCAGCGTTGTTCACCCACTGTGTGTGGATTGGCCACCAGAGACAAAGTGAACAGCAATAAAGGAAGATGAGAAGGGGATTTGGATAAGTCACCCAGGATCACCCCATTATATGAGCCATTTTGTTAGAAACTCTCATCAGCATGACAGGGATTTCCAAGGCTGCTTCAATACATCTGTTCGCAGGAGGTGATTTGCAGGAGGCTTATATCTTTGTCAGCTATAAGCAAAGGATAATAAATACTTTCATTGATGAAACTGAGAACATTACAAAGTTGAAGCTAAAGCCTAAAAATAACGTTAACAGAAACTCATATAGATTCTGTGAAAGACATGCTTTACTGAACAATAGGACTTAGGATGGATTGATTCACACTAGCCTTGTTTAATTGAACTCTAATTCGTTCATCTACAAAGTCCAGTTCGGTTGGTGAGGTGTGATTCTGCAGTCGAACTCTGATGTGGGCCAAAATACTAAACTCTGGTCCGCATGCAAATACCAAGCGGACCAGAGACCACTCCAAAAGCATGAAGCAAACTATAGTACGTGGAATTCTGGGTAAATACAACCAAAACAAATGCAAGATTCTAATGCTATCAGGAGAAATGATAGCATTTTGTCTTTTACTAAAGACAAAAGAGAAATTCTTTAACTGCTCAAATGTGCCGCTATTTCATTTTTGTTTACATTTTGTGAAGATGGAAGTTGCACTCATGTCTTCTTCAGACATGTCTTCCCTGTCCACCTCCCAGTGATCTGGTCTGTGCCAGTGCTTCTTGTCATTTACCAAGTTGACCTCCGATCACCTGAAGAACGTTTTCAGGATTAAAGGACTAATGTCCCAGTAAATTCTGGAGAAACTCATCCATGCGTCTATTTTTAGTCACATTGATTACTACAACTGCAACAGTGAAAACTGCAAAACAGCTGAAACACTGAATGCCTTTAAATCCAGAATTAAAACTCACCCATTTAGAGTTGCCTTTGAAACATTATAAATGAAACATTGATAAACGTTCTGATGTGCAATAATGCCACAAGACAAAATGTTATGTTTCAATTGTTAAATGTGTCTTCTATGACTATGACTCCTATGATGATTTTTTTTGTGTTTTTTATGATGTAAAGCACATTGAACTTTTATTAACAATTGCCTAAACAGTTATTTATAGTTATTCATAACCACAAGTAGATTGCTATTGTGGCACATGTACAACTTATACTGAACAAGGTAGCATTTTTCCTCACATTTCATTGCTCTATTGTTGCTTGTTGTGATGGTATAGGCAACTGCAAGTGGAATCTCTTTAGAGCTAACTAGTTCATCAAAAGTCTGTTGGCTTGATGATCATTCTTGGCAATAGTGGAGGATAATGGTTTTGTTCTGCAGGCCCCACAACAATATCTGGCTGGTGCTTTAAAATCAAATTTGTTTGGCGTAGTCTGCCCTGAACTGCCTCATGCATTTTTGTTGTTGAATGGCCGAGAAACATACGCAGTGCTCTCACATAATGCTCAAGGGTTTCGCCGCAGCCACACAGAATATAAACACAGCCCATTAAAGGACAAACGCTAATAAAACTCAGGGAAAAAAACAAAACAATTAGTCATATTTTGAATACACAAGCTATTCCTAGCTGTACCATTGCTCCTGTGTTATAAAGGGAAATTCCATTTGGTTACAAATTCCTTAAAACAAGATGGCAAAACCAATAGCAATACATTCCTTTTATCGGGAGTAAGCTACAATTGCACTCTTTAATAGCTATACCCTTGGCAGATTGAGGTTTAAAATAATGTTTTAAATTTGCCAATATGTTTCTTCTGACTAGAAGTAATGATACTTTGAGAAATCCAATCACAGTTCTGGGTTTAAATCCGAGAGAGAATCTGAGGGGGTGTGATAAAGATTAAGTCAATGACAGGAAGTCTTTCAACCACAAAGGCATTGAGCTCATCAAATGGTGTCAAAATGCTAGTGGGAAAAAAAGCTACTCCGGCATCATAATAAGATTTTGATGGCTGAATTGTCGCTGTAGATTCATTGATTGATCAGTGATAAAGGTACATGTACAATGTAAACTAATTTTACATTGTTTTAATATATTTTGAGAGGTGTGTGTTTCATGCTCTAAATAAAGCAAATGTCTCGGTTTATTGAAAATGTTCAACCCAAGTCTCCAGGTGGTAAAAAATAATTTCATAGCTTACCTGTACATACTTTAGAAATTTAACTCTAATTGACTGTAAAGCAAAGTAAGATTTTAAATGATGGACATGGGAGACATGGAATCTGCTTTAGTGCCCCCTTGTTGAAAACAAAACATGGGCAAAATATTCATTCATGCCTTTCAAAATCAAATTTTGTTTGGGAATGTGCTTTACTTCAGAGATGCAGGGATTGTTTAGATTGCGCCTTTGTTTCACTTATGTCCATTTGTGAGTCAATATTTTCCTCAAGTATCTAACCATTACTCCTGTCTCAACATTCCCTTTCAACCAGAACATGAGCTTTATTGATCAGAGGACTAAAGATGGGATTGATTGCTGAGAAGATGCTGTTGCTTTTGGTCCCCCACTGCAGCCATAGAGCTCTGCACATGTAAACAAACACCAAATGTTTTTATTTGATAAAGATGTTAGCTTCCAAGCTGCTTTTTAGTGCAGCTTGGAAGCTGCTGTTCTTTAAATGGCTTTTGTGTATCATGTGGCCACTATAAGTAAAGTACTCATGGTAAGGAAGGCTGAAATGAAAGCTATGCTTAACTATTAGGTCCTCTCTTCAAAGAAGAGAACTAATGACCAGACAGGAGGCCTTGTCATGTACTTCAGTTGAACTCAAGGCAACTTCTCCTCATGATGTCAGCAATTAAATATTAATTTGAAAACCTACAAAGGACCAAAAGTCTTTGAGGTAAATCAAGCAGAACACAACTCATTGATAAATGCTGCATGCTTCCTATAATCATTAAAAAAAGACTTTCAAATAAATCTGGTGATGAATGGTTGAGTGATTATTTGGTGTTAAAGATTTTTAAAAAATGGTTCTGTGCCAAGTCTTGAATTACATTTTCTATTTTGTCTTGAAATAAAATTTCTGCACCCATGTTTCCAATTTGGAGGCTTGCCATTGATTCATCCAGATTGAATGGATGAATCAACATCACATCACTTATCAATGAATAAGTGCTGTGATGTTTGATGTTTTACCAGCTGATCTCAAATTGCCACTATCCATCTGAATTAATGTTTACCCTTCATAAGTTAGAATGGGAGGTTATGTTTCTTCTCCCAAAAGCAATTCAGTCGATCAAAACTGCAAAAAACATTCAGATCTAGTGGTTGTTTGCTCAGTTTAGTTAAAAGTACATCAGATTGCTGTTTCTTTAAACACTAGGTCCTGATTTACAGAACATTGAGGTAGATGTGTGCAGACCTTTATTTACCAACTGAAAATTATTTTGACTTTCAAGATTTTATCTGTTGGAACAAACAAGCCAATAAAAAAAAATCACCTTTTTTACAGGATGCATTTATTAGCTTTAGAATATTCTTGAATCAAAGTTAACAACTGTGGCACCATGCAGCCATTCCAAAACTAAATCCATCCAAAACCCTGCGGGGATTCTTAAAAAGATCAGTGGACAAAAGTTGTCCTCTCAGTTTGTTAAGATTTTGAGAATCTTTACAAGGTAGAAAGAGCAAATATGACCAAGTGTGACTCCTACCACAAAAGACTGAATGCTGAGATTGAATTAAAAGTTGTTTCATCAATCCATTATTTTTTTTTTATAATTTAATTTTAAAACTTTTCTGAGCCAGTTTGTGCTTGAAATACTATTTGAAATACTATAGATTTATTAAATAGAGGTAAACAAGTTACGGTTTTATCGTACTACTTTGACAAGCATTAAAACTTTGTTTACCATGGTAAACTACATGAAATTGAAATCTTTTTGTGCTCATTATGAGAAAAAATTCCATTAGAAATCTGTTTGAAAAATCAAGACACTAGCTGTACTCAGTAAGAGATTTAGTCTTCACTAACATTTTCTGTTGTCATTATTATTCACACAGAGCAAGGATCCTGCTGCACTACATTAAACAAAACCGGGTTGGAAACAAATCCAAACAGTAATAAGAAAGAAACCAAAAGCATCAGATGAATACAAAATGGGTTTTGTGCAATATCATTGTCTGAACTGTAAATTCAGACATAAAACTAAAACATGTTGATTTTTCTTGGAACATTGATGTATTTGATTGGGGAATCTTTTTTTTTTTTTTTAATTGGGTCTTTTTTATTTCAGTCAAATATGAATAGTCCATGTAACTAAAAGAAACCATGAATAAAAATTAGCAGAAAGAAGTAAACTTATAATTTTTGTCCTCAATTCACATAAAATAATGTGAATAGTTGTTCAACTCAGTAGATTATTATGGACATATTTATAGCGCCTCATCCATAAAGATTTTCACATATCTTCTAAAAGCAGAAAGAGATTTAGATTGTTTTATCTCACTGTCAAGACTGCGCCATAAACTGATACCTTTAATTGAAATGCATCTTTCTGTCATTGCCATTAAAACTATGTTTAAAAAAGAGAGAGCGCTTTAGTTCAAGCACAGGAGCCAAACAGACTTTTATAACAGGTTAGAAAGTATAAGAGATGACTCATATTACCTTTCTGTCAGAGTTGAGAAGAGAGAGAGAACAAAAAGCAGAGGTAAAGAGTTGTTCTGACAGGCAGCACCATGAGGAGCAGAAGCAGCAGTGGTGCTGGGATCAAGATACACCTGCTGCTTTCACAAGAGCTCTTGAACAACATGGAAGTAGTAAATACGGGGGGAAAAAAGGCTATTTTAGGCTGCAAAAATTATTCTAGCTTACTATTTTGATTACAGGACCTAATAAAGCTGTACGATTGGTTCCCAAATCCATCTCTGTGGAGTCTTGTAATCACATTATGCGCAACATTTTTCTCATCAACATACAATTGGTGTTTTTACCTGCACACTGGGATATTGCAACACATGGGGCTCAATTTGGAAATACCAGTCATGCTCCTCTTTTTCAGCCCAGATTGAAAACTCCCACCAAAATGTTACAGATGTATAGTAATGTGGATGTGTAGCTTTGAAGCTGCAAAAGGGAAAAAAGTTACATTTAACATGTTAATATGCTAACATCTGAGATTGAAGAATGTTATCTACCATATCTGAAATTTGTACAGAAAGAAAATAGGCTTCAATAGGCACAGAGGTCAGCCCTGAAATGATGAGTGACAGGGACAATCAGGACTCTGTCTCCCAGTGTGTGGCTTTTACAAAGCACTGTGCTGCATGTCTTCATTATGGGCACACTGGGAACATGACGTAAGTGGGCTAACTCTCACCAATTCCTCATGTTAATCAACAGCGAGCACTTGGATTTAAGCCCAGCGGGTATTACTTATGCATCATAGGTACTGCACAAATCAAAGAAAAGTGACTACATGACACAGGAAGAACATGTAAATGTTACACTAACACTAGACTGGTAAAAGCCAGCTCATTGTTCTATGCTATTTGCTTTGTACAGAGCATCCTTTCCGGAGGAGTGGACTGTGTTGAAGCTTTAAATTTAACTTAATTCCTAACGTTTGTCTGTGACGTATGTAATGGGTTAAGTAGATGCTAAGACGTTTACCAGAAATTGCCTCTGCTGCAAACAACCATCTTAAGGCCCCAACATACTCGGGCGCACTTCAGTCTGCACGGACTCGAAGTGGTTGTCGAAGCGAACATGTCCGCGCAACGATAATTTTTTTTATGACCGTGTACTCAGTGTCACATAATAAACTACTCGGTAGAAACAGTTTTCACATCTATAAGGTTTTCATGCGACACCGGGCTGATAAGGTTGAGAATAGTGGTCATGTGAGTTCACGCAAGCAAAAATGCTTAATTACAACAGGCTTTGCAAATTCACACAAATATTGACATGGTGAATTATGCAGAATTCTAAGAACAAAAAACTAGACATCATCCCAGACTTCTTTATCAGCAGCGGAGCAGAGAGGTGGTTCGATAAGTTGAGTCTGACGTTTTTTTTCTCCCAACAATGGCAAAGAATAATGATTGGGTATGTGCTCATTTTTGAATGCTGCACAAATTATTACAATGATCACAAATGTGCTTTTGGAATATAATAAACAAAGCTTATTGAATGGATCCCTGATTACAGCTAAAGCCAGAGCAACCTCCTGCTGCTCCTCTGCCCACAGTAAGACGCTGCGCTGGCTCCGGGCAGCGGTTCACTGTCTTAGCCGGATGAACTGACATGTGACTGCCATCCTCTGTCCCGCACTGAGAGGTGAATTAAAGCTTCCCAGATGGAGAAAAAACTGTGCTAGGCGTCCAAACAGTTAATCAAACTTGCTAGTTCTTATTAGGATTGTGAATTAAAGGAATTTGTCACGAGAGAATTTTAGGTAACCAGTACGCTCGAGTATAAAGACCCAACCGTCCACGGACAGTATGCTTGGTTCATGGAATACGCACAGTACGCCCAAGTATGTGTGGAGGCCTTAATAAAAATGTAACTGCGGAGAGAAGTGCTGAGCTGAAAGAGGCGGTTGTTAATGTTAGTTAAATATTTAAAAGCATGGCCAAATATTACTCCATTGCCTTTGGAGGAAGTGGCATAGCAAAGGAAGTTATGCCACTTCCTCCACTGCAATTGCTAAAATTCCAGGCAGACTAAAATTCTAAAACAGCACAGAAAATTGACGTAATCATTCACAACTTCTCCTTCTGTTCTCTTATTGGCCTGGTAGAAAATGTGCTGGAGACAATCCAAGCCAATGGGAGAAAGCCCGGACTGTGTTGGCAGAATTTTTGCACAAGGCAAAAGCCAGGACACAGCAACACTTCAGTGACTTTATTTAAGCGAAAGCAGCTCAACATGAAACAGAACAAAGCGGGATCATTTTATTACATGTTTTAAAAGCCAGAAATGAGATTTTAATGTAGTCCTTTTTTTCCCCACAAACCGACTCTCACATATTTCTAAATGTAAAAGACCTAATTGTAGGACAATCACTTCTACCAAAAGTTGTCAAATTTATATGGCTCTCATGGGAATTTTGCCTCCACAGTGGCTGACACAGTACAACAAGTAAGGTCTCCTGAGGGTCAATTATCTCATATTGTTCGACCCAGGCCTGCTCCTTCTCCATCTCCTGAAAGGGATACATGTCTGTGGCAGTGCAAAGATTTGCACAATAGAAATGGGGTTTTCAAAGTAAAGGAATTATGATTTCACATTATAAATAAAAGTAAAATACACAATTTAGTGACTTTATGTTTTGCTCCTGCAGAGCAATAAGTATTTTTTTGTTTTTATTTTGAAAAAAATAAAAACTCAAATTTGAGTTGAGTTTGCTCAGACACTATGGTTGTTCAAAAGGTAAAAATCAAAAGCAAAGAAATAAATGTAAACTACAACAAACTATTTTTACATACACGGTTTTCAGTACTATTCAATATGTTTGTTGTCTTAATATTCATAGTCTTTAAATTGTTAGGTCTTTTTCACAATACTTGTCTTGCAATAGGACTTTAACAATGTGAAAAATAAATCACATATTTATCAAATATTGCTCTTTTATTAGCATTAGTATTTAATTAGTACTAAACAGTGAAAGTCACTGTACCCTTACAAAGTTTCAAGTGTTTAAAATAAAGGAAACACAACATATATATTCATATATATACATATATACATATGTATATGTATATACATATATATTCATATATATACATATATACATATGTATATATGTATATATATGATTCTGTATTATTAGTGTGGCCTCAGAAAGAAAGACAAAATGAGGACCTGGAAAGCACTACAAACCTTTCACTTAATGGGCTCTCATGCTCCATGACTGATTGCCTGCAATGGTGGAGAACACCATTACACTTTTCCCCATTTCCATTCTTCATCATGAAAAACAGGGCGAACAAATTGGACAGCCTGAAAACAAAACAAGGAGGCAGTTGTTGATTTTACTTCAGCATTACATTTTCCCCTGCCTTTAAAATTAAAGCTCTGCCACACTAAAATGATCCTGGTTAGAATTCCTGTATCCTTGTGCAACATTGTTTTGTTCTCAAACATGTTTTTTCCTCCTTCGGATTAATTATTTCTCTGATATTTAACTTAAAATACATTTTAACATATTGTTTTGTACTTTTAAGCATCTTAAGTAAACCAGTAAAGTATTAAAATTGTGTTTTAATTTTAAAATTGTAGGACTTTTTAGTGCAGCAACATTATAGCTAATATTTAATTTACAGCATAATTTCAGGGCTCAAGTGTAATTCTAAGACACAAGCCCTGGACTTGTGTTCTAAGAAAACACAAGTCCAGGGCAGTTCTTACAACATCTTTTTGTGGAGTTGGATATGGAACCTTTACCGGAGGTCAGAGAGAGGCACCAATGAACAATGACAGATTTACAAGGAAAAAGATTTAAGTATTTTCACAGATTTACTGCAGCCTTGAACTTTAAGATATAACCCAGAGGAGCTGGGTATGTGGAAATGCAAATGATGAAATCAGTCAAACTGGACAGTAAATGGGTGACTATTGGCGGAAAAGGCCCATTATATGCGATGAGCCTTTGTGTGAATGGTGCAGGTAGCTGATGAGAGACTTCACAGTAATATACTGAACTACCTACTGGTTTGAAATGAGAGGAAAAAAAAAAAAGTAAAGTTATTTACTAAAACAGTATGACTTGTGATACATCACACCTCCTTAATTAAATTAATTGCAAAGTTGAAACATATTTTTTATTTAGTAGTTTACATGAAGGTAAATCAAAAGATTTAAAATTGTATTTACATGTATGAATTAATTGCCAAGTTTACTTTGTAAAATGCAAATAATCATCTTCGCAGTTTAATTGCTGGTACTAATCTGTCAGATTGAATCTGATGGTATCAAGGTTTTCCCATAAATCAGCATATTTAGCCAATATAGCAAAAAGCCCTAACCGTAATCTTTCCCGGTACTTGGTCTCTGCTTGACACTAATGACAATAAACACACATAATATTGAAAACAAGCACAAAATAATGCAAAAACATTGTCCGTTAGAATGGATTAAAATGTTTAGATTCTTACATAGCACATTTTTATAAGAAAAATGCCCGAGAGCATTGCCTACTAGCATAGGCTAGTTAACGTTAGCCTCAAAGTTTAACGAAAGTAAAACTCTCCTTCGTATCTGTGAATGTAGAACGAGGCATACATCTTAAAACCTTTCCCCAGCTTAGTTGTTGGAGCTTCAGATCAATGTACATCATTAATTGTTACCTTGGGGAAACCCTGCAAGCACCTAGTATAAAATGCAATTTTCAATCGACCAGAACCGAGCCGTTTATTCCCGATCACGGAAGCTGACGTACAAAGAGCTCATTTGCTGCAGAAGAAGACATAAAACCACTGCGCCATATCACCCCCTTCTGGCTGGCGTACACAACGTTATTCTTGCAATAAATTTGGATCTGAAACTTTTATTTCTTTTTTAATAAAACATCTTCTCATGTTTCTAGAAGAAAAATAGCACATGAAATACTCCCAAACAACCATTCACAATGGAATAGTTGTGTGTTTGTCAGTGTGACAAACACACAACTATACTAATATGGGCTTTATGTTTTTGACCTACTTACGATGGCTATCAAATGGGTATTAATAAAAATATTCAGATTGCAGAGAATGTCTGCCATTCACCTGGGAACAAGAATTTATTTTTCTCTTATCTTGAGAAATAATCCAGAGCATCAGTTACCTGCTCTTTGGAAAAAACACTTCAAATGCATATTTATAATCCTGAGGTAATCCCACAATTACAAAGTGTTGTCAGGACTTAATTAGGTATAGTAGAATAATTATATATAATAAAATAATTACATATTACAAAACTGATCATGTTTTCATTGTATAAGTATAGCAACAGCATGTTTGTATTTTGCTTAAGATATGAATCTTTACATGTTTAGAAATTTATAAACATTTGCTGATACACAATTTTGTCTCTAAATTTAAAAGTGTAAACAATAAATCTAGTGTGTGTTTTATCTTACTTACAGATTTCTAACAAAAGTTTAATTGTTTTGTAATGTAGGAGTGTTTTTTTTATTTATTCTCTCAGTTTTATGTTCACCTCAAGACTCAAATGTCTAAGTAGGTTTAGCTCAGACATCACAATACAATAACTAATGGAAATTAACAGGTTTTCACATGAATAACATTCAAATAACTTTCACATTAGACTCAGCACTTTCTTTAAAGGCCTGAGTGATTTACCATGTGGCTGCTCTCCAAATGGTCTCTTTGCTATAGTCCTATTTTCAACCTGAATGCCGATCAATTATTATGGTGCAGAAGAGCTGTTGACAACCATTAAGATACCTGTAGTTCACAACAGCAGTTGTAAACCACACTAAAGTTTATTGCTTCATTTTGTGAATCTGTTTTTTGAGTCATAAAATTGCACTAATTATAATACCCAGCTGGTTATTCATCAAACTGAGTACTTCTGAAAAAAACAACAAAGAACATGTTGCATTAAAAATAGCCTTTTGCAATTCTCATCATGAGATTCATTATTTAAATGAGTTGAACAGCTTCTAATTTCAGGATTCTGCAGTCTTGTGTTTCAAAGCGATAAGAAGGTTTTGAATTCAAGAATAAATAAACAAAATTGCTTGTTAAAATGGACACCAAGTGACAGCTTTTTGGCTGAACTCGCTAAATGTGGTATATTGCTCAGCTAGGACATTAAAAGATAAAGGATTGTGATATTCAGCAGAGACTCGCCTGGTGCTGGTTTTTAATAAGCTGCCGACTATGAGCTGCAGAGATCTCTGGCAATGTGCATTTCCACAGGGACTGCGTTGTTGTACTGACCTCCTACACTGGCTCTCCATGAACCTGCCACTGATCCGTCGTTTCTCCTTTTTTCTCTGCTCACTGACCATAAAACAGTTCACGCTTGGTTGGATTAATTCTTTTGAATGTAGGAATTTTTGTAACTGATTAAGAAAATGAAACATCCTTTTATGATGTGCTCTGAATTGGTCTATGAGTTGTAAACAAAAATTATTTTTATTTGCCAATAATATCTGTTATTTACTGTTACAAGGCTATATTTCGATATAAAGAGATAAATGTGGCACATCCAAGCCCAATTATAACCAAGAATGAACCAGAGCTGCAGAGTTTCACAGTTCTTTTCCTTGGAGATATATATAATATATATATATATATATATATATATATATATATATATATATATATATTTTTTTTTTTTTTTTTTTCTTGTGACATCTCACAAGATGTCACATAAGCAAGACATGAATTTAAGGTTTTGCCTTCCAGTACACCCACAGGTATGTGTCCATTAAAAGATGTTTTAAATTATTGTCTGGGATTTCTCAAATGATTTGAAACCCATAATAGTGTTAGTGAATTTAAACTTGAATGTAAATATCTGGTTTCAGATGGATTAAATTTATAAAATCACATCTTTACCTTCAAGATGTGGTAGGTAAAGAAGATATCTAATGCCTTCTCCTAAGGTAATACTGCAAAAGAGACAAACGCAGTTGTTTTTCTGTGCTGTGCTCATTTTATTGCAGCGATCTGGACTTGTCCATGTGACGATAATGTCTTACATTTGATTCTCTGCTTTATTTTAGGAAGTGTTTTGAAGTAATTTCTATGACATTTCTCACCAGCTGAGCGTGAACCGCAGGTCCCACAAGCCTTTTATTATTTCTTTATGACTCTTGCTCGAGATCCTGCTCTTTGACCCAACATCCACAGCTGGAAGTTTGTGTCTGTGTAGGATCGATAAAAGCTGCGGTGAAAGCAGGCACTTCATAGCAACAGCTTGAAGTGCGGGCAGAAGTGCTCTCTAAATGGAAAGGTGGGAATTTAGGATGGAAAGGAGCACAGAAACCTTTTTAAACTGCAGACTCCAACTTTAGCAACCTTTATGCAGTCTCATCTGGGGCTTTTTTTGGTCTGTGTGACCTGAGCCTCTTCACCATCCATTGTTTCTGCAGTTAGTTTTCAGTTTCTCTCAGTTTGGAACTGCCTTCTCTCTTAACATCTTTCTTACTCTGATCTCCTAGTGCTATTTTCTCAGAATAATTTATTAAAACACGTGAATTACTGCAGGTAAGCATTGGAAATATCACAGCAATGAAGAAGGAAATGTCTGATGAATTATTAATAGCGGACATTACCTGATCATGCAGTCCACTAATTATGTAACTGATTCATTATCCTGACACAGTAAAGTCCAGATCAGATTTTATGAGTACTTAGACAGCTTCATTAGAAAATGAAAACAGGGGATTTCTTTAGTCTAGTTGGTGAGCATTGAGCTTGTGCACCAGCAACAGTATTGAAGTACTTTGGGGTCTTTGTAAATAACGGTATCTTTGCTTGTGTTTCACTTGTAAGCTCTGTCTCTCATTTAGTGAATCAGTGGAGAAATTGATTTGTTCCACAAGAAATCATTAGGTTTGTGGAACTGATTTAAATGTTCTGGAAAAGGGTTTAAATGTCGGGGTTAAAAGTGATTAACTGCCACTTCCTAAAATGAAGCCTTTTTCTAGAAACAGATATGTCAGGCTTACCTAAGATAAATATTATGAGTACTTATCAACTAATTTAACACATTTGTGCTTAAGATTACTTACAAGTCAGATAAAATCATCAATGACTGCCAGCATATCTTTATTTAATAAAAAGAAAATGTTCACATCGGACATGGTTTATGGCTGTTGGTTTAGTAATGATGGTAAATATAGTCTTTCACTACATATACAGTAGACCCCCAGTATTCATGGGATTTAGAGACCATAGCCACCTGTGAATAGCTACACAATGAGTCAGAGTAAAGCAGGATAGAAGTATGCATTAGTCAGGACACACTGAAAAATACAGTCCACTCAAATCTGAAGAAAACAAAAATAAATCAAAAGTACAGCTTTTCTTTTTTTTTTGAAGATTGCATTGGTTTTTCCGAAATCTCATATGCATTGCTCCACACATTAAAGGTATTTCACACATGAAAGTTAAAAATTATTCGTAACCCTGGAAGAGTGACATTACAAGTAAAATTGTGCGGGTAAAATCACATTATTTTACCCAAACTGTGTTACTTTACTTGTATGTTTCATCTGACTCAAAACAAAATAAAGTTTTGCAGACATCCAGTTAGTCTCCTGACTTTAATCTAAGAGTCAATGTAGAATACTTAAGATAATATGCATTAAAGCACTTGTGTGCGTTAATGCTTTTCTGATGCCTAAAACCAAAAACTTATCTTTTTTTCCGGTTGTATACATAATTATACTATATATCTGTACACACAGTTTATCAAATGTTGCACAGCACGCTTTCTCTGTTCACACAAACAACCAATCCCAATATATTGCCATGTTTGGAGTCATTTTGTTCCTCAGCTACTGGTTGTGTTAGTATGCTTGGAGGCCTAGTCAAAGGTGAACCTATTTATCAGGCTCCTTTGTATCAGGCTGCTAATCAACCTGATAACCTGCAGCTGCTCTTGCTACCTGGCTGGGCCACCCTGCACACTACACCAACAGCCTTTAAAATGTGCTTATTTTTCACTGTGAAGATTACAAAGTCCTTGAACAAATCTAAGGACTTTTAACACCATACAAGTCTAGAACTGCATTTTAATATGGAAGAATTTTTAAATGGAAGCAATATGAAAGGCACTATTTTATTTGGGAAATAAATCAATTTGCACCACATATATATATATATATATATATACACGTATATACATAAAGATCATGTATGCTTTTCTTTTTTCTCTTCTGTATGGTTGCAGCTACTTACCTACTGGCTCCATGCAACCCTCTCCCCACTTCATGACCTAGACCTACGGCAAAGCTGATTGGATCATCACTTGATGGCTCCACCAATCCCTGGAGAGGCCAAAGTTGGATTTTCTAGCATAATAGCCTAACATATTAATTTAGTTTAATTTATTTAGGTTAAACACATTCACTGTAACTCTTAATAGTCCTTAGGTAATAGTGCGTGTGTGCATTGATGTTTATATTGTGTGACTCTGTGTTACCCTGTGACATCAAGGATGAACCTCACCTCTCACCCGATGACTGTGAAGATTTTCCCAAGGAATGGTATAGACTATAATAACTTTTATTATTCAGCATGAAACTAACATGAAAATAAACACGTCTACAAATTGTATTGCTTTCCTTTTTTTTCTACATGCAACAACTGCAATGCAAATTTAAACACACAGTAGTAATGCTCACTTCAAACACTTCTTGAGTTTTTAAAGTTGTTTATGAAATCTAAACATGTTGCTGAACGGTCATGTTTTACTTTCTCAGTATTCTGCTTGATCTGGATTCTGAAATCCTTCATTTTCTGCCCTCTGACTTGCTATTGGTTATGACTCCTGTGATTTGTGTTTAATTTGTCTTCAATTCTTAACATTGTACAGTTTAATAATTGCCACCACCTTTGAATGTAGAAAAAAAAAAGGTCAAAGCAACAATCCTATTTCTTCTCATTCAGAAGCCATTCAACTTTACTCACAAACACAGTATGCTATTTTTCTTACTTCTCTCATTGTGTCTCCACTGACTGACCTCACCCTGCAGAGAGATGAAAGGTCATCTTGTAAACTGTGGCCCCTAGACTAGAAAAAGAACAAAGTTGCTTTCATCACTCAAAATGTTGCACAATATCTCTTTAAGACAGTCATTGTGTTTCTTGGCAAATTGTAACCAATTGAACTTGTGGAATTTTTTTTTTAACAATGGCACTTTGCAGCAGCTGCTTCCCAGTAGTTTGGTTATCATAGTCCTCCTCCTTTTCTTGCACTGCTCAGACTGCCATTGTAGTTATTCTTTCATTCCGCTGAATTGTAGTTTTCCATTTTGTATTTTATCTTTCTGGTTTTGGTTTCAGTTTTAAAGTATTAAATTCATGGTAGCTGCACATAATTTTCTTCACATCTTCAGATGTTATCGATTCATCTATTAAGTTTATCAAAGATGGCTATTTTCTGAATAGTATCTTGAATACTGGATAAGCCCTGGCATGATGAGGAGTAAAAATTAGTGTCATTTAAAGCAATGGTGTTATGGAATTTATTAACTGTTTGTGTGTGTCTGTGTGTGTAAAATTGTCATGGTTAATGAAGTATTTATCTTTTTCTGGTGTGTAATTTGCCTTGTATACACACATCATACAAACCAGGACAAAACGCATCAAGTCTTTCGTACATAAGTGCTCCTAAGACAGCTTTCTTATCATTTCATCCATATTAAACTATTAAAGTGTAATGTAAGATGATCAGATGTTGAAGTTGTATTGTGCAAATGTGGATTGTTTGATTTGTAATCGCATCCATATTTTGTCAGTTTCTCAACAACCAATTTTGTTTTTATTATGGCAATAAAAAATTATAATAAAAAAAGTAATTGGGTCGAAGATGAATGTGCTAATCACAATCGGTTTGGTATGTCAGTGGAATATAAAAGGTGCAACACAAACAAACACAATTCTGTTTTACACACACATTGGGGAATCACAAGAGACCTTTAGAATTTTTTTCAAGACAATTTGTACGATTGCAGAATATACACAGAACTCAGTCAGCCTAAAGCAAGTTAAGCTGGACAAAACTCCTTATTGATAGTTTTTTTTTTCTTATGTTGCGAGTACTGCTTGATGAGTTTAGTGTTTCATGAGAGCTCTTTGAATTAACCAATAGTCATTCGGAGTTGATAAAAAAGTTTTTGATTTGCAAATACATCTCTTTGTTCCTTTTGTAAGTATGCATGAGTTTCTTAATGTGCCTCTTCAATGTATTGAAAGATGTTTTCATGTTGGAGCGGAAATCAATTCATAATTGAGAGTTAGTCCTTTCATGAGCACACACATCCATCATTGTCCACATGCAAGTCCCCATAGATTCATGTTCCTTGTGAAGGACGCATCAGTGCAGTTTTAAACAATATGGCAATCATCAATTCTGCATTTCCAATTTGACTGTGAGAAAAAAAAATCTGAGTGGCTGCATTCAACGCAGTGTGTGACATCTGGTGTCTGACACAGAAGAAGCAGCAAAACTATATGCAGACAATCAATCCATCAACAGACTCTTAGGCTGACATAATTCTATTACACAGAACATGAAGCAAATAATCCAACAGTGAACAGGGAATTGAAAATTGCTTCTGTTCTTATAGAGTAGCCATAAAATATAAAACCCTGAGGATAAAGCCATTCAATTGACTATTTTCTGCAAATTTATTGACTTTGTTCATTATTTAAAGTAATATTTATTTATTGGAACATAAAAAAAACAAAAACTGTTATGCTTATATCAGTATCAATTCATGCCAAAGTTGCATCCACCAAATTATGAGTACATACACACTGCAGTTCATGAACACTCCTAAACAGGTTGAGATTTCTGCATTAGAAACTTTTTTCATTTAGTTTCTAAACTTTTTTTAAGATCTTATTTTAATTTACTGATAGGATTTTGGATTTTCATTTGCTGTGAGACATGCAGAAGCAACAAGAAATAAAGTGTTGCGATGCTGAATTAACTTTTTGATAATATCCTAATATATGAAAATGTACTTTTATTGTCTTTGATTAATGCTATCAATGCAGACACTTCAATTAATCACTGCTCATATGCTTTCATGTTCTACAGATTAAACTTCCCTTAGTATACATTTCAGTGGTGCTGTCATATAATTACAGTTTAATCACAGTGCAAACGGAGCTGCCATTTTGAGTATTGTGAAAAGGAAGTGGCTAATTTCCTGTCTAGATTCTCATCTCAAAGAAACTTGTCATCATTCGGTCTTGTTAGACGGGGTCTTTGTGCCTGTGAGAAATGATATTAATGTTAATTTATTTCACTGTGGATATAAATACCTCACAGCACATCATGAAAGGAGTTAGGTGCTTCCTGTATTCTTCTCGGTTGCCCTAAGCGTTACTACCAATGCTTCCACTGAACACTCTTTCTTTATATTGTTGCTATTGTAACCATAGTATTTTGGACATTAAAATATTTTTTGTATTTAAATGTTTTTCTTGTTCTCCCAGTAACTACTGCACCAATCTATTTTGGTAACATCAGGAGGATCATTTATTCAGTACAATTGTATCAAATAGGTCACAAATTAAGCTATTTAGTCCTTGGCTATTCAGGAACTTGCCAGTTATCAAGATGTCAAGAGGAAATTCGTTTTAGCCTATTTCCTACTGAGGGCATAATGACAAGATGAATGATGAAATGGAGCAGGGAAGGAAAGCTGTAATGAGAAAACTAACTGATTGTGTATAATATCCTGGTTGTCCAAACAAAAATGAGGTTAGTAGGTTAACTGTTTGGAGGCAAAAACTGACCCGCCGCAAACTATCTGAGGTGACCCACTCCCTAACTTAATTTCCTGACTATCGATCAAAGTGGGATTGCATCAGGTGAACTTATTGTAGGTCAGTACAATAGCAAACACTTGGAGCCAGCTATGGGTCATGACATGATGAGACTCCACCTCCAGACGATAAGAACCTCACCTGAGTCCAATATTCAAGGTCGATTTGTGTCAAATCTGAGAGGAATCGCTGATGAGAGAGCGATTCCTTCCGCAGTAAAAACCAAGTCTGCACAAAGCCTATCAAACAAAAGGTGGCTGAAGTCATCAAAAATACTTTTAATATATGTATAATAAAAAAAAATCACTATGAAACAATTGAACAGTATCTGAAACCTTAGCTGTGCCATAAATATTTGTGCAATAATAAAGAAAGAATAAATTTGGTTCCTCATAAGTTTTAGATCTGCGGTTCAGTTTCAGCCTGATGATTGCACCCAGGATGAAACAAACAAAATAAAACAAACAAACAAACAAACAAACAAAAAAACATTATTCTTCCTATTAGGAATGGGGACTTGAAAATCAACTACTTCTATTCTTGATGAGAAACCTTTTGTCTGAGTCGTGAGTTGAATCAACACATTTCATATCAGAAGATCGTTAACTTCTGGTGACATATTACAACCAGGGATACTAAAAAAAAATCTTAGGTCTAAGAGAGAATCTAACACATCAAAAATAACACTAGGCCATTACCAGTGAAGAAAATAATTTGCTTTCAAATTATTTGTGGTAATAAATAATTATTACCACAAGAAATACCATATATTCCTTTTGGAAATACATGGTTCCAAAAAAACTTGCAAAAAAAAAAAAAAAAACTTATACCATGACAAACAATCGAGATGCTAGATTTGTGCTTTGGAGACACACACCTGGCATCTTGAGCAGAAATAATAAATTCAAACTGTACAGAATAAGTCCACAGTTTTATCTATCAATATGCTGGAGAGTGAGATTAGATTTTGATGGGTTTGGTGTGGTTCGGCCAGCGCTCCAAAGACATAACCTACTGTTTTATCAAGAATTAAGGCGAGTGAGTCAAATGATGAATTCCCAAATCATAAGTTTTGGAGAAAACTGTAGCAAAACGTTTGCTGTCTTTAATTAATGATTTTTACAACCTTTTAGTGGTTAAATTACCACTACACAAATTAGCCTAAGTTGTAACCAGCCTATGTGGACTTAATGAACTTTATTCATACAGTTGATTTTATTAACAGCATCTGGGTCAGGACAAGTTTCAATTCAATAGAAATCTTTCTTGCACTTCATTATTTCAAAGGTTTATCACCCAGCGTGTGTTAGCAGGCTTCAACTACTGTATGTAAAAAAGGTAGATTAACTCTTTGCAAAGTACCACATGCCAGAAATACTTTTGCATGCCATGACTGAAGGCTATTTACAAGATGAAAAATCTGCTCCACCCCCTGTATGTAATACAGCTCCCTTCTGTTTGACAGTGTTGAGGCTAATAGGATTATGCAAGAAGAGGCTGCATATGATGGAGAGGAGGGCAGACTTTCATGATTTACAAGCCTGACAGGAACAATTAGAAAGGAATGCTGGGTCGGCTATTACTCTATACACTCAAAATAAAACCCTTGCCTTTTTATTGACATTATTGGAGAGATGGAGGGGAATATTGGACATGTAGCAGGAAAGGGAACATTTTCATTAGCGACCAGAAATCACATTAGCAACTTAAAAGAGGATGTGAATTGATCATTCTTTTAGAACTAAAATATTCAAAAACACTTACACCTATCTGGATATATTTCCATTATCTGCATTTAATTTGAATTGTACATTGTACACTATAAATGATATCTCAAGAAAGGTTGAGAAAGGGTGTGTGTAATAAATTCTGACACCGCTTAATACTAATTAATATCACAGGAATGTTTGTAAGACTGTATACTTGAAGGTATGATGACAATCAGTAGATATCTGTGCAAAAGCATTGCTAAACGATGATCCTCTGCACACATCAAATGTCATTCTCTTCACCTAACAATTTTCTCTCGGCATGTTTTTCCTGAGAGTGAGAGTAGGTAGATAAAAGTCTCCAAACAGGACAGTGCAGAGAGTGAGGTAATTAGAGCAGCTGCAGCATTTCAGGGCTGGCCCGATGGGTCACGTGCAAATGCAGCAGCGAGGGGATTCCAGCAGCTCTCGCTCCCTCACATCTGCTGAATAAATGAACAGATCTGAAAAAAAAAAAAACAAAGTATGCTGACAGCTGATTAGACTGGTAGTGAGAGACCAATGTATTCTGTTTGTTCAGTAGCTCGAAAGAGAATAAGCATTAAGGTCACAGTGACAACATCTCTTTGCAAAAAAACTGATCAGGAATCTATCTATTTATTGTAAAGCGACAGGAACCAGAAGAGATAGAGTTCTTTACAGAACTGATTTTGTTTAATCCCACTCCCACATGCTCCTGCAGGATTTTCTTCTATTATTACCTGCTCCTACAAAAGCACCATTCCACCCCTCCTGGTTCCCTCTAAGATTATGATCACTCCCACCTTCAACTGTTTTCTCTTAAAAATCTGTCCCCATCATCTTAGAATGTAGATAAGAGAATAGCCTTTATAGACTTATTCTAATCTTAGGAAATTATATTTAAGTTACTATCATGTTTGACAAGTCACCTCTAGAAATAAGCCTTAGCTGAGATAAAACAGACTTTAGAAAAACCCATACGGAGAGGGAAAAAAAAAAAAAAGAAAAGGTCTTGTCATCAAGAGGTTGCCAAGCAACCTGTAAAGGCTCCAAGAAGTCGTTGTGTCCAGTCAAGAAATAGTTCACTAAGGAATGCTCATTAAACAAATGTGTTTATTAGAGAGCTTTAAATAGAGGACATTATGTACTTTCTAGGGACGTAGCAGAGTCAGGTAACTGACTCAGTTTTTGTAAAAATACTGTATATATCAAACATAACATAAAATGAAATTTGACTTCACACCTTGAAAATAGTCTCTGTCTCCTTCAGAAGCTCCTAATATTTCCAACACTCCACCTCATCGCAACAATTCTCCTCCATTATGCCTTTCACAGTCTTTCTTAGTAGTGTTTAAATGAGAAGTAGTTTGTATGATGAGCTCAGCAGACTTGCAGCTACAACAGGCGTTTGCTAATTGCTGCTGCCGCTAGTCTGGTGGAACGGACGTCGGGCTGCAGCTCGCCTGGAGACTCCAGCTAAAAGGTGAAGCTTTAAATGAATAGGTATGGAGTTTAGGTGCACCAAGTGCAGGAGATTTAAGGATGTATCTAACATGCTTGAAAGAATCAAAGCAACACTCCAGGTATGGTTTTGAAGAAATATTGTTTTGACGTGTTAATGCTCACTTAATGCCATGACAAATAAAAGTTCATGCAAAAGTAACTCAATTTTTATTTTAACACAAACAAAGGTGAATACATAAAGGAATGTGTGGCAGGTGGATTGTTGCAAGGAGAAAAAATTTAAATGAAATTGTAAAATTATTTTTAAAAAGTATATATTTTGCCTTAGTGCTCACCCGTTCTCCTTACAATATGAATATTTTTAGAAAAATTACTGTGTGATCCAAAAGCTCCCCCAAATCCGTGAGGAAATCTGTCAGCCATCACCGCCCACCCTTCCATGTGCAGCCGATATTTTGTTTTATAAATAGCAGAATAAATTATCAGTAGCAGTGGAGTGAACAACAAATATGAACAAATTGATGATATATCAACTGATGGCCAAAGGAGAGGGAGCTCACGCCTATAGCCATTGCCTGTTGACATCCAGTGAGCCCTTCTACAGCTTTCTGCAGAAATATTCACACTCTCTAAAGCATGAATCACGGGCCCCTTTCCCAAAGTGAAGCAGAGTCCTCAGAGTTTGAATTAAAAGTGCTATAAATGTGCAACAGATCCACAGCGTATAATCCTTCAGTGGTTATAGCATGATGGTTGTTCGGGAGGCTCCACTTGTCCTGCTTCTTGGTCTGCTGGGTCAAAGATGTATGGTTGTACCACTTTGCATCTGCTGGTAGGCATTTTCACATGTCTGCTATTCTAATGTAAACACTGAGTTGGGAGGGTGTGGCCAGCAGCAACTCATTTGCATAATTGTGGTGAAGCTCTAAAACACATTCCTGAATGAGCTCAAAACAGGCAGAATTGATCAGGTGAAATCTCAATATCTGAGGAGGATTTTGTGTGCTAAATGTAATGAACATACTTTGTATCGCCCACAGACCTACTCAAGATTGTTCAAGAAATTGTAATAGTGGGCCTTCAAGAGGTAGATGCCTGGAATGTGTAAACACGTCTGCTAGGAACACAACTGTCTCTCCTCACGTGTTTTATGGATTATAAAGTGAGTTTTAATTTACATTTTTGTTTATAAATCTTTGTAACTTATTCACCTATGAATTTTGATCATCTTTAACAATTTTATGTTAATTAGTGTAAAATGAATCCAGAATAAAGTTGTGGCAGTATTGTATAAAGGAATTACAGGAAATATTATTCAGAGACCACATTGTTGCAATCTGATAGACTTGAATTGCTTTGTGATTTGTCATATAAAATGAAAGCAGTTTGTGACATGGTTTTAACCTAGATTTCTGTACAAATCTTTATGATATTGTAAAATATGGCAGCTGCAGGAAGTTATTTGCCTATTGTGTTTTCCTCTGACCCTGCATCATCAGACTTCAGTAAACTTTGGTTCTCATTCAGCTGCTTATTTCTTTGTCCCCAGAATTTCAGTGCACTAAATTTTCACCCAATTATTTTCAAGGAGCAAAAATACTTATATATTGTGCAGGGGCATATAGTGCTGGATTCTTAATCCTTTAAACTGCCACCTTCATTTTCAGTCAAGTATTTCCGAATTATATTTTATAAACTGGGACCAAATTAGATTCTTTTCATCACCTACATTTACTTTTTGTCCTGTCTTAATTCTTTCGTCTCAAGGGATACACTTAAGCCAGTTTGATCAAAAAAAAAAAAAAAAAAGTTGCAATTTAAAACCTGATGTTTAGATGAAGAGCTTTCTGCAAGAGATGCAATTATAGCTGAAACACAACTCTTAGGTTTGCTTCTCAGTTCTATTCAGGTAACATAAGTATGCTGTTTGAACCTTGAATCTTCCAACCTGATATATGCGTTGCACTTGTAATGCATATCTGAGCACATTTGAGCATATATCTAATGTATGGAATTTATGTTTTTCTAAACAAATTTCTTACTAGGCATTGAAACTGTCCTCTGCATTGATTTTCATGCATGAGTCATATTCTATCCTTAGGATCTAATACTATAAAAACATAACTACATGAAAATATATTTTTCATATAAATAAGGATGGGGAAAAAATGAGTAAGAGGCTGAGAAGAATGTGGCTTTTTATATATAATTGGAAACCTCCTGTCTCTGTGCAAGAATAGCCAATTTACTGTTGGCCTGTGTAACACAGCTACAAGACCCTCCATCCAATTAAACACAGATCTTTAGCTCATCTCACATCCGGTACCTCAGGTTCATGTTGCAAGAAATACTTCTTTTAGGTTTCAAGTTTAGACTTCCATCAAAGTTACACCTCACTGCTCCCACTTAAAAATACCATCAAATTTAGATCTCTGCCAAATCACTTCAGCTCAAGAAAAAGACAAACTTGATGTCTAGAAGGCTGAGAAAAAGTATAAAGTAGTCATTTTGTTTTTGTCAGTTATTCTGAGATAATTAACAAAGCCAAACCAACAGAAATAGATGGATAACCCATCTCAAATGGTCTACTTTGGCAAAGTAAAGCCCAACAGAGTTTGGAGCAGGCCTAAAACATTCAACAAGCAGTGTCCCTTCATTCTGGAAGATAAACACTGAGTGCCCAAGACCACAGTGTGTAAACCAAGTGATGAGTAAGCACTTCCAGTGTTAGTACTGACAGATCTGACAGCTTCTCTCTACTAACACAAAACTGGAGCTTCGTCTCAAGGGTGTGTGAATTGAGACAATTTCAGGGCCATCATTATAAAAGATGGCTCATCCAACATGCTACCGTTGGATGAGCCTGCATTGATCTGCTTGTTTTGTTTGTTTGTTTGTTTGTTTTCTGTTTGGAAAAATACAGTTCTCTGCATACCATTCCCAATAGGTAGGACATGCAAAAACACAAATTAAAAAAATAAAAAAAATAAAAAACAGATTAAAAAAATAAAAAATAAAAACCAAGATAGTTAGTTATGTGACCATTTGTGGTGGAGAGGCTGCATGCATGAGAAAACTTATAGAAATTAAGATTTAGAAAAAAGAAGTCAAGGAAAGCATATGTAAGCTTTTTCAAATAGCCAGTTGCTCAACACAACTTCAATGTAAAACACAAAAATTGTAAGCGATGGAAATTTCTGAAACATTTTTGTGTAAAAATATTTTCAATAAGCTACAAAGAAACCATTTACATAATAAAAGAAAATACATTTATGATAAGTTGTGGGCTGCATAGTGGCACAGTTGGCAGCACTGTTGCCTTGCAGTAAGAAGGTCCTGGGTTCGATTCTGGGCCTGGGGTCTTTCTCCACAGACTTTGCATGTTCTCCCTGTGCATGCATGGGTTCTCTCTGGGTACTCCAGCTTCCTCCCACAGTACAAAAACATGACTGTAAGGTTAATTGGTCTCTCCAAATTCTCCTTAGGTGTGCTAAGCAGATCTTCATTCACAGGTACAGATGATCTCATGTTATTTGTCAGTTTAGAGCAGATGGCCATATGGTGAGCTGAAAGTCTTGATTATTGCAGTGAGGACACTTTAGAAGACTTTTCCCTTTTCTCACTTTCAATCAAATTAGAATAATGTAAAAAAAAAAGCTTCTAGGCACACAGATGTTACCCATCCATTATCTATCATGCAATACATTCATTATCCATTTCATATAACCTTGAATCAATTCCTTCCCAGATGCCAACAACACAAACATACTATAAACGTGCTACATGTTGTCAAACAAAGAAAATGCCTTCAGCAAGTATAAGAAGATGAACAGATGGTCTGTCCCCTTGATCTTGTTAGTCTGGGACTACATAAAGTGATGGAAGAAACTGTGACAGGCTACATTCACAACAAAACCTGTAAGTTTTCCAACATGATGAAAGCGAACTATCTAGAAAAAGGATACACATACTAGATTTGATTTGAGTGATGTTTTTATTATTATTATAATTTTAAGGGGTGCATCATTCCATTTCAGAGCTGGAAACCCCTTAAATATTACAAGTGTAAAAAAAAAAAAAAAACTTTTTATTCATTCTTGAAATTGATGAGTTAAGAAAAAAACTGTTTCGTGCTTGTTGGGTCCCAGCAGTGTGACGGCTGATGGAGGCTGATTAAGAATCTGGAGGAGCTTATGGGAAATGTGAGTTTGATTTTTAGGGTCAGGAGTAACCAGTAATGCTGACCAAAACTCTGGTCAGGTAAGTGTTCACTAGATTAATTCAATAATAGCTGACTATCAGACATAACATGACTGCCTGACATCTCCTTAGCGTACCAAGGACAAGAAGCAGATCCTGTCAGGTATCACTGCATTATGCAGTGTCACTTTGCAGTTGAAAGACTGCAAAGTGACTACATGTTTCTCTCTTCATTTTTGAAGAGAGAAACAAATATTATAATTGCTGTAATATTTACAGCAATTATTTTTTTTTTGTGGACTTATTGGTTTATTTATTGGTGGATGGAAGCAACTCACATTTTTGGGTATTAAACAGTGAAACTGTAAAGTGTGAACGTAATTCTACGCATTTAGAACCTGAGTACGCCGCTGTACAATTATGTTGTAAATTTGCCCTTGTTGTAAAGCATTGTATTATTATTTTTTTAATCATATTTCATTCTTGTGTGAATTTGCTTTAGCCTTCATCCTTGCTCCTGGTACACCCGAATTTCTTCTACTCTATTCCAGTGTCTGATGCTTTCTACGTATCTTCCAAGATGAGTCTCATCTCATTTTTATAATAACAGAACTGGTGCTTGATAAGCAAGGACAATAATTTCATGACAAGTACTACTGCACTCTCATACAGTGACAGCACCTCAGTGCCTTTGAAGTGAACTCGCCAGGCTGACCAATAACACCGATGACGCAAATCTGTCAGAACGTCTCAGAGACAGATGAGGAGGAGGGTTTACTTCAAGTTTTCGAAAGAGCAATCCAAAAACAATTAAATAAAACCACGGCTGGTGCAAATTTGGCTCACAGGTAAGCCAAAGCTATTCATACAAAAAGCAGATTTAGAGAATATTTTAATTAATACTTGAAATTATTTTCATCATTTTGACAAAAACTTAAAGTTTGTGTTACACTGAAACATCTTGTTTACACACAGGTTTGTTCATCTGATGTTATTTTCAATCTACTGTGACTTTTGTGCCACACAGATATTAAGTGAAGGTACATCAGATAGTGTAAATGCATACCCTGTTGTAGTATACATATATACTCTACGTACTGCAGGTATCTGCCTGATTATGTTTATAGAATTTTAGTTCTTAAAAATACCAGACTTTGCACTTAACTTCATGAGTTTGTCCAATGACGTCACATTTAAAACATTAATTCAGACGTTATGATCGGTTACTCACAACTTAAATAGCCTGTTTCATGAAATACTTTTTACTCTAACTTCAGTAATTTCTTGGGATGCTACTTACTTTTACGAGGATAAAAATATGTTGAAGCAGTAGTACATTTAAGTAAATTTCTTTGGTACCCTCCACCTCTGTAGATTGTATGTTTTTCATGTAAAGGTCATTTTTCTCTGATTATTCGAGGACTTCACAGTAGTTTAATGTAAAACTGTCAGTGTCCGTGGAGTCTGTGTTGGCTCTGACATCAAGGTGTACCCTGCTCCTTCTCTTGTGCACACAACCCCATCTCTTGATTCCAAACAGGATTAGAAGGGTACAGAAAATGGGTGAAGTTCATGAATAAAACTAATTTAATTTGAATATGCTTTGATGATATTTTCATGCACGAGGAAACTGCCAAACAATATCTGATCAGCTGGAGCCGCAAAGTGTTTTCTTAAATCCTTGCTTCAAAATGAGTCCGAATTTCAATGGAAGATGTGATTAATATTACCATTAGATAATTGAGTCCTTAATGTTTGACGCCTTTTGTGTGAGCTGAGCAGAAAACATCACACTAATTCCGAGTATCACGCTGTGTTTTTTTTGTTCTGATAACATGTGAGATGGTTTGGTAATTGTTGTAATATGAGCTGTCCTTGAAACATCTGACAGTTTGAAGGTGTGGATGGAACCCAGCCCACCGAGCATCGCTGTGGCCCAGAGGTCATTTCTCACTTTGATGTGTGCTCCGGCTGCAGTCCGCAGCGTTGTCCCAGACAAGGAGCAAACAAAATTTAGACCATTATTTATTTAATGGCGAAAGTGATTCCGTGGAGATCATAAGTGTTACTTCTTTGGTTCTCAGCAGGAACGCAGGGGCTTAAAAGCAACCAGACATTGTCATACTATTAATGGGGAAATATTAGAGCAGCTGTTCTGCACACTGACTGAAAACAGTCGCTAAAAAGAGAAGGCTATTTGCCAGGTCTTGTTTATATTTGTCTTCGAAAATCATAATACTGTGAAAAAAGTAATTATGAGAAACCCCTGGTGCAACAACCTTCAGCATGTCCAAAGGTTTGCTGAGCTTTTGAAAGGTCTCTCACACTGGGTCAGTATGCTAAACAATTATGGAGAAGACTGCTGACTTGACAGATGTCGACGCCCTTCAAACGAAGCATGAGCCACAAAATGTCATTACTGAAGAAGCTGGTTGTTCACAGTGTCTTGTATGTGTGGATATTTAAGGAAAGTTAAGTGGAAGGAAGACATGTGATAGAAAAAGGGGAACCATCAACAGAGAGATGACTGACTGATGAGCAAAGGTCCAGAATTTGATTTTCAAATGAAAGTAAATTCTTGGTCTGGAGTAAAACTGGGGAGGCACAGAATCAACGTTCCTAAGAGTTCAATATGAAGCTTCAACAGCCAGTGATGCCATGTGTTGGTGCACTGTTTTCTGAAACCCACGCTCAATGCAGCCGTCAACCATGAAATTCTAGAGCACTTCATGCTACATGCATTTTTTGATTGGTTACTAATTCTTTGCAATACTAAATTTTGGGTTTTCTTCACCCGTAAGCCATATTCATCAAAATTTCAAAATCTAAAAGGTTGAAACATTTTTCTCTATGTGTAATGGACCTTTGTAAAAATGACCATTTGACTTTCTGAGATGACAGGCAAATAATATTGCACTTTTACACAATATTTGTGGGTTTTTTTTTGTATGTTTTTTATTTTTTTAAATGTACCAATGATTCCTTTTTCCTCTACTACTGTTCGGTGATCCATCAAACTTGCTGTTGTTCCCCAGCGCCAGCTTAGCTGTGTTTGAAAGTGATCTCAGGAGGACCGGACACACAGTGCATATGCAAATAGATTTACAGACAACCAATTAAAATGAAAACCCTTCAAACAAAAGGGTGGCTGCAAAGGAGAGACCTGTCACAGCTGGAAGGAAAACACACAGAGAACAGAGACCCAAAGAGTCAGAGTCACAGTGTGTAGACATTTTAATTAGAAAGTTTTAGGTCATGTGCTTCTTTGGAGCAGGGCAAGTGCGGCTCGCAGTCTTCCTGTCAGACAACTTCACACTCAGCACAGTTCATCTTTGGAGACCCAGCCTATCCCCCTGCGGGCTGGGAGTAGATCGTATAAACGGTTGTCATATGTTGTAAAGATCAAGGATAAGAACACGTGCAGACAGAGATTTCCTGCTTTGCAGTTGGAACACAACAGGGTCAGGCTGCTGTTATAGGCAAAGGAGACACTAAAGCTAGTGATTTGTTACTGTGTTTACACTCCATTATAAATAGTTGGCCAGTAATCATCTACAGCCAACTGAGAAATTAGAGATTATGTAATGTTTCTATACAACATAAGTTATTTGTTTCCATGCTGGTGTTGCTAAATGAAAACAAGTTAAATGACAAAAAGGGTGGGCTTCTCTGTGGGAGTTTTTACAGATTGTTAAGCCAATTTTCCAGAGACATTAATACTGATTAATGATACTGTGTTATTAAAGCTATTTGTGGGATACAAATGAGGGCAGTTGGGTGGAAAGGCTCCTGAAATAGAGCAGGAGTCAATGCATTAAATACTTGTTATCACCTTAGGAAGGGCATTATAATTTAGCCTTGTAGCAGGAGAATGAGTGCCATTTGTGTTCAATGGGGTGCACAGTTCAGAATGTGTGTCAGCTCCTTTTGTCAATTTTTACAAATCTTTTCTGGATTTAATATTAACCTTGTCAGAAACAAAAGTGCTGGTTGGGAATATTTGCATCATCTATTCAGTCTGCCTAGGGCATGGGCAGGTCTCAAGGTATATAGAGAGTTAATGGTGTTTTCTAAAGCTGGATGGAGCGTAATGATGCAGCTCTATCCCTCTTTCCCCACCTGCTATAGAACACAGCAAGTCGGCTGATGATAGTCTCTAACTTCTCCCGTTTTTATAAGAAAGACAAATCTGAAAGTCTGAAAATACATTTTTTTGCCAAAAGCGTTAATGTTTCTTTACACACACATTTTCTATAATGACATCCCATTCGCAGTCTATAGGGTTCAACATGATGTTGCCAATTCTTTGCATCTATAACATCTTATGGAGTTAATGTGTTAACTTAGGTTCAGGAGTTGGGCCACGCCCAACCCACACCTCGAATTTGGTGGCCTATTTGTACTCTGCTCACACACTCATCTCAGTCTGTTATGTTTCGTCGATTGTCAGACCGTGACTCTTGCTATGATTACAAATCTTTGAATTCAACTCACCACAAAATGCAACGTCGCTATTCAGCAGTAGCCTTCTGATTCAGACGATGATCTTCAATACAGCCATATGCTGCCGAACATTTGCCTCTTCCAGTGGTTAGACTAGTTCCAAGTCGGAAATGCCTGCGCTCTGTCATCTTCGATACTAGAGCCCCATCTTGCACCTTGTTAGCATCATTTCAACATCCGTCCGAGGTTCAACCTTCACCTCCAACAACATTCCAGTCCCATGGCCGTAGACCGCTTAGCGACGTCAGCCATCAGGCTCGTTGTCCTGGGCCATTGCCATCTTCTGGAGCCACTCAGTCAAACAACACCAACACAGCCACATCTCAGCGCTCCACCGCAGGCGTCTCAACTCCCAGGTCGTCGTTCACCTTCAACACTCTATACATGAGAAAGGATTCCCTTTCAGCCGCTCAGACAACAAGTTAAGTTTCTTCAGACTCCTTTCATATTCCATACCTCATCAAACATCGCCTTCAGCCGAACGTCCCGGACTTCTGACTCAGCGTCTGTTTCCTCCTCTAACATCTCCGGTGATGGCATTCTCATTCCAGCTCGTAGACTTCTATCGGAGCGTCAGGCTCCTCCCGGATCACCGCAGACTTCCATAGTTTCTCAGCCAAGCAACACCAACATATCCCCACCTCATAGTTCCTCCTCAACAAACTCTGTAGTGCTCAACAAAAGGCACTACAGAAGTCCAAACATCTCGAGCTTCCGGACACTTCTTCTCAGTGTTCGCTTCCTCCTCTGTCATGTCTGATGACATCATTTCCGCCTCTACTCGCACCGATTCCGGACCTCTACTGGTACCGATAGCTCCCCTAGTGGGAGCCAGGTTGTTTTACACTCTCTACCTTCATCCTCTCTGTTTGAGCTTCAAAGCTCTTTTCTACACCGTCATTTCATTCCCATCCCCCTAAGCTTCATAAAGTATGAACATTTAAACTTTTTTTATTTTATTTTTACTGTGTTGTACCTTAGCAGAACAGTTGTACGTCTTCATTTGTCTTAAATACCAGTGATACCAGTCTGAACAGTAGTGAGTTACGTTAGTTTTCGCTTTATTTTACAAAACCTGTTAACCTTCTCTCCTTCGTTCTCTTCTTCTTCTGTCTACATACAGCATCTTTTTAACATGCATAATTCATTCATCCCTCCTCCCATACATCCATCTCCCCTTTATCCTCCTCTCCTTCATCCCTCATCCATTCATCAATAAATCTTTAAACATATATCTATGTCCCGGGGCCTACTGTGCAAATGTTACACAGAAGTTGGAATTTATAAAATAAATGTGGTGTGAAAGTTTACATAAATATATGCAAACGTTTTGCCTGCCATGAAAATTTTATGAGGACAATAATACTACAAAGCACCAAAAAAATTCTCCACTTACACTATACTTTCACGCTGAAAACTGACTCCATTCAGCATAATTTAAGCTAAGGAGCAGCAAACCCAATATTTTTCATAATTTTAATCCTTAATTCTTTAAACAATTTTCCACATTTATCTTCATACAGGCAACACATACACAAATATGTAAATAAACTAGGAAAACCTGACAAGAGGTGGAGCCACCACCAGCAGGCAAGGCGGGATGTGTTTTGCCCAAAGACACAATAACAGAGGCGAGCAGAAATGAAACCGGTAACCCACCCACTGCTGGACGAACTTCTTCAACCATTGTCACCATAGGAAGGGGCCATACTCCCAACTGGAGCATCAAATTGTCCAAAATGCCTTGATGTGCGAAACAATTAAATAGTTCCTTTCAATGGGTCCAGAAGGTCGAGCATAACTCCTGAAAAACACTTGTATCAAACTTTACACTTGACACAATACAATCAGGCAAGTCTTTTTATCTTGGCAACTGCCACACTCAACCTCATCCATTGGACTGCCAGTCAGAGAGGCATGATTTGTCTCTCCAGAGAATATTTTATGCACTTCAGTGTATTTCCAGTCACGAAATCAAAAAAACAAACTGCCGACTGGCTGTCAAGCACTGACTCATTAACCAGCTAACATGAGCTTCTTTCACCTTCACTATACTCGACAAAGAGCAGAATAGCCGAAAGGGATAATTTGCAGTGCAATATCCACTTGAAAACCGCCATATAATATTATTATAGCAATTTATTATTTTAGTAATAGGAGGAAATTGTCAGATTGATTTGTTTTAAATAAAAGCAATTACAGTAGGGCTGTTGTAAATAAATATTTTAGTAATCGAGTAATCTTTTGATTATTCTTACGATTAATCGAGTAATTGAATAAAAAAAGATCAAATAAAACTTTGGTAAATCTAACATAACAGCAGCGTTACTATCAGTTACCAATATCAGTCCAAGTTTTCACATTTGAGCTTCCCTAGCAATAACTTTTCTGTAGTTTAGAAAATTAACCTTTAACAATAATTGCTCACTTTTTAAGTTAACCTGAAGTTATACAAGAGTCCGAAGTTATATTCAATTTAACAAGAAACTGAATGTATAAAATATGAAAAAAAAAAAAAAGTCTATACTCCAGGTTTTGGTTCATGTATTCATCTTCAGTGAGTTTAACAACTCAGTTGGTCCAATATAATAATGCCAACATATTTGTAGTGTCGTACAATCAGATGCCTATATTGCGTTTTACTGTGATTTCAGGTCAGAATGGGGACATCTGTATTAAATGACAGTCCAGTCAATAGAATGGAAATATTTTCTCACATAAGCACAAATGCACCTAATATTGTTCCATTTGAAGTTATTTGAAGGTAAATTCTGGTAACCAGACACAGACTGTCCATCCAGTCTGTGTTTTCACAATTTACAAAACAGTGTTGTGAAAAATTAAAAAAAAATTGATGCTATTTTAACTGCAGCATCAAGTTAAAATACTTTTTAAGAACAGAAATGTCAGTCTGCCTCTATAGTGCCACATTTAAGTGAAGAGAGTTGCTTGAGTAAATAGGTTTTATCCTAATGGCACATCTTTAGAAAGTGTCATGGCAATTTATTCTACAGTTATTACCATCTGCAGTGGTGGACCAACTGTGATACTCCTATGCCATTGGCCACCCCAGCAGCATGACTAAAAACTGTCATCTGTTGTAATGTCATCAGATACAATCAATATGTTCCACATCTTTGAAGCAAAAGAACAGGTGTAGGCAGTTCTGCTTCCTGCAGGCTCCACACATTATTCACCTGAAAGTTTTCTCCTTTTTCCAGCGGGTGCCCTGGGAATAGAATAAAACCCTTGTTTATTCATGTTTGTGGCTAAATCCAGTTATCATCCCTATGTGTTTTCTGCATACAGTGGGAAATTCTCCATGAATAATTTAGATAAAAGATAAAAATTTATGTTTTCAACATTGACTGTTTCATATGCTAATGCTGAGCTCTTTTTCTTTTTCTTTTTTTACTTGGGGATCATGTGTGGATGTGAGAAAGCACTTGGCAGAGCACACTTTCCTTACCTCTGAGATGTTTGAGAACTCAGTAGAGACCCAAAATATTACCAGAAAAGAAAGGGAGCAGTGTTTGTTTCTGAAACCTACCATTTTCCATGAGTCTTTTATATGCAGTATCTGCTGTTTTCTTGCTTCCGCATTTACACTTTGTTGAAGCACTTTGAATCTGTCTGCAGTGGCTCAGAGGCTCAAGTTGTCCTCGGGGAGCCAACTGTAATGAACGACTAAGCTGACAGTCATCGGCAAGTAGTAGGACTGGTTTGTTTTTTTCATAAATCTGGACACTCCCCTCACAGCCTTTGGCAGGTCAATAAAGAGTGTAGTTGAGAAGGGATCGTGGAAAGTGATGGAGAGAGGGAGGATTTTTGTACTTGTCAAATCAGTGTTGTTCCACTCATTAAGCACACAGAGATTAAACTGGTGTTGTGACTGAGGGTGGAGAGAGGTAGGGTTAAGTTTGTTTTTTTTTTGTTGTTTTTTCGGCAGGTGGAATTTTCATGCATGCTGTGGGAGCAGTGATAAGCTTGACATCAGTCTATGAACAGGCGGAGCTGGGAGAAAAACAGACAATCAAATCAATAAGGCAGCAGTCAGAAAATCTCTGTTCTGGCTAAAGTCAACCCCTTTTAAAAGGAAAACAACGCATTTTTGGAATTCAAATAGTTGACGTTGAATAAGAGAAAACCTTATTCAACTTTACCTTTACTTTAAAATGTTCAAGAAGATAGAGAAATAGTTCTCAAAGTTAGGACAGGGGTTTGCAAGTGGGTCCAGAGGGGCAAGGGTTCTTCAGAGATGAGCCTACATACTAAACGTGACAATGAGTATTTACTTTGTGTCTATTTTATGTCCTGTTAGATTCCTCTTGTAATGAGCAGTCTGACAAGTACTTTCCAGGTCTAAGTATGGAAAAAGAAAAAGGCAAATAGAAAAGTATTTACATTTACAGAACCTGTTAGCCGTGCCTATAATTGTGATATAGTATTTACCCTAAAAGTTTATGTAAATACTACAGGACAATGTAGTTTTTCTGAAAATAAAATTCAAATGTGAGAAGCTCATGTCCAAAAAAACACAAACACTTTAATGATAGTCAACTGCTGACTCTTCAGCTAAAGACATCAAGATTGTGCCAGTTCTGCACATCAGATGGCTTGTACTTGTACAGCACTTTATCTAGTCCACTATTATCATTTGTGTGTATGATTTTAATGGTAATGACTATCAGGGTGCAATTTGTTACATTCACTGCATTCATTGTTGGTCAAAGCTTTTGTGATAGCTCTATTTGAGGGGCAACGTTGTCTTGATAGTTTTTCTAAGACTTTTTTAATATAAGAGGACATTTATTTGCCCTAAAACCTCAAAATCTTTCAGCTCACCAGTTCATTTTCTTGTATTTTTCTTCATCCCACACTCAGATCACCTCAAGCTGTCTGGATTTAATGTGCTTCCTCACATATCGACTTGCTTCAGTGGTCTTGCAGTTAATGCTGTGCATCAGCATTGATAGTGAAAACATTGGAGGAAGACCTTAATGTAGGCTAAATAGACATGAGGAAAGCAGGGGTGAGGAAGCTGAAATAAATGGGAAATTGTGACAATATTTTGTCTTTGTGTTAATTAAAACCAAATATTGGGATACAATTTAATGCAGCTACATTGGGGGGGAAAACAGCAAGACCTGACAATGGAAGTGAATTGCTGACTCATTCTCTGTGATTAGGTTTATTCACAAATCCCAAGGTTGACATTGTTAGTACTGACTGATATTTTTTTTATTTTTTTTTAGTTTGGGCTAAGTAAAAATGTACTCCAACTCTTGTGCACTAAATGTTATGTTCATGTTTTTCTCAGTGCGATGGTTCTATTTTACTTTTTTTTTCTGAAAATGGAAAGCCCAAAATTAAGCTAAATATCAGTTTCAATGTTTGAACAGCACAAGGATGAGGTACATGGGAACAATCCAGTTCATGTCACCTCTACAAAAGATAATTTGTGTGATGTGTCAGCTACTCAACAATAGACTTTACTCTAGAAGGCTGCAGAATAAAATAGAAATATCCTTTATTGTCCCACAAAGGGAACATTTCTGTGCAACTGCAGCGAAGTGACAGAAAATTAAAGCAAGTAGACTCACAAAGATAGAACATAGCATATATAACAACACAAAATTAACTGTAAACACAAAATTAACTGCAAAAACATTACAGTTACAGAACAGTATAACAATGCTTCAATAGCTGTTATTTCAGTGGAACAACATTTTTAAACAACAAAAAAAATGTGCCAAGATGTAAGACTTTCAGTTGTTTCCACTCTGCCTTGTTTTACACAGTCACTAGACATCTTGTTAATATATATTGAGAGAAATAAACATTGACACATATCCAAACAATCCAGACTTACAAATTCAATGCATAAGTAATGGTCACCCCAAAAGGAAAGCGCTGTAGTTAAAGTAATGTCCAGCTTGAACGAAGTCCCATAAAACTGCTAATAAATTTTCTGGTCCAGGAGAAAATGAAAAGGGACCAGAAAAGCCATCGCCTTGTATATCTAACAGACAGGCACCCAATTAATTAAAACCTTTCAGTTCTCAACAATTGTCTTTAAATCAAGTCATGCCACTGATGGACAATAACTACCGATATTTCCTAAGTATGACCTAGATTAGCGATGTTAGCTGAACACATTATACGTGATGGTTTTGCCTTTGCCTTGCACATTTTAATATTAAATATTACCGCATTATGAAAACATTTAATGGCTTTCCAAATAAAATCTAGTTGTTTTGAATTTCTGACATATTTAAAATCTATTTCTTGTACAAACTGGGAAAAAAAATACTTGCAAGTTCTGAAGCGTATTTAAAAAGATTATACATCAACTGGATGTCTCAAACAGTTTCTCTGATACGTACCATTCTGCTTTTAAAATAAACCACAGTACAGCAACAGCCTTTGTTAAAGCTCCAAGTGGTTCGAGAATTTACCTAACCAACCAGAAACCTTTGCATCTTGATCTCACCGACCTCAGGTGTCTTAGACAATATAACGTATTAAAAGGTGATATTCTCAACTAGTTGTCTTTATATATAGCCAGTAGAATTTCAAATGTGATCAAGTCATTATGGAGTTTCACAAGGATTAATTTTTGGTCTGTGTCTGTCGTATATGTTCGCATTTTGCTTTGCTATTAGACAGAAAAATATACCATGCTCTATATATGTTGATGATAGACAGTTGTACCTTCCTATTTCTGCTGCTAAAGTTAACCTCATATGTAATCTTGTCAACTACCTTACTAAAGTCAAATACTGATTGTCCAGTGTCTTGAAGACAAATTATAACATAAGCAGAAATTATTCTTTTCAGTGTGGATAACTTGGCCCATCTTCTTTTTTTATCAGTTGAATCCATGCTGTGAACATATCATTCATATTCTTACTAATGCAATCTGACTTAGGAAAAAAAATATAGATGGTTTTAGTTCTGGAAGTCTGGATTACAGCAATGCACTTTTTCCTGAATTATAAAAACACTGATTGAATAAACAGAATCCTGGTGCTCGGTCTTTAGCAAACATAAAAAGATTTGAACACATTACTCCCATTTTAAAATCCTTCCTCTGGCTTCAAATTAAACAAACATTTAAAAAAAAAACTTGTTTTTGTTTAGGAAGTTTTACATTTTATCTCCTACACACCTGAGATCCACAGGCAAATCTTTTTTCCAAAGTTTTATCTAGTTTCCTGTCCTTTCTCTGTTTTGGGGGGAAATTATCAGGATGTGATCGTTTGTAATCTACAATTGTGGTTTTAGTTGTTTTTTATATTTTTTAGCACTCACAAAATACACTCCATTATATGAAATGGACCATAAAAAAAACTTTAAATTAAAAAAAAAAACCTAAGCGAGAAACAAAAATTTTCTCGTTTTCCTATTTCTTCTCCCTTTGCCTTTTTCTTTCTTTTACAATTCCCTTTATTCAATCTCATCTTTTCATTCTCTCTTCTGTCTCATCTTCTCATTAACACTTCTGCCCTGCTGGCACTTCATCTCTTCTCTTTCTCTCCCATCTATGAGGAGGCATGGCGACCCTTTTCTTTTGCTCAGTTCATCCCCCCACATCCTCACCACTTCTAATAAACAATGTGTCAGATGTACTAAAGTAACAGGAGGGCAGAAGACATCCAATTAAAAACACAATGCATTATTATTATTTCTCAGCTCCCCCTCTCTGCCATTTCCCGAAGCCCTTCAGATTATATAACAGCTCGGTGTCAGGGGAGCCAGCCTGTGGAGGACAAGTTGAGGGGGTCTTTGCCGACGATGCGGCTCACCAACTCCGGACTTTCCCCAGCAGCTTGCGTACCACCCCTCCCAGCTCCACCTCCTCCTTCTTCCCCTTCCACCCACCCCTCTCTCTGCTCTTCCCACACACACATGCGCGCACACGCACACACACGCACGCATACACGCGCTGAATCTTGAATGCACAGGGATTGCAGCAACAGCAGCAATGTGAGATGGAGATCTCCGCTGTGTGTGTGAGTGCTTATTCCTGGTGAGTGCGGGGACGAGAGTGGATGAGTGTCAGTGATGCTTGAATAAGGTGTTTGAGGGAGAGCAGAGGGGGGGAGGAGATTGAAGTAAAAAGGCAAGAGGAAGAAAGGGGGGAATATATCACTGTGCATTGGAGACAATGTCTGCCTGCTTTTTCCCCTCTCCCATCTCGATAACCTGAATCTTTGCCGGATGTGCTACAACTACTCCAGCTGTCACTGCACTGGCTGCCTCTCTCTCGGTCCTCCCCTACCCTGCGAGCACTACTCCAGAGGCTGGACGGCACCCTGGCACCCGGTAAATTCATGGATGAGCAACGGATCTACAGGGGATCTGAGCTTTCTTGTCCTTTTCACCTTTGATCTGTTTTCCAAGGTAAGACACTTTCTTGCATGCATTTATAGGAGTTCCACACATATTCTTGTGCACTGCAGTAAGAGTTATTTGCTCTGACCACTAAAATTGCCACTAGATGAAAGTGTAAAGAAGCATCCATAATAATTTAACAGATTTCTGTTAAACTCACTGCATATGCTCAATTCTTGTGACACATCTCGTTGGAATAGAGAAGAGGAATGCTTGCAGAAAGACACTTCAGGATTAAACCGATACTCTCAAAAATAAAGACAGGTTTAGATTTTTCTTCACAGCCAAATGAGTAAAAATGATGAGTGGTAGAGTCATTTGACTTTGATTAATATCAACTCAACATGATGCATGTCTTTGTAGCTGCTGACAGACCTGCAGCGTCTGAGGCAAAGGCTGATTATCGAGATTGCTATAGTTGTGGATTGCCAGGGCTTGATAGAGAAGAATATTGATGAGAGCTCACTAATAGACTATTGTGTATTCAACTGTAGCAGGCAGAGAATCTACTGTAGGAGAAACCCTCCACCTCTTTTTATTTTTATTTTTCTTGACATCAAGTTCTGTGAACTACAGAAATCTCCTGATGTGATTTTTGAGCTCAAACGTGATGAAAGCTAGTTTCAGACTTATTATGGCTAATATGTTTGATCTGGAGGACTCTAGGGTACAGCATTACACACAAGGCTGCACTTGTCTTTGGTCTCAGCTGTTGCCTTCACCCAAAACCCCTCTCCTTTTTGCAGGTCATTCCTTTACTACCTAATATCATGCACTCTCCTAAGTATGAGCTTGCCAAATGTGCATTCATCCCAATGTACACAACTAAACATACATTCAAAAAAATCAGTTAATAGCTCTATGCTTTACATATCAATGACCTCCTTAAAGGTGGTACTCTATAAGGAAGGAGGGGGAATCATTTCTCATATCAACATTTTGAGCCTACTCTCCTAAAGGATCTATTTCACAGTCTGTGCTCTCATTCAAGAGTAAGGAGATTGAAGCTTCTTTCATCCCAGTCCCCCATAACGGATACTGCAACTCAGTGATAAATGTTTAAAGCTAATAAAGTCATAAAGCAAACTTTCACAGGTCTTGCTCGCAGCCCAGATAGACACAGATAGCTCTAAGCAACAGCTGGAATGAAGATGATGTGCATGTCTTCTCTTAAAGCTACAGTTGGCACTGCTTTGAACCGAGTATGTAGGGAAAATATATCACTGCAACGGCCGCAATCTAATTGCTGCACAAACCCCACACTGGGACGACTATGCAAAACAGAGTACATGCTGATCATGTACAAGAGAAGAAGGGAACACGATGCACTCCATCATCAGATTCCTTGAATTACCCGTCCGGTGAAAGGTTGGTGTAGTGTCACTGAAATTAATGCAAAGAAGTAAGATAAAGATTCCCTCTGCAAAGACGAGTCATTGCACAGCAGAACACATATTAGATGATTCGCATAATGACAAAGAAGCATTCTCCATTTAAATAAACAGATGTCTTAAAGAATTTTACCAAGACAATGAACTGAAACAGTCAAGACTGAGTCGTGCTTACGAAGCTTTCAGCATGCTGTGAGAATATTAAGAAGTGTTTGGCCACCATCGTTACTTAACCAATAATGAGAGTGGCTAGACAGTGCTATTATATGTAAATATCCTAGTGATACAGTTCAGTATTTATTATGTTGATGCAACCAGACAGGAATACAAGCTGAACCAAGCAAAGCTGCATCAATTTTCTCTGGTTCGTGATGAGGAAGAAATCATGATTCAGCACTGTTGCAGGCTTGCTATTGCATTGAAAATTGATCCAAGCCAACACTAAATGTCCTCATAAACAGATATGTTTCTACAGCATTCTGGCCACAATAATGGATGACGTTGCTGTGGCTAAAGATGCTTTATTACCCTAAGCACACACTATTCAGCACTGCAGTTTGAAGAACTGAGGGGCAATTGGAGCAGACAACGTGGTCTGTCAGGGTACATAAGGAGATTTCAGAGGATTACTTTTGCAATTTTAGACTCAATGCATTATTCATAATCCTTTGGATAGCTGGGGCCAAATCAGGGAAGGACCTCCGGTCATTAGCAGAGATCGTTTGCTGTGAGGAGGAGGAGAAAAGAAGGCATCTGAGGAGGAAAAAAATAAATTCTCTTTAAACAGTCTGACTACATCCAGGTATCATAATAGTCTTTCTCACACCCTCTCTGTATTTGACTTCCAACAATATTAACTCATTAAGGAGCTTTTCTTCATTTCTTTTTTTTTTGTTTTGTTGAACTGTCGTTTAGCTTCTTTACCTGTGACATGGGTACATAAGGGAGTCGCACGTGCTCAAAGAAGACTTCCTGCAAATGTGATTACCTTTTCACTGGTGTGAGATTGGGGTTTCTGAGTGTGAAATAGTATGATCTCATGTGAATCAGCCTTGAACATTTTTTTTAAAATCCCTGTAACCACTTCAACAAGCAACTTGACAAGTCAAAGTGCATAGCAAGCAACCATACCACAGCAACAAAATTCATCTGATCCGTATTTCAAAACCACAGTATGTAAAGTCATGGGATATCATGTTGTTTTTGCATGATGAGCATGAGCTGGTTCATTTGTTTACATACATGCCTTTTCTGGCTTTAAAGTATTGCAGTTCCTGAAGTATGGCTACTATTGCGACTAACAGTTGCCTTCTAATACTGAGTTGCACACAAGTAATCATATGTTTTAAAATATTTTCATATTTTGTTACATCAGAACCACAATGCGTCATGCATATATTGGGATCTTTTGTAACAGAGCAACATAAAATTGTGCATAATTGCTCAATTATACATGTGAATCGATCCTTTTCAGAACCACCCGTCACTGCAGGTCTTTTAAGGTATGCTTTCAATAGCTTTACGCATTTAAATACATTTTTATTTTCAAAATGCCTCAAGCTTAGTCAGCTTGGATAAGGAGTGCCTGTGAGCATCAAATTTGAAGTGTTGTGCTAGAAGACGTCATTTCTCAGCTAACATTAACAATAAATCACTGCTGAGGGTAATTATTTGTAAAACTAGTAAATTAGATTGAAATTACTACGTCGAGGCACCATCAAGAGAACAATAGCCAAATCAGTTGTCAATTGTTGTTTATGAATAACTTACTGATAAGGCTTAGTTTTTAAAATATGAAAGATACTATGCATGTATGTACAGACAACTTCTCTTCTTTACATAAGTTTATGACAAAAATAATTAAATTAAATGAGATTGTTTGTTGAACAAACAAAATAGTTTGTTCAACAAAGTTGTTAAGCTTGTGAGAAAATAAAATAAAATTATGATGCTAAAACCTGTAAGAAAAAGAAAAAAAAACAATAAAATCAAAAAATATAACCTATATAATGATGTAGTGATGTCACACTTCACTATGAATGGCATATATTGAGGAACCAGATATTGTTTATGAGGAATGTGGAGTATCTGTATTCATTATAACTAATTAACCTTCATTTACACCAAAATATGTTGCGTATTCTTCACACAATACCTGAAATATGTAATGAATAAAACATAAAATAACCCATAGAGTAATATTATAGTATTATAGCACTATCACAGTATGCTATAAACATGTATGCTTAAAGCCCATGGTATTGTATTAAAGAACTTTGTCGGTGAGGCCAATTAGCTCTAGATTAATTTAATGTACCACGACCAGAGATCAATCTTACAACTCTGTAGTTTCCTTTCAACAAACTACAGAGAGATTTTATTTGCTTCCTGTCAATAATTCAGGAAGTGTCAATAACTCAACAATTGACACTTTAATTAAGGCCAGATGTTTGTGGCGTTAGCCTGGTAAAAACCAGTTCCTTGTTCTACACTTTGCTTCGTACAGATGCTCTTGACTCTCAGCTGCTGAGAAACTATTGCTTGGACTCTGTTAAGGTTTTAAATTTTGCCCTATGGCTAACGTCTAGCCACGACAAATTTAATGTGCCCGTTCGACGCTATGAAACTTGCTGGAAATAGCTGGTGAGGTGAACGACTGTCCCACACGGCGAAGCGAGAGGTGCTAAACTGAACCATTAATGTTAATTCAATATTTGGAAGCGTGGACAATATAATAGCCAGGCTAATGGAGTGTGCAACAACTGTGCTGTTCGCAAATTCCACCACATAAGCTGTGGATCTCTGCAGCTCCTCCAGAGAAATGATGTGTCTTGTGGTTGCTTCTCTTATTAATGGCGTCTCTGCTGGACCTGGTAAAGATGGACACCAATGCATCTGTAGATTTGCAATTGGTCCAAATTTATTACATTTTGACACGATGGATTAAAGTGTGCTTTGTAGTATGTTCAAAGCTTAGGATGATCCCACACTGCTTTCAACTTCCCAACTGAACTGTCTGTTTTTTTCTTTGGTCTTATTTCCAATTTTCAAACTGAGATCTTCACTGAACAGCTCGATTTCTATTCAGAGTAACTTACCTGTAGATTGCTGACTGAAGGCAATTGGCTGAATAGCATTGTTTCAAGGCATCAAAGAAAAGGAAGACAAATACATATGCATACCACACAACTGGGATTATTTGCAAAACACTTTGGATTCTGTGTAGCACTTTTTGTTCTTTTCACAGTTTTGTATTGGTCCATAACGAACAAACCCAGTAGCATAAGTTTGTGGTTGTCAAATGATAAAATGTAGAAATAAGTTTTGGGAATATCAGTGTTCTTTCAAGACATTATATATACGGTGCCTTCAAAAGTCCGAGCTAAGAGTTAGGTTGGCATGGGCAGATTGCAAGGTGATCCATAAGGCAGGAGTCCTGAAAAAGTACAGTCCCCTGCCTTCTGTTATCTGCTCCGGTTCTGCTTTTGTGTGTGTTTATGCCTCGTGTGAGCGGGCGCGCCTTAAGATACCGGGAAAGGTGTCTCTTTGAAAAGGTGAATACAAGGCCCACACACAACAACACTTATTTTTCGTTTCCCTCTCTCATAGTCAGAGCTGCCATAAGAAAGAAAAAAAAAAAAAAAGAAGCAAAACCACCCACACATGAATACAAAAGCAACAGTTACACAGAACAAAGTCAGTTTGGACAACATCAAAGAGCGTGCAATCCTTTTAAAACGATCCTGACTAAGCATTTTCTTTGTAAATGTCCTACATATTAGAAATAAGCATTATGGCAATCTAGTCATCTTTTTATAACTTTCTAAGAGATGGTAAAATGGACAGTAACGAAAACATCTCTTCGGTGTCAGTGTCTCATCAGAACAATCACATTGATGGATTTACAATGTCACGGGATGATAGAACATAATTACTTTCGGGGGTGCATCAGCACCATGAATAGCTTGCTTTTGTGTGGTTATAAATGATTCATTGGGGTTTATTTATCGCGTGCTGTCTTGTCATATGAAAATGATTAACCAGCTCTTTCGGGTGTTTCCCTTCAACCATATCAGACATCATTTCATTTCCTCATGCTGCTTGATATATTTCTAGCACTTGAAATAGGAAATACTACATACCAGCTGAGTCAGAAAATTTGAGTTTTTATGTTTTTTTTAGGTATGGGTGTCAACAAAAATAAAAAAAGAAAAGAAGGAAAGAAATAACTTCTCAGAATTGTCTATGAGAGGCTTTTTGTAGTTATTTTATGATACCAAATGTGTTGCTGATTTATTGTTATCGCACTGGAATTTTACAACTTTCACCTTTACTTGACCTTAATTTATGCAGGTTATGTCCTGCTGAGAAGATACATTCTCAGCTAAAGGAACAATATGTTCCAACATTAAAAACAATCATAAAAGTTATGTACAAAACAACAATACAAAATTTTCAAAATGTGTAAAATAATAATTAATTGTAACACTGAGGTCAAGCAAAAGCATGATATTTAAGTTGCCCCCAAAGGAATCAGACAGTTTAGTTTCCTTTTGGAGATGATTCCATGCTAACGGTGCAGAGAAAGAGAAAACTGCCTTCCCCCTATGTTGTACGGACTGAGGGAACACAGAGAGTGATGATATCTTGGGATCTTAAGCTGTGACTGATGTGTTTGGGTGACATAGGAAGATAAGTATGAGGGCAACATACTAGCAATTGATGTGTAAATAAAAGTGTACCAATAGAAACTGCATGTCAAAAGACATGACAAAATAACTAAAGGATACAAAGTGCAAAGATGAATAACATGTTTAGGTCCATTTATAAAGTATAGTGCCTCATGCTACTACAAAAAAAAAAAAAAAAAAAAACTTCACTACACATTCATTTTGGACTTTTTAGAATCTTTTCTGTTTGAGGAGTTTACCCAAATGCTCAACTAACGTATCCATTACCTAGTGGATAATTCAGCTCAGTTTTCTTCATGATTTGTTGATTGTTTGGAAAGACAAATTACTTACACAAGAGCTTTTTCATGCTTCATGATGTAAATGCTTTTGTCTAAAAGAATTGCAATTATAGGAGCTTGCAGTACTGTCTTCAGGTCACTTCCTCTTGGCTGTCAAGTTGGCCTCCATTGACCATAACCTTGAAATCTGCATCTGGATCTGGAATAAAAGAGATGATAGTGACCTGCTATAGCTATTTATGTGGACCTCAAGGCTGTAGAAGATCACAAAAATAGAACTTTAAGATAACAGTTTGTGTGCTTAGATATTATTTTATAAGTCAAATCAAATCCTTTCTTATTTGTATAGTGCCAAATCATATGAGTGTTCAATATTATTTAATTTTAAGAAGTACTAATTAAATACAGAGAAAGCTATAATATTTTAACAATTTAATAGGCAGTTTTATTAATGCATTCTTGAGGACAGCCATTATCTTGGTTTGGCCAAAAAGGAAAATGAGTTTGACATCAAAGATATAGATTGAGCTTTGCTGGATTGTTAAGTGTTATGTTTCATTTTTTTGTTTTGTTTTTTTGTAGAACTTAGCAATGTACTTTAGCACTGAAATGTAAACACACTCCTCGAGGTTTAGCATAAACTAAAGGAACTTGTATTTCGGGAAATAGATTCATGAATAATGCACTTCAGTTTTAGCTTTTTATCGTGCTTCATTAACAGAGATATGAGCTTTTAAACATGCTACATTTTTTATTTATTTTTTGTAATAAATAAATAATGCTTTGGATGCTGGGGGGGTAACTCTTTGTTGCTAAGTGTTTCTTAATCTTTCTAATTCATCCATATATGTTCTTTTTAAATTTTTTTTAATTTTAAAACAGAGATTAAGGTCATTTCATTCATCCGGCTCTCTTTAAAATGTGATCACTGAGCATGCACTGTTCATATTTTGTGTCTAGATTTTGACCTCACCACTCCACTCAGCACAGCTGAGGTCCGGGGAGTGATGATAATAAATTTCCCCCCGGGGACTTTCAGCGCCTACAGGTGGATACAGATGGAGGAGCTCAACACCAGTTATTATTGTAGAGTGTAGCATGTGTGGGCCACAGCTGCTCCGAGGCCATTTCTTCTGCTGACGGGTACCTTTAACCACAGGAGGAATATATTATATAGTAAACACCTTTAGCTAGGAGGCTAAGCACCAAGCACCCTCCAGCCATTTCTTAGCAAAACACCTCGAACCACTATGGTGAATATACCATTAGAATGCTCAACGTAGCAGCTCACAAGGCATAAAAACGCTAAAAAGGGTTTTTGAAAAGCAAGTGGATGCTGGAGTAAAATGTAAGCAATAGGTGGCTGATTGTACTGTAGCTCAGAAGTAATTCAGATGCATCTAAGATATGAAAAGCAGCAAAACAAAACGTTTTATAAGCTGCTAGATTTGAGTCTGAACATTTATCTAATGTGTTCCCTCGCATACATTTTATGTGAAGCTATATATATATATATTTTTTTTGTTCATGTCAATGTCACATTAATTAATTGGTACACCATTATTTCTGAGAGGTCAGATTTTACAGTGATCCCCAAAGACCACATCATCTGAGGCAGTACTGCTCCAGACATGTAAATAATGCTCTTCCACCACAGCATTAATAAGTAAAATAAATGTGTCACAGTGTAATAACATTAGATTATTATCATTACTATGAATTAAAGATACACTGAAGCACACATAGCTATACGTGCTCATCTTGCGTGTTATCTTAACAGCTAACGGATTTAGCAGTATTAGACAGCGTTAACAGCAAACGCTCCTCCTAACCCGAGTTGTGCATAGGAGTCTATAAACAGTTTTTAAATAATGGCAGAACCAGCGCGGCTGGCAGTGTGTAGGTAATTATTATTCCAGAAAGGTCTCGAAGCAAATCATCAAACAGTTGGCAAGAAAGCTACTTTGTGAGATGCCACTGCATGGGCAAAGGCTATAAGTGTTTGTGGAGTTGAGCGGAACAGAACAACAATGCCAGTGGTGAAGAGAAAACTCTTTTGTCTCCATTTTGTGTGCTCATAAAAACATAGAGGAAACTAAAGATTATGTGGGTGATCAAATGCATTCTGGTTTTTAGTCTTAGATCAGACTGGCTTCTTTCCACAAGCAGCTCTATGTGATAGACCAACATAAATGCAAGTATGGTTGGAAAAAAGACAGATATACACTATTAAAAATGATAGGTATTTTAAATGTATGGCATGCATATGTATTGTGTGTGCTATCCTTACTGTGTTTTTTTTTATATGTTTTTATTAAAATACATTAAAATTTGTGGTTTCAGTAAGATAAGATGTGGAAAGGTTTTCGAAGTATTAATGTTTTTGCAAGACAGTGATGTCATATAAGCATCCAGTACACACAAAAAATGATACATCTAGCAAAAAATTGCTGTGGTGCCAAAAATCTGTTGTTTCCAAAAGACAACAAATTTTATAATAAAAAAGAGGCGTATAAAAAGGAAACAAAATAAGGACAAACTCTGGTTTTACAGAATTGGCCAGCTGTAAACTTCAAGGGTTTTTACTTAGTTTGTCTTTATTCCATAAAACCATAAACATATATTCACTTTATTCTACAAAAAGATCAATTTTTGCTTATGAAGTAACATGCCACACTCAAATTACTTTTTCTTCTTATTTCAGGAAATATGGTGAGCAAAGAGGACACCACATGCATTGTTTTGTCAAATTCAGATGATTCAGACTCAGAGGAGGGACCTTCACACACGTCACACTCTGGACCAGATTCAAGCGGGCAAGAGGTGAAAAAGAGAAACAAAGCCTTACAAGTACGTTTCAAAGATATCTGTGAAGCTCAGAAAGAGCAGCGGGGAAGACATTCAAGGTCTATTTCCTGCAAGGTAACGCATAGAAAGTACATGACCATGCCGGCTAGGCGCTCAATTCCAAATGTAACCAGGAGCACTGGTGTCCAGACCTCACCAGACCTCACTAAGCGATACAAAACATTTCCTTTCGAGAGGAAAAAAGGACACACATTTAAACATACAGCCTTGGTGGAAGATTACAGACGACAAAACAATGGTTTTTTGAGTGACATAAAGACAGGGGGAGACGATGGGCAGCCGGTTGGCGAATCCTCCAAGTATAAGGGTAAGATTATAGGACAGACAAAAGCCCTGCTTCATCACACGGATGACAGTAGTGGCACGGAGGATTTGCTGTCGAGTGCCAACTGTGTGGATGGACTTTCATATCCAGACTCTTCACGTTTTGCAGAAGAGGGACATTCGAGTGAGCAGTCTTCTAAAAATGAACCGGAGTACCAAATGTGTGGGAAGTGGACTAAACACAAAGGATTACTCAAAGATGACACTGACCCTGGTTCATCCACAAAACGCCAGCTGGGGGACTCTGAGTTCTCAGAACACAAGCCAAAGAGCACTGGCCCTGTAGCATGGAACTCTTTGACACAAGTGGAGGCCATAGGAAGTCCCTCGGTGAGCTGTAAGCGGAAAAAGGGTGCACAGCTAAATGAGCAGCAGTCTCAGACTTTTCCTCATAGTGTTAAATGCTCCGTGCAGTCGCAAGGGCAGTGTCGGACAAGGCATGCGTCAGCCTCCTCTAAACTGCAGAGGACTGCTAAGGGGGATGAGAGCTTTCCACCAGGAGGCATACAAGCTCCAGGCTTGGGGAGCAGCCAGCAGATAATACCCTTATCTGGAGACAAGGATATGAAAGCACAGCTGCAGGCCATGGAGAATCTCATCAGCTCAAGCCAGGAGACCATCAAGGTTCTTCTTGGAGTTATTCAGGAGCTGGAGAAAGGAGAAGCACAGAGGGAAGGGTAAGTACAGTGCAGTTAATTGTGCAATTTTATACAAAAGCAGCAAAGTGCTGATTAAATGAACTTTATGCAAAATTCTGTGCAACGCACAGAGAATTTTCAAAGCAGATTACAGATTTACTACTTATTTCTTATTGCCATGCATCACTGGAAGTAGACATGATACCTCAAAGTAATTTCTGGTATCAAGACACAGAACAGCATCAATCAAGACTTTCACAAGGGCACAAAATCCAACTGGGAAGCTTGTAAATGACACACTATTTTCTTATAATGACTAATAACTGCATAAACTGACTAAATTAGAACTTGTTTCAGAGGACAAAAATAAAGAATTATCTCACTGACGACCCTTACAGAAAAATCCCAGGAATGTCGCATGTAGAAATAACATGAAAACCATATGTAATGATTTGAGTCACTTTAAAAATCACATGTATGATTGTGGATTTGGAATTATTCATGGTGAAAAATAATAAAAACATGTGATCCCCCTGTTTTCATGTATTTCCATATGTTTCCTCATGTAATCACGTCTCACGTGACAGAGCAAGAATTACATGGGATTTTCTAAGATAATATTAGACCTTGATTATGGATGACATGGATGAATCCCAGCTTTAATACATGCAAAACATTATGTTTAACTAGGTGTACATATGACCACATACCCAGAGCCTTCCTGCAGAGAGAAACAAAAGGAAGTGGAAAGTAGCAGGAATATTTTAACCAACCAAGAGCAAAAGATCATATTTTACTGTATTAAGGAATTTAAAACCAAGCAAAGAAGGCTTTTTGAAAATATTTGTGTATCATTGCATGGTGAAATGAAACCGTCTCCCTGTTATGCCAGTCTTTAGTTCTGTAGTTAACTTTTACTTATCTTCAGCGTGATCTGTTTTTAATTTGCTACAAATTAAACATAAAACAAGATTTCCTGTTTTTTTGGCATTGTATAGAAGGATCTGCTCAAACTCAGCTGAGATTTTTGCCTGTAATCGCCCAAATACCAATTCCAAAGACATCCCTCATGACTCGCACTCTTCCTGTCCCTTCGTCCTTCATTCATTCTTTAAGTGAAAATATTCAAATGTTAAGATATTTAAATATAAATTCCTTAAGAAAAATGCAAGCTTAGCTTCTCCTACTCTTACTTTTGAATGTGCCCCTGAAAAGCTACACTTTTTTAGGGCTAAAAGATAATTTCCCGTAGTCGTTCCTGCAGTCCCACAAAACACTTGGGACATGTTACCCTAAAGAAGCGTAGAGTTTAGGGTCAATACTTTGGCACAGGCTTTCGGTGAAAATCTGTTTGGTTAGAGGCTTGAAATCATAACTTTCAAAATTTCCTTTTGCGAAATTTTTAAGTCAAAAAATGAAAAAAAAAAAAAAAAATCTTTATCACTCATAAAAACTCAATGCTTGTGAATGCTGGACACAATGTATGTTTGGGGTGCAGAAAAACACATAAAAAACTGTGAAATGCCTTTTCTACTACTACTACTATTTCTTTATACTGTTATTCCTATTAATACTAGTAAAGGTGTGAAGTACAGATCCACTTTTAATTCATGAACTTTAGCCAGCATTCTTTTAAATTTCAGCACATTTTACAAAGTCAAACTATGATGAATTTGCTTCCAGTAATCATGACTGTGACGTTTCACATAGTTACATCATGTTTAACAACATAGGTGCATCTTATGCTATTTGACCTGTTTTTACTACCTTGTAAAGCTGGATTTAAACCACATTATTAATTAATGTCACTCTGTTAACTTCAAGGCTGTATTAAATATTCAGAGCTACAGAGAAGACTAAATAGTTTGCATTTAAAAAATTATCTCTCCTCTGTGGTCGGTTTTAAACCCTACAAGAAAGGAGCAAATCAACATACATTTTTTTATTTTTTATTTTTACCTGACATGCAGGGTTTTCTGGGGAAGCTAGATAAAAGAAACTGGACCACTCTCCAATTAACTGGTGACAGGTGAGGGTTTCAGAATTGGGCTTTTTCTTTCCTTGGTTGATTCCTGAGTTTTGTGTTGTTCTGAATAATACTTAGATTTTTGTTGGTTCTTCAGGTTCTTACCTTTGTTTTTGCCCAAACCCACTTTGTTTTTTCATGGATGAATCTCAACTTTAATACTTGCAAAACATTATGTTTAACTAGGTGTACATATGACCACATACACAGAGTTTTAAGTATTGGCTCCTTAGTCCTGATTATCTGTCCATTTGTCACACTTGTCCTGCATCAGTGCATCAGTTTCTCATGTTTATGAGAAACTGTAATGTAAAATTCCATTTTTCCATTGTCCATTTATCAAGCGCATATTGTAATGGGTTCTTGCTTTAACCAACTTTTTTTTGTCTGGGAAGATGCTATTATACCTTATTTTGTTGATTCTGCTTTCAGGGCACCTTTTGCTTTGATTTCTTTAGACATTGTTCACCACAACTGCCTCTGGAGATCTGATTATTTTGCATGCTCATTTTTTTTTACCTGTCCTGTTTTTGGCACACTGACCCAAAGATCATTACAAAACTGCATGAAAATGCAAGATTGCAAAGACTGTAGGCTTTCCTACGTAGAATACAGGCACTGCCCCGTGAGAGAAACATAAACGCAAAAGTCAAAAGGTTAAATATGATAAATTTGTTAGAATGAAACTCATTCCTTAAGAGAAATAGAGCGAAAAGGTTAGGCTGGTAAAATCAAAACAAAACCACAAAAAAGAAAACAGCTGCATCAGTGTAAAAGTCACTGGCAGTGGTTATAAATATGAGATGCATCAGAAATCTGAGAATCAGAAAAGGACAACCTCAAGCTGTTCTTTAATTGGAACCTGAATATTAAGCAAGGAAGAATCAAACCAACATATTGTTGCAAAATTGCAATAAAATATTTATTTCCTGAAAGATAAAGGTGTGATATTCTGTTGCAATTAGAAGAAATGAGGAACTGAATATGCTGTTGGGCAATTTTAAATGGAGGGCAAGATGTTTTTGCTTTATGTCCGCTGTTTATGGTTTCACATCTTGTCAGACTGGCATACCGGGCATCAGAAGCCGTTTTGTCATGATCTTAAAGGTATTCGTGAGCTTGTTTTACAAGGCCAAAAGCTCTTTTGTTGGGAAAGAGACCATCAAAAAAAGAATACTATGGGTTGCTGTATTTATGTATTTAGTTTGGTGATATTTCATCGTTATGCTTGAGTAAATACCAAGAGTCTGATTTTACAATCATAACATGAATATATGTGTTTTGTGAAATTCCACATAAAGTGGACATATTTATATTTAAAGTGTTTGCAGATTGGGAGCAAAGTTGAACAGAAGTGAAATTCTTTGATTGAATGCGCAAGCTTGGCCAATAAAACTGATTATGACTTTGGTAAGCAATAATTGGTTACTTTTGTCTGCATTGTCAGTTGACTGTAATCCTTCTCTAATACTCTAATCTTATTCAAAATACAATGTGTGCTACATAATAAGAGTGAAATGTATATTGGCTAACTAAAGTTCTAGATTCTAGAACTTTGTTCACAGCCAGGCTCTTAAAACAAAACAAAAACAGCATCTATAAAATCCAAACGAATGCAGGGCAAAATTTTATTTAAGTGTTACTCATTCCCACTACAGAAGAAGGCACCCTGGTGCCATTGTAAGACTTTGTTTTAAAGGCCCAATTAGTAAGACCTCAGAGCACTGCCTTTCATCTCTACAAAATTCTGCCTGCTTGAAGCTTCTGCAGTGTGCAGTGTTTTGGTGAGCCAGCATTGTTAGATTACCTTCTCTGGTACATTCACAAACTGTATTTTCTGCTTTGACATGGCTGGACAGTCGGATAGGCTTTTCTAAATCTTTGCTGCACTCTAAAACATATTTCTGAAGTTAGCATCATATTTTATACATTGGCTGTCTTACTGCAGTGTCAGATCATCCTATACACTAAAGAAATTAATCACAAGAGAACAAAATTTACCTATTTTTAGAGAAAATCCAGTTTTGAACATTATCGTTCAGAGGCTGGTGACGCGACTTTATTAGGTTTGTGTAAAAACAACTCTTGGATAACCTTTACTGCAGTGCCAGAAGTTGATTGTTGTTCTTTTTTTTTTTTTTTTTTGCAGTTGTGAAGTGTACAATCTAAAATCTAATGTACTTTATTGCAATTGTTTGTGCAAGAACAACACAGTAGTTCATAACTGGATCACAACATACAAATCTGAAAACTGTGGTCATATGTTCAGGCTCTTCTGATGTAATATACTTAGATAAAATTCATGAAGGGCAATACTGGAGCAACACCTGTGAAAGCCTGCAAAAGAATTACAATAGGACAATGATCCAAAACATATAGACAGAGCTATGTTGGTATGATTTAACTCAAAACGTATTTATGTGGTAAATGGACATCTGAAAGCTGGTCGGTACACACAGCGAAAGACTGGAACATGTAGTGTTAGGTGGACTTAAGGACCACAGCCACACATGAAGAACTAAAATCCACAAACAATTAAAATCCCATTCAAATCACTTATAACTTCTTATTTCAATAGTTCAAACACCTAAATATGCATCAATGCGTACAGTGGCAATGGTCTTAGCATTGCAGCAGAAACTAATGTAAACATTTTTCCTTATTTCCTCCCTTAAGGTTGAGGGTACAGCAAATCCGAGCCAAGTGAAAGAAATGGCGCTCCTGCACTGGCTGTTTTGCAAACAGTAGCCAATAGTATTTCAAGGATCATTGTACCAATGTACTGTATCATAACTTAAGAGCAGCATTTTTTTTCTGCTCTTGTTTTTAATACATTTTGATAAAATGTATTATTAAAATACATTTTAATAATTTAAATGTATTTTTCAAAAATCTCTGAGTATGTTGACTTAAAAATACAAATCATGTGTTTGTACATATTTTTACAGGGCAATCATAGTTTTTATCTAATGTCATTCTGGGTTGGTGTATAGTAAAAAGGAAATTAAAAAGAATAACAAGACAAGTTGTACTTTTTAAAGCCGCTGACTCATTCCTTATCACAGCTGCTCCCTAAAAACTCTGAATCTTAAATTCCCTGTGTGGGATGTTTCCACACAGGGGGAACAAATGTTCTTAGTTAATGAGTAATATCTCTACTTTCTAGAGTACATGAAGTAAAAGTTCTCACGGTTTTACTGCAATAAGACTTATATCGATGAACCAGTCAAAGCGAAAGGTCATCTTTAGCCAAGCAGCTGCTGCATACGGAATACCAGATGGGAGTACATCTTCATCCGAGCTTCCTCGGATCATACCAGAATGGACAATAGCTCTTGTAAAAACTGGGCGATACAGAATATTTTAGTCTTAACTGCATTGAACTGAAGACAATCTGCACATAAAAAGCTATGTTTTGATATGTGACCAGGAACAAGATCCAGATAATGATTCTAAGTAAGTCTTTAAAGCAGAAATTACATTTTTTGTCATTATTTTTACCAACGTGTCATACCATCTATTCTATTATTCTCCTTATTTTAGAGAAAAGGATGCAATAAATATTTGACATTTCTTTATAGAACCCTTCACTGAAACTGCAGTCATTGCAATGCTTGAGCAGACTTTTCAAAAAATGTCTGTAATTTACAGAAGAGTTTAGTAATTAGTGTTCAATCTTGTTTTGAATCAGTCAGTCCTGATTTTGTATCAAAATGACTGGAGACAAAACCCTCAAGAGCAAATTTAACAAGTGGTTAAATGTTGGGTGCGGTTGCAGGCTGCTGTTGCTTGATTATGACTAAAATCAAAACAATTGTTTTGGTGAAATTACGAAAAGACAACATATGATTAATCTGTGTTATTCTGTTGGGAACCAGATCTGAAAAAAAAAACAAAAAAGAAAAAACAATCTTTCTTCTGTAATTTTGACTTTCTGACAAATATTTTTTAAAGATTTGAAATATAAAGCTACTATTGGTTGAAATGCTGGTAAATGCTTGCTATACACCAGATAACTTAGAGCTTCTTCAAGTCCAGACACCGAGGCCTGGTGTCCTGTAATTAGATGTGTATCTGCTTCAACACACCTGAGTCAAATAATCAGGTCATTAGCAGGACATTAGAGAATTTGGCTGCATACTGAGGAGGTTCAGCCATTTGAATCAGTCACTGAGTTATTTGATTAATATGTAAATAACTTAAATCATAACCTCTAGCTTTTATTTTCACCTTAGTATTGACTATCATGCCTGATATTGCTTAGACCTGTGAATTTAATAGCTAAGTTAACCATTACATTTGCCACTGATTTCTCTGGCAACACCAAGTGGCATGAATTCTCACCATATGTTTCACATCTCCTTAAATTTAGTGAAGCCCGACTTTCCGGGTGGAGGTTTTTTCGTGAGAATAGGAAGCACAAACAACCCATTTATTTGTTGCAGGTTTCACTTCTTTCAGGATTTTCCTTAGAATTTTTGGGAAAAAAGTATGTCAATTACACTCAAGGTTTAATTTGAGAAGCAAAACATGTGAAGGGAAAAACTAAATAAGGATTTCAGAAGGGCTATGTTCCTCATCAAAAATGATGCAGACATTCATGGTGAAACAAATTATTTGGTGCCTGTTTTCAGAAATGATATGGAGAAAGTTTGTACAATCCTGCTACAAAAATTTTAACGTTTACTGCATTGCACTATAAATGAAACATGAAGGGCCACTCAAGATGGTGACCTTTGTTCTCACATTATGCAGTGCTCAGGCAGGCAGAGCAGCAGGTATATAGGCAGGGGGTGTGCACAGTGAAGCTCAAATCTTGAGGGCAAACCATGTCCCAGGACAACGGATACAAACAAACACTTCAGGAGCACATCATTCTGTGTTTCAATTCATTGTCAGTAGATTAGGTAATGGCTGTGTTAAATACATGTAGTGACTATTATTTGTGGTGAATAACAGAGAGAAGCTGTTTAAATGACATGAACCTAAAGATAAATCCAGGCTGCACATCTCTGGAGCAGTCCTTGTCTTTGCGCTGAGTCCCTGTCCTTGCTCACAGCTGTTGAAGAACCCTTCATTTGAGAACAGGGCAGGGCGAATAAACCTGTCGCCCTTTATCGCTCATCAGCATTTTCGATCCGCGCAGGAGCAGATCTGTTCCCCTCTTCAATGAGGTCACCTCCCATGCCACCATAAGCAGGCGGGGTCGACCTCCTCCACATGTCATCCATCAGGGTGAAGGGCCGCCATGACAGCATGCATTTACATGTAGGACCTGAACACGACCATTCTTGGTTGTTTCCTATGTTGCTAAAGACTGCTGCATTAAAGCGCATGCTGTGCCGGTAAAAATGAGTGCACTTGGTTAAGGAGATTCATATTCGAGGTTTTGAATAATCTGAGTTTGAAAGATGAAGACTGTTAAAGCAATTACAGTCGTGTAGTGCATAGGAGATTCTTTCTTCTGGGGAGAACACCTGAATTACCGTTGATGATTTGTAGAGGGGTTTTAGCACAATGACTGCATTGCTAGATGAGAGAAAAGTATGGAGTGGCACAAATTGTGAAGATTTCTATTATGCAAGTTGTGCTGCAGAAATTATAACGCACTGCCATTGTGAAGCAATATAACTCAACCAGATAAAATGAGCAAATCTGCTCATCAATTAACCAAATCTAAGAGATCAACAAGATCAACACTGCAGCGTTTTTAGTTCAGCTGTAACTAGAACAAATCTGATTGCTCACGCCCATAGCTGTTGACATATGCAAATGCATCTGTAATTCACAGAAACATTTCTCTTTCTTTTTGCAGGCTCTCATACAGAACGGGACAAGACACAGCCAACTGTGATACGTGTCGAAACAGCGCCTGCATCATTTACAGGTTCGCCCAGCCATACATACATTAACACTGCATTAATTCTGAACCATCATCAGTGTCCTACATTAAGGTTCTCCCATTCTCAAACGGCTAAGCTATTGTCTGTGCATAATGGACTAACTTTAACAAAAGCACTCTAAAAGCTATTTTGTTGTTTCAGGGTCTGTTTTTTGGGCAAAATGGTTCCACTATTTTATGTACAATTTCTATTGGAAGTATCCATACTTCCTTGGACATTTTTACCTTTTGGCATACATAGAATTTCCAATTAATCCTTATAAAATTACATAAGTGGTATGATTTTTGTCAAGGTTCGTCCTGTATTGTGTTCCATCCAGCCTCCCATCATCTTTGATTAAATACCCTGGCTCTAAATGCATTCCCACAACATTTAAGGCCTGATCTGCTAAAGGCAGTTGTGTCGAAAAACAGGTGTAATCATGATCACACACTGACAACTCCATGCCACAGTCTTCTGCTTTTTTCTAAAAAAAAGGAAAACGAGAGAGAGATGTTTTTTTGTTTTTTTTTACTCAATGCAAAAAAACCAAAAAGTAACTTTTTTCATTTTTTTACATTATGCTCTGTGTGTGTATCGCATAAAATCTTATGAAGAAGCTAGTAGCTACAAACAATCCATATTGGGAATGGACGGATGCATTTTATCAAGCAGATTAGAATACATTGTAAATGAACAAGTTATTAATAATTTGATGGAGGTTTTGTACATTCTCACATTTTTGAGAAATATGCTGAATGGACTCTGACTGAATGATGTGAAGGAAATAGATATACTTTACCACAAAGTGGGAAATGTATAAAATGCACTGGTCGATTAAGTAACAGCATAAATAATAAACAGTTAAACATATTTAGAGTAGAAATATTTACATGTGTGAGCTCATGTTATTCAAATTTCTACTGTAAAATTATGGGAAACTTAATGTTCAGCACTACTCCTGTCTCTGGTTTTACTGCAGAGGTAAATAATGACGCCAGCATTGGTTTCTGAGGATTGCATGGCCTCAACGTGACCGAAACATAAACTTACAGAGAAGTGGAAAGTTATATCGAGAAAGCAGGAAGTTTTGTGACCACGGTGTAAATCATCAAATCCCATAAAGCTGCTTAAATATTTACAGTTAAATTTGAATTGACCTTCATTATTTGCATATCTGCTATGTCATTGTCCTTTTAAAATAATGTTTTATTTTGCACAAAAAAGTTTCATCTAATAGAGTGAGTTTTTAAGCAACATAAGCTCGGAGTAATCTTGCAAGACAGGAGGAAAAAATTATGAAAGCTTTGAAGTAATTGGTTGCATCTAAACTGTAAGCAGAAAATAGTTTGGATAGCTCTCTCTCAAGCCCAAAGATTAAAGGACAATTTACAGTTTAGTTCTGTAAGAGAAAAAAAAAACACATTTAAAATTACCTCAAAACCTCAAACCCCACAGTCAAGCTTTTACCATGATTATGTCAAAAGTCAGTTATGTCAAACTAACCCAAATTGTTGCAAAAGATCCTTGTGCAACTTGAATGCAAAAGTTCTATTTCATCAAAGCTTGAAGGGAATGACAAATCACTGATTTCTCACAGGCTACTACTTCTGAAAAATGAAATCATCCAGGGGGAAGAATGTGGTGCAAAATTAAGGAGTGTTCCGGGTTTCTGAAATTAGTTTTAAAAAATCCCAATTAGACAGGCTTTCCTGTTAAATACATATAAATTAAGCAAAAATCAAACATCATAGTAGATGTTAGAACGATCTCAAAATAATCTTGTAAAATAATAATAATAAAACAAATAAAATGAAAAATGTCTGAGAGGCTGATTACTAAAAAACTGTGCATTTGGCATTTTTTAAAAATAGTGTTTCCGAATTGAAGGTCCTGTTACTTGTTACAAAAGCCAGTCCTCACCTCAGGATGGGGAAAAACGTTAACTATCAAGCAGTCCATCTAAATCAATGTAAAGTGCATACACTTGCATTATTTTAAGTGCACTGCCTATACGAATAAGGAGCTTTATGCAAAATATTGAAAATCATACACTATATAAAACATTTAGCTCAAAGCTGATGTTGATGATGCATAAGGAAAAACTTAACGAATGGTAAATCCAGTAATGTAGGTAAAACATCTTTGCTGTCTCAATGGGGGAAGATTGACCTTTTGCAATCGCAATATATCTTAACGACAAAATCGGATGATTTCATTCTACAGAATATGGTGCTATGGTCATAATCTTTGAGACTTAATTTTTTTTTTTACTCTGCTTTATTTTAGTTCTTGTGTATTTGTATTCTGTTCCATGTGTTTCATCAGACATTTCTCCCATTTTCTCTCTTCATCAGTTACTCACCTTCACTCATAGCTGCATGCTGTTTCTAATCAACCACCTGCTTCTTGTTTAGTAATTAACTCTCCAGCAAATTTTGCTGTTGGTCAGATCATTCTATTATTCACACAATGTTTGCTTGTGCTTCTCCTGCGATGTATATTTTATTTATTTTTTACTTTTATTCCAATTGGACCTTTATTTTTGTAAAGTCTAGGATTCCCTTTTTAAGTGAAACTGTTTGTTTTCGTCTGCCGTCTGCATTGGGGTCCTTCCATCACAACCTCATATGTTCATTGATGCAGGTTTTCATTAGTGTGCTTGTCTTGCTCATATAAAACTTGCAAGAAAAAATAAGTAGCAAGTGAAATAACTGACTGTATTTATAAAAGGATGTTTAAATCTTTAAAGCCTGGAATTATTTGCAATTGCATAAAAAGAAAATAATCAAATTGCAATTAAAGTGCAGATTGCAAATTTGAAAGTAGCATGTGCAGTGTGTAGCTTTATGGATGTTGTCAGGCTGGCCAAAAGTATTCGGCTGCATAGTCATTGAGGAATTCTCCACTTCCACTTTAAATCCTTTGTGTGGTTGCCTTTTGGGTGCTTGTTAGTAAAATGAAGCAGGTACAAAACAACAGATTACACTGGCAAAATGACTATTCAACATTTTAATGAGTTTGGACTGAATGTTAACATGTCTTGTTTGAAATCTAAGTTAAACAAACTGATTGAAACTAAAATGGATTTTTTTTTGTTGTTTTTGTATTGTGAGATTTCTGAAACTTTTATTCCAATTGATATTCTATTCCAGTTCCAACAAGAAAGAATTTTCAGATTGTTTTTGGCATTGGTAACATGAAACTGGAATACTATATACCAACAAATATTTAAAAAGTTTGTGATTTGGGACACTATTGTTCCATCTGTAAAAATAAAAATGTTTATCTTCTTAAAAACATTTCTTAATTTCATCTCACCCTGTGAGTTGGAGGATGTTACACGTAAATATTTGTTGCTCATTCAATTTGTTAAAGTGACTTGTGCAGCTCTGACACATTGCTCACAATTACAATCAATCACAAAATGATTGTTCTCTATTGCCATACTTTTACATTCTCTGCTTATGCTAAAATGAAAGTAATGGAAGTGTACTTGGCTCATAGTTTGCATGTTGGAAGGTTGCACATAAAAAGTCCTTAAGAGCAGAAAAAAACATTAAATGTAAAAGTACAACATCCTTGTACTTTTCACACTTGAGGCCCTGATCTGAGCTGGGTCTAAATGAAAATCTTCTCAATGTGAATCAGAACAGATAAGGAATGATGAATTAAGAAAGATGCATGACTAAAGACCTTTTCATGCTGTGCTGTTGTTCAGGAGCTTTAGTGTAAAGTTGGCAGCAGAAGTAGACTTGAAACACTCTTCTCTGTCGATAGCTGTTAAAAGTGTGGCAGTCTTGGATCTGCGGATTGACAACCACACCTCCATGTCAGTACTAAACAGAGATGCTGTACCATAGTCAATAAAAATTTGAAAGAGACTCGAGGCTCTGAAAAATGAGCCTGAGTCATCGTAAGAGAATGACGTTCAACAGGCACGACAGCAGATCTAAAAGCAGCCCTCCTCTTTCCCCAGAGAGACGGGATGGCTGACCCTGAAATACAATAAATATCAGATTTGAACAGCATGTTCAAGCTAAGTCTGATTTGGTTTCCATCACTAATATCACAAGATTAATATCAGAGGACTTGCCTTTTGTCTGACCAAAGCACAGCATTAAGTTCTGGATCTGCTTATCCAGTCTCTAGGACATTGTACATGTTGAACTAAAAGCTTTTAAACAGATGGACTTTCCTGAATTAAGAGCCGACTATAAGCAGTTCCCCTTTTAGCATACGGCGGTCAGCCATCCAGATGTTCACCCAACTCGTGAAGTCGGAGTCAACAAGGCCAAAGGCATCAATGTGAGTTGTCCCAAACACCCCCTACCTCTTTCTGCCAAACTAAAGCCCAACTCTGAACCGTGAGCTCTGCAACGAGCTAGAAAATGGGAGATGAAATTGAGACGGCAGTCCTCGTAGCTGGCTCCCCTCTCAAGCAGTAAATGATATCAGAATCGATTGTTATACCAGAAAGGTCTGTCATGGTATTTCTTTATGTTGCCTGATTGCATCTTTGCTGTTTCTGACTCAAAGTCAGCAGCAGATCTCTAGGACTTTGGTAAAACAAAGGGTTGGAAAAAAAGTAGATAAAAGTTTGAACTAAAAAAAAAACAAAAAGAAATTATAAAGCCGCTCTTGCTGGTTGCATACAGAATTGATATGCATCTGTCTCCTTATTCTATCTATCCTTACTTATACTGGATATTGCCCTCACAACTGCTTTCATTCTCTGCACCACAGACTGGAAAAGATGATGAAAACAGACCTGAGTGTCATGATCTAAGTGTCTTTGTGCTTTGTTAGTCACCTTGGTTATATATTCAGATCATTTTGAGTTGATGTTTTTGATGTCACTCATTGTCCTCTGCACATAATTTACTATTTCAATTTGAGATTTTTTTTGTTTCTTTTTTGTATTCTGTTCTCTATATACTGATTGGAAATCTTATTTCAATGCTAAAGTTTACATTTTGGTTCAGTAAGATCCTTTATTTTGTCTTGTTTAGATCCCAGTGTGTGCTTTGCTTTTGCTTTACGGCCCCTCACCAAGTTGCACTGCATTCTGTTGAAACTCATATGAGGTGATTGTGAGGTTGCTGACATCAACAAGGCACATTTGTCCACGTATCAGGCTCTTACTGCATTTGCTTTCACTCTGTTAACCCAAGAGGTGGCTGACCATTGAAATCCCACAGCATCATCAGTGTCTAAAAATGCTTAGACCAGCCTGCCTGGTAACAATAACCATACCACATTTATTCAAAGTTGCTTTAATTTCTGTTTTTTGCGATTTTAATGTTCTGCTTTACCTTTGGCAAGTTTCCTTCACCATGTCCAGGTGCCTAAATCCACTGTGTTGGTGCAATGTGAGTTGCTCATTAACTTTGTGTGTGAGCAGGTTAATGGACAGGTGGACAAAAAAAGTGGTTCATATTTTATTTACTGCAATTTTCCTAAATATGAGTTTTTACAAAGCAAAGTTAAATGGCACCAAAATAAATCAAGTTCAAAGTGGACCATGCTTGTTTGGAGGGTCTCACTCCTCGGTTTAATGAACTTTGTAAATCCTAGTAGAATGTTAGAAAGGAAAGGTAAATAATCTGTCTTTAAGCAGCATAATATGGCAATATGTGAGTTCTTTTTCAGCTGGCATTCAGCTGCTGTGATGTCAATAATGTGATAAACTGAGCTTTCATCACAATAAATTATTGCAACAAATCAATAAGCAATAATAAGACTTAAGATGCACACTGTGACACAGAAGCAGCTTGTGTCTGAAATTTCAGTTCTTATTGATTTGTGTATGTTTTTATTTTATTTATTCATTTATTTTTTAAGAGTTTAGCAGTTATTGTAGCTTTCAGGAACTAGGATTTAAATAGTCAGGCAATGGCATTACAATCAGGACAATATCTCTATTCTTGAGAAAAGCCAGTGAGATGTATTATATGTGTCACAGGATTTAGTTTCATTTCTGTAAGACATGGTGAACTTTTTTTTTTTACAGATACAGAAACAGCAAATGGGATTACCAAAGGAATGTGGATGCCATTTAATGGAGATTTGTCACACCAACACACTAGCTATGACTAGACAGAGGACTGGTTTTCTGTAAGGTGTTGTGGTTTCTCTCTTTTGTTTAACTAATACGATGGTGGTAAGACTAAATGTGTCAGTGTAGTGAATGTTTATGTTTAGTCTAACTGGGAACAGACTGCATGGCAGCAAAAACTTTGCCCTTGGTTTACACTCTCTAAATGTAAGTCATTTATATAACAAAACTACAGATGCTCTCCACAGAGGACTAATAAAGTATGAGATCATCATTTTGTCTGTTCCATGTATCATTAAATAATTGTTTATTACAGTCTAACGGAATTACTTTTACAGTCACTGAACAAAATGGAGCATTTTGCAACCAGGGTGGTAATCCATCACAGTTCTGTCTCTGCCAAAATGACTGTCACAAGTAGCAAAATTCTGCAGATAGTGCTGTGCAACCCAGCTGCAAAGACTTAATGTATGCATGTGTATATGTAGTGGACGGATACATCTCTATTGTGTCTTTTTTTCTTCTTCTTCTTCTTTTGGCTGCAGTTTTACTCTGCTTTGCTCTGTTATTAAAGCCGTGTGATCCCATCACCAGTGACCCTCTTATTAAAGTTTGCTTTACTGACTCAGTTAAACTGCTGGCAGTGCAGCAACCTTGGACAAACTATTCTGTGACACTAATAAGGAGGACCGGCTACTAATAAGGTGGGCCGTATTAAAACCAGTCCAAAACAGAGAGTTAATGATAAATCTCTCCCTTAAGTTAGACAGGGATTCTATGGTGTTGTGACCAAGTGTGTCACTCAATTTAGAGGATGATGTTTAATTTTAAAGAATTTGTGCATGTAAAATGTCCAATAAATTCAGGAATCTGGCAGCTGCAGAGCTAAAGCAGTCAATCTGTGGGTCGTCCAGACTCCAGCTCTCCCCTGACAGCCTCCTCCTACCTTTGTTATTGAGTAGTGTCTCATTTATCATCACAACAAATAGGGCAAGCATTTGGCAGGTGAGATAAGGATGGATAGGATGAGTGTATAGGAGACGTATTACTGGAATAACTATTATGACGGTGTTCAGTAAAGTGGAGGGAAAAGTCCATTGCAAACGTAATTACTACTTTCTTGTGATGTAAATATGCAGAAATGAAAAATATTATTTTGGGAACTCACCATTCCAGTTTTTAGGAGCTAGCTTTTGTTGAATTTAAAATAATAATAATAATAATAATAATAATAATAATAATAATAATAATAATAATAATAATAAAAACGCTCCAATAGGTCAAAAATAAGGAATATGTTGCACCTGATTATTTGTGTTACATCATCGTTTACATAAACATGGAGACAGCTTCCACCATTTTCAATTTGTGCTTTCACATTTTTTTAAATAAAGCTGATCAAATGTAGTACATATTCATTAAAATAATTGGTGAAACAGAGCTTTAGGTCAGATAGAAACCTCAAAGCAGATCATTAAAACAAGGGAAGGACAATAAACCTATGGCTAAAGCTATGGCAATATGTATCTTCCAGTCACAGAGTATAATTTTATACCGCAATCAGAGCTTATGCTGTTATAAAATGTTTTGGTTTGTTGAGGGAGCATTAGATTACTCTGTCATTGATAAATATAGGTTTATTTTTCTCCACACAATATACAATAGAAGTCTTTCTATTAAATGCCCTGTAAATGACATCTACATGACAACCCGTGAGGGAAATCATTGTAATTTCCTGGCAGTTTATTTTAAATAACCCACCAGGAAACTGGTGCTCTCAGTGGAAGCCATTTATTTTGTGTGGAGCTCGGACTGAAAATGGCAAAGGAAGAGAGACGATAATGGGAAGGAAGGCAGCTTTAGGTTTAAAGCACTGAGAATAGAAAATAGTTGATGGGATGTTTTACAAAGACACCCAGTAGCAAAATCCCTCCCAGGAGCAGCAATTGTTGAATGGTGCTCAGCAACCGCAGACAAACAAACAACTCACCACTGATCACAGCAATAGATACTCACAGTGCATAGATAAGGGGATGATTAATATGGTTTTCAGAGTGCCCTGGAAGGTTTCCCGTCTCCAACTGCTTCAATTTGTCTGTGCACAGAGATGATCTTAGATATGAGGCTTTTGTTTGCCTAAGCATCTGCCCTCTGGTGTTAAATGAACCATGCAGCGCTGTTCTGGGCTTCTCTCTCAGAAGTTTTCACCCTGTGTAGAAAAATCGGATTGATCTGCCAAGTGATTAACTGCTCAATAATTGTTGAGCTTACTCTGCATTGCATCGCACCGATGTTACTCTAAACTGCCTGCTGTCAAGTCAACATCATTTGAATGTTGTTATAAATGTGCACAATTGGTGAGACAGAGGGAAACATTCACAGCCATAAAAGCAGGAGAGAAGGTGGAACAGGACATAATGCATGTATTATTAAGAGATGAGCAATGAACAAGTGCGATATAAAGGCATCACCAAAAATGCAGTTTCTCATTTTTGAGGACTCGCTTCTCAGGAGACCTACTAGAATTGGCTTTCATTTGAAGTGAAAATGAAATTACAAGAGAACGGGTTTAATTTTGATCAAATGACGTTACATAAAAAGGCTCCTTTAAATCAGGAGTGACGCCAAGGTTAAAGCAGCAATAAATTGGCCTTTACACGATTTTTGTCTTACTTTTTCATTTCACCTAACACGATGAAAAGCAGGTCTCAGCCTGCCAATCCAGCCCTCAATGAGGTCGCTCCTCCGGAGGCTTTAATAGAGCTCTGCTCTTAACTGACACTTATTGTCGGGGGGTGAGGACAGTTTCCAGTTTCATTATATCACTTTGAGTCAAGCATATCCTTTAGCAAACTAATTACTGTGCCCATCAAAGCGGCTGCCCTATCAGGGCAATCTTTACACGTTAATGTCCGTTTCTCTGTCTGCAGATGAGAAGAAACACTGCACGTTTGACCTTGCGTTGTCAGATGTTGTTCTTTTCTTTATTTCTGTTTGTTCATCTCTCTTTATTCCTCAGAATGTCAGGGGTGAGGTCTGTAAGTCCTTGAAGTCACTTCAATCTGTTGTGTAAAATATTTAGCATTAATGGAGAAGATTAAGCAAACAGCAATCAATTAAAATATCCAAAACACAAATTTGATTGTCAGGTAAACTTTATGGTCATCACATTTCCAGTGCACATAGCAAGCAGATAGCTAATTCTTTATTATCTCCTCTGTAACACATAAATTGCACATAGCAAGATAAGGCAAACCAGCAATATACAAGAAATCAATGGCAATAAAGAGAGAGGAAATGGTGTACAATGATGTATTTTCCCCTTGCTTGAATACAGCCAGTTAATTAGGGACTGCTCAGGCTCTCAACAGTTTCATTTGGATGAGATTAAGTCCCACATTTCTCCCAGCCCTGGGAGATTTAATCGGAGAGATAGTTCACCCATGGCGCCGCAACAAAATCAGACGATGACCAGACTGGGATTACACTCATGGCTGTTGAGGTCTGATGTCAGGAGCAACCAAAATCCTGGCTTTTTTTTATTATGCAAATATAATCTATGCAGGAAAAACCCATTTGGCTGCGGTGTTGGAGAATGCAGAGAAACTCTCTTACTTCAAAGCAGTCTCTGAAACCAGTGTGGTCTGCTGGGATCTGTCAGTTCATTTGAACTAGTTGCCTCTATTCAAACAGCAGTAAATTCATGAAATTAATATTATGAATTACTAAGACCACAAACATTAATGTTACCTATCATATATGCAGTGGTTTACTTACACTCATTATGGAAATGAGTGTAATATCCACCATAACTTTGGACTTTGTGTCATGTACCTGAAGAGTAGTTCTTTCAGGCTGGAATGATGCAAGTTATATCTTCAATGAATTGCATACATTTTGATTTACACTGGATTTTCTGTAATCTATACAGAATGAAGTTCTATCAAAAATAAGGCTAAATATTATACACACACAATCCAATTAATCAATTATAGAATGAACATTGAACATTGCAGGAAACCTTTTAAGCCAAGTCCACAAATATTTTGCATAGTTAAGCTTACTGGTTTCCAAAAGCCTGACGTTAACCTGCTTGAACTATTTCAAAACCAGATTATTGTTTTGATAGAATTCTCAAAACTTTCCAAGCTTTAGCCATTTGTTGCTTTAAATAGGATAAAAGAATTTGGGGTTATTCCCTTGCCTTCATTGTTCCCTTTTAGTGAAGCTGACAACAAATCAGTTGACAAGTCAGTCACTGTTTAATACAAGGCTTTTTGGTTGGAAATCCCCATTGTGACTCCTAACATGATTCTTTGGGTCCATGGACTATATGAAAATGTGCTTCGTACTGTGTTTCATTATTTTGCAGGTCATGACAGTATAGATTTTGCCTTTGTTGTTCCTCGACTTCCTTCCAGTTCAGCACAACAATATTCCTTCATCCGACACGAACACTTTGTATCAGATGGTTAAAACTCAGAACACAATTCAGCTCTAACAGAAAAGGTTATCCATAAAACAGATGAAAACCGGTACTGAAAAAAGTAAAGAAAGCGAACGGTACAGGAAGTCTGCATCAACATACACAAAAGTACACCTCAAAAACATGCACAATACGAAAACGAGCAACAAGTACATGTCTGACATCACAAACACACAAGTTAATATTTATAATCATAACTTATGAAGCAAATGAAGCAAAGTAAAAATACTAAATTAAAAAAAAAAAAAAAAAAAGAAGGCGTACACAATTGACGGGTATAAAATAGATGAAATGAGATCAATGATGTAAAGGTTATTTCAACATCTAATTTATCTTAGTGTGTGTATTTATATCAGGCTAGTATTTACATCCTACTCCTTATTTTTGTCTTGCAGTGTGGAGCTGGACTTTAAGCAACAGGAGGATAAGCTACAGCCCTTGATGAAGCGACTTTGCCCCATGGACAGTCGACAGTGCCCTGCTCTGCCTTATTCCAATGAAGTGTTCACCTCCACCCCAAAGCGCAAGTCCAAGTCAGAGTCCAAGAAGCATGCTCGCTGGAAACTTTGGTTCCTTTGAATAAAATGTAAAGCCTTTGAAAAAAAAAGCCATCTTTTTTGGGGCACATCAACATCTCCAGTTATTCATGGAGCAGTTAAAGGAATAGCCAGATGGAGGACCAACAAGCAGTGTGAATGGATGCTGTCGGACACCAGTTGACACAAGGCTTTGAACGTAGACTGTCATGTCAGCTGGTGGAGAGCAGAAACACAAAATGTTTTCATTTCAGTCTAATCTTTTTTTTGACGCGTTTGCTGGACTTTATCGGCAGCTTAAAACTCTAGGTAAGCAATTTTTACACCCCTTTCTGTAAATATCAAGCTATTTAGGTCAAGAACAAAATGTGTTTTTATGAATTTTCTTCTTTTGAATCTTCCAGTCAGTCGTATGCACTTTGTCTTTTGATTTTCTTTAGAGCCATTTGCTTTGCATCAAGTGGAGACATGCAGAGGGGTCCTGTCTGAAGGAAGCTGTAATCTTTGATTGGACATCAACTCCACTTCCAGTAGAGCACAGATATTTGAAGAAGAGGAGAAACATAAAAAGACCGTTAGTACAGTAATCACCAGAGAATCAGCACTGTTATTGTAGCCCTGTACTATCCTCTCCCCTTCTGCCATTTTTGTCGTCATGCTTCTCACCTTTCGCCCCTGGCTGAACGTCTGCTGAGCATAGTTAGTACATCGTCACTCTCTGTGTATCTTTTATCTATTATTTTGGTTCTAATGTATCATTATGTGCAGCCAATTTCGCCCATCCAGTTGTGATTACTGATCTGACTGACTCCTAATGTTCCCAATCTATATTTTAGAAAAATAATAACCATTTTCTTATGACAAAGTACTGTGAAATCTTACAGCCTAATACTTGGGAATCTCTTGATAAAGCAGGTATAATATTTTAAAGTATAGAACAAGTATTCTCAACTCTATTCTCGTTTTTTATCAACATGGGTGATGTTTTAATATTTCTGCAGTATTTTCTATAAAAAAAAAAATTAAACAATTGTTTTATTTTTATTTTAAAGTAAATGATATTTTGACATTTCTCTCAAAGTCAAATAAGAGTTTGCCTTGCCTCTCTGTCACTTGACATGTCGCAGTGGAGCGCTGACAAAAAGTAGCAGAATCAGTCTTATTTAATGTCCATCAATGCTTCCAGAGATGTTTTGTGTCTTTGATCTACCTTGTCATTCTGCTGCAAGCCCCATCAGGCAACTCTGCTTATTCAGGAAGCACCCAAAACAACTGTGCACTGAACTTGCAGCAAAAGCAGAAGGGCTATACAGATATATATACAGAGCTAAAGGAATATAATAGTAATCCATAAGTGAAAAAACACTTTGTAACCACCAGCTTGGGTCACATAAACGAAGAAATGAAACACTCATGATGTAGCAGTGACACAGAACTTGTTACAAAGTGGGTATTTAGTGATGCTTTACACTGACTTTGCAACTGTAGCCCCCCGAGTGTATGTTTTGAAATGCACAAGAAATGTCCGAAATACATTCCGGCCTCCCGTAATGAAACAACATAAAATACCTTCCACATTTATTAGTACCTCAGATAAAGATGTGCAAAAAGCCGTAGAAAATTCCCCTCTTTGCAAATACACTCCTCACTGTCTGTATATTTTCACTCTGAATGCACATATTAGCAAGTCTTGTTGAGATGTTGTTACTTTTCAAAATACTTTCTCATTTTGTGAAGATCAATGCACTTCTGTGTCACTTAAATGACATATTCACTCGTCTTTCCCATTTTGAAGAGCGGTTAAGAGAGAATGGAGTCACGTTATATCTGTTAAGGTTACACAAGATGTCGTGGAATAGTTAGTTGTAAGACTTGCAAAGCTCTGATCAGTTTTAAAATGCTAAGGTATATTTAAACAAAAAGTACCTAACGTACATTTATTTTATAGGAATAAATAAATGTGGATTTCATTCTGGCCCCTTGATTTTATTTTTTAAAAAGGTTCCACACATCTTCACTGGATGTAACAATAAATGTGGAAAATCCCTTCCTAGGAGAGGTCCAACAAGTAGCCATGTTGGTCGTTACTTTTATGCAGGTACCGTCCAACATGGCTACTAGTCGTATAAAGTTGCTACATAAATAACACATAAAATTTGGTGGTAGGGGTGTAAGTGACCTTTCAAAATGTCTGTCACTGAAATTTTTATTTCTGATTCAGCTTTTATTTAGGTATTTGAAATTAGGGGCTTTTATTTTGAAATGATTTTTTTCTGAACTCCTCTTGAAATAAAGCAATCTAGTAAAGAATCACACAACCGATTGCCACGTGGGTTGCAACCTGCAACAAAGAGCTCACTCACTCATTAATCAGGGTCATTGTACAGAGCCGTAACACGAGAAAGTGCAATTTAGTGACCAAGTGCAATATAATGAATTTTTCTATTGTTTTTAAAAAATACAATTAAAATATTTCATCTGGAAAGTGTTGCAGAGTGGTGCTGTCACTACTGAATGCACGTTTGTCTTTTACCCTGAATCGGTGTCCTGATTCCTTCCTATTCAGGTCATAGCTCCAGGTAGCCACGTCTAAGCCTATCAATGGGAAATTCAAAGCATGTACTGGTTTTGCACAGACAAAATACTGATTCCCTGCAAGGATTCCCCCCAGAAATACTACATTTTGATGTATCATCAGCCTAGTGAAGCAAGAAGGACAGCTTGATGCTTAAATCCATTACAAGGGACATTCTCTTTAAGACAGCAATGAGAAAGACGGATGGTTTAAACAATACGAAAGAGTTGTGCCATGAAGAGCTGCAATGCATTTCCAGAAAGCTAATTTGTGCAGCTGCAAAGCTATATACTTGTGACAATACTTCTCTGAGCAAGCCTCATGAAAAATTCTGTGAATATAATGACAATACAAATGCAAAGAATCTCACCTCAGCTCTTAGCACAAACCAAACCTATATTCACAACATGTAGTCATATAGCTACTAATCGTACACTAGCAGCTCGTATATTAGTATTTGACTCATCAGGTCAAATGATAAGTAATCATTCTCTATCTTGTTGCATGATTAAAAATGAAGAACAGTCTGACTTCAAATGCATTACATCCTGACACCCTTTCCTATTACCTTGAATTGTGACACATCCATGTTCTTTTAGCTGTTGCTCTTTGAAGTATTGAGCTTAAACTGTTTCACCAAATTGTGACCTTGTTAACTTAAAACTTGTTTTATAGTCAATTCCTCACCAAAATAAAGGGGGGAGGAGGGGTGTAGAAATTATAGAAGAATGTTGGTCTCACACATGGACTCAGAGCACCGCAAGGACAAAAGTCATGTGACCTTCCATGGCCAGCTGTCCTAAATGGGCAGCCTCTGTTCGTTTACATGACAGCATTTGCTCCAAGTGTCCCATGCAGCCAGAACAGGTGCATCACAGACTGACATCAAAGGATGTGTTTGACCTCTAATGAAGATGGGTTGTAAAAATTGTAGATGACTTTTGGTGTGTATCATTAAAATGCTACGCATTTCATAGTGCTGTCCAAAACACTTAATTTCTCCTTGAATGTTTTCCCCCTTTATCACAATATTGCCAAAGTACCAATATTTTATTATTATTATTTTTTTGAGGATAATAAACTTTATTTAAAAAGGAACAATGTACAGCTCCAATATAAATCTCACACTTTGTTCGATGGTACCAAATTATAGTTTATATAATTTATATAATAATCCCTTGAGAGATTTTAGCTGTAGTGTGTCGTCGTGAAGTGAGAGGAAAATGACACATGGATTTTTAGATGTTTCACCATTAAAAACCAGGAAGGCTTGATGTCCATTTATATTCAGCATTAATATTTATTTTTACATTCACTCAGGTGGAAGAATGTGTCAAATATAGGTTGCACACTCAACAATAAAACTATAACCCTTATAGAAGAGCAGAGGGAGAATTTCAGGTAAAGTTTGGCACAAGTCAAATATTGCGCAACTAACAACATGGGCAAGGGGAACACCGATCAAATAAGTTCCCAATATATTAGCAACACCAGAGGAGCTGAAAAAATCAGCATGTGTGGGGACACATGTGAAAGAAATCCTGAATTTGCACTTTTGACCTAGGAGCAAAATTGCGTGTTTGGAGCACAACAAATTAACCTGAACACACCTTCCTTACCTAGAAATTGTGGTGCCAACAACATGCTGAGGGGATGCTCTTCTTCAGCAAGAAGATAATGCTGATGGGAAGATGCATTGTGCTAAACAAGACAATCGTGGAACAAACGCAGGCTGCAAAATACTGAACTCAAATTCAAGAGGAAGCATTTAGACCTGAATCCAACTGAGAATTTGTGACTACACAAGAAGGCATTTGTTTTAGAAATACTCTCCATCTAATCCAACTGAGTTTAAGCTGTCATATATACATATACACATCAATGTGTGACCACTTTACCACTGGTGCGGGGCTTAGGCTATATTCACATTTTCAGTCTTTTGTGCTTCAAGTGAAATGGAGCTGGACCATGACAAGGGCTTAGCAGTTGGGCTCCCTCCCCACTCTCTTCAAATGTGATTAGTCTTCAATAGAGAGAAGAGACACAACCTTCACGTCTTGGAGGGGAGCAGCAGTTCCAGTCCATCAAACTGAGTGACCCCATCCAGCATCTATTCACAGCCCTTGTCACGACTGCTGTGACTCTTTCATTCCCTCCAGGATATTGCTTTAGTCTTTGTTTTAACAGTGTCTTCTTTCATTTTCCAACTTTTTCGCCTTTGCTCTTTTAAAAAAAGTATATATATTTTTAAAGTTGTTCCACTTTCTTCCCAATATTTTACATTTTACATCATTTTGTTCTCCATATCTGACAGACCCTCTTTCGGACCAATTAATCAAAAATAATGTAATTAAAAAACAATATTGAGACGTGAAACTTTTTCCAAATCAAAAAACATTAGTTCCAATCTTTTTGTTAATGTTATTTAAAGTTATTATTGGTAATTGTTTCCTTACCTGCAGTAGAAGGGAGTCATATAACTGAGAGCTTGTTGGCAAGGTATCTAAATTCTGGACAGGTTAAAGATTAATAGCTAATCAGATGAACACCATCTTCTTTTAGGAGTTTAAAGCATTATAATACGACCACATCGGCTGTATCCATCCCACTGTGAGTCATCGGTGCATACTAGCTCTGCTAAGATCTTTTGTATTTTGTATTAATTCTAAGAAACATCAAATATAGTATTTTCCTGAACTGTTGATGTGACGACCTGATGAGTCAAATTCAAAAAAATTTATTTCATTTTTCAGGAAACACACAGTGATTTCTTTCTATGTTAAGCAAAATCCCACTAAAAGAAAAATCTGTGACAAAATGTGACAAAAGTCATGTGCTCATGCAAAGGAGCATTAAAACTGCTCCTGTGCATGAGCTTAACCTTGGAATTATTTATGTTGGATCTGTTTAACAAGAAATAAGGTTCAGCTGTCTGAGAACAACTTGCTAACAAAGGTTAAAAGGATCAAAAATATTGTAAAAAGGTATCAGCCTGTAGAAGGTACAAACAGATTAGCTGCACTACATATGCATTGTGATTTAGTGAAGGCGTTAACCAAAACCATAGCAAATATAATAAGTCTGGACTAAGAAGTTGGGTTAAAAAACAGAATTTAATTCTTCAGAGAAAAATCAGCCTAGTTAATATTCCCCCATATGTAGTAGGAGAATGTCCTACAGTCTGATGGAAAAAAAGAAAAGTTTTCAACCATAATTCCAATAGGAATATTTGATATAAAAACAACACAGTACATCCCCAACAGAATATCAACCTCTGAGATTATTTTTCTTCAGCTGGATTTGAGACATTGGATGTTGCAAAATACATGTATCATGTAAAATAGAAAAAGCTTTGAAATGATTTGTCATGGCCTGTTCTTTCCATCACAAAAAAACTTGATATATCAAGAAAGATTTGTGAAATTTTGAAAGCTTCTGCGTATACATATTCATTAATGAGGAGGAAGAAAATGCTGAGTTTCACATTTCAAACAGGAAGAAATCAATGTCTAAGGCAAAGTTTTGCTCCTCGATGTTTGTTCTGTCACATCACTTGATCATAAATATTATTTTCAAGTTAACTACAGATCACAGAAAAACACTGTTGATGTTTTTATTAAGAAAAGTTAGCAGAAAATTGCTTTGAAATCAATGCTTAATGATTGCCTCTCTTTCTGAGGTTTATTTTATCTACGTTGGACTGGATTAGCTTGGAAAAACATAACAGCAGCTAAAATTAAGCACAAACAGTGAAGCTGAAAGGCTTTATTTGAATGGTTACTGTTTTAATGTTGGTGTCTCCCCCCTCTCTCTCCACAGTGACAACACAATGTAACCTAACTGGCTGTCCAGTTGTGGTTGCTAAAAGAGAAGTCCAACTGTTTGGTTCCTCATTTAGAACCGCACAGTTATTACAATTTACTTTAATGTTCTGAAAGTCCTCATGTTGCACTGCAACACGAGTTTACTGAGGCAAGAACTGACAAATATTACTGTCACATTTTAAAAATCTTGAAAATAATTGCACATACACATTTTCTAATAAACTTTTCATCAATACAGTTCATAAAAATGTTTTACTCATCTCTGCAGATGACAATATAAATATCCCGATTTATGTTTCTCTCGATGTTGTGGGTCTTCCTAAGATCAGTGCTTTCTGGGTGGTGTTACGAACAGTCTTGAGGAAAACCATGAGATTTGAGCCGCCAGTTCCAGTGGTGTTAAGGGCAATGCCCACTCCTCTGAGAGGGCAGCCCATGGCTCTGGCACGGTTACCAGGCACAGTGACGTACTTGGCCACGGTATTGAGATGATAACTCCGTAAATCCACCAGAGCAGAGACGCAGGAGTTGTAGGCCTGGCAGAGGTCAGAGTCGGAGCAAGTCGTAATGAAATCTCGAAGCGACGGACAGACAGACAGAGTTTCAATCAGCTGACGATGTGCAGGGGGCATGTAATCTCTCATGCGTGTCAGGAAGGCTCCTAGACAGGACAAATCAATGAAAAACAGAACAGAGAAGAAGCAGAATAAAAATAACAGCCTCTTCTGCAAAGATTTCTCACCTGGGATAACTACAGGCTTCAAAAAAGGTAATAGTAGTTCACAGAAGGTATCTAAGAAGATTAAAGGTCAATACAAATGCGTCTTTACCTGTCTCGCCCTCATGTTGAATGCATAGCAAAGCATCAAAACACTGAATGGCTGAGCTCTGCGCTGCACTTCCCCCTGACAGCAAAACCGGCTCATTGCTAACGCCTTCATACAGGAGCCCTCTTGGAAGCATGGGGTTATCTCGCCACCTAAAAAGTATTGAAAAGTCAAGATCCAGCTTATTCGACGCAAGTTCTTCTTCTAATAGCAAAGTGAAGTAACTGAGATCAAAAGGAAATATATAATAAGATCTGTACTAGATAATGAAAAGGAGAAGAGAATCATTAATATCTCAGGTAGTTGGGACATTGGGACAGCAAAAACTCACCCTGAGACAAAAATCCTTAATGTTCCATGAAATGCGTTTGCCTCCACATGATCTGGAATGGGCACAAATCCAAGTTATTTCAATTAACCTCGGTTTTTGCCGCCTTCGTAAAAGGCAAACCATGTTAAATCATAAAATCATATTGATGTAGCTTTAACTGAAAATTACTGTGCATGAGTTGGAATGTTTCCTTCATCTTCTTCAGAGACTGTGTTACTTTGATTAGGCCTTTCTGTATGCCAGTTAGGTCGGAGATTTTCATGGCGTGCATCACCTCCAGGGATCCCTGGTTAGAGTTGAGAGTTCAGAAATTAACTGCTAAGTTACAAGAGAAAATAACACAGAGGCTGTAATAGAATGAAAGGGAAAAAATGAAACTGAAATCAGATTGTGCATACATTGTTGATAAAAACACAATAGAGACCACAATTTTTTTTTTTTCTTCTTTCCTCAGTCAGATGATTCGATACACTAAAACGGGTATACCTTTAAACCATCTCGGAAAACACAGATGGTAATGTAAAAACTTTTATTTAAGTTTCAGTTGTTATCTTATCACATTTGAGTTATATTGAGGCAAACCTGTGGATTTACTTTGATTCAAAACCTCAAATACACACATATTTTTTGTGACATCATGGGAAAACTTTAAACAAAATTAAACAATTAAATCTAGGAGACATTTGTGTATCAAGCTCAGATCAAAAACAAAAAAACTTGTGAAGATGGCGGTTAAAGAAAGAGTGTTATTTTCTAAAAACAAGTCATGTTCTCACAAGTACTAAAATGCTATTGAGTGAGTAAGAAGTCATTACTGCAAAAGCAAAAGAAAAAAAGAAAAGCCACAATCTTTATTTTAGGAGGCATGTGGTGTGGTTTAGTGAAAACTAACAGTAAAGTGTTGGCCACAAGATCTGTCGCTACATTTAGAGGAACAAGAAAGAAGCTTGCAAACGTGAGAATGATTTCAACTGCAAATGGTTTGGGGCTGACATGGGAAAAAGGAAGTCTGATCGGTAAACCACTGACCGTTATGCCTGAGCTGGCAGCCATCTCCACCAGCAACGACACCATAAAAAATCCCCTGCAAGTCTCCCCTCCAGGAAAGGAAAATATTAAGTCCATGTTCCTGTTTTTAAAACATTGTGATGCAGTGACCCACATGGGATGACCACCAAACAAAAATGCAATGTGGAAGCAAGAAAATGTTCCAGGCTTACCCGATTTCCATATCCCTGAAACAAAAGTGAAACATCAGTGGAACATTTGTTTCAGGAAGACTTTTGGTATTTGAGCAAATGCTACTAGGGATGTCCCAACATGACCCCAAGTAACAAAACCCCATCAAGACATTTCTAAAGGATCGTTATCAACCATATGTACATGTGCTGAGCTTACAAATGCAAAATCCTAGTTCCTGCAATTTATTGTTCAGCTCAAACCTGGGTTTTCTGCTTCTTTTTCCTCACCTTTAACAAAGCCATTCAGAGAGAAATAAAGATACAGAGAATAAAAGAGAGAGAAAAAGAGGCTAAAGTGAATCCCTGACATCTGTGTTATATGACCTACTCTGCCTGCTACTGCCAGCTGGTATTGTATAGCTGAGAGATATACTGTTGGTTTCACTTCATAAAAACCTTTTCTGTAGTTTTTGTCTGCTATTTTTATAACTTTGATGAATAGGTGTAACTTTGATGAATAGGTGTAACTTTGATGAATAGGTGTAACTTGTAACAAAGTCCTAATTGACTTTGGTTGATGTTAGTTTGGGACAAAAAATTCCAGTTGGGACATCCCTGATAATTATAATGAAGGTTCTTAGTGTTCGCGTGTGAGATCAAACGTGTAAAAAGTGACACTACTCACCCTGTGGGATCCTTTAATTTCCAGTTGGCTAAAACTGAATCTGCATATGTCAGAATGGGTGGAAGGCCGAGCCTGCGTGATATTAGCCAATAAGGCCAAGCCAGTGCTTTAGGAAGAATCTGCCAAACAATCAATGTACTAAAGTTCAGTCAAAAGGCTAACTTACAAAACAGTATGCTTCTGATGACCCCAGTTAGTTCTTTAAGTTCTTTAAGTTGGTTCACAACCAATCAATAAAATTGATATCCAATCAGCAGACTGGGTTGTTCCAGCAGGACAAATACTAACCCTGATGACTCCTTTGATTTTTTTTGTTTTCTCACTATGACCCGAGCAAAGTTTTCACTTTTACTCTTAAACACTACACATTTACCCACAAAGCTTTATTAAAATTTGGTGTTTATCTTCCAACATTACTTCAGTTTTTGATATTCCTGACCTATTTTGTGAATAAACCCTCCTCTTTATAACTTTTAATGCTTTCACTTTGAAAAAAAAAAATCACTTTTTGGCTTTTTGAGAAGCTGCAATGAAACACCATAAAGAAAATTTGTCAAAACAATGTATCTTAAAAACTATCCCCAAATTTCATGTTTTTTACTTCAGTATTTACCTTAAAGCGATCCTTTAAGAGGCACTGTGGATATTTTAGTTTGGATATAAATGTGTGGCTGGTGGCCATGCTTTACCCTCCCATGTCACCAGTAAATAAATCATAGCATTTCCACTATCTTTCTCGAGTGCAGTGGTGCTTTACCTGTGCAGGCTCATGTTGTCCCTCCTGCCATACATATCCCATACTGATGAACCCCAGGGCAAGATGGGCCAGTCGGAGCTCCCGATGGTTACTTAAATGATGGGGACTCAAAATTGGCATCTGAATGGAGATTAGATTTACCTGTAGTTACTTTTTGGCGACAGTAAACACTGTATTCATTGCTTGCTGGAGCTTTGGGGGTGATGAAAATTAATCTGATTGTGCAATTTTGTAATTCTTATTGAAACAGATGTCCACGCTCTTACCTTATGAACGACATCTCGCAGTTTACGTGACTCAATCAAATGTGTCAGTTATTTGCCAAGTCCAACCACACCCGATAATAATCTGGAAGGTGAGTCTGGAAGATAAGAATAAAATGAGTTATTCATTGATTTTCCTTTATTTAGGACTGTATTTGTTGAAGATGTTCATGTAGATTATAATCTGTCAAATCATCACTTCATACCTGCTGTGGAGAAACAATAAAAGAAAATCAGCTAACTAAGAGATGAGGGCAGGGGGACCTCCAGCAGGTACAATTAAGTTATTACAAGATAAGCTGTTACTTTGTCTTTGGGAAGGAAATACAACTTTCTTTTCTTTTTCTTTTGCAAGATAATCTGGTAAAAAAAAAAATCAGCCTTTTGTTCTGTGCTTTGCTTTGTTCTGTGTCCAGACCCTCAGCTATGGAGAAATGATCACTTCCTGGAGGTGTGGACTTTGTTGAAGTTTTACATTTTACCTAATTGCTAATGTTTGGGCATGACATACGTAATGCACCAGCTTGACACTATGAAGTTTACCAGAAATTACCTGTAAACAACCAGCCTCCACTGCAAACAGGGAAGTGCTAGACAAGATGGACGGATGGCGAGCCTCTGTTACTGTTGCGTTTTGAAGTCATGCCACAGGTTCTCAGTTGGATTCAGGTCTGGACTTTTATTTGGCCATTCCATGGCTTGATATGTTTTGATCTAAACCTTGCAGCTCTGGCGCTATGATTACAGTCCTGTTGGAAGCTGAGCCCAGTCTCAAGTCTTTTGAAATCTGCAACAAGTTTTCCTTCCATGACCATCCTGTGTTTGGCTCCATGTCCTCAACAACTCTTCTACAATCCCTCTCTCTGTAGAAGAAAACCCTGAACCCACCATAACCTTGTGCTACCACCACAATAGGCATGGTGCCTACAGGGTTATGTGCAGTATTAGTTTTTCACCTTAAATTCCTTTTTGTAGTTAGCTCAATAAGTTCAATTACAGTCTGATCTCACCAAAGCACAGTTTGGTACATGTTTGATTTGATTCCTGAACAACTTGCGACAAATTGTAAATAGGATTTTTTGGTTGCTTCTTTGATTTATTAATTCTTTGCCTGTTGGTTTAGGTGGATGTCATGTCTTGGTAGGTTTCCAGGTGTGCCAAAATGATACACAGGTAAACTCGTTTTGCTAATAAGGTGATTTTTGAAAATATTTGAATGCACATATTTTTTAGAGCTGTTATTGTAAAGGGAAATATAAGTGCAAGTCACATTCTTCAAGTTTTTCAATGTAAAAAAAATATATACATATATGAATGGTTTCTTTTCACTTGACAATTTTGCAGTTTGTTGTTGGTTTAAGTAAAATTCCAGCAAGATACATTGAATCTTGTGGTTATGTTTTGACAAAATATACAAAAATTCATACAGCATGAGTATGTTTAAGTATTGTAATCTTTTAAACTACTTAGAAGATAGAGGTAAAAACAAAAAAACTGACCGACCTTTGATCTTTTATTTGCAATGAAATTATCTTTGTACATTGACTGCACAGTCACAGTCATGTGAAAGGTTCAAAAAGGCTAGAACAACCTTCCATCAAATCAATAACCTTCCTTAACATTGCACAAGCTAAGTCAAACTTATCTGTTTCAGTCTACAGGGAATGCATGTGCTGCTGACTCCACCGAAACTCCACCGAACACTTAGACTGAGGAGACAGAAGGAATATTTGGCCTCAAAATTTAATAAAAATAACCCTGCTCCTGCACAATGGATAACATCGTTATTCTTAGAACATTTGCTGAATGCCTGCCATTTTAGAAAAGAAAAGATGACAAGAAATATTACCAGTGGCTCTTCAAGGATAAATCCGAGCTCTTCAGATATATCAAATGCATCAAAGTCTGCCTGCAAAGTTTCTCTGTAGTTTGTCTCCATATGCTCTACCCTGAACTCCACCGAAGCAGTTTGGCTTTGAAAGAAATATCCCTCTGTGTGTGTCTGACTCAAAGATAGCGATTGTTAAACCTGCTCTGAGCTTGCTTCCACTACCTTTGTCACATCCCTTTTTATTGCACTCTCTCTAACTCAGAGAGCCAATCAGATTTCTTGTGCAGTAATGTCAGGGGTTCACAGAGCAAAAAAAAAGCAGAAACTCTGTTTTGTGTTGTCTGCATAATACCTTCCTATTTTGCAGTAGCTGATGCAAAATAGAGAAGCGGGTGAAATATTTTAGCTCAGATGTGAAAACTAAAGGTTGGGGGGTCAGGATTAGGGTTAGGGCTAATCCGGCCCACCCTGGCTATTGATGTGGCTCTCTAGTCTCTGAAGGGACACTTAAATATAACCTTAAATGATATTCTATCATTCAAATCAAAGCTGTTTTCATCTGTATGCTTACAAATGACACCAATGTGAAAAGAAAAATCAATTTTATTTAACTTTAAGAAGTAAAGTCTAGTACAGAGACAGCTTTTTATTTATATTTGAACAGTTTGTTAATGGGTTTTAAAAATACATTCTGCCACAACTGGCCCTTTGAGGACATTCATAATATTGATATGGCCCACAATGAAAATGAGCTTGGCATCTCTCTTTTAGATTGTAAAGATAACAAAACAATGTATCATATGTGTATTTGTGTTTGTTGATTGTGCTGGAGTCAGAGTTAAGTGTGACTTAACTATCGGGACTGACTATTCTCTTATTTCTTTAATTATGTTTACAAATCATAGAAATTTTGCTGCAAGGTTAAAGAAAACATAAAGTAAACTTTCCACATCAGTTTCTCTTGGAATTCAAATTCATTTCAACAAGACAATAAAAGGCCCAGAGTTATAAATATAAAATAATCTGTGTTAAAGTTTATCCTAATATCTAAGGAAGGCATGATTTCGATTGATCTGTAGGAAATGTTTGCATGTCAGTCAACATTTTTTCAAAGACAACAGAATTGCTTAAAGGTAATCTTTTAACCTAAAACAGTTGCTATGGAAATTCTTAAAGGGGTAGAGAAAACTGTTAAGAAATGAGAAAGATTGAACTTTGTCTTTAAATGTTTTCTTTCGAAGGCCGGAAGCGTTCAAGGTTCTGTCACTGAAAGACAAACAAGGAGAGCAGAACCCAGAAGTACAGCTGAACTTCTGTACTTCTAACAATTCTTAGATACTTTAGTTAAAACTTTATCCTGCCTTGACACACACACATACACACACACACCCAAATATATATCAGAAAGAACCTTACTTGCACTCTATGGTCATCACCTATATTATCTAACAAATTATCACCTATATATTAGACAAAACAACTTTTTATTTTTAAGCACATAACTGTCAGAGCATTTTCATTGGATATAGCTGGTGTATTCAACTCTAAATTCATGGTAGATTTTAGATGGCCGTCAAAATTTTATTTCTGATATTCTTCTACAGGGATTAAAATCAAAATCACATGCTAAATATTTTACTTTTATTTCAGAGGATGTAGCAAAGACAAAAATTCCATAAAAATCAGCTAATAAATATGAACATTAGTTTCCAGGATTTGGTTCAATACTTTATGCTTCACTCTCTGTAGGAACCCTCAGAAGACAATAACTTTCACACTTTCTCAATTCTGAATTCAGATCACCTTTAAATTTTATCTTTTTTTTTTTTTTTTTTTTCTTCTATTCAGTAGAATTACCTTCTTGATTAATGTGATAAGCCTGCAGGTTTCTGCCTCTTATTGGCTGATCAGGCTCTTCTGATGTTTCCTCTCCTGGAAGAACAGTTGAGTGCACAATCGTTCAGTCATACAGAACCATTGAAGCTACATATGTGCTCTGCTGCACCGACTCAGGTCCAGACTGATCATCATTTCCAGATTCAGTTGATGATTTGGAGTTATTTTGTTGAGAGCTTTGAAAAACATTTTTTTGTTCTCTACAACTTGGGAGTGTGTCAACAACATACTTTCTATAATATGTATATATTTATTTTCTTTCTTGCTCATCCTAGTATCCATTTCAAAGCGAGGAAGCACCAGAATATCCAATGAAATGAGCCAGAACTGAAACTCAGACTCTCTAAGTCTGAGTTTCATTTCACTTAGAACAGGCATTTGTTTCAAGGCATTACTGAGTCATCTTAACTCTGAAAATGTAATTAATTCTTGACTGAGTTGATCAATAGTCGCTCGTGGTTGGTTTTATAATTGTATCTGCTTACCTGTTTCACATCATTAATAAGTAATATGACAAAAATAAGCAGTATAAAAGAAAAAAAAAGCACATAAGAACTATCCAAACCAATTTGGAAAGCCCCATTTGAAAAAAAAAAAAAGTCTTTAAGTCATACTTTCATTGTGATTAAACACATTTTTTTAAAGGCTCACAGCAGTTTCACAAGCCATGGTCACACCCAGATCTGAGTTCTCAAGAAATCCCATGAACAGAACTCAGCTGACAGCATGCAATTGAAGAAGAAAATCTCAAAAAGCACCACATCCTGCCAAGAGCTAGAGAAATTCAAGAAAACAAAAATAGCACAATGACCCTTTCCACCAGTCAGGAAAGGATTACAAAACTATTTCCAAGGCTTTGCGACTCTAGTGAACCTGAGTGAGAAACAGGCTCATGATACTGAACTCAGGTTCCATGTAATTCCCTTTTAATTAAATGATGAGTCTTCCAAGTTGTTGTTGGCCGACCATAAGTACTACAAAAGTGCACCAACGACTGATCTAGACAAAATAACCCAGAACTATATCTAAAGCACTGCAGCCTTCACTTGTCCCTTTTAAAGTCAATATTCATAATTTAAGAATAACAAAAACAGACTGGCCATTAAATGCTGCAAGTAATCTTTCACAGTGCCCCAAAAACAGTAGGAAAAAACAGTAGGTGAGGTAGACAAGAAATCTGGGGATGAAAACTGGGGTGCCAAGATTAATTTCAGGACCACTAAACAAGTCGTCAGGCACAGGGAGTGCGCAGAGACAGTAAATTTACTCAAGCAAGGAGAGAAGTAGATAAATTGGCAAGAGAGACTTGAAATCAGGAACAATGTGCACTTCTTCATGGGGGAGGGTTGGCTCCGAGAGCAGAAAAGGTTTGTTAATTTGTTCAAGACTTGAGTCACAAATCCCTCTCTTGCTGCCATCTTTCATTTCTTGTTTCGTGTTCACTGTCTGACACCCCCCAATTGGATTACTTTCTCTCCCACGTTGACATTGTCTGGAGGCAAAAAGACTGGTGTCCAACTGGCACACGTACCAATGAGAATTTCCTCACTGTTCCGGCGAGAGCTATTTGTGGTTGGGTTTGTATGAGAATGAGATTATCAGCTTGTGGAAAGTATTTAACATTTTCTATACTTGATGCCCTTAGCCAAAAAGCACAGACTATATAAGCCCCTTGCTAATCCTGTTTTGTGTTTTTTTTTTTGTTTTTTTGTTTTTTTTGTGCATATTTACAGCAACTTCACAGATATAAAGAACAATTTCATGTTTAGTTCTTTTTTTTCTGAGAAGGAACTAAACATCTTTTTAGTGGAACAATCCAAGTTTCAGTTGTTTCAAATAAGCTATAATCAAGTATTCTCTTTCATTTTTTTGTTTATTAGCAAGGTCAATAAGGTCTTTTGTCTTTTTCTCTTGAGTGGTGAGAGTTGCGGGCGGCCTTATAATTCATTCGTTATTGTTTCTATGCATACTCATTCAAGCTCTGGGCAAAATATGAATAATATTAGGACTCCCTAGGCCACAGTTCGATGATCAACTTTGTCAATGTTTCATTGGAGCTTCGGCAGTATGTCTTGGACACTCAGGTGAAGAGAGGTGCAGAGCTGTCCACTGACCACTACCTGGTAGGGAGTTGGCTCTGGTGGTGGGGGAAGATGCCGGTCAGACCTGGCAGGCCCAAACGTGTTGTGAGGGTCTGCTGCTCCGCTTTCACGTCGAAAGGAGCCAGTTGAGGTGGCTCGGGCATCTGGTCAAGATACTTCCTGGCCGCCTCCTTTCTGAAGCTGCTACCCCCCGCGACCCGACCTGAAGCAGAAGAAAATGGATGGATGGATGGATGGATGGATGGATGGTCTAAATGCTCTCTAAAACACATGAAATGATGCACAATCAATTGTGAGACAGAGGTTTGTTCATGTCTGACAGTCCCTTCCTCGAAGGAGTTTTTTTTTTTTTTTTCTCCATCTCGCTGCCAGCCATCACTGCGCTAATAACGAAGTCAATTTCACAGCAAATCACTCCCACATGCTTCACTCACCTTAAGCCACATTCTGTTGTTTTGTGAACGGGTATAGCACCTCAGAATGTGTTGATTTAGTCCGCACACAAAGACCAAAAAACAAAACAAAAGATTTTGGCTATTGTTACTTTGAAGGACAAAAAAATAAAAATAATTTTAAAAAAATTATCTGTTACCAGGCTGGAACAACAAAATGATGCTGTTCCAGTTAAGATAATTGGCCATGTTCTGGGAACCTTTTGAGTTGTGAGAAACTTAAGGGCCATCACAGCCTGAGGTTCAGAGTTGTGTTTTCTGGTTAAATAATTAATAGAGATAAAAAAAACAAAAAAATAGGGCATTCAGAGTTCTTCAAAGCACTCTCATTAGTATATCAAAAGTATTTGGCTGCAAATCATGACATTACTTTATACTGAGGAGTGTAAAGTAATGAAACATAACTCTAGAATCACATAGAGTTATGTTTCAGTTGTCATTTGTTGTGTTTAAATTTAGCAGAATCATGTGACCCAAATTGAGAGATAATAGTAATAACAATTAATATTCTGTTGTCGATTAACGTTATTATGTTATTACTTTATTGCTTTTTGTCATTGTTTGGTGACACTTTGGAGGGGAATCTTTCTTTCAGCAGGAAGAAATTTCTAAGTAGAGATGGGTTTGATCTACTGCCATCACTGGATGTGATGCTGTCGCTGATCTTGGATTTGATATCAAGTTGAGGCCACCTATTCATCCATTGATCCAGACTGATTGATCCTGAGCTTTTTGGAATGCATTCTCTTGCTGACTCTAATAAGAACAGGATGTTGCCCATTTTAATGACAAAACATGCATAAAAAATTCCCAAGAGATATTTAAACACATATTTCAAAAGTTACTGTTAGGTTAACTGGTCACTATAAATTGTCTATGTGAGTAAGTCAGTGTGCGCGTGTGCATAGCTGTCTGTTTACTCCAGGACTAAAATAAGAAATATGTTTCCCTGTGATGAACTGGTTACCTGATTTAGGGTGTTCCAGCTTTTCCTGTAATGACCCCTGAAGATGGGCACCAGTTCCCAGTGCTGTGGGTCTAGACAGTTGCTGACGGTTCCACACGAACATAAATGTTCTTTTTGGATCTAGTAGATGGCTTTCAGTTTAAACATTGAGGCAGAGCTTGTTGTGACAGCTTGTTTACGATCAGCATTCTGCTAAACGCCAAGGACTTCTACATGGATGAAGAAGATAAAAAAGGATTGTCTTTTCTGTGTTGTGTGCAAACATTAAGAGTTTTCAAAGTTAGGTTGAGCTGTTACAGTACAAAATAACTGAGGAGAAAACTCGACAGAGGAAACAAGCAGCTTCAGCACCAGTAAGAAGGCTAGCTTAAAAACAGGAAGCTATTTTATTTATTCACTTTTTTCTTTTGACCTCTTTCTGTCATTGTGCATAATGCATTTGGAGATGATGGCAGCATGTTAGATTTTTGTATGAAGTTGGAGCGTTCACCACCTAGAAAATACAAAAAAGAGTACGTTTAGCTAACTAAGCTAACGGTGCTAAGTCTTCACAAAGGTTTTGAAAACACTAAAAAATATCTCAAGCATACGTTTCTGCTTTTGTTTCATAATAATAACAATACTCCCCTGTTTTATTCTTACTTCTCTGAAACCGTCATGTCCATAGAAGGTGTAACCATCTCAGTTTCATGAATAATTCATGAGCGTTTAAGACGGAAAGACTCCTTATTCTGTTACAAAATGATTTTGTTACTGAAGGTAGTGGGTTTTCATTTTATGTTAATATTTTGCACCTTAATAAGGCCGCAGTGTTGGCAGCAACTGTATAACTGACAGTGCCTGTGTAATTTATCTGTACAAACATGTGAAACACCAGGATAAAAATACTTAATGTTGGTTTTGAGACGGGAAAGGAAAACTTAGAGCATATCTATTACCAGCAGAATAGAAACATGTTGAAAATGAGCAACAACAAAATATTCAAAAACTGTCAAGACAGAAATTGAGGCTGAGAGTAAAAGCCCCAACTATATTTTTTGGAAGCAAAGGTAGTGTAAAAGTGTTATTGAAAAGCAGTATGCTGGGTTCATTATGACAATTAATGATACCAGAGGAACACCTGCTGTGTACTCTGTGAACTATCTGTTCCCACATAAAGCAACAATAAAATCTACTGGGCCTGTCATATCCCAAAGCCAATGCAGGCCTCCACCTTAACATCAACAGTTACAGAAATAATATCAAATATTATTAGAAGTGGCTCTCGGCAAACTCCTCCTTTTGCAGGGTTACATACGCAGTTGCTCATAAAGCTGCAATAAAATAACTTTACCTCTCAGTTAACACGTTCTGGTTTACTCTTTTACAATGTTGCTTTTATGATTTGTTGGAATTATACTCATAGAGGACCTTTTTTTTTGTTTTTTTAATCTGATTGTCTAATGTTACAATCGGAACTAAAATATAAAGGACAGAAAACTATGAATGACGTACAGTGAGAAAGCTGAAGCTAACAAGGGGCAGGTGCAATCAATAGAAAGAGAAATCAGGTGTGAATGGAGCAGCTGAACAACCACAAACACCACAAAATGTCAGAGACAAAGTCTGTGTCCATATGTTTGTATTCAGCGAATTTAAATAATGTTGTTGATGAATAGGCTCAGTGATCTTTAGTTAGATTTTTGAGAAAAACAGCCCTGAGATGGAGAGTGATGACAGCTTGTTGTTTTTTTTAAGAGTGGCACTGTTTTGCCCCACAGCTTTGGAAGCGAGTCACAACAACTCTGGCATGTCTGGAAGAAATGCAGTGGACCGTATGTTGACTTTTTTTATACATATGAGCTGGTGAGCAAAGGTTCCTAACAGATTACAGTAAAAGGATGGGAAAGGAATATTTTTGAGAGACAATTTCTGAAATAATTATGTGCCTTTAAAGTGTTGTAATTTTTTTTTTCCCGTTCAGGGAGCGGTGGAATTTGCCAGGATAAAATGTTGCCAAAGTCTGGCCATACACTGGACAGACTTCTCAGAAGACCAGCATCGTTCAGCGCTGCAGCTCAAACTGCACCACGAATTGCAGGGTTCAATAATTCACAGCTCATGAATCATGTTCTCACATGGATGCGACCTAACTGCTCTCCCTGTATGTGTGTTTGCAACACATAATAACCTTGAATTCAGGGCTAAACAAAAAAAGAAAAAAGGAAAAATGCAAAGAAGAGGAAAAGTCAGGAGACGTGAATGCTTAAGGAGAACAAATATATTTCCTTGCCTCCGTACAGACTCCATGCTCCAATACTGACCTGAAGGAGGTGTGATGTAATGTGATTATTTTTGAGGAAATCAGTATTTTTGCTACTTCGTTTTTAAAAATCCAAATGCTATTACCAAGGATTGATTTGTAAAATAATCAGGACGGGTTAAACATCAAAAGGGCTGACTACTTTTTAAAGAGATTATTATTGTCAATAGAGTTTCTCAATAGTTTATTCTTATTTCCTGTTTTCTGATCTCTGCATTTAATTTTTTGTGTTGTCTCACCAAAACCCTGGCTCATATTCCCTTTGTGTTCAGCTTCATCTGTTCATTGCATAAATTATTTTTTTTAATTTTTTATTTTTTCTTCTGCTACCCGCTCAGGACATTCCCTCAGCTGCTCAGCATTCTTCTGATTAGACTCACCTGGTTTCAATGTCACTTTTCACACCTCACCTTAGGCCCCTTGACTCCCGTTTATCTCTGATGGTTTTATGTCCTGTTCTCTCTCTACCAAACCTGCAAAGTTTTTCTTAGTTTTAACATTAAAGCCTAGTCTATTTGTCATTGTGTCCGATCTGCCAATGTTTTGGGTCCTCCAAGAAACCACGTGTGACAGGTTCTGCTTTTATTATGAAAATGAAACCTTCGTTTTGAGGGGAAAACAATTTATTCTTCAGATATGTGTTTCTGTATCACAGCTAAGAAGATGAGCTTCTCGGCCGCAAATCAACAGCCTCCAATTCCTAGAAGGAAAACCTGTTAAGCTGAAAGTTGCTCCTCAGGCCCATAGATGTATTCATACATTCAGAGCTGCAACATGTAGCTGAAACATTTTGCCTGAGGACTAAACTGTGTCTAAAGTTTCTCAGTTGTCTCTGTTTTTAGTTTCAGGATAAATTAAACATATGTAAAGTCCTGACAGACTTTGTGTGTTAATGTATGTTGTGCATCTTGTATGAATATCACACACAATTAGTGTGGGTCTGGCCCGCTGATGTCTTTATTATAGAAAATTGAAAATATCCCCTTGAAATAAATGGGGATGCATAACGTCCAAAAAACACCCTCTGGCATATTGATTTATTTTTGTTTTTAACATTACCCAGAACAAAACGGAAAACCATTTTAACACAATGTGGGTAAAGTGATATATGTATGAAATGTTTATTGCAAAGCGGCACAAAAAATGAAGGTGTGTGAATGTACAACGTGTTGCGCTGCACCTCCTGATGTAAATTGAAAACTGTGTGTTCATGCAGCTCTGGATGGCGGTGATGTCTTGTGTCTCTTTATGCACAGACTTTTGTCAGCCCAACACAAGTGATGTTTACACAAATTGCGCAATGAAAAGTATACGTATGATGGCCCCCTCAGGCCATGAATAAATTATGCACTTTCACAGTCAGGGACTCTATCTAAACTGTTCTCCCACTCTGTGACGGTATGCACAGCGGGTATGCACATTGTCAGCCGATCGCAGCATTGTGGGTGTATGCACATGCACCTAAATTAGACTGCTTTGTTGTTCCAGCTCTTGCTAATTGATTTAGGTAGGTTTAAACCCCAGCTCCTGCTCCAACCCTCTTCCCAACACCAATTATCCTGCAGCAGCATGTTGGCTGCTGCTCTCTGACATGTGGGCTGCAGATGGCTGTCCCGACGAACGGCGCCAGGACAGAGGCTAGCGTTTCCCTGTGAATTATTGTCACAGTTTGCCACATGACATGTTCGCTGTAATACGTCTCGCTCAGTCGGAACGGCGGACTCTCCTGAAGAAAGGCCAGTAGTGCTGTGCATACACAAGAGGGATTTTCCACACTTCTGCACAGAAAACAATAAAACCTCTGCCAAGCAGAAGAAAATTCTGCTTAGGTGTGATTTCACACGAGGCAATAGAAAAGTTCTAAATCAGTGGTTTTGTATAGATATAAAGAAAAAAAAAAAAAGAGAGAAAATTTGATGTTTTGGTGTCATGGTGGAAAATCTGAGCAATGGCTCACAAGGAAACGTTTTGCAGTCACTCCGTAGACTCTAAGAACGTCTTGAACAAAAGGGACATTTACCTGTCATAAATAGGGTGTCACTCAGTTGCTGTTTTATACTCAATCAACCCTTTAAAACACAGCTGTAATCCAACTGGAAGCCATATAAACAGATGGTCCTTTTACTGCACGTTTGCCACGCTAGACTGCATTTTCAGCTGCCTGTTAATTTGTACATGTTCTTCTGGTCTACTTCATGTTATTGTGCGAAGAATTATGAGTAGTAGATTCCAGTCATAGATGTAATAAAACAGAATGTTTTTCAAACGTTTGAGTGATCAACAGAAGAGGAACAGGAATGTTATTATGAAGCTGTCATTTATGACAAGATCATAGATTGTAAGCTGTAACCATAAGTAAGCTTTATCATTCTACATCATCAGACATGATGGACAATTTCTGGGAAAGTGGTTAAACATCTAATAATTAAATAATCAAGTAATTGATCACTTATTGAATACATGTTTTGTTTTTTTTTGTTTCTTATTGAAGTTGTAACTAAGGTAATTATAGGGTATTTGTTCAATAAGTTATTTAATTCTGTATTTTTTCCTAATTTTGACATTATTGGTTCCCCATAGTTAAATTGAATTCCAGCAGGCTTCTGATGTTCACAAATTTCATTGTACTATAATTAATTTACATTTATAGTGCAATAAACTGGCCAGATATAAAGACAGGCTTTAACTGCGGTGATCTCTAGAGTAATATGCTGCCTGATTTGAGGAATTGACTGGCATGGTGGTTTATTTTAAGGTTCATCAGTCACATCAATTTCAAGTAGATTACTTCTTCTCAGCAGGAGAGAGATCTTATTAAAGCTGACAAATTCAGAGCCTCTCTGCCTCAATTATACCTCTGGTATAATTACTTTTGCCCTTGTGCTTATGCTTATACGTTCTGCTGCTTGCTAATTTGATAGTTGGCAGGGAACTTAAAAAATGTTGGATGAAATTTATTTTGACTTTAACTCTTGAAATATACTCTTTATGTGAGATTCATTCAAATTTGTTGAATTAATCCTTTATGGATTAACATTTTATGTGTCATACTTCTTGGTTGTGTCATTTCATGATTTGCCATCATGAAATGTTTGCATACATGACACAAGATATCGCTCATATTACTTGTTAATAACCTGAGGTAAATGGAGTTAATACATGTGCAGAATAGCTTTTTGGAACTCATAAACTCCTTATAGCTTTAGCTTTACAATCAATCGGCTCAATACTGGCAGCTCACAGAACACACACTACATTACAACCTTTCATGTCAGGGGTCATGTCAGCAAATCTGCTTGCAGAGGGATCTGGGCGTCTATAACAGTCGTTATTATCATCAGACACTAAAGACAGCTTCAACATTTCAGAGAGTTATAATGCCACAGATAACTGAGACACTTGCATAGTATAATATGGGCAACTTAAGAATTAAAATTTGCAGCTGTCGATTCTGATGTAAATTTTTTCTTACTGTGACAGTGTTTCTGATCCCGACTTTCTTCTTTTAGTTTGCTTATCTGTCATCCACCGTGCTTATTAGTGTCTATTATCTTCTGTGTGACTTATTTGAATGTTGTATTGTTTTTATGTAAATGTAGAACCTCCAGAAACTCTGAAAGAACAGAGAAACATTTTTTTTTTTTTTTTAACTCAAGGTAGATATAACAATCAAAGTTATTTTTGGCTGAAACATGTCATGTCTTACCTCAAAAAGCAAATGTGTGTGTAGCGCTCCTCACATGAACTTTGTACTGGTCAACATATGTCAGCATAGTTGTTACACCAACTTCAACTTTCTAACTATGCAGTCATATGATAGTTGTCAGGATCCACCACTAAAAAAATTCTGCCCAGATGATGCGTCACAGTCAAGCTTCAAGAACGCTCAAGTCAGAGCTGCAGGAATAGAACTGTGGCATCTTTTCTTGCAGCTTTGGGAGAGAAAACAGTATTTTCTTTTTTTTTTTTTTTTTTTTTGTATTTTCAGAGTATGCAAATGTTTTAATGTTTTTGTTGCACTTTTCTGCAACTGCTTTCTTTCTTCCAATTTCTCCATAATAGTCGCCACTTATAGCTTGCAAAATGGAAGAGACTACTAATATGTTATTGTTGTTGTTCTGCTCTTTGCACAACAGGACTAGTATAACAAGCAGACACTGGTTAATTAATTAGTCAGGCTATCTTCTCTAGTAGCCAGCCTGTGATCACCTACCTCAGGGTACTTTTACATAGCAGCATATTGTGATTACAACATAGCTTTTGTGCTATGGCAGAGGACTGCCAAGCAAGTAAAAAATTAACAATTTCCCACAGTTCTCTGCCACATTATCTCATCACATCGTTGCCTAAATAAATCCAATCCAGACACATCTGTAACACATTTTCACACACAGGCTTCTGAAACTCTTGTTATGGTCTGGCAATAAAATGAGTAAACTACAAAACCTTTCTGGACCTCCTCAAAGACAGAAAATGTGAACTGTAGCTTCCAAACAGAGTCCCATTTTCTTTTTTATACAGTTTGTAGGCATATTTGATGTTCTCAAAAGGACTCAATTTTAGAAAACCAACAGTAGCTATTCTTAAAAACTACCTTATGACCTTATTACAGAACATTAACATAATGTTGAAATAAACTACACAGGGAACACAGACTTCATCCAAAAATTAATAGCATTTACTGATCAAGTTTTCTACATAAAATAGTAAAGATTGAACTGCTTGTATTTATTACCCTACATACAACCGTACAGATACTAAAATGTTCTCACCCATGAGCAGAGCAAACGTGAATTTGAAGAGCACAATTGAAACAAGAAGAGGAATACGTTTCTGTTAACTGCAAGTGTTAACAGAATTAATCCACATTTTGCAAATGTGGATGGGAGTTTTAAACATTCGGGCCTGCAGACACAAATATCTCTTGCTAAGAATCCTATAATGGGCAAGAGCCAAATGCAATGATATGGGAGATCTAAGAGGTCTGGGGTCAGACTGTGGTAAGTCAAAGACAGTCACTGCAGAGCTTAATTACACAAAAACATAACATTAAACACCCAAGAAATGTAGACCTGAAATGCTCTTAATTCAGTAGCATATTACCATTTTTTAAAGTGCCAACCTAGTTCCAAAATGTACTGCAAAATACATTTAAAAAATCTTACTAAGATCTATATCTTAGTAAGAAGCTGAGAATGGATTAGGGAGCTGCTCTGTGTGGGTGTGTGTGTGTGATATATGGGGGTGTGTTTGTGTGTGTCTTCAGTGCTGCAGGCATAACTGTCACAGGTGAAGAGTGTAACAAGCAGATCCCGTCAAGCCGAGTCAAACACATATACTTGCATACGCCTGGTGACTTGAGCCGGCATGACAGCCAATCCTGTCAGGCGTTCACCGTGCCACGCTTCTTATCTGTGTTAACAACAGATGCTTGACTTCCCAGCAGAGAACTGGAGGACTGCAATGTTTAATCTGTAAAGTTGAAGCAATTACTCTTCCATTGGTTACTGACTTGATTGTATAGAAAAGGATGAAGTAGGATAAAATTGGTCAAATAAATAAATAAACCACAACAGTATGTAAGTGGAATGCAGTGAGTGCAGGGGAACTATGTAAAATCAACTTTTGTTTCTTTTTTCTTTTAACTTCATGTCATATTATGTTACTCCCACATCAAAACCATACCTGGTGTGTTGTTTGGACAGGTTTTAGAGCTAGGTTTCCGGAATCATGGAGTGAGAGCGGACACCGGATTCAATATGGAGAACCAAGGACAAACCAGAAAGGAACTCAGCGAGGTATCCAGCTGCAAAGAAGACAAGCAACATGGTAAGACACAAGATTCCAGATAAACTAAGTTACTACAAACTGCGGTAACCATCTGACATCTGTGGCAGGGAACCTGCTCTAAATTCCTTTCCCTGTCAGCCACTAATAAGCGACAGCTAGATCCAGTCATCTCGCCCATCACACCCTGCTGGAAGGAAAAAAACACAACTAGCGGATACGACACATACTGATTGTGCTTTCTTCTGGAGCAAAGACCTGGTAGCACTTATGCTTCTGTTACTTCTTCTTTTAGGGAATAGTAAAAAAAAAAAAAAAAAAAAAAAAAAAGACTATTGTCCTGTGTGTTTGCTTCTCAGCCAGAAATGTTCAAATAAGCCTGTCCTTGCCACAGTTGTCAGGTCAGTGTGGCATTATGACAACTTCCCTGTGCTCTTGTGCAGGTTCTCTTTGTGCAGGGGGAGAGGCAATTAATGACATTTACACCACTATCCCCATTGCTAGTTTTTTTTTATTTTTTTAAACTAGAGTATCAAAAAAAAAAACGTTCACTATATTCCTCTCTAAAGCAAATACATCGTACATCATTTATTTTACATAGGGATGTAGAGGGATGTAGCGATACTTTTAATTAAAAGGGTGAACAGATGGACGCTGTCTTAAAGATCAATACACAAAACAGAGCAAGACATTCAATAAAATTCAAGAAAACTAGTCCTCCACTTTACTTTAACTTTGTCTATGTGTTGGCATAGATTAAAGTACTCCAATTAAAAAGGGATTATAGCCAAAACTTTTATGAACATAAGTCATCACTATGATTCATTGGACTTGTTTGTCCTTAGTTATCACACCCTTTAATTCCCTTACATTTTTTTTACAGTTTTCTCACTGTATTGTTCTGTATTTTACATTATAAATGTTTTCATAACCCTTCTCTGTAAATGGACAATAATGAGCTAATTGTGTTTGTTATTATGTTAACTCACACGCAAAACTACTGAAATAGCAAATTTACCTTGTATTGGAGAGACAGGCTATCAGTGTTTGATGAGCACCCCCTGCTAGTACTTAGCGTCATTATGATAAAAGCAAAAAGGACTTTTTTTTTTTTTTTTTTTTATACACCTTGTCTTCTGCCTTGAGCAGAACCTTTTTATGTTTTTGTCCATGCCTGATGAATAAACAGATTTAAAAGATCTTTCCTCACTCTTTGCTATGAATGTGGATAATAAGTCGAAGCAGCTAACATTGTCACTGTTTATACTGTGAATGCAGGCTGTTGTTTGATCGATTAAGATCCCTGCTTTAACATAGATGTTTTTAGAGGGTGGTGCTATGCTCCGTATCAGATGACGAGTCAAGAAGCAGAAAATAACCAGCAGAAAATAACCAGGAAAATCAGGTTAGATTTTCCTGAGGGCACATTAAGGCACCTTAGGCAGTGTAGTTACAATTTTCCAAGGGGATCCTTTGGCTTTCAACTATTCACCCACCAATATTTCTCTCCAAACACAACAGGGAAAAACTGCATTTTTCACTTTACAAACTTTTTTTTGCTGACAAACTGTCTACATAGGTTATTTAGGGTTCTACTTTCATAATTTATGGTTCTAAAAGCCAAGCGTCAGATGTTAACTTCAGTGTTGTGTTTTCCACCTGAAAGAGATGCAAACTTTAAGGAATTTTTGGATTTCACCAAGTGAAAGTAAGCTGAGAAATGTCTTCTCTCTAAAAAAGCCCACACAACTTAAATAAATGGAACAAAAAAATGTTGACATTGAAAATGACTATTTGATCTATTACGGTTGAAATACATATTAAAAATACATCTTTTTTTTTTTTTATAGCTTTCTTACTGTTATTAGTTGAACCGAATGAGAATGGGGGAGTATTTTTACATTTCTACATTTGAAATCTGAGATATCTGGAAATCTAACTGAGTGAGCCATGTCTTTATTGACAATGGAGAATAGAGTTGAGCGCAGCAGACATTGGAAAGTTCTTCTCTTCTCTTTTTCCGGAAGTTTTGCATCATGGTAAGTGAAGTCTGACACAAAGATTGTATAGTTCATACTCTATGTGCTGTTCAACTCTGTAATTCATTGAAATCAGTACTTTATTTTAAAGCTAGAACACCTCAGAACTTTTAGAAAATTCAGTTTGCTGAAGAAAATGCTTTCCTTTTGTGGTTCTTTTGTTTTTCCTCACTAGTGATTGAGTCTAAATTATCTTTCTTAGAAGATAAGGTGAAGATGATTACTTTTAGCCCATTCGTTTGCATATTATTTTATTCAAAAGCTGATTTAATGAAGTCTATGAAAGAGTTTTGCAGACTTTCTCTCATAAAGAAACTAAATTGTGATCTTAGTGTTGAATACTTCATTCCGACAGTTGCTCCCATCATCTTTCTAATTCCCGGCTGTGTTCACGTATCTTTACCCCAATTTGCATTTTGTGGATCCATCAAGTATAATTATAAAATCAGAAACACAATTGTGAAATCAGATTCATCAAAACCCAGCTGTTTCCCTTTTTTCCAGAAACCCAACACAAAAGGCAAGATTCTGTTGACTTTGGCTCAGTTTTTTCTGGTAAGGTTGTATGTAGCTGCTTTTCTTGGCAAAACTACAGACTATACTCCTCATTTGACATTGGTGTTAAAGTTCTACAAGCACCACGGACGCATTTGTTGTTGCACCTGAACAACAACAAATGTGTTGTTGAGATTTGTCACACAACTATCTTTTGCACTTCAGCCAGTTAATGATACAAAAATCTGGCTTTTAATATAAAGATCCACTAAATAAAAAAAAAAAACAAATATACTCTCTGTGAACCCTATATTTTTACATTCATTCTTCATGACTTTAAATTCTCAGAGGCGTCACAGTTCTGCATGTGTTTATTGATTTTAGGGTTGTTACTCACAAGAAGTGTGAAGATTGAAATATTCTTCAATTTTATTACTCTTTTTGCTTGAATAGTCGAGTAATCCATCACTGAGAAAATGTAAACACTGTGATCTTTATTGTAATTTGAAATCCAACCTGCTTTGGCTGGGTTTTATTCAGGGACGGGGAAGCAATAAGTTGAACATTCAGCACTTTTCCTCTTGTACAGAATAGGTTTGTCTATTTATAGGTTTGTTTCTACAGTTTGTTCCCTGTACTTTTGTCCTCATGGTAGTCTACCTGCTTCAATAGGCGGAGGAAATGCATTGGTCTTCAGAAGCTTTAGGAAACTTTTTGGAAGACTTTTTTTTTTCAAGAAACACTCGAAAGAATACGAAAAATAGGTGTATCCAGGTGTACTTTCTCCATCTTTAAATATAGATTTATTTATTTTTTTCCATACCAGTGTGAGAGAGACAAACAGAGGAGCTGTTAAAGGCCTTTGGCTCCATTAATATCTGGTGCAATAGGGACTTATTGTGTAAGTCCTGAAACCTGAGAGCCAGTCACCTGTTCTGCTACCTGAGCTCAGGCTCTGGGGACGGATGAAGGACAGCCAGCCTGCACTTAGCTGAGCACTCTACTCTTATGAAAGAGGCATATGGAGCTACTGGGAGCGATAGAACAAAAAGCCTGAAGGCTGTTTTTTTTTTTTTTTTTAACCCCACCTCAACTAAACCAGAGGTGTGAGTAAGAAAATAATAAACCGGGACATATCAAAAGTTAGTGAGGTCTGTCAAAAAGAGCCATCACTGTTACACTTATAGGATTTTATTATTATTGCTCTTGTAGCTTCTTTTTGAAGTCCTCTGTGAGTGACTTCAGCTTTGAGGTAATTTGTGTAAACATATTGACTGGTTTGATGGGTTTTACTTTCCTCACTGAACCTCTGAGGGTTGAGAGGAGCTTCCACTGAAACTTGACAAATGATCAGTGAGGACATCTCCCTCCCTGATGACATGTTGTGCTCGCAGGTGAGAGCAGAACAGCTCACAATGTGGCCTCTGCGGATGCGACTCGTTCTGTGGAGAGAAACAGCTGCTGCTTCAGGTGAGAGGCTGCAAAGAAATGATTTCAGTTTTATATTTGGTGTCTGTTTTTGAAGCACAGAGCAAACATATACAAAAAGGTCATCTTTGAAAATGACTTTTCTTGTGCAGCCTTACTTTAGCAACCCTAAAAGTTATTTATTTGGTATAATCTAGTTCTATTTAGCATAATAATTAGAAGGTTTGGTTGCTCTTTGTATTGTTGAAGTTTCTATTTTTTGTGTATTATTTTTGACGCGTTGACAGAATCTGCAATAAGCCTCTGTTTACATGCATTTTCGGTTTAGTTCAGTCAGAGTAAAGCAAAATGAATATAAATACATGCCACACTTTTCAGAGTTCTATTTGTAGAAAAAATGCAAACATTGCATTAGTTTCCCACCACTTCCTTCCACAGTTCTGTGCTATTTGGTGTTGATCTGTGCAGAAATTCAAATAAAATACATTAAGATTTCTGACTGTGAAATGAGAAACGGTTTGAGTTGTATGAGCCACAGTAAATATTTAGGTTTTCTTCAACCCGTTGCATCTTCCTGCAGTTGTCTGCAGTCTTCATAACAGCTCCTTGTAGCCGGAGTAGGAAACAGGTGTTTCAGATAATGACACCACTAAAGACCCTAGAGCCAACTGTGTGTTTTCTTGCTGTCATTTCCTGCAGATTGTAGTCCGTGTGACCACATTCCAGCAACCCATGGTCAGGATCATTACAGCATGTCTGCCTGAACTGAACAAATTGCTTTAACACAGAAACCATTATGTAACTGCTAAACACCATAACAAGGGCTGCTTACTTTGTGTAGCATGTTTTCCTCTATGATCACACATTAGGTGGTTGATAATGGGTTTACAATGTTTTATATAACAATATGACACTGACTATTTTTCAGATAGGAGGAATTGTTGTTTTTTTTTTTTTTTTTTTTTTTAGAATTACGTTTAAAAATAATGCTGTAAACAAGAGACGCAACGGACATGTTGTCTCTCTGTCTCAATTTAATGTCTGTACAGCTATGCAGGTTCACCTCCTCACATGAAGTGCTTGTTGGAGTCAGGGGATGAAGACTTAATCAATTAAGTGATTTTCATGTCAATAACACTTGAGCAACATTAAACAAACACAAAGTCTGTTATTCACAGATGTTTTGGTTGTTGTCCCTGTTTTAGAAAAGCTTTGACAAAGTGATTTTGGTTGAGGACTACATTATTGCAAGGCTTAAAAAAGCCTTCAAAGTTATTTATTTTTCTGGCCTTATTGTCTTAAGTGGTTGTCCGTTGTTTATACAGGAAGCAAAGTATAAGCAAAGTAATGTTTTGAACTAGTGTATAAGCATCATATATTACTGACCAGCACATGTTGGGCAGCTAACATTACTCAAGCACTAAAGTAATGAAACATTATCTTGTTGTTTTGAATAGTTTCTTCCTAAACAATTATCATTGCACTTTTGTACATCCTCAGACTTCATTTTAAATACCTTGTTGAGACTGAAAATACCTAACTTTAATCTTTTGTCATTACCAGAATCTGCACATTTGCATGACATGGCAGCACTGTGCATTCATTGACTGCAAAAAGTTGAGATTTTTAACATTTTCATCAACATGCTACTGGTCAGGGTTGATTAAGCTAAAAATTACCACTAGCATTTCTGATATATTCCCCTCATATAACATCTCTCATGATTTTCTGTCCTTATTTTTGACGTAAAACGTATTATTTGTTTTTTTTTTTTTTAAGCTAACAAGGGATAAGGAACACGACCAAACTATTTTCTTGATCAAATAAAGTTTTGAAAAGACTAGTTTCTATGAACAGCTAAATTTTACTGTCAAAAGCATTGACTTTCATGCTCTGATTTGGTCTGGTTGGGACCAATTGAAAGATTAATTCTTTATAATTCCAACAGGAGTGAATCTCACCCTTTTCCTGTTTTACAAATGTTTAAACCTTCCGGGAGGTTTTTCCTGGAAGAGTTGAAGGAGTTACAGCTGTAAAGAGTGGCCTGACATCATCATGTAGGCGACTTAAAAATTGGAAGTATTACATGCTTACATGTAATGCTATCTGAGAAAATAACCATTCAAAACATTTTGTTAAATTTGATAAAATCATCTGGATGGATGAATGGACAGACAGCTGTTTAGCAGCTGGACTCTGATAGTTGAACATTTAAGTAGTTAAAATAAATTGCAAACATTTGATAATTGTAACAGCTGGACTTTCAAAGTAACAAATGTCAGCGTCAAATATTTTAACTGGCAATCAAGATCCAAGAATTTATAATTATTGTTTTAGAAGCTCAACTTCCTTAAAGTCATTTCTAGTGGGAAGTGGTTTGGCAGGTTTTACAAAAATGTGACATGTGCTCATGTTGTTGAAAGTTATGCTGAAACTTAAAATGTTATATTTAATAAAGAAAAGTAGTATCTGTGGCTATTTGTTTTGAATATTTACTTTTTAGGAAAGTTATATATTTGCTATTAGTTTAACTTGCTGGCTGAGGGGGAAAAAATCCCGTCCAAGAAGGAAATTAGTTTAACTGAAACTGTGAATCCATAAATTTCTATTACAGAGTTGTCTGAGCTTCCATTCCCATGTAGTTGATTCATAGTAGAACAAGCAGGGTAAGCACAATTACTCTCCTTCTGTCATAGTTCTTGCATTGCAGTGTTCTTGAAAATATGATAGCCAGCCAAAAAGCACAACTCGAATTTACATTGACTAGATTCCAAGCCCTATTTATTCTCTGTAAATTTGACAGGTTTGTTTAAAGTGTTTATTAGAAAGTACGTTTACTGACTGATATAAGACAGAAGTAGTCTTACAAGTTCATTTGAGGATATTGTTGATCACCACCAGGATTAAAAAGGACACAGGGAATATCATTGAGTGCGGTCAAAAAATGAGCAGCATCTTTGGCCATCGAATACAAGAGTTTGAAAAATTCAAGCTTTTGTTTCATGTTAATTTGCTCATCCATCCACCCTTTTCTATATGTGCTTATCCTTGCCAAGTCTCAAGGGGGTCTGTGCTTATTTTCAATGGTTTTTTTGTCAAAAGGTGGGGTATATCATGAACAGTTTACTGGTTGATCACTGAGCTTCATTTTAATGAATTATCCAGAATTTGTCTGCAACGAGGCCTGATAAGCTGCCATGAGCTGAGTAGCAGAAAGCCAGAATGAGGGAGCTTTTATTTTTATTTTTGGATCATGATGAGTGGGAATGAGCTATGAGTTCTGAATAAATATGGAATGATGAGCTGGAGTAAATAATCAAATATTGAAGTGTTGGCAGAAATAAAGCTGTAGATATTTCATCACAGGAGGAGCGTTGAGAACATATTTGGCACTTTTTCAGGTGCATCAACTTGATTTTTACATTATCGTGTGCATTAAAAAAGCTGACCAGCATTTTTAAAGTAAGGAAGTTTTGTGTTTGAGAACTGGAAAGTGTGACTCTTTGTAGCTGGTTGTTGATTTTCATTAATGACGCTTTCAAAGCCCATTTGTTTATTTTTATTAATGTTCTAGATTGCCTGATGTGCTCACCAAACAGGGTAAGATATAATTCTCCAGAAAGTTATTAAATGTTGTTTCTCCAAAAACCCCAGGGATGTTTAGTTTCATGCTGAGATAAATTATTCTATACTTCAGGTAGCAAATGACTTTGCCTGAAAAAATTAAATGCTTTACTGCCCACACAATTTTCATGGTGAAACACAATGGTCACACCTTCAAACGCTGGGTAAACATCTCTCAACCAGGATAAGGAAGCTGGTCAGAACTGATAGGAAGAAACAATAGTTAGAGGCAAAGGTTGGGTAATACTGGCTTCAAGCAAAGCATGTTCAGATATTAGAAAAGCCAAGTTAAAGTTGATTGGGTCGGGTTTAGTTTTAGCTGTGGGCTTTCCTGACAACTGAAGTAAGACTGACAGAAACCTTCGATTCCTTCATCAGAAAATATGGATATTTTTTTTCATTATTTTATTTTAGAAGGACAGTTTTCTCCTACACATGCTCTCCTTTGTCATGGAAACACCAATTGAAGCAGAAATATGTTATGCAAAACAGTATGTAATAGGTCCCTGTAAACACATAAAAACACCTTCTTGCTTTGCGTCTTCAACATGTCTACTGTTTTTAGTTGCATAATCTTTCATTTTGCAAAAATATCATTAGAACATTTTTTTTCTCTTTTTTTTTTCAGAGTGCTTAATAAGGACATCAATGCTTCGCTGCACAAGAATGTCCAGTCATCTGGAGTGAGGTGGGGGCAAACGACAGAGGAGAGCTGTTACTGTGAGGTGATCCTTCGGGGGAGTTTTTGACTTGATGTGGCAGGAAAAGAGAAATGCTTTCTCTCCTTTTACATTTCCGTTTATAAGGAGTTTTTTAGCCAGCCTCTGACATTATTCAGTGGCACTAGAACTATCTGAAGAGCCTGATCCTAACCACCAATGAGGGTCTCAAACATGCAGCTGGATCCTCCTATTTTTATGTCAAATCATCCAGGACAAGACCACTCACCAGCTAACGGTTTGTCAGTAGGAGATCCAGGAGTGATGAAAGTACAGCTTGTTGGATGCAAAACAAAGTGCTCAGAGAAGGACCAAAAACAGGGAGTGACAGATTCCTCAGGAATGAAACCGTTTTCCTCAGAGCTTTCTTACAGGGTGTGCATCCATCGTGAGATGCCTCTGAGGTCCTGTAGCTCTGCAGTATTTTTGGACAAGTCACTTTGCATTTCGTTCGCAGAACTTGCAGCAGGAACAAGAGGAGTTCAAGCACCTCTGCACAGGTCTGCCCTGACTTGTCAGCTCGGTGTGCAATCTCTCTTTGGATCCACCGTGGATAAGAAAACAGCCAAAACAAAGGAGGTATACAGAAGAGGTAACTTCAACAGGTGCAATGGCCATGAGCAGAGACTGGATCACAGGGGGAGCCCTCTATCAAAGCGCCGTGGACCCAGGACCAATCAAAAGGCACCTGCTTGTGGCGCTAACAGTAAGGATGATGACTCAGAAAAGCAGAGCCGCAGCACTTCTTTGGGATTGTCATTCAGAGAGCCATCTGCCTCAAACACAAAGGCTGCAAAGCAGAAGGGGAATGCAAATAAGGCAGCCTTCCCTGCTCTAAGCAATTTGAGGCACATGCAGCACACGTCCACTTATAGCCCAGGTATGATTTTCACCACCTTCAACTGAAAATTCAAAGTGATTGATCAGTAAGCACATGTCACTTGAACATCCTAAAACATCAAGGAGCATATTTATGTGCCAAGCTGCTCTTAGAGTATGGATAATCTCTTTATTTATATATATATATATATATTTTTCATTCTGCCTCTCACCTCTTACTTTTTTATCTCATGCATTGTTAATAGACCCACACAAGCCTTCCACACAGTTTCCACTGCGATTTTACATTGTTCAAAATAAATCCCAGTAGGCAAAGAAACATGCTGAGCTCAAACAGAGTTAAATAACGTGCAAACACATCCCTTTATCCATCTTGACTTTCGAGACCGAAATATAACACGTGAAGATAAGAAATGACTGCTGCATTGAAATAATATTGTACTGTTTCAGAATGGACTCACAGACATTTATACTGAAAGCACAAGGAAACGCTAGAGGCTTACATGTTTTGTTGAACATTCCCCGGGAAAAAACGGAAAAAGCTGAGTAAGCTTAAAGCTGAATGCCTGACGTCCTGAAACGAGATGTGAAAACTGTGTTTCACATAACAAATGAAAGAATAGGTAAAAATATGTGGAAATGTTACTTTTTGGCATTGGTTATGAAACAAATGTGATCCCAACCGTGGAGCCATGCTTACAGCTTACTATTCAGAAATACAATTAAAACAGGACAATGTTACATATTAGGGGACAACAAATACAAATATAAAAATAATAATAATTACAATGAAATTAAATAAATTAATTTTGATTTGTAACTAGCTTTTAATTGTACCAAGATGTAAAAGTAAGGCAAAACATGCTGACTATATTCCAATGTGTATTATATTTGGCAAACAAATTTTAATAAACTTGGGCTTTGAAGTTTAATTATTTGAAAGTAATAACTAAAATGACAAAAAAAAAAAAGTTATGTCTGAAAGTTAAATTTCAGCTCATTTGTTATTTTTATGTCTAAATAAAGATGCTAAAAATGTTGATGTAGATTTACACCAAATACAAAACAATCCAGAAAGCATTTCTTGGATTTTGCTTCCCCATAACTTGGAATATAAAAAAATGGGTTGTTTTATAGGTTGCAGCATTTCTTTTACACAACATGTCCACAACTTTGGATATTTCATTTTCTTTTTATTGTGAAGCAAGCAACAAGTAGGACAAAATGCCAGACAGTTTCACGTCAGTCTTATGCACACGCCTTTGAGTAAAGTGTTACTGCTTTTGACTGTTCTTCAAGGCAAAATTGCTCCAACTCGGTCATGTTAGATGGTTTTCACCAGTAAACATAACTCTTAAAATATGACAACAAATTCTTCGAATTACCATATATATACACATTTCCCCTGTTACTACAGTAGTCTTGTTTTAGCAGTATCTTTTGGATCTTCACTAGGCCCATTTAGGGTATCAAAGAGTTTTAAGGGATTATGTTTTTACTGCAAATGTGCTCTTAAAATGTTATGTTTCCTGCCTCAAGTAAATTATTATGTTTTTGACTTCTTTTTGAATTTTAGATTTTTTTAAAATCTTTTAATTTAGTTGTTGACTACTTCATAAAAAAAAAAAAAACATACTTTATGGATGCAATAGGCATAAAACAGGGTAAGCACATCAAGATATAGTTGTAGAGGTGCAAATTAACTATGCTCATTTGATCTGAGCCAAGATTACATAATGGACTATACACTAATTTACAAAACCTTCCGGTATTGATGGCAAAGGTTGCAGCAGAAAGGACCTGCCCTTTCATATTTGCTGTCTCATGAAAAAACATCTGCAGCACACAATACTTTTTAATTATTAAAATATCTCAGCTCTCTGTGGGACGTGTAAGGTTTTTTCCTCATTTTTAAGCAGACTCACTTTGTTGCAGTAAATGTAGCATGCAGGAAAAGCTTGACACCACATGCTAGTGATGCAGACCAAAAAAAAGGTAAATGATTACTGCAAGGTATTCATCTGAGAGATATATGTTGTAAAAAAAAAAGGGGACAAGAAAGAGGTTACAGGAGCAGAATAGATGCAATGCTATCTTTTACATTATTCATCAGCCACACTCTTGTTCCCTCTGGATTGTTTTTACTCCTTATGAGTTGTGGGGGTAGTGTGTGTTTCTGCAAGCATGAGAGTGTGCTGGGTTCATTTTGAGGTCTGTTCTTCACTGTTTTACTCAAGTTAATGAAAGCTTCTCTAGAAACTCATGGCCACTAAGAATGAACCAAAGAGGTGGAAAAGCAACAGCAGAAAAACTGCATTCAGATGCTTCCAAATGCCTATTTGTCACAAAGTTGATTGTGCTTTTATATGCTTCTCAGCAGAAATTTTATTTTCCATGTAATGCTAGTATTGAGTGATGTAACTTTTTTTTTCTCCCTTTTTCTCTCTAGTAGATTCATGGAGCATGAGCAAGCAAGGAGAGTGTCAAAAGACAGATGAAGAACAAGAAGGTGGCAAATCCAAAGAACCTCAGATAATTTCCACTTGTTGTCACCGCTCACCACTGAAGAATGATTCTGTGGGAGGCATTCTTAAAACCCTGAGCCTGAAAGTATGAGTCACATTTCTATACTTTTTTTTTTGTTCTCAACAATTCTCTTTTAAAGTAGCAAAATACAAAAAATACCTTTGTCAAGAAAGGTGAGCAAGAACATTCAGCATTCTAATGGGGTAGAAAACTGGAACTATGGGGATTTGTTGAACAAAATTGTTGACTTATCGGCAGGAAAATTTCATGTAGGAAGTATGCCCTTTTTCTGAATAATGTGTAATTTTAAAATATGGACACCAAACACATGGCATCCGTTTTATTCTTTTGTTTGTTTGTTTGTTTCTTTAAGTTTTTGTTTGGCCTTTTATTTGATTGTGTTCAGACAGGAAACTAGGGTACTGAGATAGAGGGGAGACATGCAGCATGCACCAAATGACAATTCATGACAACAGTCATAAACATTCATAAAGACTTCTTCATGTTCATAAAAGGTCTTATGTCATGTTTATGACAGTGTCTTGTCAGTTTTATTCACACTCCTTCAAATAAAGTGTTACCAGACATTGTACCTGCAAAGAGAACAACTCATAACTTGATTGGCGTTTTCCTTTCCAGGAGGCGTTAGAGCATTTTAGACCAGACTTCATCAGCCGATCTCAGGGCCGAGTCAGGAGGTTAGAGCAGAAGGCCAGGAAAAGGAAAGCTCTACAGGACTCAAATTTAGCCCTGGGCCTAACAAAAGATCAAGCCAAGCAACAGAGGCACTGCACTACACCCGATCCACTTAGTGGTAAGTACAGCAAAATCACCGGGACCAGAAAAAGCAGAAATAAGCCATTAGGAAACTACGTAATGTGTAACACCCACCAGTAAACAGTCTCAGTTTTTGTCAGATCACCAGTGTTGACAGAAGCATTCAATCAGCTCTTGATCATATGACAAGTCTTCCCAGGACTTTCTGCAATAAAAAAGTGCATGTGATGCATCAGTCCTGGTGACGACAGATAGAAAATTGATATACAGCATATTCAGAGCAGATGCTTTCTTTTCCTCTCCTACATTAATCTTTTATCATGTTACATCACTTTTGCAGACACGGGCACATTTGTCAAATTCCCTGACTGCTTGGAATTCAGCAGGTGAATGTCTGGAGAAAAACGGAAACCGTAACAAATTAATAATCAACCTGTGAAAATGTCACGGCATTTCTTTTACCGATTGGTGGAACAATACACTGTTTATTTAGTAATCATCTTTAATTTCATTGTCTCAGCAGGCTTTCTTGTGAAAAAGGGAATAGCACATGTGATTCCCCTGTGAGTGGAGCACACTTTCACTGACTTTGCTCTCTGGTGGCCATCATTGAGTACTACAGAAGAGTTAAAGTATCTTTAATAAATTCAGGTTGACCAGATATTTAAAAAATCTGAACTGAATAAAGAAAAAATAAATAAAACTAAACACTACAAAAAGAAAACAATACAACTAGTAAAATATAACTTAAATTTTTTTTTTTTTTTTTTTTTTTTTTTTTTTATTCTTGAAAAATTAGCCAAAACTCCTACGGTTTACTTTGGCTTGTTCTTCAGACTTTTATTGCATTTTGATCATATAAACTAATTTAAATTAGCTTACCCTCCTTCCATCCATCCATCTTTTTCCATTTATCCTGGAAAAGCAGAAGCAGGGAACAATAACCTTATTGTTTTTTTATGTGTCATGAAGGAGAAATGAAAGCTTATGGTCCAATTATACCTTGATGCTTTTCACTTCACTTTCAGTCTGACATAATTAACAGGACCAGAACTGGATCTGCCAGTACAAAAAAGTTATGGTGCGTGTGCGGGGGTGCATTTGTGTGTGTGAGAGACAGTGTTTCATGTGTTTTTTGTGTCAGTGGACTAATGGAGAACAGTATTACAGTCTAGAATAGAAAGCTCATCCATCAGTGTGTATTTACATATGCAAGCTTGATTTTCATATTAATTCCTGTTTGTTATTCTTGTGTGTTTGTTGGGCTGTGGATGTGTGTGTCCTAGATAACCTTTTCAAGCCGAGAGAGCGGTCTATATCAGGCAGAGAGATGCAGCTCAGGTCCAGACGGTGAGTCCTCTAAACTAACCCCCTCTCAAAGAGAGTTGTGTAGGTTTTCTTTCTCGTTTTCATAGTGCAGTCGAGCCCATCAAGTTTCCCTTTCGTACACAATACACACACACACCTACACACACATCCACATGCTGTTGACACCCAACAAATTTGATGCTCAAATGTCTTGGCAGAAGATATGAGGTAACCTCTACATCTTATCTCTTTTTCTCTCTCGCTCTCTCTCTCTGCTTATCTGGTAAAACACGTCTGATCTGTTGAAGGTTTCCCATTGTAATTGTTTTTTTTTTGTTTTTTTTCCTTTTTTTTCAAAAGCAACACTATCTCACTCGGTGGATCTCCTGAAAAAAAAAATGGCAGTAGTTCTGCACGTGATAAAGGGGAGTGTGTGCTTGCAGAGTGTTTATCAGTGGATCCAGGTGTGTTTTTTTTTTGTTTGTTTTTTGTATTTTTTTATCAGACTATAGTCTTGATAAAACCTTGTCTCCAGAATGCCAGTGTGTTGGCATGGCTCAGTCACCCTTAGATTTCTGATTGTATTTCCCTCTGCCCTGTATGAATTTTCTTTTTTTGTGTCTGAAGGATTTACAACAAGTTGCCGGAGGTGACAAAGAAAAAGGAGGAGGAGAAAAAGAGGGCTATATCTCAAACCAACAGACTGCGAGCAGAGGTCTTCAAAAAGGTAAATGGGATCAATGTGATACTCTGACAGGTTGTTGGATTACAAACACATCAGATTGATCAGACGGGAAGTCTATTATGTATTATTTTGACATAAGCAGCTGATGTACCCATCACGTGCGTGGGTCTTTATTGGCCCTTTTTCTGTTACGAGAGTTTGGCTTCGAAATAACTTTCAACAACTTTTCTACTTCCAGAGTAGAGAGATAATACCACAAACAATTTCAGTCTGTTTTCAAAACAAGGGCTGAATTTTAAACAAGTTTGAGTTTATCGTAGATCCTTATCAGGGATTATTGGGCCCTAATCAGATTTTAATTCAGGGGCCCTCATACAAACATGTCAAAAACAGACATGTTTCAATCTGAGGCTAAACTATGTGTGTAGCATATCTACTATTATTGGTGTAATTTGTAATTTGATTACATCATACTGATATTACTATACTGGTCCTTAATCTTAAAGGACAGGAGTAGCAAACAAGTACTCGCTTTTGAAATTCATTGCATGTCTTCATTGAAAATGAAGCAGTGCATATTTTATGTCCACCTTATAACAGCATCTACAGTATGAAGACGAGAGTCATTAATGTCTATCAATGTTAAGCTCTTAAATATTTATTTTTTATAGTTCCATGAGAAGTACTACTTTGTCAAAGAAGGTTTGAAGATAGATAGATAGATAGATAGATAGATAGATAGATAGATAGATAGATAGATAGATAGATAGATAGATAGATAGATAGATAGATAGATAGATAGATAGATAGATAGATAGATAGATAGATAGATAGATAGATAGATAGATAGATAGATAGATAGATAGATAGATAGATAGATAGATAGATAGATAGATAGATAGATAGATAGATAGATAGATTATAAACTACATTTATTTCTGATATTATGCATTTTTTCATTTCGTCCAGCAGAGGTCAGTGTTGAACTGTTCAAGCCTTGTGCATCTGTCTCTGCAGTAAGCTGACAAAGAAGCTGTCTGCTTCTTTATTACTCAAAAATTCAAAATCTTTTTTTATATGCAATCTGTAAGTTGTGCTAGAAGATGAATATCAGAACATGACCAACAAAGTCTGCTTGTTGTCTCAGTATAAGAACTACAAACAATTGTAGTGCTAAGCTTCAAAATAAGAAGTATTAGTTGGTACTAAGCAATATGCATATAGAGAGCACTTTAAGCCTATCTTTTTGCCTTTTAAGGCAGATAGAGGAACTTGGGAAATGAGTGATGTATTTAGGACATGCAGTGTCAGTCAGATTCTCTCCTGTTCACCTGTGGGTGAACCATCACTTTTATTCCTATTATAACCTGAACAATAAATTTGCTGTCAACCAGAGAAGAAGCAAGAAATGTAAAGAAACGTCTCAAATCTCTGAGTATTTAAGTAGCACAAAATTAAATATAAAAGTGTTTCATTTTCCCCTGAATTTCATAGTTATGTCTGTGACTGGTATAAGTATTGTGTTTAACTCTGAGACCTGCTTTACACGAAGCCAGATTTTTATTTTTAGAGAAAGTGTCAAATCAACAGTAACCTTCTCTCGCACAGCTGGCAGCTGTGGGCTCTGCTGAAGAATAGTTCATTTCTTGGTAAAAAAAAAAAAAAAAAAATTTTTTGCAGCTATGATGTAAGTGTGACCTCTCCACCTCTCAAATGAAGCCATTAGCTGGGCTCCACCACAGAGATCAGGAGAAAAAGAATGAGTTCCTCCCGAACAAACGCTGTGTGATTTGGAGACCTCATTTTTATCCCATGCTGAGGGGGAAGCCCAGCAAAGACTCACAGCGAGGGTCTGATAGCACAAGGTGAAGGGTGGGTGGTGTTGAATGCTGTCTGAAATGAGATTCCAGCTGCTGGGTAGTACATTTGTAGGAGTATGATTGCAGAGAAGTCAGATAGCTGACCAGACTTATTCCCCTTACCCATAGGCTTGGGCACCTCGGGGGTGAAGCTGATGGGTGTGAAAGCCAATTTAGCGGTGGTAGCTGCTGCGGTCTGATGCTGAGCTGCTGCTAACAGACCAGGAGAGGAAAGAACTGAAAGCTGACAAATTGGTTTTGATCAGCCTGTGTCTTTCTTGTCTTCCAGAGAGTTCTGGACCAGATTCTGCAAAGATGAACTCAACCCCATCAGGCGCCACCTTCATTTAAAAATACTGACTACAAATGTATGCATTCCATTCTTGGGTGGTGTCTATTGAATATCCAGTGTTTGTTAGCTCTTTACATTGTTGCAAACAGCTAAACTTGGGTTTTTTTTGTTTTTTTTGCATTGTTCCCAAAATCTCTTGTAGATGTTAGGTGGGGACTGATTTTTTTGATTCAAATCCATAAAAATCTTAGAAAGGAGAATTTAAATAGTCATGGTGTGTAAATTAAAGGTGTGCTGTCTATCTCTATCACTCAGGTAAACCTAGAGAAGACAAAATACCAAAAAATGGGTGGCATGTCTGATAAGCAGCTGACTGCAGATAGCCTGACTGAATACCAATCAAATACTAAGTTGATTAGTATAAGTTGTTATACATATGGATAACATATGTAACTGGACTTATGGTCCAGGAAAAAGCAGAATGGGATAAAAAGTGTTTACTTGAGAACTGTTACTAAATGAGGCAAATTTATTGAACATTTTTGCATTAGTCTTTCTATCAAAATTTAAAATCACTCTTAATAACCCATATAAGAATCTATTTATATATTCTTTTATTTTAGCACAATTAGGAGCAATTGTTGCTTTTTTGTTTGGATCATGTTATGCATTTTAGCGTTAAATCATTGCATTTATACTCTGATATAGTAAAACCATTTATTCAAGGTAAAATATATAAATTTTCTGGCATCGTTTTGTGTCAACAACTTTCACAGAATGAGCTATTACAGCCTGTTAGAGGTTTAAATGAAGCATGTCATCTTAACCTTTCAAATGTGAATGATAAATTGCTAGTAAAATCATCTGCAAATAACTCAACCAATGTTTAAAACTGAGTATTCATCAACATAATGCTCTTCAGAGTTGTGCAAATGTGAGTAGACACAATAAAACTACTGTGGATAAAAGTTAGTTTTGACCCGAGCCACCTGACTTTGTCAGTGGGACAGCTTTGTCCTTGAAATGAGGGAAGCAGACCATGTTTCATCATTGGCTTCACGTCTGTCTGAAGACCTCTGCGAACACCAATCTGGAATGATGGAATTTCAAGCTAATCGAACTCATGAGACACACAGGACATGTGAAGAAAAAGGCCCTATGTCACACAGCTCCAAAGCATAGATGACTATGTTCTAGGAGAGGAGGATCCTACAGTCCAACCTGGGAGTTTGATCAGCTTATTGTCTGTAAGGGTGACAGCATTTTAAAAAGTGCTGACTGGGACCCAGAGAGAGTTAAACAAACACACCATAAACTTCTAAGGTGTGGTGACAAACCTTTTGTGAACCTCAAAAACTGCATTTAAAAACAAAATTGTGAACAGTAAATAAATCTGTGATATTAAAAACCGTCTGGTTTGTTGTAAGGTTTTTGATTTGCATCTCTTGGCTATAGCAAAGAACATTAACATGTGTTCATGTTTCTTCTTCCAGTGTTACCTAGAAATCTGTTTGGGATCGCTGCACATTGGGTTAGCAATTTCTGTGCTGCCATGTAGGCAGGTTTCAGAAGCTGAACGCTAACTGACAAGAGCTATATCTGAGAAGACGGGCTCTTGTCAGTCAGCTTCCCTCTCTCTGAGGAATCATGTGTCTGGATGTCACATTACTGTCTCTGCATAATGTGGACTGTGCTCCTTGGTCCCCCCACAAGCTAGAATGACTCAACTGCCCTCAGGTTATCGTACTGCGGTGGCTTTTAAAAAGAAAACTTACAAGATAAGATTGGCACAGGCTTAATCCAAACATTGATTCTCGGCTTCCTGTTTATTTGTTACTCTAGAAGCAAATAACACATTCAAAGAAAGTCGTTGGTGAATGAAAAGTTTATTTAAAATTTGCCTTGAGCTGGGGTGCTGCGGTGGGGCGGGGGTAAAGCGTAACCCATGTATGGAGGCCTTAGTGATTGACACAACGGTCACGGGTTTGAGTCCTGGCCGGACATTCCTTTCCGCGTGTCCTCCCCCTCTCATTTCCTGCTTTCCTGCCCAACCACTCTCAAATGAAGGCGACTAGAGCCAATAAAACATTTTTAAAAATTGCAACCAGCTAAAATATGTAAAGGATAGACAGAAAAAACAAGGAAATAGGTCAGTTGAGACCAAAACTTAAATTCCTGTCTATTGGTTAAATGTTGCGTCAGATGAAAAACCAACACTGCACATCACCTTAGACAGACTCTCCATGATAAAGCATGGAGAGTCCCACAGGCATTATGAGCCTGTGGGTATGTTTTTCTTTAGAGCATCTGGTCAGCATTGATGGATTTATATTATTCTTCCATGAGGATAAACACCCAGAGCTACATTCAAGCTGGCTTAGATCAAAGCACATTTGTGTGTTAGAATGGTCCAGTCAAAGTACAAACCCAAATGTGATTGAGAATCTTTGGAGAGACTTGAAAAATGATGTTCACAGAAAATATTCAATCTGACTGAGATATAGGATCCACAGAGACATCTGTGGCCTTTATGCCTGCAGTGCACGAAATAAGAAAGATTAGGGTGGACCATTATAAGTAGCAACCACAGAACACAGATGGGGCCTGGGTAAAGCTGGCATGTTTGTGTGTGTATGTGTTGGGGGATGATGAAGGATGGAGAGAAATGGGAAAGCAAGAAAAGAGAAGTGAAATGGAAGAAAATCCCCTAAAAACTCACAATAAAAGCTGATTAACATTGTTATTAATACCCTACAGTCAGTAATTCATAAAATATTTTAAGAGCACAGTTAACATAAGTATAAGGCAGTTCATGTTTCTGAGAAACTTAGGCAGTATCTCAAAGTGCAGGTGAAAAACGGTTTAAAGCAAAAACAACTAATTGTGTAATACATCAGAGAACATGGATTGATTTCATTCTATGCAAGTAATTTTAATATTTCATCAAAAATTGCATCAAGATCAATCCTATATAAAACTATTATCATATTCAAAGTTGTTTTATTAAGATTTTATTTATTCTCCTGCTTGAGGATGCGTCTCATAAACAAGAATGAGGGAGCTTGTGTACAAGTCAGCCATGTTTATATAAGATAAAAAATAAATAATAATAATAATAATAATAATAATAATAATAATAATAATAATAATAATAATAATAAAACACAGTAAAAAAGCAATAACATAAATTTGATCAGAAAGTGAATTTTCTTGTTGGTTCCTATAAAAAAAAACAATTTTATATCAATATAATAAATACTCTTGCTGTATTAGCCCTCTATTTAACTTCCATTCATATTTATATACAGATAAAAATGTGTTTGGTTCTATGTGATCTATTTAATTAGGAGTTTAGCTAAATGTCCAGGCACAGACTCAGGTCAGAATTTTTGTTTTTCTAAACCTCATGACTTCAATCTGTCCATTGTATATTCCCACTGATCATAAACAGTGGGAATATGCAAGTCTTGTAACTTCTGTTCCAAAAGTGTTCCAAAAGCCTCTGTGACAAAGTGAGGGGGAAAAAATGCATTAGTTGAATTAATGTGTTTACCTACTATACCAGAGAATGGTTTAAAAGTTACCACATATAAACAAAATTGCTGATCAAAACCAGAACAAAGCACAAGCACAGCATCAGAAATCGTTCTAATGCAATTGTTTTGTTGCTTTGGAGCACAAAACAATTGCATTCATGATTAATCGCATGCACATAGGGTTGCCTGAGAAGGGGGTGGCACCTATTTTCCGGGCAGCACCGGGGGACGTCATTAACATAACAGGCTTTTGGACCCCGCAGACTCCAAAGCGCACATGGCAAGGTGTTGCTGCTCCGGCGAGCCCTCTGCTTCTACATCCTCTCTTTCTGCCGATCTTCGTTTTCTGCCTCTTTCTAACTCAACCCTTTAAAAGAGAAATTTCCACGCCAAAAAACAAACAAACAAACAAAAAAAATCTTGCCGGTTTATCTCTATATTTTCCCCACATTGTAGCTTGAAACATGTTACTTGCTTTAAGAAAAAGTTTCTGCATGTCGTTAAAGTCTTTTTTAGTATTTCTCCCTCTTAAACTACTGTGAGCTGCTTCACTCCGTCTCTAAATCAAGTCAAATTGCATGCAGAGCCTGGAGGCGCTGGACTGATAAAACTGTAGCTGTGTGATCGGAACATTTTTTTTTCCCCTTTATTTTTTTATTTTTTCATCCGAGCGCCGGGCGTGATGAGACACTGGAGCCGCCGGAGGAACTTGATCTTTCTGGGCTTTGCGCTGCACGTCTGGTCCCTGTCCACAGCCCTGGAAAATGTCAAAAGCGAGGTTTTCAGCGTAAAGGAGGGTGAGTCTGAATGGGAATAAGCTGCCTGCGTGGTTGGCTTGAGTTGACTGTACGTTTCCGCAAATAAATTAAATCAGTTTGTTTTGAAAATTGCCTTGAGGAAACATTTGTTGTGAATCAGGGCTGCATAGATAAACTAAATTGAATGACTCAGTTGAACTGAGTTTACAAGAAACGACTTGAGGTCCTTATCAAAACTTATCAAAACTACATCAGACAGAGTCCCAATTCTTTGGCATATGTGCATAATTTGTGCTCATGCAAGTTTTTCAGAATATATCCAGACTCCCACAGCTACAGCTATGCTGTGCACCTCACTGCTAGAGAAAGTGCATAACGGATGCAGAGTTTGTTTTTGTAGGTCCATCTTTGCGCAACAATAAAAGGAAGTCAGACTGCTGTCAGACGAACAGATGAATTTAACATCCAGGAGGATGCAGCTTTATCTCTGGCTTTCAAAACATAAACCAAAACAGGAAATGTATGTATTTTGTTTTTCTCTGATGCTCTAAATTTAATCTGCTGAATTGATGGGACCGTGTAAACTGTGTGGGGGTTCTAGACGAGAGCACTGTGGCACAGAGCAAATATTTCATGTAGCTGTGGTAACCAGAGCAAATATCAAAGACACGGGCAGAACATAAGAAAATGCTTGATAAATAGACTCAAATAAACAAGAATTTCAATTTCCTGTGGCGAAACAGGTGGCTTTGAATATCAACAAATTCTTGGTTTGCTGTCTGAGAGTATAAAAATATATTGTATTTCATTGTAAATCAAACAATTTTGTACAAGTAAATTATTATTTTTGAATCCAGTTTAACCTCTATAGACTAGTTCACTACATTATTACTGATACTTTCCACATTGGCACCAGACACACATACGATGGAGCTCAGGAGGTGTTTCTCTGCTCAGTGCGGAGTCATTAAAGCTTTCATCCACAGGTTTAGCTCATATAAAAATGCAGGGAGCAAAAACAGTTTGAAAGGGCAGCGTGAGTGAGTGCTGAAATAGTGCAGCCTCTTTGATGTCAGCAGGATGTTGACTCTTGTTTATTACAGCCCCACCCCACCTGTGTGGATGTGGTGCCAGACTGCCAATGTTATGCTGCAATTTTAAGTGTCAGCAATCAGGTGCTTTAAATAAAAATGTCAAGTAGGACCTACTGGATAATTTTGATTTTTTTATATGTAATAAATTAGATTTTTTTTTTCTTCTTCTTCTTCTCCTTGTAGCTAATTTAGGGTAGTTTGTTCTCTTCAGAGTTCCCAGGTAGTCTGAAAAAGTATGGAATTATTTTAGATCTAAACAAATGAAGAAAAATAATAATAAAAATAAATATATGGGAAATATTTGAATTTTTAGACTTACTCTGTTATATCCATCCATCCATCCACCCACCCTTCTCAAGACAGTATAACTGCTTTAGACAAGTGTCTCAAGCATCTATTCAAATCTGATGACAAAGGAGGTCTGCATGCTCAGTGCTGAGGTTTGGCATTTAATAAAGCCGTTTGTCTCTGCTTTACCAACACTCATATTGTTTTCCTGAATTCATTTTGTTAGCCAACTACGTTTTTGTATATTCTTTTCTGATTCGTTCGAAATCTCAGCCCACCTATAAAGAAAATGATCTAGTCTATTTTGTTGTTAAATGATTTTGTGTAGTAAAAGAGTTGTCAGTTCAGGGAAAATTTGTTGTTGTTAACCTCTTTTCCCAGGGCTTATCACTTTTTTTTAGCAAAGGCGTATGACCTATTAACATTTAGCATTTTTCGCTGATCCATAGCGTGAACTTCTGCAGCTGCATTACCAGATTACAGTGCAGAGGTAAAGGTGGGTGAATTTGGCGTGTGGTCTGCTATGGCTTCATGGTGTCTGAGCTAATTAAGCAGGGAGAAAACATATTATCAGCTCCTATTTAGTGTTAATGTTACGCATTCTATGTGTGAAAGAGGCTTTTCTGATAACCAATATCAAAATCCTGCATTTTACATTTTGACAAATTTGTGGCATGTTTTGGAAATGACGACTAAAGCAGATAAATCTGTAAAGGATGGTTTCACACATGAGTTGTTGCTAAATATCTATTTTATTCAGACATATAGGAACATGAAGACCGACACAAATGGCTACTTCAATGAAGCCCGGTTTGGGTTTTTCTTGTTTTTTTTAAATGAGTGCCAAGCTGACCCAAACATGGTCATTTAATAACTATTTTTTGACTCTCGCACACACACTGCAGCTTGTCGAGATGAACTCTCTTTCACTGCCACCAACACTCCACCACTGTTACTTTTGCAGCCCAAGCAGAAGTAGACAGACTGTTTTGCTGACTGATATACATTTTCTTCAGTGCCAACACTCAACTGCCAGCACTCAGCTGCAATCAAAGATCTGGCCACATTTCAGATACGATTGTGTTAGCAGTTACTCAAGCAAGAGATGCATCAGAATTTATTGACTTTTGTCTGTAGTCATTTAAAATCTGTTATATCTGATTGTGCCATTGCCTTACGCCGATAAAAATGTATGTTAAAAATGTTCCAAAGAAATAATTCAACATCCTTCTTATAATCAGTTTAAAAGGATTAGTCTCTGTTGTGTGTTTTACAACTTAAAGATATTTTGTGTGTGTTTTACAGTAAAGTATCTACCGTCTTGCATGACTTGAAACTTGCAGAAAAGTTAGTTGTATCATTAAGAACTTTTCTCTGAGTACAAATCCTTCAGTCAGCAATTTGTGGTTGATCTTTTTTTGTTTTTTGTTTTTGTTTTTGTAAAGCTATTACCTTCTGATGTACATTTAGACAATTCAATTTTTTCTAAAAAAAGCTTTCGAGATGATAAAGGAGCAACATTTAGAAGATATTTAGTTTTGTGCACACACATTATTATTTCATGTGTATGAACAAACTACAAGCATTTCATAGTCATTAGTCTATGCCACATTGGTTTGTTTTTAATAAAATTAAAGCTTATGTAGGATGTTTGTTCAGCACTTTGGTCACTTGGACTGTTTTTGATGTATTTATACAAATAGTTGGTATTAATGGGTAAGTATTTTTATGAATACTTACCCATTATTAACAACTTGATATAAATAGTTATTACAATGCTCAACTCTCACAAAATGGCATTGGGGCAAAATGATCATTCATTTATGTTATGTTTGCAGCTCAGCTCTCCATGTTTTTTCTCCCTTCCATTTCAGTCATTTTTCCAAGGATCAGATTTTTCTGTCTCCACGGGTTGGAAATTCAATAAATAATTAGGGAGCACACTGAATGACCTCGATCAGATTTGATGATATCAGGTGGTCAGCCTGCATCTGCAGACAAAACTAATTGAAAAGATTAGAATGTCTTTGTTGTCTAAACAAACTGAGGAGGAGGAGAATAAATCTTGCCCTGAGAGTCTCTAAAAGAGAAATTCAAGTACACGCTCTTGGGACTCGACAGACTATCGCCCGGCTCTGAGCGTGCTTTCCTGAGAAGCAAGTCAAACCCATCACTCAGTCTGTGGTGGAATGCTGATATATGATTGTGCAAAAAAAAAAAAAAAAAAGTTCTGCTAAAACCATTCAGGAAATAACCTCACCTCAGTTTATCTTTCCAGCCCTTGGGGTGACTGCTGCTTGACATTTTGAGGACAGGCTGGCATTGATTTGCTGGCCATGAGGGAAGGACATGCACTGTTAGAAACGTCTCCATGTGTTCAGCATCAGTGGTCATTATAGCCATCAGACTGTTTTAGCTTTCCACTGCTCTGTCTCTGGGTGGCAGAGTTACAGATTTAACAAATGAGATGGCAACAGGAGAGGACACAAAACAAAGAGTCATGCACTGTGTCCAACGAGTGAGTTAATGCCTAAGCATGAATTAAAGACCTGAAGAAGAAAAGAGTAAACAACACATGGAATGAGGAAGCTGGGTGTTTGACAACACAACCGCAGACCCCACCTACGAGGCCTTGACAAACACCAGTCAGTCATGTTTGATCGATGAGGAGGGATTTATTTCCCCTCCGTCTACATCAGCCTGACATAAAGATGAGTGTGGAGGCACCTTCTCCTTCAGCTATGATCGAATGTGCTGTTGTGAAGCTTCTGTATCTTTGTAAGACAATCTGGGCTGTAGGAAAGAGAAAAATACGACTTTACGAAGAGAAAACAAATAGCAGATTGATGTCAAGGAGAAGGCCACCCAGTCCCTCATCCTGCAACGTATCTGGAGAAAGCATGTATAAATGCTCATCGTGGGCTGATTGTAGATTTGAGAAAATTATAAATGTGCAATCATATGCTTTTGAAATTAAAACAAATGAGTGGTTGTGGATGCTGCAGAAAGAAGACACCACATTTTCACACATACACGCAATATCATCTTCAAACCGGCAGCTAGAGTTTGTGTCTTCTCTTCTGACAGGAAGCCTTTCTGAAGAGATATTAGGTTTTGCTTGGATGAGACAGAGGACAGAACAAGAGAGGCTAACAATATGATTCAGGCCTCAGACTCGCACTGCGGCACAGCAGGATGGACTGCTCGGGTTGCCGGACATCAATAACTTCACAACAGAAAGGTCACACACCTCTGTCAGTGTATTTATCTTGAGGTGTTGTTGATTGAATCAAGCCAAGGACTCCAGCTATTGCCCTTTGTATTGAAGTGTTTGATGGACAAGATAGCAGCTGTTTTGAGAGAATATAATACAAGGGAGACATGTTGAATCCTGCGAGCCAGGAGTGAATTTGAACGCTACGTAGCAGAAGAGTAAACATATACGTTTTTGCTTCCTAAAGCGTTATGTCAAGAATTAACAGACTAGTGCTCTAAAGACTAGTGCTTTGGGAATATAAAGCTGTGGAAATGTTTTTATCTTGTTACAGATAAAGTTAACAAGAGGAAATACGTTGATACTTTACTCTGTCATAAACATAAATGATTTCAAAACATGAAAATATTTAATTGTTAACTGGACTATGCAGGAGTGAGTCATTATGGTAAAAAAAAAAGGAATGAAAACTATCCATCAAATCAGATGGAATAAACTAAGTTAAGCTGAAAACTTCATGACAGTCTAGTGAATAAATAAGATAAAGTGGCAGCAATACGTCAACACATTTGATGTATAAAGACTTCAGTAAAAATGTGAATAAGATAGCTGATGGGAGCTGAACTGACAGATTGACAAGCTGATCTCTAAACCTTGCTCCTGGCACGGTTAAAATCAACTTCACTGAATCTCATCTTCCTCACAAATTTCTTTTAGGTGGCATGAGTGATACATTCCCGTTAATCCCCAAATCCTCCAGTCTTAAATCCCCCCGGCGCTGCAGTATAATACACAAATCTGCACGAGACGAGATGGGAATAGGCTTTTCCTCTGTTGCTCCCACAGGATGGGAATGGGACACACAAGCAAAACCTTGACAACCCTTCCCAAAATGTCTCATGTTACCAGTGTTTTCAGTGGGATAGTTGGGTCAGTAAAGGGGGTGCATGTTCTGTGTGGGTTGAAACCGGGAGCACCCTCGTACAGGATTAGCACTTTCTCAACTTCAGTGCTAATTACTCCTGTGTGTCATCATTGTGTAACGGAGTGATGTGGGAAGCGGCAGAAGGATTTTTTGCTGAAATTACGCAATACAGAAGCACTCATCCATATCAGATGAAGGGTTATGAATAGTTTTTCTATTAAAACAATTATTGTTTTTTTTAATCAAATATTATGTTCTTGTTTATTTCAGGCCATTAAACCGCAGCCGGGCTTTTGTGTTTTCAAGATATTCTGCCTTGTGTAAAAGGTTTTCTAGCATAAGCTTTCATAGAGTGCCATAGGTTTTTGGGGGTCATTTCAAAACTACTTTGGCATTTACCTTTACTATTGAAATGTTCCCACAAGTTTTCAATATTGCTTTTTATGAGAAATATTTAGTGACACTCTTGAACTGTCATGAGTGTCCCCAATCAATGGCAGTCTGACATGTTCTTTAATTATTACAAGAGATTGCAATAACAAGTCGTAATAATCAAATCAATCAAGGGGCAGGACAAGACTTTGACATTATGACAAAACTGAAATAAATAACTTTAAAGTCAGGTTTCATGTTTCCATTCTTCAGGTGTGTTGGAGTGCCTTGCCTTTCCTCTTTCCAAATAGTATTGTGGTGGCTGTTTTGTCACAGCGTTGAAACCAGGAGGTGCTATTTATGTCTGACATGCCACAGGATTTTAACAGCATAACAGTATTTGACAGGCCAGGACTAAATAAGAATGGATTGTTAAAGCAGGTCTTTTGTTATCTCGGTCGAGATGAAAAATACATTTGTACTTTTTGTCACAGAGTAGAAGCGAATCCTGTTCATATGTTGAGCTGATGACTTATTTCCAATTGAAAGTCCTTTCTTCTTTGAAGTTGCTTCAAGCGTCACACATTAATTCAAAAGCTACAGAGCAAAAAGAACTTCAGAGAGCAACACCTCATCTTTTTTTTTTTAAATAAGACCTGTCTTATATCTTGGATTAGTCTGGAAACACTATATAGAAGAGATTTATTATTTAACTTGAGAAATTGAAACGCAATACTTTTGACATGCTCAAAAAATTGGGGAAGAATATAAAACAGAACAAATTTAATTTAAAAAAGCCTTACTTTAATCACCTGTAATGTAAATGACAACTAATAAAATAGTTTGTGTTAGTATCGTTTTGACGGAGTCTGATGGCCCAGATATGCAAGCTCTCAAAACATTTACATATGTTCATTTTGCTTTTGAGGAACAGCTCTGAGCTGCATTGCATTTCACAGTGACCTCATCCGACATTCTCTTTTTTTTAAGATGCCTTTTATGTTTGAGGGCACAATTTAGACACACGCCGCTGCTTCATTTAGCTGACGTGTGTTTTTGCACACCAAATTTGTCCATGGATGGGAATCCTTGACTAAGGTGTTGATGGAGCGCTATAAAACATTAAAGAGTCTTTAATCCTCAGATTTCCTCCAAGAGCGACTGTAGAGCCTTGAGCCGCAGGTGTAAACTCAAGATCATTTCTCTAAAGCAACACTGTAGTGCTTCTTTTCATTATTTTTTTCCCCCTCACATGCTTTTATTCGCATTCAATAAATCAGCATATGCATTTGTTAAACTTTATTTTATTAGTCGGGCGTAATACTTTAATCTTTATTGCCATACTTTCATTTGCTGTAAAAAAAAAAAATCATCATAATTAACTGACAAATTATTGTTACTATTCTAATAAATTATGTATTTTCTGATTTGTTCTCAGAAATGATCTTCACACTGTGTGATAGGAACTAAATGAAGAGAAACAATTAATTAGTGGGAAACAGTCTTTGAAATGTATATGTAAGTTTTTATTTCTGTTTGTAACTTGTTTGTGTTATGTATGGACCAGGGAAGGTAATAATCAGTGAGTATTAGAGCTCACAGGAGTTTGTGAATAATACAGTTTTAAGTCTTGATGTGCTGTTGACATGGCAGAACTCAGGAGAACGTGATTATTGCACAACCCCAGTTGGCAGTGTATTTATTTGATAAATAGGAGGGAAACCATCTGATAGGCAGTTGAGCTGGGATTTTAAATGTCTGACCTGTAGCTGATTCCCCCCCCCATCATGTGCAGTATGTGTCGAATATAATTGTGGTTGGCTTGGCAACTACTATTCTCTCCAGAAAGCAGATGGTGTTTACCCAGTTTTGGTTTCAAATAACAAAGATAATGCAGCACGATCATGGATGTTGGATGTATTTGCTGTTTGAAAGGTCAGTTCTTCTTTTTGGGCAGCTGATACAGATGAGTCAAAGTGAACTTCATAAACACACAGAATAATTACCATCACACATATTAAAGAGTCTGGTATGACTATCCCCATGCCCACACCTCTCCCCGCCCCCTCCCACAAAAAAATAAATAAATCATCAAACAAACTGAACATCAAACAGCATTTGAAACCCCCAAAATGATCCGAAGCCATAAAAGCACACTTACCTCAACCAGCAAGTGCTGCGGGGTGCAGAGAAAAGGGAGCTGACTCGATTAAACTTTGCTCTCAAATGCACCATTGTTTTCTTTTTTTTTTTTTTACACTTGATTTAACTCTTGTGTCTTTTCAAGTAAGAACATTCTTTGAGAGGCAGAAAGTCACACACATTACCACTTAGTTCAAGATTAATTTAAGACCTAATTCTCCAGTGATTTGTGTATTTGTCACTATTAATGTGTACTTGATTCCATGCAACAGGTGTAGTTACACCATAGTTGTGTAAACAGGTTCCTCTTTGTAGAAAGAGACTGAAACTTTCATACCATCTCAGCTTTCTGAATTTTCTCCCGATTGTTGTAAGGCTAATCACTTTTACAACTATTAAAAAACATCAATCTTCTGAAGAAGGATTTTTTTTTTGTAATCAAGCCACTATCATTGTTTGTGGAATATGTCGGTAGTTCCTCCCATTGGATTCGGAACCAAATTATTAACTAGATGAAAGCATGCTTAGTGATGAGTTAAACATGTAGGCTCTTATGATCCAACCAAAACCATTTATTTCAATTAACCTTTTAAGAGGGTGATTTGTTTTGGTAATGACTGGTTTGGCCAGGCTCTTTCTGGTTGTAATTACACTATTTTCATTATTTTTGGCTCTACTGGCAGCCGGAGCTTTCACGAGAGGAGACAGCATCAGAGCTGTTCAGACAGTGAAAGAAATGGTCGAATTACTTTTTATTTTCTTTATTTTTATTTTTTTTTACCACATTGTTTAAACAGGACAGAGAGAATAGAATGCAAACAAGCTGTCATTGTTGATTTAAAAAATATGGTACTGTAAAAAAGTCTTTATCCTGTTTTATCCTTTTGCTTTAATGTTCCACCACAGTGTTTTAATTCTTTAAAAAAAACAACCAGGGGTCACCTGAGTAAAAACTGGAAGCAGCTTTAAAATGAAAAACATTTATTGGATGGGGGAGTGATTCAAAGTAACCTAGCTCTATGTAAAATAGGTATTACCTTTCTTTTTAAATCCTGAACTTTGATTGACCACATGTTTTGGAAAGCTGAGTTCAATTTCAATAGACACACCAAGACCTGATTACTGCCAGACCTGTGGGATCAACAAATCACTTGGATAGTGTTTCAAAACCAAAGAAAAACTGCTCCTCTCACTTTTCCCATCCTTATGACGCCTCAGAGTTGTGGGAAATCATTTTTTTAAACTAACTAAACAACAGTAAAACCTTCACAAGGTGCATTTACTGCTACATCCAGCTAAAACCTTGCACAGCATGATCTCAGTCAAACCTGGTTGTGATAAAGGAACGTTCTCAGGCTACTTGTAAGAGTTATTGTAAGTACACTTTATGAAGGAGGACAGTCATCCAAAGCACAACAGCAAATCAACAAAAAAGATTTTCGAGTGGTTTAGACTGACTAGAAGTCCTGTGGAAAAACCCCAAATGGTTCGTTCATACTGTAAACCCTCTCAGTGTGGTTGAATTTAAACAATAGTGGAAAGACAAGTGGGCAAAACTCCCGCGATTTGAAAGACTAATTTTCAATTATCACTAACACTTAGTGGCAGTCGTTGTTGCCAAGGGGGGCACAGGCAGTTGTTAGATTTAGAAGGCAATTATAATTATGGGGCCAAATTGGTTTAGAAATGGTGTTATCATTTAAAAACTTGTTTATTAACCCAGCTTAGAAAGAAATTTACTTAATGATTTGAAAAATTACACTGTAACCAAAAAAGCAAGAGAAAGAAATCTTTACTTTTTCTCTGCATCACATTTCCTTGACTGAAGCTGCATCCCACAGTCAAAATATTGTGTAGTTATTCTGTCATAGTTTAGACTTAAACTTTAATATTTAAAGGGCACTCTTGGCACATTCTCACAGGCATGCAAAACATTCATTTTTGATTACCACTGAATCGCAAGGTCTTAAAAAGTCCAGGATTTAATTTACATGAGACAAAGTCATGTAGGTGAACTGTAATAGTCATTGTGAAAGCAGTTAGATGTGTGTGAAAGGTCATATCTGATGTGTTTTCTGTGTATTATGCTGCTATTTAATTGCAAGAAGCTTATTAAGTATCTAAGCTCTAAACATAAGTCAGTCGAACAGAATGTCAGCTCAGCAGGCTCCACCTCATTATAAGAGACAACTGACATGTATCAAACGCTTTCCATTTACTGTAGCATGTATCCATGCATTAATATGCAATGGTCACTTAAACTCTTTAATGTGATTCACTGTGTAATTTATGTAGTTAATCAATCTTTCTTTTATATTGTGTAGTTGAGAATAGAGTACAGTATGCATTATGCAAGGTTGAAACTGAAAAAACTGAAAACTGAAGCACCCAACACTTAATGCCAAGAGTATTTTTAAGTGACGGTATAATAGTGCTCTGACTTTTCTTTTTTGTTACTTTCATCACAAAGCTCTAACCATGGCCTTTAGTCTTAGTCATGCTGTTCCATCTGTCTAATGTGGTTTTCATGGGCCGCTAAAACCAAGAGAACAGCGTTGGCACATGTTCTGTTCTGCCATTAAAATGCAGGAGGTCCCTTTTATGTCCTTGTTAGCTTATTATGCACTGTGGAAAAGAGTCTGTAAAAAAAAAAAAGAATAAGATTAAAAAAAAAAAAAAAAACTGAGAGTAGTGGGTAGCCATTGTCGGGCTGTTTGATGTCGTAACAAATGCAGTGGCGATGACATGGGCGACAGCACTGAAGTTCATCGTCATAGAACTGGAAGCCTTGTACTTGCAATAAACAAACTGCTTTCACCCATTTAGACTTGATTATTCGGGTATATGCCTTTGGCTTTCAAGTGTGTTGTGAGGTGAGGACCACATCAACTACATCATCTTGCTTAATAGCACATAGGTGAACATTTCAAAAAAGCCTCTTAATTAATTGCCTCTAATAGTCGTAGTTTATGAAAGAGGGGGAATACAAATTTTTAGTGGGTAAAAAAAGTTGTTTAATGTTTCTTTGCTTTCATTTTTTGTAAATATGCCTTTTTTTTAAATAAATGCTAACATAATATATCAAAATCTAATATTTAATCTACTCTTAATTTAGCTTAAACAAAACTAACAGCTGTTTTCCTTAAATCGCTCTGTGTGACGAGAAGCCTCTGGCTGCATGTGGCCGTTTGAGTTCTGCTTCAGTTATTTCTGTGCTCAGTCTGAGCTGGAGCTTTACAGTAAACATGGCGGTTAGTACAACTATGGTGAGATGAGTTCAAAAATATTTTTTTATTCATTTTCCAAGGCCAAATCAGTGTGAAGCCGATGACAGCGTTGGGATGCGCTGTAAGGTTTCAACAGAACCATAAAGACATGATCAGGATGTAGAGAGATGACTCTCTGGGGTCTAATAATGAGCAAACACTAAAGACAAAGCTGCCTATGAAGCTAAACACATTGCCTGTATGCTACATTCTCATCAATGTCTATGCTTCATGATGCATTAATGTGCAAGTTTTGTGCTACAAGCGAAAAAATGTTGATATTATTAAGGTTTAATAACATATTATTGTCTTGGTTTTGATATCTAAATGACCACTTTCTGAAGCAGAAAAACTCATAAACACAAACACAAACAATTCATAAATGTAATCAGTTGTGCATTCTTTAAGATGTTTTATTGAAAAGGTGTAGTTGAAAGATATTTTTTCCTCTTTAATTTCATCATATTTGATGTCATCTTGTATATCTAAAACAATAATTATGCTATTGTTTTATTTTATTATGTGGCAATTTATGTAGTTTGTCCTTTACCCTGCAAATCTTTGTTTACATTTTAGTTTCTGCAGTAATTACTGAAGTTTGTTGTAATAAAACTGAAATAAAAAGTGTATTTTTTAAGTGATTGATCTAACATATTTTTCATTGATTAATTTGAGAAATAAATTGATATTTGCAACCCTACGTAGCGTGAACTCCGATGCTGTATCTGCATTTCTCTTAGAGCTTAGAATACGAGGGCTGAAATTAAACATGTAGAGATTTTCTCTTCACCCTTCTTTTTTTGTTACATTTTGTCATAGCAGGAGAGTAGAATCTCATCACCTGGTTCCCTCCGAGCTCAACTTTTCCTCTGAACTTCATCTCCACTGCTGCTCCATGGGTTTTTATCATTCATTGGGCTTCAGAGGAAGCCCGGTAAGCCTGCTATAATGCAGACATGCTCAGTAAAGTCAAGGGAGCATTAGGGGCATCGCCAGCAGTCAGTGGGAGAGAAAAGTCGAGGGAGGATTGGGAATTCTCAATACATTTCCCACATCCTGCCCAAAGGTCCAACTCAGTTGAGTGTGCTTCATCCTTTTTTAATACTGTGTAGGTGCCTTAGGATTCCCCTGCCAAGTGATTAGTTTTTTATGTGCTAATTACAACACAGGGCTTCAAACTTTGCTTATTTTATTGAGAGTAGAAGCAGAGTAGCCGAAGGATAAGCAGCAAGGATATTAAGTAAAAGATGCAAGGTTTTTACATAAAGTAAAAGTGGGAAGAATAAAAAAGGGTGTTTTACAGACATTTTAATACTGCTAGCTTTTTCTAAACATTTCAGTTCAGAAATGTAACCATGGCTGAGTTACTTATAAACTGTGCGAGAACATCTATTATTGATGCTGTGTCTGTGGCAGAGGTCCTGTGGGGCGTAACACATCTCCCAGGAACAAGAGTGAGCTTTTTACTCTTCCCCAGCAGTGTGTTTGTAATTTTTAATAGTGCAATGAAACGTGTTTGAACCTTCTTCATCTTTGTTGGCCTCGCTGCATGAGTGCTACAAAGTCCTTTTTTTTATTAGTCCTGTGGGATACTTTGAACCGGCCAGGGCTTTGTTTCCAAATTGTTTGCAATGTGATTCTAAATTTGACCTTGACTTAATTAGATCATTTCTTTACAGGAAGTACTCCAGACGAGGGTAAACGGCAGGAGGATGCAGCCAAACCACGTCACCATGAGACCACAGTACTTATGATACTGAAGGGCAAAGAGCGAAGACCTCTCAGCCAGCTCACCCCTGGGGTAAACACAATATTGTTTAGAAGCACATGTTCCCTGGCAATAAGCTGAGCCAAGTACAGTTGCCTGGCTTTTTGTCTGACATAGCCGCGGTGGATGATTCCCTCTACTGCGGATTGCTTCCACGCTTGATTGGTTTCTTCAAATAGCCCCTTCATTTTTTTGCTTTGTTTATCGCTCCTGATATTTAATCTGTTGTCTTTTATTCTTTACCCTCACGCCCTTTGTTCTCTGTTTGTGTGCTGAATACCAGTTTGCCCTGAAGGCAAGATACACTCTCTGATGTTTTTGGCAAATTTAAGTCCTGGAGTAGTTTTCCAAGTTCACTAACATTCAGCACTTAGCGACCGTATTCAGTCCATGTTTTGTCTCATTACAATTACAAACAGGAGTGTATTTGTTTGTGAATATTTAAAGTAATACTAAGTAGAGTATTACTTTAATACTCTAAAAGTAATACTTTTAGAGTATTAAAAAAATACTGCATTTTTTGGTATTATGCAACACAACTTGCTGTTTATGCAACACAACTTGTGACAAACTGAAAATGGGACTTTTCATGGCTTCCACTCAACAGTCGCTTTCTTTTTCACTCTTCCGTGAAGCCTGGGTTTGTTGAGTACACAACTAATAATTGTTCTGATGACATAATCTTCTACCTGATCGCTGCATCTCCTCCTGAGTTACTCAACCCTCTTTGGTTGTGTTTCTCTTCACCGTTACCTGTCAGTGTAGGTGTCATTCAATTTATTAGTAGGTTTTCTATAATCAGTTTAATTTTAAAATGTAACCAATTGGATTTTATTTCAAATCTTTATTCTTTATTTAAAACAATTTTCATTCAAAACTTTTTTAGCTGGAATTTTTAAATAAAATTTAGAAGTTAACTGCTGTTGTTTTGTTCAATATTATTGACCTGTAATTTTAACTTTGAAGTTTTTAAACACAGTGTAATACTATCATCACCAAATAACCACTGGTCAGCCTAGCTATGTGACAATAGCTCAATGTAGGAAGAGACAATAAGAGAACCTGGGATCTCACGTCCCCGGCGTTTCCCACAATATTTTAACTGTTTTAACTCTATAACAATGCAGGCGAATAAAACAAAATAAAAAAGCAGGAAAGTCAAACATTCCCTGCACAAAATCTCTAAATTTGTTTTGTGGGCAGTTAAATTCCCATCCGGCTTCTTGCCACTTTAAGAATAAGTTTTAAATTTGCCACTCGTCACTTTGAAAACTCTCCTCAGAAGGGAAAAGTGTAGGTGTTGAGAACTCCCTGAGCGCTGAGATTTTTCTTGGTGAAGGGAAGTCCCCATCTGAGAGAGCTGTTTGTTTTCAACCTCCTCTGTCACAGTAGCAGAAGGCTAGTGATGTTAATTACATAAACATCACAAATATGTCACGTAGGCAAGCAGGGAATTGAAACTTTGAGCTTCACGGATTAATTATGCACACATTTTCCACTACATTAGACGTGTTATCCTATTGGCCACTGCTGACATAAGGCATTTCTGTTAAGAGGATACATTTGTTTTAAGGGATGTTATCTACAAATTGACCCCCCCTTCTAAATTAAGCAGAACACAAGGGCAACTGGTGATGGTCTTATTGGGAATAGCAGTCAGCCCTTCTGGAGAACAGAGTTATACTGTGAAGCTGCTTTTGTGTGCCAGCAGGTTATCAGTGAGTCGTGAAGTATGGCAGAATCATTACTTGCCCTCTTTGCTGGACGGAGGACAAAATGCACATAACTTCTCCTTTAGCCATACACACACAAACAAGAAAACAAACGACTTTTGGAAAGTACAACGCTTGAAAGCTTGCCCAGCAAAAGAGTTGGACTGAAATCTAAACTGATTATGTTTGAATCTCTATTTGAATCGCAAACAATTAATTACTACATCATCTCACCAAACAGTTGAATACAACTCTTCTCTTCGTGAGTGGGAACTTCTGAGTCTTTGTGAGCTTTTTTGGAAGTTACCTTGGCATCGTGTGTGCGGTGTTGCACTGACTAAAATGTACCAGCTCATACTAGAATTACCTCAGTTTGTCACTGTGGTTTTGGGATTGTTTTCATTAGTTTCAATCAGTTTACAGAAAAATAGAAAATAAAGAAAACTCACAACATCCTGAATTTTACAATCCATAACAGTAGAGTTCGAAGGAGGCACACCAGTGGATATATTTTAAGATCATGAAAAAATCAAAATAACTCAAAGAAAACATCTGGACAAGAATTGTAGATCATCTTTGGATACAATTTCCAGATGCTTGAAAATGCAGTTTATATACTCAAAGAGTTATGTGTAAGTTTAAACTGCTCTGGACAGTTCAGCGATCACACTGCCCAGGAATAGATAGGTTCTAGTGATGAACGTGTTTTGTCAGTAAATGTGCATATCAACCCCTGGACATACAAACAGACATGGTGAGGATACAGGCCTCAGCTGGTAAAAGGGGGCCACTATCCCCCTTGATAGAGATAGATTCTTTATCTATCCACTGAAAGATAAAGAATCCCACATTCCAAAAGGCAAAATGAAAATATAATAGACTGCAAATGATCTGAGGGACAAATTGTTGTAAACACATCCATCTTCACAAAACAACCACTGCAGTAACATATTGTGAGAAGCTTGTGAAAAGATACCCAAATGTTTGAACCATGTTTTACAGTTCAAACTGCAAACCAACCACATTCATTAAATTAGAATATTTTTGAAGAGTTTTTTTTATAGATTATGCATATGTGGGCAAGAGATTGAAGATTTACTTTACTGTCTTTTAGCCACAAAGTAGACAATGCAGAACAAAATTAAGTTACATTAGTTTTATTCTGATCTAATGTCAGACAATGAGGGAAAAAACGGTCATGTGTAACAGCAAACATTACGTTGCCAAATTCTTTGTAGACATTTTGCAGAAGACTGGACTTTCCCTAGCTGGTGAAAGACCCAACTATGAGCCATGATGAGCATCAGTGCACAGCCTGAAATAATTCTTCATTCACAGCATAGATTTGCTGTCTTTGTTCATTAATTCTTATCTTGACATTGAAAAACTCCTTATGTTTCTCTTAGCCATATGGTTTAGGTGAGCATACACCAGCCTCCCTGTGTGATCAGAGCAGGACATATGGCATATGCACTCAGGAGCACACAGTTTTTAATGGTGTGCAGACTCCATGTACAGCATGTGGGTCAGCTTATAAATAGCACTGATCCACTGTTGCTTCATGATAGATGCCCTTGATCTAAATAAGGGCAAAGTCTGGAAATAAGGAAAAAGAAGATACTTTTAGTTTGGTAATAAGCTAAAGTATTGATTCATATTATGATGGATGTATTATTTACCTTTACATTATACACAGAGGAATGAACTCCTTTCACAGACACTTATGAAAATGCATAGGAGACAGATAACCATCCATGCAAATACCAACTAGTGAAAATTATTTACAGTTGAGACTACATCAGCGGTTCATCAGAATAACAAACCAGAGCATACAACCTGATGTAGATCAAAGCATATCCATGCGCTAGGCTATAAATTGGATCAGTACATCGTTATGCTCACATAAAACTGTTAATGCTTCGCAAGACTTCAAAATTGCTGTTCACAGACACTCACCGTACATTCTAGGTGAGTTATGTTATAAACAAAGATGGAGAATTTTTTTGAGTCTGGAACAAACATGCTTTCAGAAACTATAAAGGAAGCTACATTTGCAGTGAAATTCTGCTCTGATGCTGCTGCCAGTTTTAGACACAATTTCTGGTTAAAGCTAACTTGGCTCTTACCTAGCAGTAAAAACACAGCTTTGAATTAAATAAATTACCCACCAGTTTGTAGAAAAAGAGGTTTGTACCTAGCCGTAGATTGTTTCATACATTTGCAGCAACTTGGATGACTTCTTTTTTTTATGAAACAGAATTTATTTTTTAATTGTAGTAAACGACAGAATCTGGGCTCAGTTTATCTCGTTTGTGACATGCACAGCCTAAGGAAGTGAAGGATGTGGAAGCTTTCTTCCTTTTCCTCCTCCACTATTGTGCCCTGTCACTTCCTTTCTCGTGTGTAGCCTAATTTTTTTATAAAGCTCTCCCCCAAATCCAGGTCAGTGCACCACCTCATCAAAGTTGGTATTGTTTTGTGTTACAGATTTATCCTGCGTCACTGCAGCTGGTGGTGTTTGCAGAAGGTGAAGAGCTGATCCTGTCACTGGAGAAGAATGAGTGAGTTTTCCTGTGATTTTGTGTGATTCATGTCAACGTTTCCTCCATACTGATCACGACTGCTGTGTGGTATTTAACAAAGCCAGATGAAAGCTCTGCTCATCTTTGTTGTTTTTTTTTAAACCACTGGTGAGTTTAGATTATTTAGGAGGAGGAGGAAAAGCTATGTAGGTTTAGGTTCTGTTATAGCACATTCAAGAAAGGAGAAATAATATGTCCCATAGTGATTGGACTCTTTTCATGGTCCATTCTCTCTGAAGGGCTGATAGATAAAAGCTGATAAAAGAAAAAAAGGATGAAGCGAGCTCAGAGAAAGAAAATATATTTGCTGAACTTCTCATTACTTCTTTCCTTTCTATGTTGTGGAAAATAACACAATGAACTCTGGAATGAGGAATAGGAGCTGATAGTTATTCATAGCAGCTTAGACACTTATGCACATACTGTGTCATATAAAATAAGAAGCACTGATGTGAAAGCAAATGAAAGCTGAAATGATTCAGGTCCTTAGTCTCTCAGGGTTTCTTTGTAAGAGAGTTCAGACATAATGTTTCCCCCTCATGTTCCGGCATGCATATATTGACTCTTAATTAATGAACTTAAACTCGCAACTGCTGAAACTCACTGGCTCCAGACAATTTTGGGATGCACAGTTTGAATTTCACAAAGAATTTGTGAAATCTTGCAAAATTACTTTTGCAAGATTCAAGAATGGGGTAACATGAGAGCAGATTAATTCAATTTCCAATCCATCCCTGCCTTATTTCCACTTACCCATATCCAGTCCCATTTTATTTCTCCCATAATAAGCCTGATATCACACAGAAAAAAACAAAACAAAACCATAACACATTGGTACAGGGTAACCTACAGAACACTTCAGGTTCTGCATGTCACCTGAAGTGACTGCCGCATCAGCTATGAGTCATCCGTCACCAGGCGTCACTGGTCTGGGAGCATTCTACCATCCCTATCCGGCCTGTTTGCTGTCAGGCCGGATGTGTCCTCTGATACCGCTTCATTGGTTCAGCCAGCGCCGAACAGGTGGTCTCTGATCTCTGTGTGTCTGTTGTGCCGAGGCCGCATCCGTTCAGTTGCGAGTAAAGAGGGAAGAAAAGCTTGCGTGACAGCAAATGTCCAGAATCCAGAATACATTTTTTAAGTAATATTTTCAGTTTGGCAACAATGGGTCGTTTACTCAAAAAAAAGACCCATTTTTTTGCTTCTGCAAATTACAGCAAAAAATAAAATAAAATAAAATGTGTCGGGCATGAACATATGTTTTTATGCTTCCCTCAAATTTAAAAGTTTATAGACATTTAGTCAGTGCCAAGTTTTTTTTTTTTTTTTTTTTTTTTACTTTTTGACTTGGGTGTGGATTATATTAGTGATGCAGTTCATGCTGTGTTGTTAGTTTGATTTTGGCTTCTCTCACCACACCAGGATGTGTCTTGGGATAAGAAACTTGCTATCTTAGTGTCCTTGTGTGAATGTGTGAGCTTTGAGATTATGTCTGAATGAATGGGTCTGTAATGTAAACAAAACTTAGAAGGTTTGTTTACATTACATTTACTGTTTTTTTGTTTGAATTTGCTGAGTGGCTGTAGTTTGCTCTGGAGCCCCCTTGTTCCAAATCCAGTGTATAAAGTATTCACTTGGGGTCCATAAGGTTTGTTTTCATTGGTTGTTTATCAGTCTTTTTCAATGCATTACATACATTTATATTCATAACCTATTTACACGGGCTTTGTTGTGGGTTAATTTCAGTTAAAAAGGCTTTTTCCTTATGCTTTTTGGGCCATATTCCATTCTTAAACTTTTTTTATGTATTCTGCTGCCAGTACAGTTCACTGACATACTTTCTCTTTTACAACGTTTATCCACAACTACTGTGACCACAGCTTTTTAAACAAAGTACCCTACAGAGCTTGTAAATGTATAAGCCAAAGAACTCGGCACGGAAAAAACGTTATCAGGTTTTTTTAATGTTTTTAATTGTGATTTAGATTTATGTAGAAAGTCACTTAGCCCCCCTACCACTGCATGCCATCCTCTTTGCTGTTTGGATAATTAAATTTATTGACTTACCATTTCCTAGTTTCAGGAGGCCAACAGAAATGGTCATGTCATGTTTAATGCCTTAAGGGTTGACATATTGTATAGTACAAACAAAGTAAGACAGACATTCAGAACTGTGCCAGCAGCTGCAGCTTTGTAGTAATGCATTGATCTGTGGCAGAAACCTCAAACTTCAAATGATTAATAGTGGTGGTATGGGACATTTCACATTAGTCTTGATTAAATAGTTCTGTAGCATTTTTTCTGGGCAACCAAGGTCTTCATGTGTGTATGTTTTAGGAGGAAAATGAAGACAGAAAAAATGGGAAAGATGTACAGCTCATCCTCCTCAGTGGATTAAAGTTAATTTAATAATTTCTCTTAGGCTTAGTTTAGCTGACGTGGTTCTTGACTAATATATTTTTTTCTTTGGTTAAGTTTGAATAAATGCATGTGTGGATTGAATTTTTTCAAGAAATCGCTAACCTAACTTTGCACAATAGACCATTAGCCTTTACTAATATACCACTGCATGAATTTTGCTTTTGAGTGTTTCCATTGAGTTTGAGCACTTTTCTCAAGACATATTTTTGTGGTATGAAGCATTCTAGTATAAAACAATGAGAGTCCAAAACTTTTTAAAAATTTATTTAAAAAGAAAAAAATATATATTTTTTTGTTGCCATTTTAGTACATTTCAAAGTAAATATTGTTTATACAAATGGGTAAGAAAGTAAGGACATATCTGAATTCTAACTTGAACTCTGCTGAAGAAAAAAAAAACTATATTACTGGTAACATAAAAAGAATGAAGGACCTGAGTTAGAGATGTCTTTGTTATGTGTTGAGCAGCCATGTGCTGATATACATTTGAAGCCAGAGTTTTTCTCTCTGAACGTTAATATAAAAAAAACACATGGAATAAAATTACATTTCCACTGTCTCTCTCTCTCCCTGCGTGATACTTTACTATTTAAAATTCTCTTATTTTAATTAGTGCAAGGAAAGTAAAAAAAGTTATCATTCTCTGAATTACAAACATTTCTGAGCTTGTTGAAAAATAAGTTTTAAAAAAACAAAATCCCGATAAACATAACACATTGTCATTGTGGTTCACTTTAGATTTATTCAAATTGCAACCAGCAAAATGCAGGAGTTTTTCCTTTTAAATACAAAGAACTGCGGTGTTCCTACTTTACCTGGCTCTCTACAAATGGCCGTGTGTTTCCCAGTGAGAACATTTCCTTTCATTCTTCTATGGCAGGAAAGAAAAGAGGAAAGAGCTCTATTGAAAACCCACGGCCACTTTTAACTAACAACATTATGTTTTTGACAAAAAAATAAATAAAAAATCCCCATGGCAACATCTGTCATTTATTTATTTTTTAAGGAGAAGGAGATGCTCCCCATCTTAATAAGAGAGCCGACAACATCAACAGGTCTCTGGATGTGTGTTCAGCAGAGGGAGAGTATTATTAATCCGTTTGTTCGGGGGCGATCTGAGTCTATGGCTACACTAAGGAGGACCCCACGATTTCTGAGGAATTTAATTGGATCTTTTAAGAGGCTGGGATGAAATGAATTGCATGTAACCCAATTTCAGCCACACTATTTGCTGCATGATGAAAAGATTTCTTTGGTTGCATATTCTAACAGCTTTGATGCCTTGTCAAACTTGACAAGAGGCGCTTTTTTGCTCAATACTAGTGTAGATTGTATGGCATATAACCCAATTACATGCTACATTTATCACGCTAGATTTATCAGTTATAAACTCAGGTAAATGCTACTCTGTTTAGCTGGATCAAAGTTAAGCAACATTTTGATATTTCCTCATTTTAGCCCTTTGCTTTATCAATTCTTCCGTCATTACCAGTACATATGTATGGTTTTAACTTATTTGTTATGCCTCTCGCATTTCTTACTCCTGCTGTCCCTTTTCTGTAGCTGTGGTTCCTTCCCTGTAATGTATATATTTTTTTCTGCCCCCGTTTTCCATGCAAGCACTTGTGTTTTTGCTCTGCAGCTCTTTTGTCAATTTAAGACCCTGTCAAAGCCAAATGAGGAGCGGGAGAAACATTGGACCTCTGTTTGATGCCAACACATGTGTACTTGGACTTCTGTGCCAAGTCTCTGTATGGATTTTCTCCAGATGCCAATACCTCTACTTATGGCTGTCAAAATCAGTTTATGCATTGTTGGACGAAATATCTGGTGTCCATGGGAGAGTCGGATCATGCAGGACTGCGCCTCATTACATATTCCAAATATTTTTAGATTTTTTTTAATTTGGCAAGGCCTTAATGTACATGTGTATGTATGTATGAAAAACGTCAAAGTAATTAAAAAATACATATGCTTCTCAGCATATTTGCTAATGAATGGAAGGTTGGAGGTGGACCTGTAATCCTGACTTGTCCTGATTCTTCTTCTTCTTTGATGACTGTTGTTTTTTGAGGTTGACGTACGAGTTCACCATTTGAATCAGATGAGATGCTATGACAAGCAAAACATTCTTGAAGAAAAATGTGGGTGAGCAGTCAAGACAACAGGAGGAGGAGTTTAAATGGTGCACAAATTGTGTTTGCAGATCGTGTCATTTTCTCCTGATTGCTATTGATTGGGCACAACATTGGTAATGGGCTTGATGTACAAATTGACCCTCTAATTTTGAAGGTGTTTCAGTAAAAAAGTAAAATTAATTTATTGAAGTGAGTAGCTGTCAGTGATACCTGGTAGTAGTTTTACCCAGTAGTGCTTTGTATGTTATATTCACTGATTGGAAAAAGATGCATTTTGAGTTTTCATCTAACTAATCACCAATCAGGCCTGGTCTCAAACAAAATCGCTTTTTCCGTACATCTTCAGTATTTACTAATGTGTCAAGAAGCTATGCTGAAAACATATAGACAGGGAATGGGTGCACATATCACTTCTTTGCGATTCTGTGCGTTATTGTTAGCAATAGTTTAATTTTACTCCCAATAACAATAGCAGTTATCTAAAAAACAGGTATTTATTTCACATGGGCTCACTGTCTCCAGTGCTGTTTTCTCACTGTGTTACAGAGTGTTGGAGCTCTAAACACTGCAGAAATATTCACTTTTTTTCCATTTTCTTTTTGTCTCGAGCAAAAATATTTGAGACTTCAATCCATGAGCACACATTTTATCTCTTCAAATATTCATCTTATGGTGAATTTCTCCTGCCTTTCCAGAATGTCATTGTGGTTGTAGTTTTTATTAAGCTGAGAGCACGCAGTATTCACTGTCCGCTTTCTGGCACCTTTAATTAGTTGGCTGAAGGGTTTTGAGGAGAATGCAGCGTCCTTGGGGAATATTGCCCAACCTTGAAGGACATCAAGAGAGAGAGAAAATAGTCTCAGGTGTTGTTAGAAGAGAGATTAGAGTCTGAGGTTTTCTGATCGGAGGGATCAGTGCCAAATTACTTCAAGGTATCTCTTAGGATAGATCTCCCCCATCTCGGTTCCATTTGCTCTCTTTTTCTGTTTATATCCGTAATTCACTAAATGTGACATTGATTTTTTGGGGGGAGGGATTATTCGTTTTTCTCCAAGTTGTTGGCTAAGAATGTTCTATAAAAATCAGACAACAATCTTGATTGAAACCCCTGGTAAAGATGCGGAAAATACCTTGAAATACGTTAATCTTTTATTGCAGCTACATGTTTGCAAAGGGAAAGATTCAGGAACGAGCCAACCTTTGATAACTTATCAGCAGAAAATAAAACGTACGGCAGGGAATAGCTGTTTTTGATAAAATCAGTGGTTCCACACCTGTTAGCATCTTTGTTATGACTACTACTCTTTTGCCAGTAGGCAAACACAGTCATCGTTTTCCAAAGAAACTCTGGGAGGGATTTGAGAAATGTGGCGTTTCTTCACCATTTCTCCATCGATCATAATGTCTGCTCCAGGTTATTCAGACTCTCCCAACCATCATCCTCACCCAGATCCCAGATGAGCACTCCGTTTGTTATGCCCTGGCTCAAAGACCATAATAAATAACGGTAACGGGAATAACTTAGATTTTGGTTTAGTAAGCAAAAATCAAATAAAAACCTAATTGCTTGCAGGAAAGAAGAGAAGAAGAGAGGAAAGGAGAGAGACTCTCCCAGGAAGTGGTTGATATTATAGTCTTCTATGGAAAAACTGGCCAGCTGCCTCCAGTTCCAATCAGCACTGATTTAGCTGGAGCTCTGAAACACACACACACACACACACACACCCTACCCCCCCCACACACACACACACACACACATTTATACACAAGCTCACAGGAAAGGGCTTGGGCTGGAAGAAAGGGCATGAGTTGGTTTTCCACAAATTCAACTAATGTTTTACACCAAACCCACTGGGAGTATTTGTTGCAGAACATTAAATCTTAGTCTTATCTGAGCAAAGCAAAAATGATGCTTTATGTGGGCTTAAGTAGCTTTAACCATCATGCTTGTAGGGATATTTTTTTTGCATTACATTTAACATGAATATTAGGGAAATTTATTTTCAAGAAAATGCATCAACATACTGATGCAGCATGATGCCATCAACTAAATTTCTCTGCTGATTTTAGTCCACAGCAGTACAAATTGACACAATTTACCACAGCATTTATCCACTACGGTCAGATTGCACTTCTAGTTTTTTTTTTGTTTTTTTTTTTGTTTTTTGCTTTTTCTCTGTACACATTTGTTAATTTCTCATTCATTCCAGGTCGGAACATTTTCCACCGTCTTTTAAACTGATATATACTTTACAGACTTTGGCCCCCTGTCAGGAGTGGAGGTTTGTATGACTTTTAGGAGCTTTTGGCTTGTAGTTACCAAGGTAATTAATTTACTGCCTTGATCACAAATTCCCTTTAAAAGGCTAAGGCTTTTTAGCATCTGGCTATTTGATGTGCTCAGGATGTGGTCAGTAAATGAACTACTGAGTTATTATAGGTGAGTAAAAAGTATGTTACATGTGTGGGAAGTTTTTAAATGATTCATAATACCTGTAGATCTTAGTCGGCGTCTTTTATTGTCTTCTGCAGAGAAACATGTTCTGCAGGGTGTGAGTGTGGATGTATTACCTTGCTTTGCATAATCCTTTTTTATGAATAATAAAATGCATGTGTGATCTGTGCATTACTTCTCCAAATGCATTTATCTATGAAAAGATGCAGCTGTTAATATACAGTCTCCTGCCAAGGAATGAGCCTGAAGAAGTGTTAGATAATCATTTTTCATGCTCAGTCTCACACAGTCCTTAGCAATAAAACCATGTTGTAAAAGTTTTAATGAGAAATTCCAAACGAGAGCTGCCCTTGTGCATGATTCATAACCTGCCAGTGGTATCAGAACACAAAGAGCAAGCCAGTTGTCGAGAAATGAAAACTTTTCCACCTGTGCCCGGAAAGTTTCCTTGAAAGTTTCGCTGATGTTTATCTGGGTTAAGTTTCAATGTGATCTGTCAATGGAGACAGATTAGAGAGAGCATTGAGATTTCTGCAGCTGCATTATTTTAGACTGACATTATCGGTAACGCTTCAGATCGACTCATGGGGAGGTTTCTCCCTGACTTCAACTGGTATATTTAGCAAGAAAAAGAAATGTCTGCACGTTCTCAGAAATTTGTAAGTTTTATGTTATTTCTGTATTTCCGCTCGAGCAACTTCTTCCTGGTTTCGCTTTAGTGGGTGACATATTTGTGGAAAGTTAAGGAAAGGGAAAACTGTGGTTGAAAAAGTAGTTACAAATGTAACCACATTCTTGGGAGGACTGAGCCGTCCTTTCGAGCCACAGGTTGATCATTTTGATGACACACAGCAGTAACTCATACAACGCAGCCTCTTGAGTACAAATACCTTATGCCTCGTTTCCACTGAGCAGTGCGGCATGGGCCAGTGCAGTTTGGTACTTTGCTTTGTTTGTTTTCATGGTAAAAGTGGCCCATACAACCGACCCGTACTGCAGCATCCCTGGGCCCTTTTAGTTGTAGTTAGCAACTATTGTCCTACAGACAATAGTTGTCTATTGAACAATAGACAACTATAGTTGTCTAACGATAGTTGTCCTATAGTTGTAGCTCAGGGTGGGGCTACTGGCATCAAACAACACAGTTCATTGGTTGAGTGACAGAAAAACATCAGGTCTTGAGACTAGCTTGAGACATACTAGTGTGTTAGGTGTTTGGGTTTAACCTCGCCTGCTCATTGACAATCAAACTGGTGATGGAAACACAGAAAAAAAAAAAATAAAAAAAAAAAAATAAATAAATAAAAAAAATATATATATATATATATATTCTAGGTCTTTTTTGAGAAAATTTTATTTGTCTGAGAAACTTTATTTCTGCTGAATAGGCACAAATAACAAATATCCAATAATTGATTGATTATGCCTCATGATTATGATTGATTATCATAATTAATCAATTATGATTATTAGTTTTGCTTCAATTATCTTTGAGGTATAATCATCAAATTATTAGAAATGCATACTTTAAATAGTCTGTGTACTGAATGATGTAATATGAGTTCTTCTTTTTAAATTTAATTACTTAAATAAATTATCTTCTGGTTGATCTACTGGTTGGCAGTGAATATAAAATATTGCCTGTCAACACAACAACAATTTATATTGCAGAGGTAATTTAATATATTGTGCAGCATATTAAATTGATACAATATTTAACTTAAAAAGACTGTTACTGGGGCAGTATATTTGAAAGACTCAGAAAAAATAAATAAAAGTTTCACTGAATTTCAATGTCAGTGTTTGGAATTAACCTAAAATAAAGCCAGCATACAACTAATAAGACTCTGATTGAAAAGTAGCTTGATGCAGAGGACATCTAGAGTTGAATGAAAATGTAGAGGTCTCTGGAAATTTGGAATTATAAATATAGTCCAGATGGTGACTTCCTCCAGACTCTCACATATTAAACTCAAAATTAAAGTTCTCATTTAGTCAAAAGCACTTTATATTCCCACCTGTGGCCTATCTGCTAATTAATATATCCAACTCTGTGTTCTACTGCCATGACTTAAGTTACACTACATCAACAGTGGTGACAGATTGCTCACCCTTATCCCAATGTTAAACGGATACATCAGTGCCAGGTGAAGGCTTCCGTCTCCACCATGTTTGCAGTGTAATGGGCTGGAGAATGACAGATTGTGTGCTATTATCTTATTGGGGAATCTGAGCAGTACCCGTGAAAGTGTAAAGAGAGTGCTTAATGATGTGAAGCAATTTATGAAAGAAGAATGGAAGTGGGCTTCATGTGGTCAGCTGGAAAACTGTAGGTTTATTTGTGTGTTGAATCAGAGCAAATGGTTTTTTTTCTATGACAATACAAAAACTTTTCTTTCTGGACAGGTTTTAGAAAATATCCATGTGTACTGTTTAAAAAGTCCAAAGATCTTACTAATAACAAAAAAAACAACAACAGAAAAAAAAGTCCAACAACATAACGGATTGGGACAAAAATAAACGTGACAGGAAGGAAAATGAAAGACATCTTTAATGTCTTTTCTGCTTGCCTTCTAATTGCATATTTCCCCTGCAGACAAACACTATGGGTGAACAATGAACCTGCCCAAGGGAGCCTCTATAGATTAATTGGACCGATAGAAACCCTCTGACATTAACATTTATGCATTTGTTTACTCTTTTCCAATGAATAATAATAGACCACCTCCCTCGAAGATTCCAAGTCCCTCATTAGTTCCGCTTTGTAGCTTATTATGGATGGTAATAAATAAACATTTTACTTTTGTGCTGCCACAGAACAACTTTTTCAAAAAATGCAGTTTCAAAAGTTTTTTTTGGTACAATTTTCAGGCAGCACCTGGGTCATCTTGCGCGTATAATATTGCGATATGAGCCTTATGATTGGTAACTTGACACTTATCTTAATTTTTTTTTAAAGATAAATTGTACACAATGTAGAAAATGTGGTGTTTTGAAATGTTTCCCTGTAATATGTGGGGAACAATAACAAAAAGTAGTCATTTTTTGCTATTTTTAAAAAGCTAGAATAAAAATCCTGATTAAATAATGCAACAAATGGTTCCAATTTGCAGCAAATAAAAGTCAGTCTCCCAGCTACCTTACCTTAATTAGGCTTAAATATCACATCTTTCCTGAAATATTGTTGTATGTCTTTGCAGTACATTAGTTTGCAGCTGATAATTTTCCACTACTTAAATTTTAATTTAAAAAAATAAAAGAAATGGAGCAGGGAATTTGCTTGTCGCTAATATAGAGTAAAATGAAGATGTGCAGCTTGGTGATGTAACATTGCTGAGTTCTTTGTCAGCTTTGACAAGTTGTGTCATATTCAGCAATTCATTGAACATTATTTTATTTGAAGATGGAGGCCAGGAAACAATACACATGTTCTTCCGTCTTATTTTAAGGTAAAGAGTTCCATCTTTGACATATCCCTACATATGATTTTGGAACTTCTTCATATTTACCTCAGGTTGTACCCAAAACATTGTGATAGACCAGCACAGGGAAGACAATAATTGTGAAGTAAAAGGGACATTTTTAAATGTTTCACAAATTAAACTAAACCGTGCATCTGTTAATAACTTCCACTTCAATTGATTTCCTTCAGAATTTAAACAGAGTACACCTGACTGTAATTTAATTGCAGGCCTTATGAGTTTTTCACAGAACATTACTGAACTAAGCATTGCAGAGACCAAGAAATATACAAAAGAGGTCAGGAATAAAGATGTGTAGAAGAATACAACAGGGTTATGTTGTAAAACCATATCCCATGTTTTGAGCATCTCTCTAAAATAGAATTATCATGGGCCCAACTGAAAGCCTGCCATAACATGGCAGTCAAAATAAGCTGATTGGTCAAAGAGAGAAACAATCAGGAAGTGCATACGAACACTTGATGAGCTGAGAAATCTACAGTTCAGGTGGGAAAATGTGTTGTCAAAACAACCAAGTTGTAAACTCCACAAATCTGGCCTTTCTGAAAGAGTCAGAAAGTTCAAAGAAACCGATTCCACGTCTGTGACGCAGAATGATCAAAATTACAAAAAAAGTAATGGCTTGAAATATTTCATGCTATATTAATTTATATATGTATGGGTTTCACTTTCTGAAATTAGTGACAAAAAATTGTGTTCTAATATTTTAAGATGCCTTCACAATTAGTGGAGTGAATATATCATACGCTCCACACTTACTGTCTTGTAAAAAATGTATGCATGAGTGTCTTTCCACTTCACAACTATGCACAGCAATTTACGTCTTTTTGGTCGATCACATTGAATCCCAAATAAAACACATTTAAGTTTGCACCTGTATCATTGCAGAATAACAAATAACATCCTATATATTCTGGATATACTAAAACAAATAGATGAACCTGCAAATGTTTGGTTTTCTTTCTCTATAGAAGTAAAGAACACTTTGCATCCTTCAACCAAGGGATTGTTTAGGTTGACTTTCACACACGAGTGAAGATGGTGTTTGCATCAGTGACAACAATGATCAAACATGCATCGAGTGAGTATTACACTAATAGCTTACAATATTAAGATTTTATGGTTCACTACCCGTTCATGTTGCTGATGTTGCCTCCAAGATTATAGAGTTACTACCACCATCACATTGCGCCGCAGCAAAGTACTGAGCCTAGTTGCTTGACTGATAAAAATTCATGCAGCCCATCAATGGCTGCATGTTTTATATTACCAGGAGTGTAGCATTTAGCTGTGTAAGCTCTGAGCAGTAAATACGACAGCCTTGGTGGTGCACTATGCGTACAGGACACAATTGCCAGGGGCTAACTTTACATTAGATGAGCAGGTTGAGTCAGCATTAATACTGTAGACTTATGCAGTGAGAAGGTAAACCAGAATTTGTGTGTTGCGTTCCTGGCGCTTTATTTAAAAGAGGCCATTGCTCTTACTCCTCTGATAAAACATTCACTTTTGAAGAGTTGGGAAATATGACATCACTTCTTTCTTTTTTTTTTTTTTTTTTTACAGTTTTAAGGAAAAGTATATTCAGAGTGGGAATCATTTGAAGATGGCAAATATTCCAGCCAGCAACTGAGAAACATTTCACTTTTTAACAAGTCTACTGTGCCTCTGTGCAGTGGTGGTTGTTGCTGTTGTGTTTAGAACAGAGGAAATCAGTAAGAGTGATGTCACTAGCGCACAAACTGCAGCACTTCACCCTCAGTCTGGAGTCTGCTTTTATTTGAAACATTAAATGTTCAGTGTTTTAGTGGCATTTTTTATTTGCTTTCTAGAACTCCTACCCTTTATCAACATTTTGCTGTCAAGCTTTAAGACTTTTAAGCAGTTTATAGCAGCAAAAGGCTGTGCTTGTAAAAAAAAAAAAAATATATATATATATATATATATACATACATACATATATATATATTGTCAATATAGGCACACCTGGAGACATGAATAAAACAACTCTTACCACAATAAGAAGGAAAAAAAACAGTGGATGGTTTCTTTTTATGGGCAGACTGTTTACCAGTGGGGAAGGACACAATGAAATTAAATGCAGATGTCTAACTGACCACCAAGACTTCATTACTGGATGAGAAACTATTGCAACCAACCAATGTTAGCAGTTGTTCTGAGCTGCAGTTTACAATTATTTACATTTACAGAATAGTATAAATGTTTTGGTTTGCAGTTAAGGCACAATAAATCTCTTTGGCTGGAAGGAGCTACTGCACTTTTTCCTAGCTTAGACAATTTTGTCTATTTGGCTATATTTCCATTCAGTCCTGGTGTTGGAACAAAAGCAGCATTGTTTCCTCACTGAAGTACATCTACATATGCCCCTGGATACCAACAATAACTTGAATATATGCATGAAAGTTTGTAATTATGAATATATATATGATTTTATTGTTCTACTGTAACTGCTTTACTAAAATTAATTGTGTCTTGGTATAATTGTTTTCATTTTTGTTTATTATTATGGTAGGTCGTAGTGACTCACTGGTAGTTAATCCTGACAATTAAATGTATTAGAAAATGTTTTCGAGAACCCACTGAAGATCTTAGATGAGACATTCTGTAAATGATTTTAATATTCAGTGGAGTTTGTGTTTCATGCTTTCGGGACTGATTAAAATGTATGCATTAATTCTGACTTTAAAGTGCAGCAGTTAGGAGCTGCAGTCCAGCATGAACAGACACGGTAGATCAGTTTCCTCCCAGCATCTCTTTTATAGGGATGCTGTCATTTTGTATTAGTCACACAGTGTTTACTGCTTTTAGTACCTCAAAAATTGTAACAGAAAACAGGAGTTATTCCTGAAATATGGTTACTGATATTGTGATATGTATAATTGAGTTACAGACAAAATGTTTATTTCAGTTCATTATTTGATATTTGGAGAGACATTTTTAAGAAGAATTGGGCATTCTTTCTGTATGAAGAGAAAGCAGTAAAAAAATTGTGTTTAAATTATTTTTTGTTGGCTTAAATTATGAGTTTAACAAATCAAGCCTTTAGTGGAAAAGGCACTCACTTCTTCCTGGTTTGTGTCCTTTTCAGGGCGGGGCAGTAAAATGGAAACATGTGCTGCTTGGGCTGCTTAAAAGCTTAAATTAGGAGGGATAATGCTTGGAAGAGCTATGCTAAATGTGATTTATTCTTTTGGCTGATCTTTTACTTGTTCAGTTGTAATGGTTTACGTAAATATTTACTTTGAACATCTAGGGTTGGATGGTATGGCAGAAAAATGTATACCAATATAAATCTTTGATATTAGTCAGTATCGATAATTGTCAATATCGATAATTATTGATTATTGCTCCATGCCGTTGTTTATTCTTCTTTTTGAGAAGCTATGAGGCACAGCGACCAAACCTAAAACTGCTGTGGCTCAAGTTACTCAGCAGTTGTTGGTAGGTGACCAAAGAGTAAGAGAGTGAGTTATCTGACCTCGCTTTGCTCACTGTGAAAGGTTGAGAAGCTTTCCTTTGCCTGCATCTCCCAGAATGCTTTGCGGTTCTAGATCGGAGTTCAGTAAATATTCCATATTAAATATTCTATTAGATTCATTATCTGTTGTTATTGATCATGTGTCCACTGCGAATTGGGATATATATTGCTGTTGGTTTATTGTCCAGCCTTAGTAGTATCTATTGTCTTTGGTGTTTGGTTTGTGCAAATTATTGTTTCTCTCTTGATTTCTGGTATCCCCTGTTTCATTATTTCTTCCTGTAAACCACTCAGGCGTACAAAAGGCAGCTTGTTGCCTTCAGCATATAATGCTGTTGGTGTGCACATGGCCTGCAGTACATAAATAAACACACTTCAACCTTGATTTCATTGTCATACCTCTCCATTCAATATTGACCCTCCACTGGTCAAAACTGACAGCCACCTACAGTTTTATTTTCTGCAGCAACAAGTCAAGCGTTTAAGAAACACGTATGCTCTGCAGTTTATTATCAAATACAGTTTTGTTCTGTGGGATGTTATTTTTGGATAGATGGTGCCATGACTTATCACTCATCTCTTTTTTTTTTCTTTTTTCTTTTTTTTAGAGAAGAGGACTTCCTTTCTCCCTGCGTGGATTTCTGTATCAATGTGATCACTAATTGATTTGTGTGTGATAGCAAAGCGTCACGTATAACGGTCACAAGTCTGAGCCTATGCATATAGACAAACTAAAGTTTGTGAACAACCTTGTTCACAAACAAGATTGGAGACTGAAAAAGGCAAAAGGGAAGTTTTTATTTGCATATGAGCATCAGTAGAATGAGGTCAAGTTAGAGCTCCGCTGCCGATCATCTGAATTTAACATAATCAGGCTGAAACAGAGTCACTAGCACATTAATATCCGCAGTGCCCTTCTATTTTTTTTTATATTATATATCTTGAAGCAAGTTTAATAGACATTTCTCTGGGTTTAATCTTTTTTGATTTTCCTGGTATCCAAGTGTTATTTCAGGACAAGCATCATAATCTGGACCTTTGTGAAGTTGCTGCCGAAGGATTTAAAACTGAATGACATACTTTCTCAGTGACTTTCAGCTTAGCAATAAGAGATCCCAACTCATTATGGGGCTACAGTAACTTTGCTTTGGTTAGTATTTAAATCAGCTTCCCTCAGCAGCTTGCTTGTTTGATATTCATCTGCTGCCTGCTGGAGGGTTTCTAATGAGTTTTCTTCTGCTCTCATTAATGTGACTTTTCAGCCTTGCTAGTAGCAGCCAGGATGCTTGTTTGGTCAGTCAGCTGGTCAGCTAATTTGGTCGATGCTTTTTACAGAAATTAACATATATTTGACCGTTTTGCATTGATCGATGCAGTGGCAGGGTTTTTTGATTGAATGCAGTGTGGCTCTATGCCCAGGGTGGCATGCCTATCAGGATGAAAACAGTTGGGTCAGTTACACACCAGGCAAGTTTTCTTGCATTGTGCTGCAACTTAACAGCTTAGCAACTGGCTTAGCAACTCCTGTTGTTCCAAGTACATAACACACACTCTTACACATCAGTGTGATGCACACAGACAAATAAGCCAAAATGTTAAAGGTCGTACAAGGCTGGAGCCATCAAATATTGATTTCTGAACTCTTCCTGAGTTAAAAGATTAGTATTATTGTTTTCAAATTAATATGAACTGGTTTTATTTTCATTATTTGAGGTCTGGAAGCACTGCATTTTTTTTGTTGTTGTTGTCAGTAGTTCATAGAATAAAGGAACAATGTTCATTTTAATCAAACATATCTCTATAAAAAGTAAAATCAGAGAAACTGATCGTTTTCAGTGGTCTCTTAATTTTTTTCAGAGCATACATATACACTATATATATATATATATATATATATATAGATCAGTGTGATGCACACAGACAAATATGTGTGCGTGGGTGTGTGTGTGTGTGTGTATAAATTTGTCACATAGTATAAAGTTACAGCTTTTGTAGAATGGTGGGTGTTTCCTCTCTTTCCAATGGTGGGTGTGTATTTAGAGTATGTAGTGTGGTTCAGTGTGAAGGTGGGGGTACAGAAGGAGGATGACTCTGCATTTATTCCAAAAACTGCATCCAGATTTTCTGAACCTCAATGGTCTCACAAAAGCAATGTTGGATTTTTTTTTTTTTTCTATTTGTATGAGCAAATCTAATTGGAAGTTTTGCATCCCAGAATCTGATTTTCCTCTTGCTTACATATAATTAACAAAACGGAAAGGCTGAACATTGACTCAAACAGTAGAGCGCTACCATATGTCTATGTCTTTACATTTTTAGTTTTCTTTTCCTGTCTCAGTTCCTCTGCTCTTTTGGTCTTCATCCCTGTCTCTTTTCACTTTGCTGTGGTTTGGCCAGCTTTACACACCCTGGTGCACCCACCACAGTTGAGGATAAGCTGAAAGGACACTGAGCTCTATGTAAATCAATTTGGAGTGCAGCTGTATGCAGAAATAGAATTAGACTTTTTCAGCCACACCTCTTCTCTTGATCTCGCTCCCTTGTACTAGGGAAGACTTATTTTAAAATGACATATGCTAACATAAGTAGCAGCCATATAGGAAGGCTCTGGGTTAGGCTTGTGGGGGGGAAAGAGGAGCTTAAATGAAATCGCTGAAGTTAACAGTCTTCAAAGGAAGCAGAGAGGAGTCACATTCCTCTCAAATGGTTTCATGCTCAAAGAGATTCATGTAATGGTGAATTACATGGGGTGCAGCTCCACAGATATGTAAATATGCCTCTGCACCTTATATGCACTGAACATTGTACAGTCTGAATGCTAGGGAGAAAGAGAGAGAGAGATGATGAGAGGCACACTGATGCGTTTGAGCAAGCAAGCTTAAATGATTATGCTGTTGTAGCGAATCAGTGTCTACAAGATTCGATGTGTTCTTCAAATTGGACTCATAAAAGCATGTGTTTTGTTCAGTTCTTGCTGCCATAATTTTGGATATGGCAGCAAGTCAGATCTGTCAGTTTGTTTTATGCAAAAGAGATGGGAAGGAGGACTCACTCTGTTCTGCTTTAATGAGTTTTTTTTTTTTTCTGTTATCCTAATGCTGAATAGTGTGAACTTTAGCATTACTAGTACTAATAGCGAGGGAAGCGGTTTTGCAACAACCATTTAAGTTACTCTATGAATTTCCCCGCACAAAGGGTGTGGATGATTTATCTGCCTCCAAATATTTAGTCATATTTAAATGTATAAACAGACGACATAAGCGTCATCTGTTTATTAGCCACAATCAGTAGTTTATGTAAATTAATTTCCAGACAAGTTAAATGAGCTCTGAGGAGCTATTTGTGAGGTGTGGAATTAAAGAAATGGGAGATTATTTTTAAGGCAAATAACTGCATTTGCTGCCTCCCAAAGGAAGCTCCTAATGAGCCTGCCATTTATCACAATTAACCTGGGCCACTAATGGTGCATTGTTAATTAGACATGAGACCATGCTTAATGAACAATGTGCACATTCAGAGGCAATGAGTCCTATTGATAAATAGAGACTATTATATAAATGTTGGGGTATTTTTGTATGGAATGATTCAAATTCTTTATGCATGAGAAATGACTCGCCTGCAGATTTTATAATTTGTTTATGAACCAAAGTGCTTAGTTTCAGTGCCTTTGCAAAAGTGCTAATATCATGAGATTTATCACAGTGCAACTACAAAACTCACTGTGTTTTATCCGGATTTTACATGATAGACCACAACAAAGTATTACATATTTATATTTATCTAATGGGGGGAAATGTGATCGTGTTAAAAACTTAAGTGTGGAGTGGATTTGCATCCATTCAATCAATCAATCAATCAATCAATCAATCAATCAATCAATCAATCAATCAATCAATCAATCTTCCATCTTACAGAAAACTGTTCAATCCATCATCTAAAACTGCCTAGACTTTGCAAACCTAATAAGAGATGAGTCTCAACCCAACCATACAGGCCAAGGAAATAGAGCATTAATCAGAGAAATAATTATGAAGTTTATGTGAAATTCAAATGAGCTGCCAGTTCTTTAACGGTTTTGAGATGTTTGGATGTAAAGAAATATGTCTCACTACCTCTCAAACCACTTGTGTCCAAAGAGAGGACGACTGTTGGCAAAAGTGGGATCACATGCTTTCACCATGACGAAGATCTTTTTTATTTGCATTTTTCGAGTCAAATGTGTCGTCATTCATTTTGCAGGAATGCAGTAGACAGCCCGAGGAAAACATGAAAACAAAGCATGAAAAGTGGGCATGTAGTGTTGCTTTGTGAATTTACCTTGAGTTAGTTTTCCAGCATGGTTCAAACTTGCTTCCTAAGGAGAAGCAGCACATTAAGGTTGGCAGCAAAAACCGAAACAAGCAAAAGAAAAACAAAACAGAACAAAACAAAACAAAAAAAGCTGAGCTTTTAAATTAAACCATAACCAATAATCAGTATGGATGTCATCATTCAAAAAGAGTTATTAATTACCAGTAGGCAAAAATTCTGAATATTTTATAGAGCGTATTGATATATGCATCTATATGTTGATTTTTTTTTTTTTTTTATCCCCAGCTCTTTTACCTAATGAAAAGTACTTCATCCATTACTTTAAGAAAATGTCGAAGGCTGTGCTGTTCCATCTTGTGGTGAGTCTGTGGCAAAAAGAGAAACAACTTACCTCGGTTTTTACTTAGCTTTTAAAAACAACACCAATGAGTGATCTTTTTGACAAAAAGAAATTGAAAGATGAATATTCTACATTATTCAAACAAACTCAGGAACTGCCATAACGAAAGAAAAACCAAAAGAAACATAGAGAATGTAAACTTAACCCTGACCTGGTGACCCTGGTCTGTATGTGTAAACAACTCCTTGATGCAAAAAAGGTTCTTTGAAGGCTTCAAATTTAAGTTAGAGCTTAATGTTGATCAGGTGAATCACTTAATGAGAAATGTGGACTAATATTCGCTTCCTTGTGTCAATTCGGAAAATTTGTTGTAGCCATTGAAGAGAAGCATCGGTAATAAAGATAGAACTTCCTGTGTTGAAATGAGAATGCAGTTTACGTGGTCTGCTGGTAAAGATGTGAAAATCAACTTCAAGAAATGTGCCTTTAATTTAAAGTAGCATTATGTCACTCTCTGGAAAAATGCAGCATTTAATTTGAATGCATTCATCCAGTGGGCAAAAACACAGTTTGTACCTCCAACCATGTGCGTTCTTCACACCCGAGTCAAATAATTATGCCATTAGCAAGACTTGACTGCACTTAATAGGTGATTCAGTCATTTGATTCAGTTGTTTTGGGCGAGGTGCACATCTAAACGTTGCAGGACGCCAGCCTTCGCGCCCCAGACTTGAGGACCCTTGCACTAGACTAACCACAGACCAGGCAGCTTTTCTACAAGTATGTCAGAAAAAAAACAAAAAAAAAACAACTACTATCACAGATTTAATCAAAGAAAGTTTGTTGACGTGGCCTGCTTCCCAACACTGCTTTGTGAACTCTATGAAATACCAGATTGGAATGGTGAGTTTTGGACAAAAACAGTCATAAACTCCACTTTTAATTAAAAATGCTTCGTCATTTGGTCGTTCAGCAGGATAACGACTAAATCGGAAACACAAAACCGGTTGAGCAATGAAGCAATTTTTCCAGAAACTAAGTCAATCTTTTTCTTCTATGACTCACTGCAGTCTCCAGACTAAAATCCTATTAAAAACCCGTGGGTGGCTAAAGAGAGAGGAGGATGGAGAGATTATGCAAAAACAAATGGTCAAACATCCCTCTCTGTTTGCTCTAACCTTGTGAAATCTTACTGAAGAAGAATAAGTTCCGTCCTATTGACAGCGTGGTGTTGTACAAAGTTTTGACAACAGAATTATAGTTATCCATCCATAATTTTATTAAAAAATAAGAAAATTCAGATATGTTCAGTGCAAGCTTTGCTACTGAGTCAAGGAGTAATTTACTTGAAAAGCTTGCCACAAAATTGGCCATGGCTAGAGTATGACTATAATTTGCTGTACAACGCGAATAACTGAGATAAAGTTACTATATAGTTCACACAATACGAAAATATAGAGTGATGTTGACACAAATAAACAAGAAGCAAAAGCTTTGCAAATCCATCAAGCCGTGAGGATTTTAATTCCATCTCCTACCTCATAAAAAAAAAAAAATCGAATAAAATGAAAGTTATACCAGTTTTCTGCTGAGAAAATGGGTAATTTTCAGGCCTTTATTCATAATGTGTCTTCAGTCTAAATTAGAATTGATTGGCTGCATGTTTATCCTGACAAAGACGGATATGCAGGCAGGTAGTTACCTTTACAGCAATCAGAAATTGAGAGCGTGTTCCTTAAAGCGTGTTAAAGAAAGCATTACTGATTTAAAGTGTGGATGACTCTGAATTTGTTAGTTTTGCTTATTTCCTCTTTTTCCAACACATGCTGAACTGCAACAAAAACCATGTCCCACTTAAAAGGTTTGCGCTGGTCCAGCAACTCCCGATTTAATAATGTCCACAGAAGTGTTGGATAGGGGTAACATTAGAGCAAATGGGAACCATAAACATCTGATCCCCAGCGACATAAAACACAGTTTCACATCGCAGAGCTGAAGTACCAGCAGAGAGGCCAGAGGAACCTCTTTACCAACCCACCAAAGACCTCTGTGGCCCCAATAAACTCTGTGTACTCTTGCCAAAGGGTTGATTACAGGGAGATTCTACCGTATAAATCCTGCCATGCTTCTCCGGCCTGTAGTCTGTCACGACAGACCGTGCTGCCCTAAGCTGGCTTTCCCAACATGAGCATTTGCTTGGAATTAACCAAAGTGACACAAATCCCGTCTTTACTACTAATAGATGTTTTCTGATTTTCCCTTTTTTTAGGTTAAATATCCATGAGTAATTGTTGTCAAAGCTCTGTTTATCTCTATTTTCAACTGGATTAGTGTTAGACGTTGGTCTTTTCAAACCTATGCTTAAGCTCTGATGTGTCGATGCATTTTTAATGAGACATATACAGTGCTCATCAAAGTGATTACTGACTGTTAGGTTTATCAGATTTGGTTTAGAGGTTGCTAATGAGACGATAAAGCCCATTAAGGTCACACTAAGTATTTAATAAAGTTAAATGTGTTAATGCTTTGACCGCAAATGACTGATCCTATTCTAAACATGACATTTAAAATTGAGCTTTAAATATACAGCAACAATATTAACCGTTCCAGAAGTCAAAAAAAAAAAAAAAAAAAGCGATTTGTTGGAATAATCTAGTTTCATCTAATGCTGTTTTTGGTTTTTTGGGACACTCAACTCGTTTTGGATGAAGCAGCTTTGAGGGATAGCTGTGATTCCCTCTGCATACCAGCTCCTAAATCCTCTCTATCTCCTCTTCTGTCTGTGAGTTTTGCTTAGCTCTCAACAAACTATGACTGACTGCATAATTTCCCCTTGGAAACTCCTTCAGTCTAGTTTTGGTTGTCCATCTTTCGTTGTTTAATTTTCTTCACCTCTTCTATGTATTTTGTCAGTAACGCACACATCCGGAAATCATCATGCCTGATGTCACTGTGATTATGCAGCTGCAAACTATGGGTGTTCCATCAGCCCCGTTGCCAACGCTCGGGGTGGGGCTCTCTGCGTCCATCTGTTCATGCCCTGAGGAGGGAGAAAATACATAAACATGGTTTTACAGTTTGTCCACAGACATGCACAAGCACAAGATTACTGCTAAAGTGAAGATTTGACTCTTTTTGAAGGCCAGAGGACTCAGGAACATAAGGAATGCTGAAAATTAAGCACACTTAAAGGTCATATTTTTTAGGTTACCATGGCTATATTAACATGCATGACTAAAATTCAAAAGTGTGGGGGGAAAAAAAAAGAACAAGGCTGCTAAGATTAAGCTGAATAGTTGCAGCATTAAGTTATGTCTTTAATTTGAGTTTCTTTTATGTTATATTGATTTACACATTCATTTATCCAGTTAGAAGGAGGAAGTCAGAAATTTTTTTTGCCTGAGAGAAGTATCTTGGAGACGTAGCAAACCGCAACCCTACAAAGGGGTTGAAAAGCTTTTCTTCTGTGAACTTTATAGTTCACTGCAGTGCTAAAACGCAATTTGTGACAAAAAAAAACAAAAATTCTGACGAGTGCTATTAAACTGATGGTCACAGATATATCAGCCCTCCTATTTGTGAAAACATCTGTATCGCCAAAATAATTGGATTAAACAGCTGTTCAGTGTTGAACGTGTCACTTTTCTACACATCATCGTTCCTTGTTCAGCTTGGTTTAGCAATATCAAACTCAATAAGTTTGTTTCACAACAACATGCCATATGCCATGTTAAGGTTGGAGTAAAAGCTGAAAAATAATTTGCAACAATTTATTTCCATAGGTGCACAATAAACAGTTAAAAATACTCCTTCATTTGGCTTAGAAAAAAGACAAATCAGGTGGTAATTATTATGGCTGAACATGCAGGAGGATCATTTGAAGATAACTGATTTAACAAGATGTTCAGAGATCAGCAAATGTAGAGGTGTACAAGAAAACATTTTCTCACCTGATAAACTTTATTGTGACAAATAACTGCTGCAGTCACCTCAGTGCTCTGGCTGTTTACACGTGGTCTTTATGCTTGGACCACGTGTTCTTGCTAAAGCATAAACTGTGTCGTGTCCTTTTCCTTCAGCTGTGGGTTGGTTTTTCCATTGTCTGTATCTGCTTATCCTTGCAGGGACACAGGTGGGGTGGTGCTCATCTCCAGTGCTCACTGGGCGAAAGGGGTTTTGCACCCGGGACAGGTTGCTAGTCCCTTAAATCCAAGACTTAAGTCATTTTATAGTCACAATGTTGTAAGGTGTTATTCTCAATGTGGCTGTGTTTTGTATCGGAGCTCCTCTGAGCTCTGATGTGTTTCCTGCATAGATTAGCTTTGCCAGTGTAAAGGGCTCATTATATTCCTTTTGTGTGTCACTGAAAACACAAATCCATTCAGCCTGTGCACATTAACAAGCTTTTTCTTTTGGGGGGGGGATGGTTGCTGAAAATGTAATTTTGTGAGAGATTTCCTGACATTATGGAAGCTACGTTAAGCTACATGTTTAAGTAGGTGCACCTTAAAAAACTTTGTTGCAACAGAAAAAAATATCTATTTTTTAAAAATATTATAGCCCTTTGCAAACCAATGGGAAGAATAATTGGGATTTACTTATGTTTCATATTTTTCTAAATGTTGTTTTACCAGTAAAATGACTTTTGGAACAGAAATAATATATATATATATATATATATATATATATATATATATATATATATATATATATATATATATATATATATATATATATATATATATATATATATATACTGCTAAAAAAAAATAAAGGGAACACTTAAACAACACTATAACTCCAAGTAAATCAAACTTCTGTGAAATCAAACTGTCCATCTAGGATGTGTTATTTGAGTGTTCCCTTTATTTTTTTGAGCAGTGTATATTCCTGGTAATTTCAACTTTACATTCTTAGCATCTTATTTTTGTTCTCTTTCTTTTCCCTTCTCTTCTCAGGGGTCTTTTTGCAAGCCACTACACCGAGACACATTACAGGGAGGATGGAAGTGCAGTCACTGGCACTCACAACTTCACGGTACGCTGAAACTCCAGGGCTTGTGGTCACATCAAGTTGACATGGTGCAAGGTTCAGTACAGACATTGTCGAAACATGTTAAAAAAGACAGATGTTTTTTTGGTTTGTTTTCTTTTTTTTCTTTCTTTTTTTTTGGTGGTGACAGGCGGTTGAAGGAAATCCTTTTTGATAAAATCATGCTAATCTGCATTCTTAACATGTGCGCTGGGATGCCCCCCATCCTCCTCACTGTTGCAAACTGGACATGGTGTTGATATTGTGTGGCCTATTTGACGATAAGCTTTGTTTCATGCTCGTCGTTTTTCAGCCAGCATCGCCATCGGGATTTGTCATGAAATCCTCTTTTAGCTCGAAGCGCTTGTTTTGCTCTGCTTGACTGAGTTTTTTTTTTTTTTCTTTTATAAATAAAAGATGGTTCTTCATTTTGAATTGATGGTACTTGTCAAGTTTACTCACTGAGGTACTTGGCTGATTGAAATCAGCTCACATAATGGAGCCAGACTATTGTTCCCTAGTGATATTTCACCTTCCTTGGCTCCATATTGCTTTTATTAATATCATTTGACGGGGGAGAAACAGTTCTTTGGCATTACAGAAACCTGTGATTTATGGGATTCAAAAGTCCTGCTTTATAACAACATTTTGTCTGTTGGCCTTTTGTGTCTCAGTTGGACTGAAATGACAGTGTTTGAGAAAACAGCTGTGAGGACATTTTAACAGGTCACACACAGCTTGAAGCAGCAGTTTTGTAGTTTAGCCGTGAATGCCATACACAAAGTTCCATTTCCCCGCACAGAGACACACTATCTCTCTCGCGCAGTTTATATTCAATTGATGGACGGTGCAAGCATCTGACATGCTGTGTTGTATAAAATGGGCTTCATAAAACACAACCTTTCAACAAAGGTCACCAGGCACATATTAGTTTTAGGAATCAGTAAAAGGAACTAATATGTACATAATCCAATGAAAATATTTCACCCCTTAAAGCTGGGAAGAAGCCTCCAAAAACAATGCATCAGTCCCACTGCAGCCTTCATTTCCTAAAGCTTCTCCAACAGTGTTGGTGCGTGTTTCAAACATGTGCTAGAAATACTTAATACTGTAATGATGGGATTCATTCTGCGTCGGACTCGGTTGCCCATCATGTCCTGCTCCCCCGCTTGGACATTTTTCAACCTCAGTTTGAACTGGTCCAATGTAAGAAGAAACTGTAATTATCCAAAAACCTCCTGCTCTGACTTCAAAAAGGTCGAGCCAAGATGGGGGTTAGAGGTCAAGTTTCCTTTTGCACCTCTTGAAAAACAATCTGCCTGATGTTTTTTTTCTTTTTCTTCTTTTGGAGAGCCGAGCCAATCTGGGTCAAGCTGAGCAGAGCCTTTGTGGCTGTAATACTTTTATACTAATGGGTGTCATAACAGCAGCACCTGAATTACTAACCTCCAATTAGCTCTTCAAACAGAAGTGTCTCCTCTGAAGGTCAGTGTCTTAGATGGAGAAACGGAGATCTTACTTGGTGGCAGAAGTTAGAGGGATAGTTCAGTTAAAAAGCTGTTAATAAGTTACTTGGTCCACATTGAAAATAAATTCAGATTAGTTGGTCAAAACTAAAGCGGACTTCTATTATCTTGAAACAACAAATATCTTTTCTGCTTATGCAAACACCATTCTATGAATCTTTGAACTACTGTCATGTTTTCACTAGACATTAATTATACAGACTCATTCATTTACACAGTGAACAGAGATAGGAGGTAATGGTTCCAACAGTTACCTGATAAAAATGTGAGATAATGTAAACAAAAAATGTTAATTGTTTTACTTTTACGTTCTACGTCCACTGGAAATGCTTAGCACATTTGGTGTTTAGTACGAGTTTCACATTGACTTTAGATTCCTGCATAAAACCCCAACCATCCATTCTGTAATAAGTGCCTGGTGCAAACATGTCTGATTTATTGGTTCATAAAACAACACTCACATCAAGTGGTATAATGCTTTTAGCACTGGGGTTGGTTTCAAATGGCAGAAGTCGACTTTGGTCTTAGTCCCTCTCGGACAAGCTGTCAGGTTTAACCTCAAGGACTAACAAATCTGGATTTATACAAAGTTAAAAAAATCAAAGATAGTTATTTACTGCAGGTGAGACATTAAGTCGTATTTCTTTTTCCATGTTAAGCAAACATTGTTTCTTTGATGTGGGAAGCTCTTTTGCTTCCACTAGATGATTGACGGAAAGATGCAGGATAAACTATTAGCATATTATTGTCGCCTCACACGCATGCCAGCTTTCCTGCTCCTCCCTTCAACTGTGTTGGCTGTATTAATTTCAAAGTGCCTGGTTGTGAGGAGAAGGAGAGGAAGAGAGACTGTTCTGCAGAACAGGCTAATTGAGAGGAACATGAGCGCGGCAGCATAAGCATAATGTCATTTTGTCTTTTCCTCTTTTGCTCTTTTGAAGTCGAGCAGGGCCAACCGCATCACTAAAGGAAATGACACCTTTTCTGCCATTCTAATTTTTTTCGAAAGTGAATCATAAAGGGAGTCAAACTTCCATAAAGCATGTCGAACTTTTCCACATTTATTAGACAGAACAAAATTATACATGATTTGAAATAGTTTTTACAGTGGAATAGCAATGGATTAGTGTAGTCGGATCTCGATTGTTCCATTGTAGCTTAGTGTCAATGTCCTGTTAGAAGATAAACCACTGCCCAATAGTGTCAATCCTCCATTAGGTTTCCAGCCTTCTTACAAGCCCAGATTCTCCCACATGAGTAGAAACTCATGTTATTACTTGTTGAACTATGAAGTTTTGAACGCAAACACCATGTTCATGAAATCATTGTTGTGATAGACAAAACCATCTAACTATTCAGGCACCTTTACGCACAGCATCAACTAAGACAAGGTAGCAGAATGAAATGGATTTGACTCACATGTCATTCATGGATCCCTACATGACTTGTAGCTCATGCAGGGGTCAAGTCATGTATAATTTTGTTTTGACTGATAAATGTGGAAAGGTTCAACACCCGGTATGATATCCAGTGGTATTTGTGTAAAGTGTTTTCTCTCCAAACTCTTATGTCTGTTGATCTCTTTTAGAACAACTGCTATTACCACGGCAAAGTGCGGGAGCATCCCAACTCTGACGTAACCCTCAGTGCCTGCTTGGGACTCCGGTGAGTGACGCTCGAATCGTTTTATATTCAAGATGGAACTTAAAGCTGCCCTTTCGGTCCTGTGTGCTGCTGCAGAGTTTGGAGTTACTTCAGTCACTCAGCGCTTAAGCTTCCCTTAAGGCTGTTGTCGGTGAACTACGAAGTAAAATTCTCACATAAACGTTTTTGTCACTGAGGCGTTTATGGTGTATTTGCTCTCATTTTGACAGTAATTTGCATCTGCCTGTTGCTAATGATGAATCGCACTCTGCAGTCTTTTTGTAGAGAGTATTTACCGACTTGTAAAATTCACAGCTTTATCATCCCCTCTAATTATTTAGCTTTGAAACAGACTGCTGGCTTTTCTCAACACAGGAGCCGTTCATGACATGGAACGTTTTGCGTGTCAGCTTGAAAGTTGAAATTACATTTGGAAAAAAAAACAAAGAGTTTATATATAGCATCCCTCATTTTACTGCATCTGAGTTGATTTGCGTGTGTGGTGGAGCTTTTATCTACAAAGTCATAAGTTTTTAACCACAGCAACATGTGGCTCAATAAAAACACAATTCAGATTTTTTTTTTCCTCTTAGCCTCAAGAAAAGTGAGATTGTGGACAAAGAGCAGCCTCAGTTGTTCCATTACAGACATCCACATTCAATCAATTCCAGCATTTGAGAAAGTGCTCATGCTTTGAAGTTTTGTTTTCTTACTTGCGATGTTCTCTCCACAGAGGCTTCGTTGCACTTGAAAACAAGACATTTATTATCGAGCCTGTGTCTGGCCATGACGCTGGGGCCCACTTCATTTACCGAGTGGAAGAGCTCAAAGTGACCCCTGGAGCCTGCGGCCATGGCTTTAATTTGTCCTCTGTTGCCCCTGAAAGCCACATCAAAAGCCCTTTCCAGTCCTTTCACACAAGGGTGAGTTCACAGTGCTGTTTTTATTGCAAACCAAAGGTCTTAAATCATTATTTTTGTAGTATTTCATCATCAAATATCCCTGACAAAACTACTATTGAGCTTATGATTAGATATTAGGCATTTGACCAAGGAAGAGCATGTTGACTATCACACGGATTTGGAAAGGTTCCTTTGGGGATAGCTTCGGATTTGACACTCATTTCATTCGTGTTAAGAGCCCAGAATCAAGGGCCCATGCAGAACATTTGGCTGATAATTTGCATGGAGCAGGTGCAGCATCCATCTGCTTGTATTTCCAAACATTAAAAACTCCATTTGAGGCAGGAAGTGAGACTAACCCTCGTGCAGGACTTAATGAACCCAGTGTTATCAGTATCTCAGTTTAGGGGTTCATAGAGCAAAAGTGGGTCTGCCTGAAAATATGGGATTTTATATGGAAACGAGTTCAACTTTAAGACTTTTTAATTTGCATTTGAGCTTTTTTTTTTTTTCTTCTTTATACAGTTTAAAACCGTTTTTGGCATTAATAAAAAAACACAATCCAGAAGCAGAAACCTTCCTCAGGGACAAAACTTTAAGGGAACTTTCTTCAAGAGCAAAGTAATTAATCTCAACCAGTTGCTGTCAACCTTGATTAAAGCTGCCTAACACCATTTTTTTCCAGCCTTACCTGCTGCTTTCCCTAATAGTTCATCACTGATTTTTTTTTTATTACCTAATGCAATGTAATTAAGCAGTTTTATATAGTTACACAGATAATGCTTTTTCCAAAGGCTTTGTTCTTGTGTGAAAGTGTGAAAAAACTTGTATTGCTTAGATCTCAATGGAAGCAACCATTGAGATTTCAAGAACTTCAAGAAGTTCCTTGTAATGTTAGGAACTTCTTGAAGAATGTCCCTAGAATTACAAGTAGGACATAATGCAAAACATTGTACAACACATGCCTAATATCCAAGCCAGTTCCTCTGGAGAGTCTCATTTAGATAAAGGAAATTACACATTTACAACATTTCTGTCCAATTTAAACCTAAGACTTAATTGCTTGGACTCCTGCCTGGCTTCTACATGTTTGGTTCTCAAATGCAAATGCATGGATTTACAACAAATGCAGAACAAGTCAGACCTGCTGAGGAATGCCAACCATCCCACAGATTTAGTGTTTTACTTAATTCAGCAACATTTTTGCCCTGGTCTTTGCACTATTATGTGTCTACAGCCACAAAACCTAACTGAATCATCAAAACAGGAATATATTCTGAGCTCCTTGGGAGTAAATTTGTTTCTTTCAAACTAAAACTTAAGAACCTTTTTTTTTTTTTTAGTTTAGAAATAAACCAGTTCACATTTATGGAAAGTAAGAAGGAAAAAATTAAGCTATTTATTTTTCCATGAATGTTTTATATGCAAATTCTATACAAAAATTTAATGAAAAAAATATAAAGCATGTTATCGCCTTTGAAATTAAAGATGCAGCTCACATCTGTATCATTTTTAAAAATTATTCAAATTTACCTATGTACGGGCGTGCTGTGGTGGTGTAGGGGATAGCACCACCCACGCCTGGACGGCCGTTGTGGGTTCGATTCCCAGACCCGACGATATTTGCTCCCTTCCTGTCAGCCTACTTTCTTATAAGGGACACCAGAGCCCACAAAAGACCCCCTGGAGGGAGAAAAAAAAAATCACTTATGTAGACTCACCCCAATAACTAGCTTCATGTTCCCCTTACAGACAGAAGCCAAATATCAGTCCTCTCACAACAAGAAAGCCAAAAACTGTATTTCCATTATTTATACAGAAACAGCTTTTCAGAAGCTGCAGTCTTTGAGAAATCCAAGATGTAGCCTGCAAGCCAAACTTTGAAATTGCAGTGCTTTTCTAACTTTTAGCATTCTTCTTTCATTGTTCTTCCTCAGCATAAAAGGCATGCTCAGAAGACGACCAAATATGTGGAGCTGATTATCGTTGCAGACAACAGAGAGGTAATGTGCCTACTCTTCTCTACCTGACACCATTCAGCCGCAGTGCTTTGAAAACCCAGCATGCCCTCATGCTATAAACATAAAGAAGCACAGTAAGCTGCTGTAGATACAGAGCAGGTCTCTCTCTGAAAGCTGCTAAATGTGGTGACTCTGAAAGCTGCTAAATGTGGTGAGTGTGCAACAACCCACTGTGGTCTTGTGGCAGCAGATTTTTTTTTAAAAATTTTTTGTTGCCAGCAGGAACATCTGTTTTCAGTTCCTCAGCAGGGCAGACAGGAAACAGGACAAGGATATAGGAGTATACCCCGTAAGCGAGGACGAGCTCATTGTGGTGGTTTCCTCTTCTTATCTCTCTGCTGATGCCATTGACTTGAATGGAAAGAAAGGGAATTGCAAAAAAAAAAAAAATGTTAGGGATTTAACGTGCTGCTCAGATTTGAAGTGCAGGTGGATCCACAGCAGGGTGGAAACAGACGGTGGGACTTTTCTCCAGTTTGTGTCCAAAGCTTTAATGCCGTGTTACGTCTGCCAGTAGACCTGCTCCCTGCAGTCGTGCCATTCGTCTCTGTAATGCTGGGGGATTTTTCTAGATCCAGATGGTCACAGCTTGATAACATACCTAACGCACAGAGTAAAAATAAAACACAAACTTGGAATATTTAAAGCAACGTTTAATGTGAAATTCTGCATTTCCCTGTGTGCTGTGGTATTTTATAGTTTTTATATCATAAAATGATGTCCTCCATTATGTTATTACGAAGCACCGGCTTCTTGCAACTGTAAATTTGTCCCATGACTAACATGCCATTTTTTTTTTTTTTTTCAGTTCCAGAAACAGGGGAGAGACTTGGAGAAAGTCAAACAGCGGCTTGCAGAGATAGCCAATTATGTGGACAAGGTAAAACATGTTCTCCCCCCCTTTGTGGGTGAAGAATAAATCACTTTTTTTAAAATAGAAATTTTGTTGGCAGCAGAGATTAATGAGAAGGGACGGCGTGATATATTAATTTCTCGTTAAAGCAGCTGCCTACGACCTGAGCCAGAGCTGCGTATCTATTGCTAGAACGCGCAGTTGGCAGATGGATTTATTTTAGGGAGGCACTGATATAGAAATGGAAAAGACAAGAAAGAAGTGTAGTTTTATGATTTACATAATTCGCAACAAAAGACAAACACAAATTATTGCATTTAGGACATTGAAAACTTAAATATGACTTTGTTTTGCGCCATCCTCTTCAGTTTTACAGGGCGCTCAACATCAGGGTGGCTTTGGTGGGTCTGGAGGTGTGGAGTGACTCCGATAAATGTCCCATCACTCAAGATCCCTTCGCCACCTTACACGAGTTCCTAGACTGGAGGAAGGTGAAGCTTCTGCCCCAGAAGCCTCACGACAACGCTCAGCTCATAAGGTAACCCTAACCCTAACATAAAAAGTGGAAAAAATGTTGATTCTCAGTCAATAATCAAAGCCTTATAAGAATAAGAAAAAGGTGAGAATTAGACAAATGCAGTGAGTAGAGATTACAAGAAACTCTGGCTCCTTAAGCACATTAGGGTTGTGTAAACACCATCTGTTCTGAAAAAAGAACAGATGATTAAACACACGTCTCTACCTCTATGTTACTTTGCAGCGGCGTTTACTTCCAGGGCACCACTATCGGCATGGCGCCCATTATGAGCATGTGCACAGTGGAGCAGTCTGGAGGCATTGTCATGGTGAGTATAAAGCGCCATCCCTTGACCCCAACATTTTTCTGCAAGGTCTGTATTAGAAGAGGCTTTGTCCAGACTCAGCAGCCTAACACGACCCAGCTGTGATCTACACAAGGTGTTCGTTGTTTGCTAGAAAGGCGCTTAAGGGTCCTGAAGGACGTCATGATTAATAACAGAATGATGTGCGTGCTGGCTTACAACTTTGACATTCTCACACCCACATATACATGAAGAATAAGCGCTAATTTCGAACTCCTTCAGTCGGGCTGCGAGATAGCAAGGCAACAGCTGCCCGGAACGGGTTGGATTTTGTGTCGAAGCAGCGAACAAGTGGTTGGATGTCAATCTCACAGAGCACTTTGGCAAATTAAAGCCAGCGGCCTTTGAACACAACTGCATTTACATTTTTATGAGAACTGATGAATTGTTTATTTTGCCTCTTTCGCAGAGCACACGTGGGAATCAAAATGGAATCGTATATGCAACTGTGCGTCACCTTTACCAGAGTGTCACTACACAATGTAAATTTGCTTCCGGTGCCAAATCACAAAGTGGTTATCAGCCCAATGCCATCATGACTAAGCCCAGATGTGTACACCCCATCAATGAATGAGATTTCTGCTGGCTGGATGAGGCTTTTCCAGATGTTTGTCTTCCCCTCATTACTTGCATACAGCAGATGGTCTGTATTGGGATTAAAAGGCCGAATAAGCAGTGGGAGGGCAGAGAGGAAATGATCTATTTCTCAAGCCATACTGCACCATGTGTTCTGCCCCAGATCTTGTATTTATTCCCCCCCCCCAAGGGGGTAGAAATCATGTCAGAAATATGGTTAGGCCATCCACCATCACAAAAGAACCGGATTCCTGCTTTATAGTGATCATAGAAGGTTTCTGCCATTTCACTCATCTGAATATTATTAGTACTCAGACCAGGCTCATGCAACTTAGAAGCATGCCACACTGATGAACATGGAAAAGGCTGCAGAGAGTTTTCCCATCCTTCCTGTTTGGAGGCGGGGTGCAGCTCCCATGACGCTGCTCTTTAATCATAGCAGGAAGTGGCTCAGCTTGGCCGTAATGTTTGACTGATGACTGTGCTTTCAAAGGCAGCATGTGATTTTCTCATGTAAGTCCCAGAGAACCACAATACAGTAAGATATAAAGTAGTGGGTTGGTGGTCTCTCCCGCACCCCCATCGTGGCTTTGCAGATTAACTTTTTAAATCTGCAAAACCATGCAATACGTACTGCATTTATCTAAAGGAGACACCATTCTGTACTGATTTTCAGAATGTCACCATGAAAGAAATTTCATTTCACGACTGGCTCATTTTTGAAAAAGTGATGCTAAAATACATACCTATTGCAATAATAATAACAATAAAAAATGTGGAATAGCCCCTTGAAGTTGTGACGGCTCCATCCAACAAATACCTGGAGACATATTTGACACCTCAGTCGAGAAGAGGGCAGTCGTAGGTACGGCTAAGGTACAGTGAAGAACCCTCACCCAGGGGAACGAAGGATGAGAGAGTATCCTGATTGACTGACTGACTCCGTCCATCCTTCTTTTAGAAAGGATGTTTAAATAATCACTGCAGCACAAAACATATGTACTATGCAGTGTTCATTTCCTGTCTATTCCTGACCTTGGTCTTTAAAACTATGTCCAGATGAAGTTTCTTTCCCAGTTTGGTTGGTATCCATCTGTCTTTTTTATCGGCAGAGTCATGCAGAGGTTTTTGTAGCTGCCTCTACTGGAAGTCAGACTGATTGGCTCTGCAGCGATAGTGGACTGGTAGATCAAATATAGTTCCCATGAAAAGCAGAAAACTGAAAGGAGAGAGTAGAATTGTATATTTCTTAAAATGGCTGTTTGTTTGCATGACATTTTCACTCTTTTTTTCCTCGTGTCTTTCAGCTTGGCTAAATTAAGACACACTGGGTTGCTTTCTTCTACCAGGATCACTCGGAGAACCCGCTGGGTGCAGCCGTGACTTTGGCACATGAGCTGGGACACAACTTTGGCATGAACCACGACACCCCGGAGCGTGGCTGTGGTTGTAGGATGACTGTCGACCGTGGAGGCTGCATCATGACCCCCTCTACAGGGTAAGGGTCCGGTCACGCTTTTCACCTATAACTTGTGTTCCTAAGAGGTGAAAAGACAAAAGTGGAAGGCGGTGTCAGTGAAAAGCCAAATTAACAAAACTGTTTGGACTCGTCTTCCAGGCAATTTGCGGAGATGAAACGGTCTTCAGATAATAAAGTAACTTCTAAAGGTATTGGGCTATCAGATAAAAAAGGGGTTGAATACATTTCGTTTGTATTTTTATGATCACACAGAGTTCCAATAAAATTGAATTTATGTGATTGAAATGGAAGAAAATGAGAACATTTGCCAGTGAAAGTATTTGAATGCATTTACAAGAGTTAAAAAAACCCAGCTATTCAAAAATATGAGAAAAAAGCTTTTGTTTTGTGTGGTCGCTATTTACACATGATGGCCACAACACAGAACAATAGGTTAAATTTGCAAGATCCCTAATAAAACGTGCTTTTGTTACAAAATTGCTGGCTCTTGCTGTGTCTGCTGTGCTACTAGTCTTTGGAAAATAAATTTTGTTTAATAGCTATTCACTACTATTTGACAGCTTAAAAAATATCCAAAATATCACGAGGCCAAACAATGTCTTGCGAAGAGAAATGTTTACATAACCTCATACTGGTGTCCCGTGCTGTACTACAACAGATAAAAAAAATAAAAAAAACTTCAGTAGCTGCTGATTTTGCATCACATTTTTTGAACAAATTCATATTGTTTCTGTGCTGTTGTATGAAAAAATGCTTCAGAACACACAGAGCAAAGAACACATGGTTTGGAACTAGAATAAAGTAGCTGCTGTGGCATTCTCCGCCCGTTGTCTGGGTCTCTAAGATAACAGGGCTGCTGCGAGCGATGGACTGTGTGACTGCTCGTAAACGCCTAGCAGATAACACGAACCCGCAGCAGAGAAAGCAGATTTCACCCTTGGTCTGATGCCAGTAATGTTTGCCTTGTTGGTGGGTCCTGCAAGGCACAGATGCAGGCAATCAGAAGGATTTCCACAACACAGGGAACATGAAGCTAAAACTGAAAGGCACGGTTACTGGTATTTAAAACTCAGCCTACATGTGTCCCACACATTAATCATGTCGCTGGGGGATTAAATCATTCTTACATTTCATGCGCAGCTGTGGATTTGTATAATTTGGGAACACATAGAGGAAAATATCTCCAGATTTTACTCTTTCTTGCCCGACTTGAAACGTTCCATTAGTTCCGACTAAACTGCATTTTGTTTTAACTCAAAGTGAAGCCTTAGACTTTGCCCACAATTCTGAACTACAGATGCAATCATAAGGGCCATTGTCTGCTGTGAAAATAAACAATAGGAAACACCTGATAGGGTTGCTTAGACACACCATAATGAAAGGAAATTTTTCATTAGAGCGGCATAATTGAGGGGGTAGAAGACAATGAAGAAAAGGATAAAGTGATTTTTATACCATGCAGATTTATTGGTGTTTTTGCTCCCTTGATGGATAGATTACCCAAAGTGAGAACACTTAAAAAAAAAAAAAAAAGAAAAAAAGAAAGAAATCTAAATGGTAATACTGTGTATGTTTCTGCTTTTTGACACTCAGCTTACTTTATCTGTTCTGGTTTTATCCCACCTATGCACTTTATTGTTAACATTTGGTGTGGATTAATTAGGGCTGTACACACACATCTGTACAGACTCTTAGTGGATGCCAGTCATTTTACATTTTATTTTACTTTTTTTTATGATTTTATTGCCAAAAGCAATCTGCAGGGATCAGGATTCTTACGTTTCCAACTACCTTTGTAATATTTTATACTAAGGCTGGACAATAAAACAATAATAATGCATCTTGCGATGGACCTGTAATCAATATCAGTAATACATCTGTTACAATATTCAGTACATATAATAGTCACTGAACGCCGATACAGAACTGCACCCATTCTGGGGGAAGTAGGCAGACATTATCTTGCTCAACCTCATGGCAAGGTGGGTGGCATAAAGTAACTCGCTCACTCTTTGACTACCTAGCAACAACCTCTTGAGTAAGATTTAGCCTCATAACTGCTTAAAAATTAACAACAGAAGTGTGGAGAAAAAAACTGAATAAAACTGGAAAGGTCACACCAACCTTTGTTTTAGTTCTTTAAAACAAATAACTAATCAATAATTATTAGTATCGACTGATATGAAATGTTTGACTTTGATAGATTGTGATATATTTCAGTATTTCATATTACTGGAGTTGTTTTCGCTTAGTTATTGTTTGGTCAGAGGTCATAATTTGTCATATTTCATATGAGTCAGCTGGACCAAACAGGGACCAGAATCACAACCAATCAGTTGATTTTGTTGTTGTTGTTGTTAGAGGCACATTTATTTGAACAAAAGCTTCAGAGAGACTTGGAGGAAACTGTTGAACACCGGCATCACTCATTTTAGTGCAGGGCCAACGCAAACAATGCAACGCACAAAGAGCAGAAAAATGGCAGTCCTATCTTAATTGGAAACAATGAATTGTGTTGGTATTGAATTCTTTGTAACATAAAAGGTTAATAAGGTTCAGGGTATTTTTTTCCAGCTGGTTTTGCATCATTATCAAGAACTCAGACATGATAACATGCGAAAGAGATGATTAGTGAATTTTTATTCTCATAGTCACTCCACAGTTTCTTAATAAAAGAGTCTAAATAAATCAATGTGCCATGATGCTCTGACATTTCGCAAGCAATTTTGTCTTGCTACATCGACACAGAATATCAATATTTCCCCCATTTATCTAATATCATTCTAATTGTATGTTCAATATTTGTTCATTTCAGTCTGCAGGATATCAGAATGTCATCGAGTTTTGGTATTGCTCAGCTGCATACCAGGGAGGGAAACAAAATGAGAATTTTATTATGTTTATGCACATATAAACCCACGCAATGTTATGCATTTCAGTGCAGTTATTATTATTGATCCTGTCTGTTGACTCAAACTAAAGCTATTTTTTGCAGCGCCAGTTATCCATATTTTTTGCAGTAAACAACAGTTTGGGATTTTATTGCTATTTTTACTTCTTTCTTACTGTATGTAAGATTGGAGTAAGAGTGGTGTCGGTAGCAGCTTATAAAATATTCATATTGACATAGCTGCAATGTCAAGATACTTGTGTCTATATAAATACATCCAAAGTCCTTTACATGAGATAGAAATTCCTGATTTATGGTCTTAAAAAGAGATAGATACAAATCATACCAAGAACAAAATATAGAAGGGAATCACGATTCCTTATCATCTTACTCTGCTGTTAAACTCCACTTTAGATTTAAATTATTTCCGCCTTTGAATTTCCTAGATGTTTGACATTTCATTTGTATTTTAGTCATCTCTGGAAATAAAATACACATTCCAGTGCATATGTGTAACTCTGAAAGTAAAGTAGTAAAGTAGGGCAGTGATGAAATGCTGCACAAAACGAGGTCTGATCAGGTTTGTTGTGGTAACCAGGCCAGAAATCAATATCCAATTATCCTGGTTCTATGAGATTATAGCAATCATGTAAACATGCGCGTAAACAGCAGGTGAAACAAAGGTAGCCGTTTGATAGGAGTTACCTGCCTAATTTTATAATTGTCAGTAAATAGTTGTTTTTTAGCAGCAGACTTCCATCCATCTATTTTCTATACCAGCCCGGTTCTCGCCGACAAGGGTGGAGGCAACTGATCCCTGTTTCCAGGTGTCAATGTAAATCTTGGAAATATAATCACAGGTCAACACAGAGACAAAACAGGTCAAACTAGAAGCGTGCACATGCACACACGCTAAGGCGATTTAGAGAGGCTAGTATGCATGTTTTTTAATTGTGAGAGGAAATTCGCTGATGCACAGGGAGAACATGCAAACCCCACACAGAAATGTGCAAGATTGAATTTGAACACAGGACCTTCTTGCTCAAGGTAACCATGCGGACAACTATTCTACCTCGCAATCCGCTCTCAGATTTAAGTACAATGCCTTAATTGCTTTTTTTGTCAGACTTAAAGGTTTTCAAATTATCTATCAGACAAAAATAACAAGTATGTAGCCTGCAGTTCTGTAGCGATTTATGACAAAGGTGAACCTGCCATGCAATTCACACCATGGGGCTCCTCTGACCGGCCGGTGAACGACATAACGACAAAGTGACTGAAATGGAGGGAGAAGGAGTTTGAACCAGCAACCTACCGGCTACAAGGCAAATCCCTATCTCCTGATCTAGTATCGCCCATTAAAAATGCAGAAAAAACCCCCCAAAAAACAACTGATTTCCTTTACGAAGGGACAAACGACCCAAACTATCCTGGTCTTGTGTGAAAAGGTATAATTCATTAAGGTATGTGGGTCTAGACTGTGTTATGGTCTGGATCGTATGAGTTTTGCAAGATGATGGAGTTTATAGTCTGTACCGGTACTTTTTCCCCCTGAACTATCTCAAAAATAAAATTTTGGGACTTGACAGGTTCAAGCTTGACTTTGTTGACTATCTCCGAAATTGAATTTCTAGAGCCATCAGCCCTAATTTTCAGTTTCCTGTCGACACACACAGAAAAAAACCAATCATTTTCAATCCAATCTAGAACTCATTCCCTCCATCACAAATAGCTTTTCTTTCGTTTTTTTTCCCATTTCTTTTTAATGTATTTATTTGATATTGGCAGCCCCCTTTGACCCACCCTCTTTTGTCCAGATGTCTTCAGAATGTTAAACACGTGTTGTGAAGCATTGTAGCTCATTCGACGGCGTGTGTGTGTGTGTTTTGGAGACGCAGAGCTTAGACTTGCTAATGGAGTGGAGGACAGACTGCATCTAAATGACGTGATTATCAGTGACACTGCCAGCTGCAATCAGGGCCTGAGCGCACTGAGAGAGTTCCGCAGAGAGGTGCTTTGTGCCTCGGTAGACAGGCGGAGCATGGAAGCCGTGGTTTCATTTGTCTTTTTATCTCCTCCTGTGTTAACGCGGGAGGAGAAACACAAAGGGGGTGACAGTGGTACCGGGAGAAAAACAGTAGAACGCTATCAGCTGTGGAGGAATAGTTTCTTGTTCATCAGGAGAACGGTGACAGGTGTGCGAGACACAAAGACTGGTCTTGGGAGATTTAATTGAACAACAGGTGGAAACTTTTGTATTGTTTGCAAGGAATGGTATACAAACTTATTTTGAAGTGGGAACTGGAGTTTAAAACTTACCTCGCAGGGAAGCACAAAACCTTTCCTTGTCTTTTTCTGTATCCGAGTGGAATATCAAAAAACAGCAGGGAGCTACCGCTGGAATTTAATTTATCAATACATCTTTATAGCCACAAACTTCAGCTTTTATACTTTGATTTTATATAAGAGATGATGCCTTTTATTAACATGGACAGGGAAGCTGTTCAGAGTTGATTACAAATCTGAATACAAAGCAATCCTAATCGGAGGACTGTTAGAGATTTGAGTTTAGACCATCATAAAAACCTTTAACTTGCAGCCAAAGCTCTTTTGCTTTCAGATTGGAAAACTATTATGTTGCAGAGAAATTCTACATAAAATTCTGAGGGGATTTATCCATTTTCAAAGAGGAAAAGGTTAAACGTAAAGTCTGTAAATAATCAAAACTGGAAAGGATGTACCCTTGAAGACTTGCACCCGTTATGAGTTAGCAAAGTACTAGAGGTTTGCAAAAAATTTAACTTGTGTTCTGTTTTGATTTTTGTCCCTGATGTTTAATCACTACAAGCTTCTGGCAGAGTTGCGGGCTGACATTTGCTAAAAGGTCAGACGTCTCGGCTGCTTAGCATGGACTAAAAGCATGTCAGTCTGCGGTGAGTCTTGGAGAACAATAGAGATAGTCTGATGTCCGCAAAGAGCGGAGCTTTTTATAGCCCCTGTGTACTCGGTGCCTTGCCTCATTCACAATGCGGCTCCCCTCTTTATCCAAACTGCCATTTTTCTATATCTTCTCAATCCGCTTGTATTAAGCTTCTAAACGATACTGACAGGAAATCCATGACAAGATGCCTGGTCTCGCTGTCCCGGTACATTTTACGATTGGGTTCTAAGTCACTAAGAAGAGAAAGCCTCTTTTAGTTTATTTTCGCTTAATTGGTTTGGTTTGGGACTTCAGCAGTTTATTTTAAAAACTGTCAAGACATAAGTGGCAGCAGTTTCCAAAAACAAAAAGGCTGCAGCTAAGATAGTTGACATGGAATGTTGCCAGATCAGTCAATCAGCAAGAACGCAGCATAATATTTTTGTGTGGGCCAGCCTTCCTAGATCTTGTTTTGTCTTGCTAACTTGATAAAAACTTGGTACTTTTAAGACAGAATGCCACTATAGCTTTGTGTTTTTTTACAAACATGTGCTGTTAGTTCTTCAAAGTTGACCATGTGTATTAACGTGACTGAGAGCAGGAATAAATTAATATGAGTAAATTATAAATTTGATAAAATTATTTAATTAAAGACTAAATCTTTCAGTGTTTAATATACATTTCTATTTACCTCTTGAAAACCTGTTGAAAAAAAATAAGAGTGCACCAAAACAAATTTGGGATTAAAAGAGACCGGAGTAATTTGGCGCAATAGAAGAATAAGGCACAGTTGCACAGTTGCATCAGGGAATGCCACAATACACATCAAAGGCCTATAATAAATTGTTAGTCGAAATAAAAAAGGGTTTAATCAGACACCATTGTTTGTCTTTTATTCTATAAAATTACATCTGTGACATATTTGTGTAAACCACAGCAAATCATAAATTTATAATCTGATTTTTTCAACTCGAGTCAATGTGTTTTATCTCTGACTGAACCAATTAAATAAATGCATAATTAATAACCACTTATAGTTTAATACAAATGTTATAAAGGCCCTTGTTAACATCAGTCCTTTCTATATGTAACAGCCATTTTAGAAATTGTGTCATTTTTAATCCCTAAATATCAGTTTTTGCAGTTAAATATTCTCAATCCTACAGAAAAATAACCCATTTTTAATAAATAGTTAAATCTTTATTATCTTTTCCTCTTTTTTATATGTCCTGAAATCATGTCAACCTTGTGGATACGTTTACAAGAATGTATTTAAAGGACGCTGCTATTTTAAGTTCTTCATTAGATGATGTATGGATCATTTCCTTTCTTCTCTGTGAAATTGTAGCTCCACTAAGCTTTTCCTTGGTGAGGTGCCACCACAGTTTTACCTCTTTATGGAGCACAAATTTATGAGGCCATACATCACTGATGAGATAAACATCTTTATTTGTGGGTGTTGTTCCTAATAAAAGTGACTTATTTGCCTTTCAAACAGATACGACAGGCAGAATGAGTCTGACTAATTAGATTTTGTGTAACTGTTGAGCTTAGTCAAATTAGTTCCACCTCAGCAAACTATACCTGGAGAGGGAGCAGAGCTCTAGACCCAATATCATCCTGGGAATCCTACACCCTCTGCTCAGTTAATTTCCTGGACAGCCAGGCAGCCATGTAGCAGCAGCTGTGATAACACACACTGATTATTGTGCTTCTTGTACTTTGAAATCTGCGCATCTCTGGACTTGTCTCTGGAAAAGATTAATAGAAAAATCATATGAGGATTTGTTTTTATTATTTGTTTTAAATTATTATTTATTTATTTTTTGCTTTGAACACTTTCTACCGATTCAAATGTATTTTCCTCCTGACCATTACTAACATTCAGCCAATGAAAGAAAAGCTCTCCACAAAACTTGAGGACGCTTCCTCACATGGATTCGGACAAGGTTTTTCAGGTGTGTATCAGTTTATCTTCGTGAAAACACAAATTGCAGCCAGCAACATGGATAATAGAAACGGCATCTCTTTGTACACAGGCAGGCTGAGGCCGCATCTGTTACCACGGACTGTGAGAGCAGCTGTTACCTGGAGGAATGTAGGCCTTAGATTAGAGATGCAGCTCAATCACCAAACCTTTGCTAGAACAAAATCACTTCCTTGCAGCAGCTGTCCAACCAAGTTATATATTGAGTTTCACCATGGCTGAGCTATAGTCTGCTTTGAATGATTAAGGATACACAGTTATAGTTGGTAGTTACCAGGTAGTCACCATAAACATGCATGCCATGTTAATTTAGGGCTGTCACATCTACATGCGCATGCTCAGTTACTTATATCTATTCTTGCACCACCACAGCACCCAAGAATACAAGCTTTAAGAGGATAACCTTAAGAAGCTGTGATGAAACATGCTTTCGCTTTACACTGTGCTGAAAATAGGTGCATGGTCTTAAAAAAGGGGGGGCGTTACACCTCAAGACCCATGCTGCCTGCTGCTTTTGCCCGAAGCAGTCTTGTTTTATACATATTGATTTTAAACCCATCAAAATCATGTCCACGTTAATGCTCCAAATGTTTTCTTTTCGATTCTAATGTCCAAAAGAAAGCAGATCTGTTCAGCAGAAGCTACAATCATCCCCTTTTGGACCGTGAAAGCATGTTTGCTGGAAACGCACCATGTTTACCTTTCATGGACAATCCACCTTCCCCTCCTGATACGTACCTTATTTTTTCTTTTTTTTTCTTATCAGCAGCAGTTCGTGTTATCGACAGTGGCCTCGCTCTGCTCCCTGCGGTGGTTTAATCTGCATGGTCTGTTTCCGATGTTATGCATGGGTCTCTAAGCTGGGACCATAACACACTCTTTGTGTGAGTGTTTGTTGCGGTGGTTTAACAGTGGATTATGTGAGTGGACACGTTTGGACAGGGACAGGTTGGATTGGCTTCTGGTCAGCGGGAAGATGAAAGCGGTCGACATTTAGAGATGGACAATCTGCGTGAAGTTGGAGCTCTGCTTTAACCCAAGTGTGGCTGTCAGAAGAAGATATTTTTGTGTCGTGTGTGCTCTTTGAAAATCTGTTTTCCTTTGGAAAAAGGATTTCTTTCCCATTGAATGCTCCCACCATTATCTCTAGCAGCCTCAGGAGAAGCCCGACTATAGTCCGCTAACAACAGTGAAATATCCATGCAGTTGCTGCAACCAAATCCCCCTTAGGCAAAAGGAAAAAAAAAACATCAAACATTTCCCACCCCCCAAATCTCTGTCCACCATCAAGCTCAACAAACATATTTTGTGTGGTGTGGAAGTTTCACAAATCTCTCCTGCCAAGCCTCAGGCTTTGCAGTCTCAACACCCGAATTCGCTTGAAGACCTCAGTGCGTTGCCTTATAAGTAGGTGTGTGACATTTCTCTGTCTGAACTTGAACTTTATAAGCATCCGAATGTCACATCTCCTTCCTGCCAGTCCCCTCTTCTTGCCATCTTTCTTTGCCACCTCACATTCTCTACATCGTGTGCATGTTGAATGAAAATAGGGGAGTCCCAATTAAGATTTTTCCTTCCTGATAAAATTCTTAGTTATTTTAAGATTACAATATAGACTCCCAGTCTCCTGCCACCTTAACGCTAATGAAATTTATACAATTTCTATACTTACATATTTCCCCACCCAGCACAGTTTTAAAATGCTGCTCCAACACAGAGATAATGAGGTTAGAAATGCTATATTTACATTATTATATTATCCAAAGTGAACATGGCGTTATCACTTGTCTCTTTAGTTTTTATCTGCCTTGACAGCCAGTGTGTTGCCAAGATAGAATTATAATTGACCATCCATTCCCTTATTATCTGAGTGTAAGAAACTGTGGGAATTATTAGCAAAACAATTCATTTCATGGAATTAAGAATCAACTCATTAATATGCTAGTTATTTTAGTATGAGACCTCTGTTTGGGCTAATTGAAATTCAAAGTGATTAAAGCCTATGACATAACCTGAAGACTTATTTCGCACAATGATCTAGATCATTTAAAACCCAAATGCAGAGAATAAAAAAAAATAGTGCTACAGTAATCCCCATCAGCCTGTATCTGATTTGAGATGCATCAGATGAACCTGTCCAAGTTAAGCAATTTGACAGACCAGCAACTCTGCTTGGTTGACTTGAATAATGCTCACAAGAAGGATCAGCTCTTGGTCTATGGTCTTCCAGCAAACTATTTTGGAAGTTTCTGTGAGGATAACCAAAACAGAAAGCAATGGAAACATCCAATCTGATTTAATATCGATGAGAAAAAGAAGATAATCTATCTTTTATGAACTGTAACTGGTCACAGTTGAACATGAAGTGATTCAGTGATGTAAGCTGCCAGGATCTATACAGAAAAAAACTGACCTTGATGACTCTGGTGCAGCCGGGCATAAAGGCACTGCAGTCACTCTTTAATGGTGAAACGGTAAATAGCTTACACTCCATCAAGTCCATAGGATCCCAGAATGATTCACACTATATTCAGTCGTTCAGTCAGTCACCCATTCACACACACGTTCACACGCATTTTAAGAGAAACTTTTAGCTTTATGCGGTCCTCTGCATTAACATGAGTCACCATCATCAGAGACCTTGAACTGTCTCAGTGGTCTCGTCTTTATCTGTCTCTTTGTGGTTAGCTTGAGTGTGAAAAGCCCAGGTCAGGACCTCAAATACCTGTTGCTATCCACACTCTCCTCTGAGGTCTGACTGACTGGAGGCGACCATTTTCTCACTTCTTGTATTGTTTCTAGGCAACTCCTCTCTGACCTTTATTTGTGTTTATGTGTGTTGTTTGTGAGCAATGTGGGATTCGAATGAAAGAGTGGAGTCGAGAAGAATATCAAAACTGTATCACTTTATTTCTTTAATTTGTTTCCCCAACAAATAAAATAGTTTTTACCATGTTTTATTTTCATTACCATATCAAAAGGCTCTACCTATTAGTCATAATGCTTTTTTTTTTCTATAAGTGTAGACTTTATTTTATTCTCACTTTAAATAAAAGATGAGTCAGCCTTGCAGAAAAGTGATATGAGAAAGACTTAAATTGGAAATTCCATTGCTTTAATGGTTGCAATTTTCTAAAGTATTCACATATACATGGACTCATTCAGAAATCACCTTCATCCCCAGTGACCCTGTTCAGAGAGCTGCTTAAATTGTTCTTGTCCAGCCAGATTACGACTCTTGTAAATGCAGCCATTTATGTTTTGCGTAGGACAGAAAATCCATTGAAGCCCGTCTCATACAATGCCATTAGAACATTAAACTTGTGTGAAAAAGCCTCTTGAATGAGCAAATCTGTCTGTCATTGTTGCAAAAGTTATTTCTATTCTTTATCTGTTCACCTTTTTGGATCATTTTTCTATTGTCTACTGTCAAATCTAACATCAAGCAAGATTAGCTTTTTTTTAAGACCATATCTCTTTAGCTGTCCCACTCTTTTCCTCCTTTTTATCTTGAAGGTATCCGTTCCCGACCGTGTTCAGCACCTGCAGCAAGAAGGACCTTGCAGCCAGTCTGGAGAAAGGTGTGGGCATGTGTTTGTACAACATGCCAGAGGTCAAGGTGCTTTATGGCGGACAGAAGTGCGGCAATGGCTACGTGGAGGAGGGAGAGGAATGCGACTGCGGAGAGCCTGAGGTAAAGTTGACAGCAAAAGGTATCATTTTAATCCCCCTCAGTGGAAAGCATCAGACTCTTTATCCGTGGTCAAGCAGAGAAGCTCTAAGTGCAACTCAGTGTGACAACATGAGAAGAAAGAAATTAATTTGAATTTGAAGTATTCTGTCCTAATTTTGTGTGGTAACCTAATCTTAGAGTAGTGGATTGTGAAAAGAAAGGAAAAAGCTAAAAACTCCAGATAAAATTTCCGTTGTGTGCAAATGATACATTTGTATTTTTATCTCCTTACTCAGAATTTGTGGATTTTAAGCTGCAAGTCATTTGGGGTATGTTCCTGCAACCTTTCCAGAGACCAATATTATTACAATATTTTACTGCAAACCAGCTTAAGCTAAGTCGGATTGGTTGGAGAGTGTCTGTGAACGACAATTTGAAGTATTGCCACAAATTTGCATTTGGATTTAGGTCTGCACTTTGACTGGGGCATCCCAACACGTGAATAAGCTTAGATCTAAACCATTCCATTGGAGCGCTTGCGGTATTTCTAGGGTTATTGTCCTGCTTTTGCTCTGATCTCAAGCCTTTTTTCAGCCTCTAATAGGTTTTCTTCTAAGATTGTCCTGTATTAAGATCCATCAGTCTTCCTATTATCTCTGACCAGCTTCTCTGTCCCGCTGAAGCTGAAGAATAGCTTTCCTTCTGTCCCATAGCACAATCCAAATATTGTTGTTATTCTTCCTTAAAAAACATACTTTTCCTTCCTCTTCACAATTGTGAACCACTTTGATGGTCTATCACTTAAAATCCCATTGAAATTCAAAAGGGTTTGTGGTTGTCATGTGACAAAATGTGAAAAGTTCAATGGTTATGAATGTGTTTGTAAGGCATTGCAAATCTGTCATTTGCAGTTACCTGCTGTTGTCCTTTTCCAAAGCTTTGTCTAAACTTAAGTCTGGGGAGGAAAAAAAAAAAACAGTGCTTCTGGTTCTGCAAATAATCAACTTGAAGCACTGAAAATCCCCTCTACCAAAGTTAACAACCTCAAACTCAAACCTCCCATCGTCTCTGGACAATGTTTTTGTCATTTTAAAGCACTAAATCATAATGAAGCCAAGAATATTCTACCAGAAAAAAGGGAAAACCCCCACTGAGGTAGTGTTTTATTTTGTTTACATCTTGTTTTTCTTTGACCAGGTGCCATGGTGAATTCATATGTTTGGAGGCTCATTAATCAAACTGCTGCCCGACTGTGTGACAAAGCAAGCACGCAAATGCAGTCATAGCTTAAACTAGCTTTCTTTGGCTTTGCCTTCCAAACTCTAAAGCACACTTCCATGCCCGCTGTCTTCCCGCTTGTGCACACTGTGGGACACCTCAGAATGTGACTGGAGAATCACATGGGATCAAGATTACTCATGTCCAGCCACAAGAGTAGGATTTATCATATACCCTAAATAAAAAAATATAGAAAAACCTGCGATCAGTGCAACGTTTAAACCCTAATATAACAGAATCACACTCAGTGGACATATTCTTATTTGTTTCTGATTATTCTATTATTTTGGAAATATCCATTGTCCTTTATATTTAATTTGTATGTGTTTACAAATAAATTAGAATGAGAAGAGGAACAGACTCAGAGACGAGTTTGATCTTTTCGTGCTGCAGATCTGATACTAATTAACATTTAGCAGTTGTAGCTGCAACCTTTCAGAAAATATAAAGAGTTGATTAAATATGAATCTGATAGATTTAAATAGCAGTTAGAAGCTAATGAATTTTAATACTTATCTTCCCCGCCTCACATACTCTTGAGAGACCAGTATTGGTTCGTTACGCTGAAAGAGCACAAAGCTGAAACATAAAATTTGAAAGCTAACATGTAGATTTGCTGACGTTAACAAGATGCGATCAGTTCCTCTGGAGAGACGTGTCACTCTGTTGATTCTTTTAAACTACAAAGCTGCGTGGTCTTTTCGCTGGAGTCATGGGCTGTTTGTTTATTTCCTCTCAAATGAAATTAGATTTTGCAATTTGGCTAAACTGAGCAGGATCCATGATTGTTTATGTATGCAGAGTAAGGAAACTCCATTGTTTAGAAATCAGTAGGTGGTATTTTACTGGAGTCGTTCTGTTTGACCACCAGCAAATCAGCATGTAGCTTAGACTTTCCGACCATACCTCAAAATGACCTCCCTGATGTCCCCACATGGCTTGTTTGATCTGGCAACCCACGGAGACCTGGAGATAAACAAGAAATCGAAAAAGGGAGACAAAGAGTAAACAGTCAGACTCATTAAACAGCATTGACAAATTAGAGAGTCAACAATTCATAGGCCTCCATATGGAAGTTGCAGAAAATTTCAGTAAGGCTAGTGGATGAAATCCTCACCTCTTTTTTTTTTCTTGTTATCTCTGCTGACTCTTCACAAAGGTCGTAAATAACAACTTTTTTTTTCTAAACCTTCTTTTTCATCTCTAGATAAGCTGGAAGTCTTTGAGAACTTCCAAATCTAAAACACATGAGGTGCAGCTCTAAGATCTGAAGGTCAGGGCGGGAATCTGTGGACAGGAAGTGCTTTCCGATGACCCGGAGCACTCCATCTGACAGGGACTGGCTAATCTCAGACCTGTGATCTGGACCACATGCTGTCAGCTGGTTTGTTTTCTTTTCTCTGCACTCCAGGAATGCATGAACCCCTGCTGCAACGCCACCACATGCACCCTCAAAGGAGATGCTGTGTGCGCCCACGGCCAATGCTGTGAAGACTGCAAGGTAACACATTTTAAGTCTCCCTTTTATTTCGACTAAAAACAAAAAAATCCTTTGGATGGAAGAAAATTCTGAAAAGCTGCAATTTGAAGGTGTCTATAATTGACTTAATGTTTTCTAAAATGTTTTTCACACACTCATAGCACTATAAATAAATTCAGTCATGCTATACACACATTCACATACTGCATATAAAATAGGACGCCTTAAATATTCAATTTCTTGTAATAAAATGTTTACATATTATTATTATTATTATTATTATTATTATTAATTAGAGTATTTTTACATAAATGACTTCATCAGTTTAAACTACATTTTATCTCTGACATGAAGGAACTTCATCCTTTCACTGACGTTTGAAGGATGAAGTTCTAATTCATCCCACAGCCATGATATTACTTAGCAAACCACATCGTGCTTGTTTTCAGTTTCTGAACTGAATTCAACCTTTCATATTCAAATTAGTCAGGTCAGTCATGAGAGATATTTTTTGCATAAGCAAAGGTTTATTCAGAAATGTGAGAAATAAAAACTTTATGATGGCAAACTGATGATTTGTGAAAGCAAAGATATATACGCCTCCATCAGCCACACAAAAGTGCTACAGCTAAATGGATGGTTTTTACATAACAGATGAAAATGGTTTCATTCTAAAGTCAGCTCTACTATCCAACACTCTAGTGAACTAAAAAGTAGATAGAGATGTTTTTCTTTTTTGTTTTTTTTATACCAATACTCATTTTAATCATTTACAAATAAAAAATAGTAAAGGCTCTGTCAAATTAGTTTTTCAAATGAAAAAAACTGCAAACTCTTCCTTTGTAACATTTCAGTCCAACATGAAACAGATATTAAAAACTTAAACACTCACTGACATGCTTTCACTCGTACCAATCCAAGCAGTGCTCTCAGCAGCCATGAAGAGATAGATGAGGTCAGCAGGGTTTCGGTACGTGGAATGGTTTACTGAACTGTACATGTCTGCAGCTCAAACTGGCCGGCACCATGTGCCGCGAGTCCAGCAACTCGTGCGACCTGCCCGAGTTCTGCACCGGATCCAGTCCGCACTGCCCCTCCAACGTTTACCTGCACGACGGACACGCTTGCCACAACGTGGACGGCTACTGCTACAACGGCATCTGCCAGACTCACGAGCAGCAGTGCATCACGCTGTGGGGACCAGGTGGAGCAAACGCTGCTAAAAGAAGCCTGTGTGTATTCAAAACCAAGTAATTCCTCATCAAAATATGGTGACTGTTTTTGTGTTGCAGGAGCTAAACCTGCTCCTGGGATTTGCTTCGAGAGAGTCAACTCTGCAGGGGATCCTTACGGGAACTGTGGGAAGGACTCCAGAGGCTCCTTCGCCAAATGTGACGCAAGGTAGGATTCTGTTGCCACACTGAGGAATTGAAGGTACAGAGAAATTGCTATGCAAAGCACAACGAAACCAGCTTTAAGTTGCATCATTTGCCATTATCCATTTGCTGCGAAGGACACGTGGTGTTCAAACATCACCATGGTGGAAAATTGGAATCTGTGAAAGATAGTACTAAATGACTCTTTAAGAAGTTATTTATGAATTATTTAATGCTGGATTGTCATCTAATTGTTATAAGACTATTCTCCCTTCGGGGTAATTCTGTAATCAAGCTCCTTGATAATTGATGTAATTGCATTAACGACACCCAGTCATCCTCCACAGCGAGCTTTCATCCGTCTTTGCAGTTACTTCGGTTTGTCTTTGACTTGACAGAAAAACAGTTCCTTACTCCATATTTCTGTGAATTCCTGCAGGGATGCAAAGTGTGGTAAAATTCAGTGCCAAGGCGGAGCAAACCGGCCAGTGATCGGCACAAACGCTGTCTCCATAGAAACCAATATCCCATTACAGGAAGGAGGACGTATTCTGTGTCGGGGCACACACGTCTACCTGGGGGATGACATGCCAGACCCTGGGCTTGTTCTGGCGGGGACAAAGTGCGGAGACAACATGGTGAGCAGCACCTATATGAAAAAAAGCACACACAAAAAAAACAACTACTGTGTGTCTGCCGTATGATTTAGTGGCGTAGAAAAAAAGTTCTACACCCTCAGCAGGGTCCTGGAGGGTGCATGGGAGTTCGCCCAACCGGTCCACATGTGTTTTGTGGACTTGGTGAAGGCTTTCGACCGTGTCCCTTGGGGAGCTCTATGGGGGGTTCTCCGGGAGTATGGGGTACCGGGCCCTTTGATGAGGTGTTCCGGGGACGCCCCACCGGGAGGAGACCCCAGGGAAGACCCAGGACATGCTGGAGGGATTATGTCTCTCGGCTGGCCTGGGAACGCCTTGGGATTCCTCCGGAGGAGCTGGAAGAAGTGGCTGGGGAGAGGTGAAGTCTGGGCCTCCCTTCTTAAGCTGCTACCCCCTCGACCCGACCCCGGATAAGCTAGAAAATGGATGGATGGATGGATGGATGGATGGAAAAAAGTTCTGATGTTATCCTGCTGTGAATTTAGCAGTGAGGCATACTCATTTTCATCACCAGACTCTAACTCTAAATGTTCCATCTCTCACTGATAGAAAAAAAAAAAAAAGTATGTTGCCATTGTTTCATTTTCCTGATTAAATTGTTTGATATGCTGCTGTGACTCCATATCAAACAGTAAACCTTTTTAAGCATGAGCTTCAATGAATAAACAGCCTTTTTTAGTGGTTAGAGTAAAATCTCAATTAATTAACTTGTAATCGTTTATCTCTTTTGACTTCTGCCTCATTTATCCAAATAAGAAGCCTCATTAATTACCGCAAAGTCTTTTATTTCCGTCTAAACAAGGAAAAGTCCGATCAGTGGATCTCTTATTTTGTTCTCAGAACTCCATTATCTCCAGTGGAGTGTTTGTAGAGCTGAATCGCTGTCATAAAAGAGGAATATGTGTACTTCTCTAGTATCAATTCAGGCACTGAGGAGGTTTGAGAACAGAGAAGAGCATCTAATAAAGTTAACTCCTGAGTGGATTCGATGATTTATTTATACACTTTGTGCTTCTGCCTGAGCCAGCTCTACAGTGGAATCAGTTATTTTATTAGCCGTGCCTCCCAACCTCTTCTCCAGAGCCAAAGGCCCTGGAACGAAACTATTTACCTCTTAATTAGCTCTACAAAAGAACTTACTTGTTCTCTCCCTTTGAGTGCAAATGACATGCAGATCAAACCCCCCCTTCTCACCACAGCTTGGAGACTATCTTCTAAAAAAAAAAAAAAAAAAAAGGTTTTATAATCTTGAATGAACATTTAAGAGCCAAAGTATGAAAATGATTAGTTTGTAAGAAAAGGTTATTCGAATGCCGAGTTGATGCAGTAATATTCCACCTGAAACTTTGCACATGCTCTCACATTCAGGTTCTGAAGCATCAGAAACTGAACAGTAATTCTAAAATTCGATTTAAAAGTGAAATTATAATCACTGAAGAACCAAGTGACAGTGTTTCATGGTCAGTTTCGGTCAAAGCAGCTCTCTCATAGTTGGTGTTTAGCTGCTTTTGTCCTCTTTATGCATGAAATGGCCATCAAGCAGACCAGCTCGTCTCCTGGTTACTGACTCCCAAGTCATGAATTTGCACAACCCATTATTTAGACATTTTAATGGTCTGGAGTGTGTTTGACATCCTTGTTCTTTTAGAAAGGTTTTTGTGCTTTTTTTCAAATCAATCAGAGCATTTGGCTGACAGAACATACCCTGCTGTTCTGTGGTAATTTGGGGAAAATAGGAGCTGAGCACTGAATGCAGGTCTTATTGTCATTATTCACTGGGATGTTTCTTTGTTCTCAAAAATAGCCCAACCTTTAGTGAAAATTCTTTTATGAACTGACTCTTTTGTCACTCCATAAAATTGTAACATTAATTGAAATTCCTCTTTTATTTAATCCATGGAAAGCATCTATACACCTTTAACATTATTTACAATATTACAGATATTAATTTCAATGTATTTTATTGGACCTTTACCAGACAAAGGATTAGATCACAATGATGAGAATGTAATATGATAATATATCATATTACATATATATTTGAGACTTTGATGTTCTGTCATAGTCGCAATCTGGAGACTGAATTTTTTTCGTGCATTCTTCACTGCAAAATTCCTCGGCATCTTTTAAGTCGGATGGAGGATATCAGTGCACATTAGTTTGTTACCATTGCCACAGATTTTGAATTGCCTTTTTGTTAAGACCTTGACTGAGACATTCTGATACATGAATAAGCTTTGATCTAAAACATCCCATTGCAGCTCAGCCTTTATCTTTATGATTACTGTCCTGCTGTAAGGTGAACGCCCCGCCCGCCCCCGGTGAAAAGACAAATTGCAGCAACTAACAAGCTTCCTTCAACTAATATCTGATATTTTGCTCCTTTCATCTTCTGCTCTGTCTTCGCTGACCAGCTTTCCTGTAGCTGCTGAAGAGAAGCAACACGTAATATGCTTCACCTTGTGTTCATTTCCCTCCACATGTTTCTGGTCTTTTCTGTGCAAATCAGAAAGTTACAGTTTGGTCTCGTCTGAGCAGAACAACCTAAGTTTGTTCGGTCTCCCACGCGGCATGTGGGAAAATCCACAAAAGACCTCCTTGCCTTTCTTTTTAAAAAAGTACCTTTGTTCATGTCACTCTTTCATAAAGCTCAGGAATACAGACAAAACATGTAATAGTTGTTCTATTGACAGCTCTGCAGCTCATCCAGAGCTACAGTGCACGAAATGGCCAGCAACATCCACTGGTCAGTTCATTGGATGTTGCTGTCGGTTTTCATCGACAGCCATACTTTTTCAATTAAGCAATGACCCATTTGATCTTCAAACCTTAGGAAATGGTTCTCTAATTAAATTCTGTTTTAAATTTCTCCACAACTTTATGCCTGTTTAGTTAAAGTCATTTAGCTAGAATTAAATTACATCCAGATGGACACGATTTACAAATTATGTGACTTTTAAAGTAGTTGGTTGTGCTTTGATTTATTTTTTTTTATTTTTTATTTTGTGGTATCAGCGTAAGGAGTTCTGAATAGAAATGCTCACTTTATTTTCATTTCAAGATTCCCATGTATTCCCTGATTCCATTGAGGTTAATAGTTTCAGTGTGTCGAAACATTAATACATCTGCAGAAAACTATGACATTTTGATGAATTCATAGTTAATACAAATCAACAGGAAAATATTTGTGCTACCTCTGGTAAAAAATTTAAAAAAATGTTTTAGCCATGTTTTGCTACTTTATAACACAGCTGTCCTCACCCAGAACATACATGCATTTCTCCTTCACTGGGGTTTGCAGTCTAGTTCCTCTGGAAATGTCTAATGATGCTTTTCTCTTCATAGGTGTGCTTGAACCGGCAGTGTCAGAATGTCAGCGTCTTTGGTGTGCTCGAGTGCTCCGGGAAATGCAATGGACGAGGAGTGAGTACAAAGTACCTTTTAACATAGCGCTTAGTGTTAAATTATGTAATAAAGCGGTGCTCGCAAGCCCAAGGGGGGACTGTGTATTTATCTGTTCATTCACATTTACTAAAGCGCCACACAATCAGGTAAGCTCCCTCTCGCCATTGTAATTGTAAATAATAAAAGAGTAGCTGTGCATTTGAAATGCAGCCTGCTCAATCAGTCTTCATTGTTCCACCGATGTTAGCTCAGTTGAATTCAAGCACAGTTCTTTAATGTTAACTTCAAGTGTTTTCCACCCGTTTTTTTAACTGCACAAGAAAGGAAACAGGAACAGTAAATCGGTCGCACTATATCTCTCCCTCCTCCGAAACGATCACCTTTATTCCTCTCAGCATCTCTTTTCAATAATTCAACAAAGGACGCTTTCATGTTTTATGTACTCTGTTGTTTAGTGCTGTAATTGCAGCATTCGCCACAGGCTGTTCTGATCGCTCATCTTTACCGTCCATTAAGTCAAGGGGGCCAGTGAGAAATCAAAACTTTTGTCTTGTTCATTCCCCTGTGTCGCTTATTAAACCTTTCTACAACATAAAAGCCAATCAATAAGAAACTCTTATTCTCCGCAAAAAGTTAAATAGAATTCACTTTGTAAGAATATTTAGAGCAATAAAATGGCCTCATGTATCTTCCCTATAGCGGGAATAAATGTGAAAAATAAATAAATTGACACTCTGGTGTGGTGTATGATGGGAAAAGAGGGATTATCTACATTTTTTTAATATTATTTTCCTTTCCTTTTCTTGGAATAGATTTGATAAACTTTAATGAAACCAATTTGATTTCATTAAAGCAGATTTAAATGCCATTTAAAATGTTATTTCATTGTATTACAGTGTTCAATCTTGGATAGATCTGACATATGTAGCCTGCTTGTACATAAAATCCTTTAGATACTACAAATCACTTTGTTTACATAAGGATTCAATTACATTAAATGTCTTCAGAATACGTGGTAGTTTTAGCAAAAAGATTTCTCTCCAGCATGCTAAATTTGATTCGGTGCTCGCTCTCGTTTCTCTTCTAGCAAACGTACAATGAAATCCCCTCCAAGTGCCTCTTAACCCTATCACCTAGTGGATATGGTGCTATATGCCAGAGGCAAGGGAGACACTCAGGCTGTGCATCTGTGCTAAATGTAAATACGCCACTCCACATCTGCTTTGCTGTCTTCTGCTCTGTTCTCCATCGTACTGACAGCTGCATTTTAATGCCTCTCTGGAGAACCCACTGGAATAAAATATTTTGACCAGAAACCCGAGGCAAGAGCTGGATGGGCTCTTACACACTTTTAACAGTGTCTTGCAAAAAGTACTCTCTTTGTATTCCTGGAATGTTTTCCATTTTGTTACCCTACAACCAGAAGCTTTCAATAATTGGATTTTGAGATAGTACAACAAAAAAGTAGGCCGTATTTATGATATTAAAAAAAAAAACAAAAAAAAAACTGGGTTTGTTGTTTTATTTTATTCTATTGTATTTTATTTTATTTTATTTTTTGCAGATAAAAACTGCATGCCACTTAATTTCCATTTGTTTCTGCATTCAACACACCCCAAATGGCTGACGTCCCTTCTCACTGCACAGTCACGTGCTACTTAGTCCTGTTAATTATTCACTTGAGGTGTGTTGAAGCAGACACACCAACTCTTCAAGGACTGGAGTTTAGGACCTCACATGGAAACAGTTCTGTAGTTTTACAGGTGCTGCCTTCCACTCTGTTTTTTTTGTTTTTTTAAACAGATTTCCTCCCAGTATTTACCTCTAATGTTGAAACCACATACATTTACATACATTGACTAAAAAGAAGCACATGTTTTCTCATTGCCTAAAGTTAAATCAAACCAAACGTCTTCAGAATGTTAAGTTAAAATTACCAAAACTATTGCTATTCTTTTAGAATTTTTTTTTTTTAATTAAGATGTTTTCATACAGACTAATTACTGTCTCTTTAAACAACAGGAAAAAACCCACATATATTAGATTAGATTAGCTAATCTAATCTAATTAGATTAGATTAGCTAATCCTATAGATTAGATTAGCTAATCTAATCTATAGGATTAGATTAGCTAATCTAATCCTGCCATTAGATTAGCTAATCTAATCCTATAGATTAGCTAAAATTTCTGAGCTAATTGGATTTCTTGCTTGACATAGAGTCCCCTATTAATCTCCTTCCATTACATAATCATGCCCTACTTTGTTCTGATCTGTCACATACAGTACAAATAAAACACATTCAAGTTTCAGACCTTAATATGATAAAAATACAAAGACTATAGATACAAATACGTTCAGCGGGTATTAGAACTTTTGGGATTGCAAGGGTTACGAGATGTGCTGATTTTCTGTTCATTTCTGAAGGCAATCAAAATTAGTAAGTGTAATGTATAATGTAATAAACACCCATCACTCTTGCAGGTGTGCAACAACAAGAAGAACTGCCACTGTGAAGCGCAGTGGGCTCCTCCATTGTGCAAGGAACCTGGCTTTGGCGGGAGCATTGACAGCGGGCCAATGAGACTAGCAGGTAGAGTGGGCAATTTAATATCTGCCTTTCTATGCATGACCACAAGGACATTTTCAACAAAATATGACAAACAAACAGACAGAGAGAAAGAGAGAGAGATGTACAAAAAGTATGTTGTCATTCTTGTGCTCATTATCTAGCTATAACAGTTGTATTTCCTGTCATTGTTCTGTGCTGTAGATGTGCGTGTGTGTGTATTAATGTGCGTGTTGTCGTATATGGCATCAGCCGACAGTGTGCTCATTACCGTGGTGATCCTGGTCACCCTGGTTAGTCTGCTGGTGGCCACAGTGATCGTCTTTCTGAAGAGGAAAACTCTGCTGCGTCTCTTCTTCAGCCACAAAAAGACCACTCTGGAAAAACTCAGGTAATACCTTTCAGACACAAAAAAATATATACCACACTATGCCATTTTTATTTATAGAAATCTTCAAATCAAATACAGCTGTAATTTTGAATCTAAATTTGAAACTTGAATTCAAATTTACATCCAAAAATACTTAAATGGTCCCAGAGGGAAATTAAATGACTGGCAATGTAATGGCGAAGTTTGACCATCATACATTTTAAAAGGCAGTTATCCCTGATACTGACCATATGTGTGTAAACTCTTGAATTAGAGGGAAGTTACAAAATCATTTCTAAGAAAATGTCCTTGCCACGTTTTCTGGCACTTAGCAAGTAGAAATAATTTTGGTAATTCTAACTAAAGTAAAACAAGAAAAGTTTGCCCTGATTTAACTTCAGACAGTGTGAAAAAAATACCTATGTGTCTTTTTTTTCAGTGTATGTAAAAATGTGGTTTCAGCCACGTGAGTACCAGCTAAAAGATGTGCAGCAGCGCTTTAAACCAACTTGAGACTGGAGAGCAAAAAAGAATGACTCACGCCAACATTAGGTCCATTACTGTAATCTTAGCAGTACGAAAAAAGGAAGATTGGATCAGTGTTTCAAAGAGCTGTCTGGACAGAAGAAAAATCCACTTCTTCCAACCTCCTCAAGAGATAAAAGCAGGACTTTTCAAGTGCTCCAATTGTCCAATTTAAAATGACTGTCTAACTTGAAGTCCAAATTGGTAATAGTTGGTCTAAGCTGTCAGATGTAGCAAATCAACAGTGGTTGACTCACAGGGGGCAGTATCTTTTCGGTTTTCTTTTCCAAAAAAGAAAACTTCTGGACAAGTATAGAACAAGTAAAAGTAAAGAAGGCATTAATATCAAACATATAATCTTGATTATTATTTTTTTTCTTTTCATGTTGAATTTGGTCATTTTCCATAAGCCCTTAACTTAATTTAGTGCTCCCTACATTTGTATTTTGAAGTTCTCAAAAAATAATGTTTTTTGATATTGTATACAAACAGCAGCATTTAGATCTTAAGGAGGAACAGGGTGATTTTCTCACGAGGTTCACTTGCTTTTTTATGGCCACCGCACAGCCTGATGTAAAAGGACAGGTGATGAGAAAAGATTTTATCGTACAAAGAAGAAGGGAGGCCAGAGCAATCAACATTTATTATTATCTGGCAACAGCGTTCATCACACTTAAATCCAGTTACAGATTTTATTCCTTTAAGAATGCATGTGGACATGAAAGTAATCCTGTTCTGTTTGTCATACATATTTGTTTTATTAGTTTCTCTTACCAATAAGCAGAAAGTTCAGCATTTGTGCCGTATTTAAATCCATGTGGGCCAGAATATAAATAGTATAGGCTCACGGTAGCACCCACTGCAGCTGCAAAGACACCCAGCATTCACACAGCTGCAGTGTAAAAGTTGAACTTAAAGTCAACAGGCAAACAGCAATTTGACTCTATGAGATTAGAGTCAAATTGCTCTAATTTGACTATAATCTCAGTCAAAGATTAGAGTCAAATTTGACTATATGTTGCAGTATAATCTCACACCAAGAAATACAAAAGGTTCAACAATTAATTGACAATTTTTTTTGTCGGCGGGGGAAAAGATATGATGCTGAGGGATCATAATTTTCAACATAATCACCAGGTCCAGCATGAAAAATGTAACTAAGCCATTTTTATATTCATACTTTACAAAGCAGTGTTTACTTCACAAAAATGGAAATTTTTACCAAAAACAGAACTCTATAAACTGCTGTTCATTGATGCATTTAATACATGTTTCTTTTAAAAATTGATTTTTTTTTTATCCCTTAAGAATCTGTCCAAATTAAAAGATGGGACAGAGATTTCATCCAAACACACATCGAATGTATAACACAAATTAAGTCCATTTCTTTTCTCCTCCAAGATCTGTGGAGGCAACCAGACCAACCAGCCCCATCAGGACTGAGTCCAGGTACAGACCCACACCACAGCGCAAGCCTCCACCCAAACCTTCTACAGCCAATATTTATAAGGTGAGTCACTTACTCTTTTTATTCACCTAATTACCATATATGACCGTGTGGCTGAGGATATTTTTTACTTTTTGATAACTTTTGGTTAGAGCTCTTAGATAACTTGTAGCCAAAACTAATTTCTAGGTCTTATTGCATCGGGGCTTGTTGATCAAATAAGATCACGGCAAGCTGTAAAATTGATTCAGCCTCACCATATCTCGGGAAGGTGGAAATATTAATTACAGTGTTGTTGTTGACAGGACATGGCCAAACTGTAATTGAGAGATGGCGTCACAGAAATGAGATGTAGGATGTTGAAACTCGAACGCCTTTAATGTTTGTGATTTCTTTTTCCTGCGACGGGAGCACAGTTGATTGATTCAGGCAGAGGAGGAAAATAGGGTTTGATTTGTTTGCTGAAAATGATAAGCACATAGGGAGATTACCTAGTGTTGTGTTTGTGCCTCAAAATAAAGGAGTGGACATTTATATGCATGAATGTGCGTTGATCTGATATGAGTTTGTGCTCGCCTCCGTTGGCAACCGCTGAGAATGAAACTTCTATCCAACGTCATAATCAAGTATAGAAGTTCATCCAGTTGATCTTTTTTTATAGCTCAGCAGAGTGAATCTCTGAAACAGCCTGTCCGTTCTTATTATTGTGACATTTGCAGCCAGTCGCACATGTCAGTCTGCATCACAGCAGAGCTCTTTGAATACATCTCCACTGCTGCAATGTGTGTTTGTGCATTTTTGTCCGGCAGCCAAATCCTTTCTGACCATTTAACATGCTTATTGGTAAGCTCTGGACTGAAAAAATGACAGCTGGTCAGGACATTTGGCCAGACTCTGGCTTTTACAAGTCCAGAAAGTAATATTCAGGTTTTATGAGATCGGCATTACATGCTGAGTTAATGGCAGAAATAGCTCCTTCAGGAGTGTCCTACTGGAAAAAAGAAGAAAAAAACAAAAACAAGGTAAACATAAAAACACTGAGGTGGATTCAAGGAAAAATAAAGTATGCAGTTAGTGGTGGCGAAAGCTCTGTCTGAGGCGCTTTTTCAGGAAAAAAACACTGTTAAATGCAAAAGTCAAAAGTGCTTTCTATATGAAGTAACACAATGAATACACAGTTGCTATGAGCAACAGCTGTCAGTGGCTTCCTCCAGTAGTAAAACAGTGCTAAACACAGAAGCACTGAGCTACAACACAAAGAATACAGAGTTAATGACAGCAGTAACTCTGTTCATGGCTTTGACCAGGAAATAAACATGGCTAAATGTTGACATATTAAGCCAGGAATGCTTTCTGCGAACTATATAAACCCTTACCTATCACCCCAAAAACTTTTACACGTCATTTATTGAGTCCACCAGGACACCCGTCAACATGAAGGTTCAAAATCATATCAGATAGTTGGTAAGATGTCTAATTTCATTTGTATGTTTAGCTTAGCTATCTCTGCTTATGCTGGCACTCTGTCAAACATTTTAATTTTTTGTAATTTTTGCTAACACTTAATATTGCTACTTCTCATTTCTCCTTTTAGCCGTCTTTCCTGAGCGCAGAGCCTCTCCTCCCTCCTCACAACTTCCACTCCCACAGCCTGCGCAGGCTGCCCCTCTACCAGCCGCTGCACATCAGCCAGCCCATGCCCGTGTCCCTGAGCGTGGGCCATCCCGCCCTGCCTCCTCTGCCGACCCACGACCACCGAGTCCTGCCCACCCACTCGTCGGTCTCACCCGCTCCAGTACCGCCGTTCCTCAGCCTGCCGCGCAAGCAGTCCTTGTACAGAGTGGATCAGGTGTGTTTGAGCTATATCAGCGATGTGAATTAATCGGATCATGTCTTTGGGTTTCTCAGCATCGTGGAACGTTCTGAAATATAACCTATCGCAGGTCGGTGAAAAGGAAACGTTCCGTTCTGTTGTCTAGATACTACATCCATCCATCATAATGTTTAAGTCTTAAAATAGGCCAGAATAAATGTCAACATTATTAATTTTCCAGTTTAGATTAGATTTTTCAGTAGGCGTTTAGTGTTAATGTACATCTCAGATTTTATTCAGCAGCTAAATCTTCCCTAGCCTCTAAGAAACACAACGTCATGAAATCTTCAAACTGAGTAGTTCCTAAAATAGTTAGTGGCTAAAAATCACAGCACAATTAACAACAGATAAAAATTCACAATCTTTTCAAGCAATAATGTGGGTTTATTCCCCTTGAACACAAAGTTCTTTATAACATACTGCTTAATTATATGACAAAGCTTGATATTAACAACATCTAAGGCCAGTGGAAGCTCTACATTTCAATACAATTCAGACTTCAGCTTTTCATGTCCTAAAATGTGACAAATACCAGTAGGTTGGAAAGTATTAATTAATCTAAAAACCTGCTGCTCTTTAAAATATTCATGTAATGTAAAATATATGCAGATTGCACTTAATGACCTAAAACTTGCCACCTGTGTCCATTTTTAAAAGTCTAGAGCAAAGCTCGCTGTGGCTGGTTTGTGCCTACCTGCATATCGACAGCAAAAAACTTCAATCTGTCTCCCTCTTTGTGCCCCATCTCCTGAGTGAAGCTCCGCTTTCTGTTGAGTCGGGTGGTATTGGAGGCAGAGGAGATAATAAATCCATCTGTCTGCTCAGGTGGTGGATCCAAAATCTTGACCAGGCATTCCTGAACCAACACTGCAAAAAGAGCCATCTTGGATGCCAGAAAAAAAAAGGGGGGAGGGAGAGCAAGGAAGAAGATACAAGACTGTAAAGCCAGCAAATGAGATTTAGAGCTCCATTAATGCTGTTTATATTTATGTTTGGCTTCAACCGTTCACATGACCCGCGTTAACTCATTATTCTTGTTTCACATAAATATTGTATACCTTATGCTGCTGGCAAATAATTTCCATTATAAAACATCTGGAGGAGGGTGTTAGTAGAATTTAAGTGTGATACCAAGGATAAAATAAAAGGAGTAAAAAAACATTAAATTGATTATTAAAATGTGTGCTTGTTTAACTTTGATGCTACACATTTCAAAAATTGAGGGACTAGAGGAAACGTTATCGTAATTGTGTTACATCTGTTTTCCCTTTTTAACACCTTAAGCATCTGAGGAAAGCAGCAGTAGTTCTTTTCAAGTAAATTATACCAACCTCAATTCTGTCAGACACCAAACTTTTCCAATAGAGATCTTTCCACGGGGAGATAGTCATTTAACAGTAGTCTTTCCAAAATAACATGAGCTTAACATTTTATTTTTGAATGAAGGTCTATATTGCAAAATATTTTATAACAATAATAAAAATAACAGAGTGTCCTAATGGATTTAAAACGAGGAATTTGGGTCCAATTTGCATTTTTGATTCCTCTGTTAGCGTCTTCGCAACATTGACTTTTCTGTAGATATCTCAGTTGGTTTTATTTCAATCCACTAAAAGGAAATTAGCCTTTAAATTTGATTCTAAACTCTAATTTATATTGTCATCCAACAACAAGTGCTCACATGGAGTCACCTTAACTTTGCAGAGTGAAACAGAGCTGGTAGTTCAGCATTAAATAATTTTATTTTATATGTACCCTGATTAAATCAGCCAGCCAATGTATGTAGTAGGTTTAGTGCAGGTTAGAGAAAAATACATCAGAGATCTGAATACTGTTAAGACTCAAAAAAAAAAAAAAAAATCTTATTACATTTTTTTAACTAGCAAACCCAAATTGATCACCTCCAGGTTGGTTCAGTTTAACCCACCCAGGCTTCCATGGTCTCATTAGAAAATAAAAGTCTCTTCATAAAACATGATCAGTGCATTCAGACAACAATAGGGAGGAAAACGATTCCAAGTCTGAATCAGCTTGTCCTGTTGTTCACACACAGCGCTGTATCTCTCTCCATCACTCACCATGAATGAGGTGAAATACAGCAGAAAGTGCTGGCGGCTGCAGCCAAATGTGAGCATACGCAGATGTTGCGCATTTCCGAGCTATTGCCACGAAACTCCCATTCGTAGAAATAGCAGTAGCTAAGCCAACTGTGCACCTTTTTATGATTATTATTAAATCAGCACATGTCAGACAGCTTAAACTGACAAAAGAAAGTAGTTTCCATATCCTGTTGAACAATTCCACCCATTCTGACCTCTAAATAAGAGATTTTTGTCAAGGATTTCAGTAAATCAACAGATTATGAAATAACTAAATAACTATGCCAAAATTTAGTCTCTTAAATTGCATTTCCTTTTTAATGCCAATGTGCCTTGAATTATTAATAAACAATTCCCTGAAGTTATTATGTTATGACATAATACTATGGCGTGTGCTTTAACATAATTAGCCGATTGTGTTACAGCACAATTAAAACAGGTTTTAAATTCATGGATCTTAGAGATGAGCCAAGTTTTTAAACTTTTTGAGAAAAAAAATGGAATCACTTTTTTTTGTTAATTCAAATATAGTTTTCACCACAAACGATGTTATAATATTACATTCACTAGATGATAAAATGCGGCCCAGATTTCTAGAAAAGCAGCCTCAAATTGTGCCTTCTCCCCAGTGAATAACCATGATAGTAAATTACTTATTTTGGCCTCAACTGACAGGTTTTGTTTGGGGGAGATCTGCCCTGCTGTCCCCTGACAGGATGCTGCCCTGGGCCATGAGCCATATTGACCATCTCAATAATTGCTACTGGGTGACCATAACAGTGTCTCCGTATGAAATTTGTGGGGTGACTCTGACATTGACGGCTCCCCAGCTGCCAAAACAATAAAACCCTGTTACCTGTTAATATCTTGAAGCAATTAATCAGATCGAGAGGGAAGAGACGGCATATGTAGGTCACAGGCACATGAGGGATTCTGCTGGTATTTAACAGCAGGCTAACAACGACAAACAGAACATCAATTTTTAAGAGTGTATTACAAGCTCCCCCGCTGGTTGTGCCTGAATGTCTTCGAACTGACTGCGCCCCACTGATATCAAGGCATTTACTGGGAAAAGAAAAAAAAAAACATTTCTTTTAAAGTTTAAAGAAAACTGCTTGGGAGAGAATCCAAAAGACCTGTTTTTTCTATCATGCTTTCCCCCCCCCCTCTAACAACTTATCAGATGCTGGAAATATAAATTAAATAAGCTGCATTTTTGCTGAGGAGAAAAAATAATGTTGAACTTGCTTTACAAATTCTCAAACCAAATAACTGCATCTTCTCTATATTGAAGCACAGTGACTCAGATGACAATGCAATATTAGATTTTGAATTAACATTTATGGAAACATTACCAAGATTTCTCTCAGCGTATCAGGTTTTAAGCAAACAATGCTGCTACAAGCTCAGGTCTTGAATTAATGCGCTCAGATAGATGTATCTGTTCAGCTACATCACCTATTCAGGGGCCGGGGATACTGTTTGCTGTTTGGTTGAGTTAATATTTCCACATATTTTTATAATTGGATTACTGAAATACCCCACTGTTTACCTTTCATCCCCCCACTTGCGCACTTGCTGTGATGTAGACTTAGAGAAAACAAACCCTGCTGAGCTGATAATGGAGCTCACTCCGACTGAAACATGACTTTTTTTTAGGCATCTGTGTACCTGAACATGGGAATCTTGTTTCCAACCCTAAACATACGGTTTTAATCATCCCAATCAAATATTTTGATGTTGTTGTTTTTTTGTTTTGTTTTTTTATCAGTAATGAGACAAAATGTGACAAAAAATTAAAAAGGGGACTCTAAACGCATGTCCAATCAAGAGAATCAGGGAGAGGAATAAAAAAAATTGATCAGCTACATTCCTATTTTTGCTTAAACCTACAACAGCTTAATTATTCCGTTTCTCTGAACAACCTGAAGAGGAGTTAAGGCCCTTTGCCTCCAGGGAACTTCGATGAATCAGTCACAGGCACCCACCAATAATGTCTGACTCACAGTTGGTGTTTCTATCACCAAGCGGCTTCAGTGAGGTTAAGGTCATGCCCTGTGTTGACCAGCAAGGTTCCCTCACACTAAACTCTGTAAACAAAGTTTTCATGACGCTCATGTGGGACCATCTGAATCATTAAAGGCTTCTTGTTTACTGCAGCCACATAGTTGGAGCTACTGTTATACGTAGAATATGCATTTATCCCGAATCTGGAAAACACAGTAACCCCCCCAGACATATATCACTTGGCAAAGTTTTACTGGCAGAAACATGGCCGTGCTGGAGTCCTCTGGGTCCTAAACAAGTTTTCAAGCTGTCAGAATTGCGCTGTTTTGGTTGCGCTTTATTTTTTGTTGCTCTTTGTGTGAGTGCAGATCACTTTAGGTTTGTCAAACCTTTTTGTCTTGGGTACATGTGGGGATTTATTTTTATATTTTTGAGCCTGAGTCTTGAGTTTGTCGCTGAAGTTTGTCACTTTCTCGCCTCCTCACTTAGATTAGTAACACACGGTGGCACCTCATCCAGATAACCTTCCACCGTCACACAGCATTGACATTGAGGTGGTGGAGAAAAAAGTGTGGAGGTGGGGTTATCATATGTTTGCTGTGTCTATTCAGAGAAGATGCTGAGAACACACTGCCCTCTAGTGAAACATTGTTAGAGCATCAACGCACCAAATCCTTTAAAAAAGAAAAAAGAAAAGAAAATCCTGTATGTCCATTTTGTTCTGTTTATAAGAATAACATCGAGCAAATGTTTCAGTATCAAGTACATAAATCTATCTTAATTTTCCTTCTCAGGATTTTGAGAAGCCCAGTCCACCACAGAAACCTCTGCCTGCTGATCCGTTAGGGCGGAGCTCTCGGCTTGGGTACAGCATCACACCGTCGGGGGTCCACATCCCTGGGACCGGAGCAATCCCAGTACCTATCCCCAAGGTTCCCAGGCCACCGCCCAGCATCCCTTTACCAAACAGGTCTGTTAAGAGTAAAGTCTGTTTGTCAGTGTAACCTCAAGTGATCATTTCACACTTTGGCCATTTTATTCCTGTGCATATTTGGAGAGTTTATTGGTGAGTGGTGGTATATCTTCTGATAAACCACCAAATATGAAAAATTGAAGAAAATGTGTTGACATTTTATTAGTTATGTGATGCTTTGTGTTGATCAATCGCAGAAAATGACAGTAAAACACAATCACGTTGACCCAGTTCTGCTTTATTAAAGACAGTGACCTTTATTTGTGTTTCAGACCTGTGCCAGCATTGCCCTACAGACCACCAAAGAATCAGGACTGCTGAGCAGTTGATTTTGCAGATGAGTCAAAAGAGAAAATCTCACAAAAAAAGGGAAGAAACTACAAAGACTTTCTTGTTTTGCACTAATCTTTGAGACAAGACTCTGTTGGACATGTTGGACCACCGGAAGAGTTGCAAAGTTTCTGGGGAGAAATGAGGATGATGGTCACACCTTGGTGCTACACCTCTAGAAGGTGCTGTCCTCTCTCAGGTACCAATGAACTATTTATCTATTTAACTATTTAACTCTGAAATTATAAGCCTTTGTGCAAATGAAGACAACTTTTCCACAAGGAGGATTTGAGCAAAAGGAGAAATCAAGAGTCATTTTTAATATTTGTTTTACATTATTTTTACTTTTTTTTAAAAATATGTGCTTAAATTGAAGAGTCTTTTTTAGAAATTGATTTTAATTGAGTGATGGAACTGTAGACAAAGTCTAACTTGATTACAGATGAAGGGAAATGGGGCACAAGTCAGTTTAAAAGCGTTATTTATTTAGTTCTTCTGTTCATAGGTTTTCCAATATCAAAACACTTTCTCTGCATTCTATTTGCCATTGTGCTTGGAAAACAAAAACAAAAACATAAGCAGTTACTGACGATTTGGAAATATGATTCCAAGATGATGCTAGATGGAAAATGATTCTGATTGGCTCACATCAAGGCACCTAAATTCCCTTGCACTGGCTCTGACAAGTGTTGGTTGCTCAACATGTTCTGCCAATTCAGACGAGACGTCAGAAACCGAGCGCTGGCAGATTCCACAGACTAATCATGTTCCAGCAACCAATTCATCAGTATTAACGCCAGTGTTTGTATGTTTAACATTCACGCTCACTTCGTCCTCCATCCTGAGAGCCAAGCCAGATGACCTCAGTGCTGTCAGCTCTCCAAGTTCCACACGCTAAGTCAAACAACATGTTTTCCTGTTCCTTTGTTGCTGTTTCTTTCCCCTGTCTTTTGTTCTTTTACAAGTATTGATTTTTGTATTGCTTCGCTGTTTTTTCCGGTGCATTTACAGACTTAATCATAGGATTTTTAGAGTGCAGTGTTGCACTTATAGGCACTTTTCCAGTCTATCCTAAAGTTCACAGCAACACAATGAAAGTCTGTTACGTCCTGTTTTGTGTTTCTTCACAAAAAAAATCTGTTGATCTTGTTAAAGTGTGAAACAGTTGGCATGACGGCTCATTGTTGGAACATAAACATTAAAGCTGTGTCAATTATGTGATAAATGTGTTTGTAAGGACTGTTCATCGAGTTTACTGTAAAGTGTAACTATTGTGTCTGTTGCCATTTTCATTTTGTTCTTATCTCTTTGTTTTACAAGCACAGAAATGTAAGAACTGCTCTGCGGCTGAGCCCCATTTATCCTTCTCAGTGAGAACCTGATATTTAACACTTGAGCGTCGCAAATGAACTTTGAGGCCCAGCTGTTGATCTGATTTGTGATAATAAAAAAAAAAAAAACTTGTTTTATTTTATTTTTTAACTCATAAACTCTGCTGCAACAAATAACTTGTTTCTGTCCACAGAATTGAGAACCTGTTGAAGATGCAAAAGTTTGATGTTGGTTGATTAATACTGCCACCGTCTGGGGAATACATGTCATTACAACTAACATTAACATTTGTAGTGCTTGAGTGAGCTCACAGGCACTGACATGTATCACAATGTGAAATATTATAAAATTTGAACACTTGAGTTATGTTTAATTTAATTTAGTTGAAGAAGAGAATTAACAGAATGGTAATGCATTTTGTGATCATGGCAGTGTTATCAGTGGGGTTCCAATCAGATGAGTTTGTTAGCCAATTGAGCACCTTGATGCCATGGTCATTAAAACAGATGCTTTTGGCAGTGACGGCAGGACCAAATCTTGCTGGACAACAAAATCAGCATTTCTATAAATCTCGTCAGCAGAGTGTGCTTGATGGCTACACAACAATCACTAACTAAAAAAACCATTACAATGGACCAGAAGCAATATCTACCTTTATACTCTGGCACTTTGATTTTGAAATAATTAATGCAATATTTACTACCTACCTTGCGGCTATAAAAAAAGAAAAACCTAAAAATGTGCATCAGAATATATATCAAGGAAAGTTAATTCTCCATAAGAATGTAGCATAAATCAGCCTTCACATATTTGTTTATGTTTTAGCCAATGTTTCATCTGGGAAAAGAAAACTCTAAGATCAGTGCCATTTTTATTCCTGAAGGAGGGGTCTCTGTGTAGGTGAAGTTTTCTGAATCAGGTTACTGTAGGACTGACCACCTGTCTGAGCTCAGGGATCACAGCAGCATGGGAATTCTAGATCTTTCGGCTCCAAAGCAGCTCAGAAAAATGTTGTAAAATGGATGAGAGCTCACAGTCTGAAATGACCACAGTCGACACCTATTCTTCTGGGTCAGCGTAAAGTGAAATGTGCATTTTGAGTTTTAAAATACCAATTGAGTTTGTTGTATGGCGTTTGATGGTTACATACCGGCGGGAAATTGATGGAACGGGAACTTTTAATTCATAAATCTTCCCATTTTGTTGAATCAGCAATCAGAAAACATGACAGTTTACTGCTCAAAAGTAATGGGTTTGAAATGTTTTAACCCTTTTCTGAAAAACCCTCCAACAATAAGAAGTGAAGGGATTATTTAAATCCACAAGGGGGCGTAATGGAACCTCCATACATTGAAGACTGAGCTTGAAAGAGAATTAAACCCAACCATATTGTTTTAGTATAATGTAGAAAAAATGTGAAACAAGTTACACACAGAAAATGTACATTTTAACACTATTTGTGGCTTATGATGACATAACAAATAAGCTCTTTGCTTGTTTATATACTGTATTGTTCAATGGACTGAGAGACTGCTATAATTTTTTCCCCTCCATGTATAGTAAACCCTGTGCTGCCATGACGCTGTGACATGATTCAGGACAACAGCCGACAGCTGATAGAAAGTTTTTAGGGGGTGGAGCCACCCTGTTGTCTTAACATAGAATTTGCTGGATAAAAATGTGACGGAAAAGATGGGGCTATCACGTGGCTGCACAGAGATACAAAACTGAGATACAAAAATACAAAAATATTCATGAACTTTGGGACCTGGATTAATAATGATATTTTCTGATCTCCCAATACGCAGAATCCGACTGGACGCCCAGCCTTATGACTGGAACATTTGTGGATTAGTGTTTATCGAGGCCTAGTGTGGCTCGTTGTACTTGGAAACTGATCTTAGAGTTTTCGATTCCCAGACGAAACATTAACAAAAACAAATATCAAGACTGATTTATACTGCCCTACATTGTTACGGAGAATTGGCTTTCTCTGATATGCATTTTTGTTTTTCTTGTTTATAGTCACAGTTATTCAAGGTAGGTGTGTATATTACAGGAATCTTTTACTTTTGACATTACTGTCTTTAAATAAATATATATAAGAGAATATAAGAGAAAACAAACACAATGAAGTATTTTTTACATCAATTTTACAGAGTGAGTAAACACACTTATGTGGAAATATTGCAAAGAATAAAAGCAGATCAGAGCTCACCTCTTAACTTTTTTACCCAGCCTCTCCTCAAATAGCAAATTAATTTCTAAATGTCATCACATTTAATCAAATGTGTAATTCCACAATGGGCAGATTGTGGTGGTTGTTGTTATGCTGTTCATTGTGAACACCAAGCCCCCTGAGCCAATCTGCTCAAATCAATGTGTGTGTGCGTGTGTGTTGTGTGCTGATGACCACACCACTTCTGTGGGATTAAGGGCCACATGACAGTGCTGGGCTGGGCTCCCACTGAGCCTTTCACTTGGTTTCACTTGCAGAGACGGTCTCTGTTGCCATCTAGCAGAGCCGTGGACCTCTCCAAACTAAATCTGCATGGACCAGGACATGAGGTGGTGGTCAGGAAAACTGAAAACTCAAGTGAGATGGAGCAACACATGCTGAGTTTGAGTGGAGAATACTGCTTCGAAGGGAAGTCCCCGTGTTGTTCAGACTCTGAGACTTTGAGTCAGGGAGACAAAGAATATGATGACATCCTGGAGCTTAATCAGTTTGATGGACTTCCTTACTCGTCAAGGTTTTACAAACTGCTCAAAGAAAGGAAAGAGCTGCCGGTGTGGAGGGCAAAGGATGAATTTATGGATTCTTTGACCAAAGGACAGTTTGTGGTTCTTAGTGGCTTTGCCAAAACTGGAAGAAGCTCTCAAGTGAGTACCTTACATCTTTTCTCTATAGAAAATCATTAAAGCTTTTAGCAATGCAAAGACAAAGTGATTTTTTTTTTTTTTTTAGTGTAACAAGTTCATTTTCTGCTAACTATTGGGGAGTAATCCATACCACTTTTGTTTTGCAACAGATTCCTCAGTGGTGTGCTGAATTCTGCCTCTCGGTCCGGTTCCAGCATGGCATGGTGGTGTGCACTCAGATTCATCCACAGCAGGCGGTTGATCTCGCTCTCAGAGTGGCCGATGAGATGGACATCAACATCGGTCATGAGGTCGGGTACACCATCCCCTTGGAAACCTGCTGCACCAGTGAAACTTTACTCAGGTACTGAAAAATGTGGTGCTGCAAAATTTTAAAAAAGCAAAAAAAAAAAAAAACAGACCAACTTTTTTTTTTTTTTTCATTACACACACTGCTAAATCAACTGGCCTTTTATTAAATCTCAGGCGAGAGGAGAACAAAAGGCTAAAGGGGCTCTTTTCAGTGGCTGTGTCACAGCTGCCCCGCTCAATGTCCACCCATATGTCACACTCGCCATGTGGGTGCCTCATAAGTCAGCTGGGGACAAAGGAGCTCTGCCCTGTGGGGGTTTGGGGTAGATGAGATAAACAAGCGGTAGTAAAAGAAACCTTGTGATAAAAGTCAGTTTCTACATTTAATTAAATACCACAAGTGAACCTGAAATGGTAATAAAGTCTTATTAGGAAGCCATTTCCAAATATATCTCCTATCATGTAATTTTACAACCACGCAGACCTGAAAATACCTTCAAACTATCTGTAAAGACTGTAACAGTCCTTGAGCTCTGTCATCTAGACACGGCAGACTTGAATAAAGGATTAAACAAACTTTTTTTTTTTTTAATAAATTTTGCCTCAGGTATTCCACAGATGATATGCTGCTGAGGGAAATGATGTCAGACCCTTTGCTTGAGCGTTACGGTGTGGTGATCGTAGACCAGGCCCACCAGAGGACCGTTGCTACCGATGTGCTTTTGGGTCTGCTGAAAGAAGTCGCCCTGCAGAGGCCAGAGCTCTGTGTGGTCCTCCTGTCTGCGACCAAACCGGACCCCAAGCAGCTGAACCTCTTCACTGGGTCAGCACTGCCAGCCATCCACCTGGAGGCCCCAGAGGTCGGGGAGGTGGTGTACAGCAGCACGGGTGACAACTACTTCTGTTCTGCTCTCCGTCTCGTGCTGGAAGTCCATCGCTCCAAGGAGCCGGGGGATGTGGTTGTGTTTCTGGTGACAACGCAGGTAAGATGCAGCCCTGACGTCCTAAGTCTGACAAAATAGTTTTGTTGCTGAATCATCTCTGTATATGTCCTCAATTAGGAAATAGATCTGGCCCATGACATCCTGTGTCATGAAAAGCGAGGCTTGCCACCTGGTCTGGGTGAGCTGCTGCCCACAGCTGTACATCCTGGCCAACCTGGGAGTCTACCGATGTTTGGGGAGGAGGCGGGTCAGACCAGACGAGTGTTCCTCACAAGCAGTCCAAATGAGGATTTCTTCTGGGCTTATAGCTCAATTAACTTTGTTATTGATGCTGGAATGGAAAAAAGATATGTAAGTTTTGCATTATATCTTGTGCTCTTGTGATCTCGCATCGATCAGATATTTGTGGTCAGTTTAGCCAGCTGTGCTTTATGAACTAAAAACCTTCTTTTTTCTACTTTATGAATCCATTTAAAGCATCTTAACAATACAAAGTTTGTTGTAAAATAAAACAATAATAAAAAACAGAAAAAGACCAAAAAACGTCCAAGGTCAAATATCTGCATTCCTGAAATCAGTAAAGTAACCTGGCTTCAGGTCAGAGGTATTTTAACAGGTGAAAATCCAACTGCAGAAACTTCCAACACAACTCAATTATATTTCATAATTGTTTTTTAATTTTTTATTTTTCTGTACATTTCAAAATGTAATGTGCACCCTATCACAAAGCAACAGTTCGGTACAACCTAATATCTAATGTTCTGAACATGAGGAACAGATACCTTCACACCATGTGAGGGAGCGAGGCAGCAGCTGTTTTAGCTCTACTGTTAAACAGTATTTTATTAATACTTCTAAACAAGAAAAACATAATTGCAGAGTTGCTATTTTATACATTCTGTATTGTTTTGTGTATGTGTCTAACATTATCAGCACAGTGAACAGCATTTGCTTAGCTTCCTGTTATCTGCTGATGTCTGTGCGAACAACCTCAGCAGAGATGCTATGTCAGAGCGTATGTTTCAATCAAAAGATGCCAGTGGAGTGCATTAAAAGAAAATCCATCAAAGAAAAAGAAAAATAAATTATCCTTGCTTCTGTGATGCAGGGAGAGAAACTTTTTTTAAAGACATATTTATATATTCTGGGCCTCTCTAACCCCTCTTTGTCATTGTGTTTGCAGGTTTACAACCCGAGAATCAGAACAAACTCTGTCATTATCCAGCCAATCAGCTCAAGTCAAAGTGAGTGCCGCAAACAGCTGGCTGGTCCAACAGGTGAGCATGTTTTATGTATTTCTTGCTGGTTAGATGACCTTTTGGCCTTCAAAATCTGCTAGAATCTATGAGTGCCAAATCTCAGAGGTGTTGTTTTGGATATGGCGACTGTGCAAGCCAGTAGAGGACAGTGAACTTACTTCCATGTTCCATAAAACCAGTTTGAGTTCATTTAAACTTTGCAAATTTCAAATTCAGTCAAAGACGAGCATACTGCGGCTTTTCAACAATGTACACGTTTAGCAACAATTCAACCATGTCAAGAGAATATCTCCCAAACTACTGCATCAAAACCAAACTGACTGATATTGTTTACACCAAATCGTGAACCAGCATCTGAGCTCACAGCCGAAACCGAATTGCATCAGTCTGGTGTTTTCTAGACTGTTATTATCCAATTTTTTTTTTCCTTAGCCAGCTAATTGATCTATCTGGGTCTAATAAAGTGGCCAGTGAGTGAATGTAAATCTGTAGTTGTGTTTATCCAGCTGTGTGTAAGATTACTGTTCTGTCCTGCAGGCAAGTGTTTTCGCCTTTACCCGAAAGAGAGACAGCTTCCTGCAAAGATTCTTCCTTGTATTGCGGAGTCTGACATCACCTCCACCGTGCTGTTCCTAAAGAGGATGGAGATCGCCGGGCTGGGTCACTGTCACTTTATCGACAGGCCAGGTGAGATTTATGTGTTCACAGGCTTAAAACAAAACAAAACAAAAAACATTGAATATTCTGAGGCTTTTGCAACAGGTAAGCCTGTGTTCGTCCCTAAAACTTCACTTATTGTTGGACAAGAGAGTCTTTCGGTCCAATCGGTTTTGTTCTCTTTTTGCTCCAGCAGACAGGAACTTTTTTTCTTTTTGTTATTATTGAAAGGCAGTGAGCCATGCTTCAGCCGAGCCGACAGCTCCTGTTCTGTGAGCATCCTTTCAGCACTGACCTCCTTCCGTGTGCTTTTGTTCTCGTTGGATTTATGCACAAAACAGCACCACAAAACACGCACACACACTCATTAGCTGATTAGAGCGCAGGCATGGCTGAGCCGCTGTGAGGGTGAGCAGATAATAGGGAGCCTTTCTTTCTCTCTTGTTTCAGCTTTCTCATTTAACACTTTAAAAAAAAACTAACTCATAACATGAACCAGTTTTTATTTTGCGTAGTGGTATGAGGCAGATGTTGGCAAGGATTACATCTTTGTAATCTGCTACTGCCCTTTCATTCTCACCATTCTCAGCAGGCTGCTACACTTTGAATACTTAAAGTAGATTTGTGTGGAATTAATGATCACCCAGTTTAAATATGGTTAAATACAGTTATAAATACACTTTTCTTTGCTCGTGTCTAACATTTTGAACATTATCCCACACGTCTCCTTTGAAATCTCTCTTTCCAGACCCCGGAGGTCTGATGCAGGCACTGGAGGAGCTGGACTACCTGGCAGCTCTGGATAACGACGGGAACCTTTCTGAGATGGGCATCATCATGTCTGAGTTCCCACTGGAACCTCAAATGGCCAAGACTGTGCTGGCCTCCTGTGAGTTTGACTGTGTCAATGAAGTGGTCATCATTGCAGCCATGCTAACAGGTGATGTATGGCATTTTAACATAAATCTAAAATATAATGGGCATGTGCAAAATCATGCAGTTACTTAAAGTGTCTCAAAAAGTATTTCTCTGTAGTTTTCACCTTTTTGCCACAGTACAACCATAAACGTCAATGGATTTGATAAAATATACCAACATAAATAAATGCAGAACAGATTATAAAATTGTCTTGTGCATCTTTATCCATCAGATTTACTCCAAACCCCTGCATAAAATTATTTGCAACCAGCTATCATTTTGTCACTTTGTGCACTTTCACTGTTTCTCTAGCTATCAAGAGACACAAGCAGTTCATGCCAAAGTTCTTACATCAGAAGGGCCCAGTCAAAGTTGTTGACTAAGACGGACTGGATATAAATCCATGCAACACTTTTCAGATTATTATTAAATATAAAAACCATGTAAAAATTCACTTCCGCTTCACCTTGAACAGCCAGATATAGGCACCACAAGATGGATGGATGGATGGATGGATGGATGGATGGATGGATGGATGGATGGATGGATGGATGGATGGATGGATGGATGGATGGATGGATGGACTATTTTGTTGGTCTGTCACAAAAAGTCCTTATGAAATCCATTGATGTTGTGGTTTGAAATATGATCAGATGTGTAAATGTTCCGCTTACATGAGCACCAACTGTAATAGTAAATAAGTATTATCTTGTGTATCTTTTTAGCGCCCTGTTGCTTCCTGGTTCCAGCTGTGGAGCAGAAGCCAGAGGCAGCCCAGTGCCGCATGAAGTTCCAACACCCGGAAGGAGACCACTTCACCCTCATCAACATCTTCAAGGGTTTCAAACAGTGTCAGCAGGATGAATGTCAGTTCAGGGGGAAATAAAAAACAAAAAAACAGTGACCTTAGGGTGTATTCATTTCCATTTCACCATTTAACTCTCTAAATCCTTCCTCGCCACATTCTTTCCCCGCTGTGTCAGACTGCGATGAAGAGAAGTGGTGTCAGGACTTCTTCTTTAGCCACACTGCCCTGCTGACGGCCGATGCTCTTCGAACCGAGCTCACCGACACGCTGAGGAGAATCGAGCTGCCTGTCTCAGCGCCCGCCTTTGGCTGCCGAGGCAACACGGTCAACATCAAGAGAGCCCTGCTCGCAGGGTTTTTCATGCAGGTCAGATATTGCCGATATTGTTGCCTGGTGGGTGCGCTGTGGGATATTTACACGCTCATGAAATCTGAATATACAATTACAATTTTACTGGCTGTTTTATTGGTCTTTAGATGCCTACAATAAGATGGTGTTTGTGGCTTGAAGGAAGGTGAAATGATTTCTTCCTCACCAATTAAATGACAGAAAAAGTGAAATTTCCTTCGATATTTTCAGGTTTGGCTGTAGGTAATGTGCAATAAAGAATTACTGACCTTCTTATAGATTTACATTGTCCATCTAAACCAACCTAACCATATCTAACAAAGCAATTGTCTCTCTTTTACGTCATGAAATAATTGTGATTAACCACATATTCTGGGAAGCTGACTTCAATTACACTGCAGCACCCAGGCTTGAATACTGTCACAGTGCTGCAACAAATTCAGCCTGATATTAAGAGATTCAATCACGCTTCAGAAATTAGGATGCTGTGCGGCATAGCCAATTGATGCAGCTGTCAGAGATTTTATTTCAGCGTGTCTTTCCTTATTGACTTAGATTTGTCCTCTGGTTCCCACTCAAAGGAAAAAAAAATCGTGTGATGCACTTTCTGTTTGCATGCTCCCTGTCTCTCTCTCTCTATTGTTTCATAAATCTTCCGATGGAGTGACTCTTGTTTTGGCTCTGATTCCCCTCAGGTGGCTCGGGATGTTGATGGATCGGGGAACTATTTCATTCTGACTCATAAACACGTGGCACAGATCCATCCGATGTCTGGATATGGAGCCAAGAGCCCCAAGCTGGGCCTGCCGGAGTGGGTGCTCTTCCACGAGCACACGTTCTCGGAGGACAACTGCCTCCGCACCGTCACTCACATAACGCCTGAGGAGTAAGCCTTGTTAATGTTTCTTCCTCCTCCTTGAGCAGTTTCATTCATGCACTCAATTATATCAAAAACTGGCTACGTAGCAGATTCACAACTCAAGCTGCGGCCTCTCATACTGCTTGAAAGCGCCCTGCAGAAACCCTGCAGTATCTTGGCTCAAACCTAATCATTAAATGACAGAAAACGTGAAATTTCTGTCATTTAATGATTGACCCCTTTGAACCATATTTAAAGTCTCGGTTCGGGAGAAACTAGTCGTGCTGGCTGTGGAGCAAGGAATTACAAATCCTGTTCTTCAGTGTCTGCTTGCTGGAGAGAGGATTACAGACTGCCCAGAACCACTGGAATGCCGAGCAGCAGCTTAGAGTGTAAATGTAAAGCTTTGTTCACTGACTGATGCACGTCTGCGTTTCATAAGCTTCGGATGTTGACTTAAGGGTTTTAAACTGAGAGGTGTTCTGTGTCTTCAGTCCATCAAAAGTGGGCATTTCTCAAGACTGAAAATATGTTTCATCGAATCACTTCAGCACACTTATGGCACCTAACATTGTTCTCTTTGATTGCAGGTTCGTTCAAATGACGCCACAGTACTTTTTCTACAACTTGCCATCAAGTGAGAGCAAAGACCTCCTGCAGAATATCCTGAACGGCAGAGCGTCTCAGAATGAGAACAAGCGCTCGTCAAGCGAGGAACCCCAGGAGGACCAGACGTCTGACCGCTGCGTTGTACAGTGACTATCAGACCCACCACTTCCAGTCACGGCTGGACATACTAAGATCTAGCTTGTCGTCACTTCTAGCATCGACTCCATCCGGGTAGCTGAGCTGTTGTCACAATGTCCTCGATTTTTATTTCTAGCATTCATCTTTCCCTCCATTTTTGCCCCTCCTCCTTTTCTTTACCAGTCAGGGTTTTATTTTAAATAGTAATGTACAGTGCACTAATATAAAAATAAAATATTTAACATATATGTTTGGCATTATTGCTCAGAACAAATGAGTTATTTACACAGATTCGTTACAATTTTAGACGCACTTAAGTCATTATTTTTACTGGGTGGAATGACAATACAGTTATTAAAAAGTACAATTTGGTGCACAAGTTTGAATTTAATTAGGGTAAAACTTCTATGTACAGGGTCAAATATATACACTATGTTACCAAATGTATTTGGTCACCCAATGCACTATTAAATTCAGCTGTTCTGATCACTTCCATGGCCACAAGTATATAAAATCCAGAGGGTTGGCATATAAACAGCATCCACAGCAGTTTGTCAAACAGCAAATTGCTGTGCATAGAGGGATTTGTGGACTGGGTTTCCCTCGCTGGTGGTGAATGCAGTGTTGTAAAATACACCATCACTGGACTCTGGAGCTTTAGAAACATGTGCTCTATTATTATAAATCATGCTTCTGAATATCATTCCAAATTGATACAAAAAAAGCACATCTATGAAAGATTGAAATTTGTTATATTCGTACCCGTGAGTGTATTAAGTGTATCGATGGTTTGCATCCTTCCTATTTATTTTCTAAATAGTTAACCATTCTCTGGTTCCCACTTTTATTTTTTCTGCACTTACGGTCCAACAATACCATGCAGCATAGAGGGTCGAGTTTGATTAATGAGGTGCCTGAACAGTTTGGACACGCCTGCAGCTCCATCTGCTGTGGACTCGCTTTAATGACAACAGGGTCACAGAGTGCAGCCGGCTCCATAGTGTAAATACAATGTCCTCTCTTCAGCGACAAAACTGCAATAACACTTGCTGGCTTTGTGAGAACACGGTGGTACCTTTAAAAACCTGTCACGTTAAATTGGATTTTAAAAAAAGCATTCAGGCATTTTAAACCAAAATATCAGTTATTCACAAGCAAAGAAAACATATCTATCTTTTTTAAATGTATGATGCAACTCTTGCATATCGAACACAAACCTTTAAAGAAATACAGCGAACTAGAATTAAAAAGTCCTTTACTTCTTAGAGCAACCATGCAAAAACAAAAATAGATTCACTTTCTTACATACAGCATTATGGACACATCCAGCTCTTTTGATTTTTGCATTGATTGTTGCTCAACTATTGCACAATTTCTAAAGCAAATGTTGTAACTTAACCAAAATCACTTTACTTTTTTTTCACAGCATTATTGATAAACAAAAAAAAAAAAAAAAAAAAAAAAAAACACCACACAGAAACCTGAAACCTTTCTGACTCAGTGATAAATAATTTCTCTCAGCCTTGAGAAAAAGGATTTATTTCTTTGCTAGAAAGTTAGAAATGTCTGTAAGTCTGGCTGTTGGAAGAGACAAACTCTACAGTGGTGGTAAATTTAAACATTCGAATGTACAATTCCTTACTAAAAAAAAAAAGGTACAGTTTAAAAGTGGTGATGTGAACCGAAACTACTGCCACGATGCAGATATTAAAATAAATGATACAGATAATAATAGTCCCTGCCCCTAAAAAAGAAAATTAACAGCGTTGCCTGAGTTTGTTGTTATCTGACACCTTAAAGCTGTAAATGACAGATTACTTAAATGCTTCTCAGAAGGCCTAGTCAAAGTACTCACACATATGGCTGTATAACAAAGCAAGATAAATGGCCTAGCCAGTTGTGTTGAGATGAATGTCAGAGTTTTCAGTATCATGATGGTGGATCTGTTTGACACTAGAACAATAGATCCTTACCTAGAAGAGACGGATTTCGCTCCAGAGAAGGTTCCGTTTATTGTTTTCAATGTGATAAGTAATTAAGGTCCTTACAGCTGTAACCACGTTTGATTACTCAAATTCAACGTAAAGTAAAGGCTCTTGGTTGGACTATTAAACAACAACAACAACCCTGACACTCAATATAGTGTTTCTATAATAAATAACTCACTGCATTCAATCTAAAAGCCTCCAGTTTGGTGACGGTAGGAACGAAAAAAAGTGCACAGTGCTTCACGTTACCATCCGAACAGCAAATGAAATCAATCTCTTCAAATGGGCAGATTTCTTTTATTATTTTTATGAGAATTGATGCCAAATTTCCATTAGGTTTAACAACGACTGGAAAATATGTCTACATTTTCCAGACAGTGTACACCAGAACAGTTAGCTAATTATATTACTTCAATATTGCAAGTATACTTCCATATATTGCAATATCTGAGAATTTTTATTTTAAACAGAAAGTGATACATTTAAAATCTAGATTATTTTGATGTCTGATGAAAATCCACTTTTTTCCTCCAGAAAAAGAAAATAAGTTGTTTATATATATATATATATATATATATATATATATATATACAAAAATGTTATGGCCTAAATGTCACTGTGAGGACTGCAGACTGCTTACTGTAATATTGACAATTATGTCCATGAAGTTCTCCATGAATATAATTGTCAATATTATATTAAGCTCCATCTAAAAAGGATTTAATATGTTGCTCTGAAAAACAGATTTTTTGGGGTTTTCATCAGTCGTGAGGAAAACATTAAAATGAACAAAAAAAAAAGAATGAAATATATCACTCTGTGTATAATAAGTTATATTGAGAGCTTTCCTCTTACTTAATGAAATAAATTAACTTATCGGTGCTCATAGTCAGTAACGTGATTTGAGACTTTTATGTGCGAGAATAAATAAAACAATCCTTGTGTGTGGAGGCAAAACTCAAAAGCTTATGTCATAACCTAAATAGTAGCTATGGAACTGCAAAACTACAAATTTCCAGCTATGTTATCCTGCTGCTTTTCTCAATAGATGCAGCAAACTTTCTTTCATAATAAAGTATCAGGGGTTTGCTCTCCTTAAGGACATTGCATGGTTGGTCAGTACATTTTGAGTGGAAAAGGCATCTAATCATAATACTCTTAACCTCAGAGTGTAGAGACAATTGTAGTTGAAGTTGCTACACACTGTACTCCTCTTGTCCTCTCTGTGCTTTAAGCTCCTTTTATTCCTGTGTTGTCACTTCCTGTTTACGAGGTCAGCTGCTGCAGGAGCTCAATGTAGAGCTCGACACGACTGAGGAGGGGCGCGTCTTTCTCAGCGCGCAGCAACTTGGAGTACACGGCTTTGTAGTTTTTCAACATGTCCTCGTCTTTATTGCTGTGGAGCAAAACAGAGGTGAGCTGGTCAGCGATGAGCTGGACAAATAAGATCGCACGCAGGGTTTTAGACCGCTGCTCACCTTGGTTTCCGCTTGTTTGTCGTCATCAGTTTGATCACTTGTAGCAGCAGGAAGGAGAAACTTGGCTCAAACACGCCAATTAACTTCAGCACTTCCTGGAGGTTCAATCCAGATGTGGAGCCGCCGACCCTATCGGGAGAGTCTGCCGACTCGGGGGCAGATGGTTCTGTCTGCTGCTGGGAGGAAGAGACCGTTATGCTGTAAGCAACAATATGTGGTCAGAATGAGGCACTTGAAGAGGGATTTCAAGTTTTTACTTACTTCTTCCTGCTCCTCCAACAGCTCCTTCTGAATCAGCTGGAAAGCATGGCGGGTTTCTGACATGATCTCTATCGCTCCAACCAAGCTCTTCAGCTTAGCCACGCTGCTGCTCTGACCTTTAAAAAAAAAAAAAAAAAAAAAAACACAACATGGCTAACTGTAGGAAGGTTTTGGAAAAGAAATAATCACACAGGAGTCCAAAACATTTTTAAGATGAAAGGTTCCCCCACCCGTCATGGTGAACTCTGTGAAAGCCACCCTCTCCAGTAGCGTGCGCAGCAGCTCGCACGGCGCGTCTTTGAGGCTAAGGAACAGAGAGACGGCTTTGCTGTAGTGAAGCTCCGCCAGGCTGCGGTGTTGCTTCCTCAGGTGTTCGTCCCCCACCTGTGGGACAAGCACAGCCGGTTTCTCAGAACACAAATGCGGCAACAAATGACACAGCAACACAGGAAAGGAGTTCTTCAGATAAATAAGGTCAGAACTGAGTCGTACTTGGTTTCTAAAGCAGCTGTGGTACATGGAGGCCAAGCGGTGGTGGATGGTTGCAGCTCTGTACTGGTACAGCGGTTGCCGGGCCGACTCAGTTTGCAGGTCGCAGTATTTCAAGGACTTCATCATGGCATCGGTCACCTCCCGTTCAATCTGTACAATCAAAACACAAAAACGCAGCTTTTGAAGTGGAGGAAACGCAACATCATTGGAGCAAGTTGGTCACTGAATATGTGTACCTAAATAAATCAGAATATTATTTGAGCTCAATCATTTCAGTGAATCAATGCAAAGAGTGAAACTCATAAATTAACTTTTATATACATAGTGATTTTCACCCTCCTCCTTTCTGTTCATGTTGATAATGGACAAATGAATGGCTGCCAATGAAAAACTAAACTTAAACAAAAATTTCTCATACAAGACATTAAGATCAACTTTTTTTTTTCAAATTTAAATGCCAATCCACTATAAAAAAAAATATCCCTGGTATTTGGAATCAATACTTGGTTGTGGCTCCTTTTGCATAAATTACCACATTAATGTAATCCGAGGTTGCTTTACAAGCATCTATTAGATCATCTGTATAGTTTTGTCTGGCGTCTCTTAAGGTCTTTTTGTAAAGGCTTTGAAGAGTCTCTGTTTTGGTCAAATCAATTTGTTGGCAAACCAACCACAGTGGTCGTTAAAATCCAGCGTTAACCAAAGCAGGACATATGTATAGTAAAATTATTATTTTTAATTTTTTTTTGGGAAGTGATCAACCTACAAAATGTTTGAGTTTCACGTTTTGAATAAAATCACCTTAAATAAATTAACTGTTGATGTTTGATGATAGCCATATTCACTGGAATATGCCTGTTAAGTGTTACTGGGAAGTGGAGGAAATGCCTGGTGTGGTGCTGAGGTGTGTGTGCATGTGTGTGGATTGACCTGCTCCTGTGCCTTCCTGGACAGTGGTGCGTAGTCCTGCAGAAGCATAGCCAGGGTGAAGTAGGTGGTGGACAGCTCCCAGTTCACACTGTCCCATACAGCTGCATGGCTCTTTCTGCTACCCAGTGCCCTTAAAGCTTGCAAGTAATAGTCAACGGCCTGAAGTAAAAAAAAAAAAAAAAAAAAAGTATAAATGGAAAAATCTATTTTATATTTTATACTTTAAAAACTTCTTGATATATTACCTTATTGTAGTAAAGGGCCTCCTCTGGAGAGAACTCTCCTCTGCTCTTGTCGACAGAGACAGGACAGTGGGCCTGAGCGCAGATCCTCATCAGCCTGCCGGTGTTGCACAGCAGTAAGGCCGTGTTGGTGCTGTCCCTGATGGCTTCAAAGTCCTTCATTCCTTTTTCAAAGAAGCTGAAGCTCTTCTTCCACAAGTCCTGCTCTGCTGCAGACACAGACTTCTTCACTAGAACAGAAACAAGATAGCAGCTTAGTTTGATATTTTTGCTGGTAGGAAAATTGATTCATGAAATCCTGTGAATGCTAAACAAATAAATGCACACGTTAAAGAAATCCAGAAGGTCTGACAATATACCTCGTTTTTCTGTCTGCATGGCTGCTGCCTGGTTCATGTAGTAGACCCCCATCTCGTTGCGAATGTTTCCCAGCCGTTTGAGGACCTGGGACAGCTGGTCGGAGGATTGATCTTTCAACACCTCAGATGTGAGCATGTCGTGTGCCGTCTCGTAGCATCTGCAGCTAACAAACAGCTGGTACTCGGGGTCCATGGCCAGATCTGTTGCTATGCTGAAGTCTAATAAAAAGAAAGAAAAAAAAGATGATTAATATAATCAATAAGACCAAGTAAAAAAATGAAAAAAGAAAAATTACAATAAAAAATTAAAATAATTTTTACATCTGTGTTTAAGTTAGTATGGTGAGGGGTCCATTTGTGGGCACAAATTCTTAAGTTGCACAGGTGGTTGATGCAGATGTAGACTTTTTATTTTTAATCAAGGCAAAATTATACCAAATTAAAATATTACAACAGAAGATGCTGGCTACAACACAAAGAATACAATAACTATGCACCTTCTGAGGATCACTTCTAACCAGCAGGCATCCCTTTCCAACAAACAAGTTGACTACTTGTTTAATTAAAGTATTTCAGCTTGGTTTATTGTTGAACAGGTAAAAAAAAAAAAAAAAAAACACAATTTCTTTTCCATTTTTGCTCCTTATTTTTTGGCCTAAAGTTCTTTTGAATTGGTGATTTTGGTTGTGACACCTCTAGTTTGGGTGATACAGAATGAAGACAGACCCTGGCAGCTGCTCTCTCTGTGCAGACTGTGCAGAATCTCCTGGTCCTCTTTGGTCTGGTAGCTGTACTCCTCCAGGTACGCTGCCCTATTGCTGGCGTTCTGGGCCAGCATGAGCTGAATGTCTCCGCAGAGTGACAGGCACTGGCTGTGAAACTGGAGCACATGCGGGTGCAGCGTTTCACTCACAGAACAGTAAGCATCTGAGAAAGGTGATAAAATACAAAATAATGAGGAAGATAAAGGGACCTCTGTTCAAGAACTGAAAATTCTCATTAGGGTGTTAAAAATTATTTTTTAAACTGGTAATTTTTTTATTACACTTAAATGCTAGATTAATACAGAATTAAGAGGATATAAATTACAAAATATGTACTTTCAAAATTCACATTTTGGAAGAAAAAAAAAAGAAGGGAAAAGCCTCTCACCGTAACACTGCAAGGAGAGCTTGATGTAGCGCAGGGCTCGTCCATACTTCAGCAGATTGGTGGCAGCGTCCGACAAGATGTAGTACGCTTTGGAGGCTTTGAGGAAGAGCTGCAGTTTCATACGGTGCTGCCAGGAGCCTGGGATCATTCCTGAGCGTGTCGGGCTCTTAAGGTCAACCTGCCCTGCACCTGCTGGGGTTATGTGGGAAAATCCACAAGTTCACCATAAAGGCATGGTGTTTTTCGATTTCATTTTTAGCTTCTTTTTGTGACATGAGCAGAGTAGTCTCACCTCTCTCCAGAAGAAGAGAGATGCCTTTCTCTGAAGCGCCGTTGGCACCTCCATCCTCATATTTTAGCGGGATGGGAGTGTTAGGGTCGGCAGCGGGCAGATCGCTCTCCTTCTTGATGCTGCCATCCACCGCTTTCAACCCCTGTGAAATTATTACAAGCATATTTACATCTCTGATTTGGCTCTTCTGAACAGTAAAACTGTGACTTGACATTATACAAGAGCTCGCCTTCAGTACGTAGCTCAGGACATGTCTGCATCGCTCCTCTTTGTCTTGAGAAACAGGAAAAGCACAACTTGGCTGCGGAAATAAAATCAGATCAATGTTTTATGCTTTGAAAGTTTCTCCATCTTTAGTCTGAAAATAACTAAAAGTCATCTCTTACTCTGATTTGGTGAGTTGATTTGTATTTCTCAGGGACCGACAGCTCCCCCACGGAGCGGATCACGGCTACCGCTTTGCTATCGTCCTGCGGTTTGGAGCGGTTGCCGTAGGAACCCATATCTTCGCTGTCCTCTGTCAGATCGTCTTCGTCGCCCTCATCTTCCTCCCTGTCCTCGTCGCTGTAGCTGTCTTCGGAGCCACCGGCCCGCAGCGACTCCCCTCCGTCTTCGTCGGGCAGCTCGTCGAGCTGGAACAGCTCTGACAGCATGTAGTAGGCCGAGGCGATGATCTGAGCACAAGCAATCAGGAAAAAAAAAAAGAAGCAATCAAAGGAGGGGTTGGGTTCCTTGAGGCCAAAAGCTTTTGCCCTCTGAATCAAGAGGTTTCACACTGTGCGGCCCAAACACTGGCTCTGAAAGCTATGGGTAAAAAAGGAAGTGGAATTTTTCTCTTTCACATACCTGAGGATGTTTCTCCGGATCAAGAAGTTTGACGCAGTTTAGGAGCAGAGTTCGGATTTTGCCATAGTGCTTTCTGTTTTGACTTGCCTTCAGCATCAAGTTGCTGGCCACTCTGCGCCACAAAGACAAACAATATTATTTTACCTTCACACATATATTTCAATGTTACACATTATTGAGTTCCTCCACTTTTTTTCCCCGTACACTTTTCACCACTTTACTACTTCTGCATATGTTGTGCTATTTCAAACATTCAACTTTTACCATAATGTGCTCATTCAGGACAATACAGACGTGTATTTTGGTATTGACGTCTTCTACGGTTTATGAAATAAAGAAATATTTGCAATCATCTTGGGCTGCGTTGAGATGGAACCTTCCTTCCAACCTTGCTTGCAAGGTTGAAAGGAAGTTTTCACTCCTCTATGATTTTTCTTCTTTTGTTTTATTCTGCTGTTTCTGCCTTTTTCTTACATTACAATTAATGTATAATACAGATTTTTTGTTCAATATTATGTACCAAGCATCACCACAAACATGCTCCTACACAGAAATAATAATAAAATAATACAAAAAAACCCCTAAAACTAAAATAAAATCATGAAACTACTCACCTGTAGAGTAAAACAGCAACAGGAAGGGTGAAGGGATTCTGATATTTCTCTTCTTCAGCCTCCTCACACAAAGTCGTGAGATCGTAAAGCTTCACTATGTCACTCCCACTAGCTGTGGATTGAAGATGTGACAGAAGCAGACATTAGATACACAAAAAGAGAGCAATTAGAACAAATAAATGAAAGTATTTCCCCCCCACCTTTGAAAAGCCAGTAGGTGTGACCCTCTTTAGTGCAGTTAGACTTTAGGAAGGAGAGGATATTTTGGGCAATGTCTTTTACCACCCTTGTAGAGAAAGTCGAGTTTTCCAGATGAGGGATATCTTCTGTTTTTATCATTTCGTATTTCTGAATGAAAACACAAGAAAGCAAAAAGAACTGAACAAATGTTCAAGAATTGTCAAGGAGCTGTGATTTTGTACTAAAGTCTCCACAAACAACCAAATCAGACAAAAAATACTCAGCTTAATATTGTTTTCAGGTTTTGTGTCCGTAATGCCTAGATCTGACATTTTAATAGTGTGCACAAAATTTCTAAACAGTTAGAAGTTTGAATATTGAATGTGTTAACTCTCTGGCAATTTACCTGAACAATGCCATTGACGTGAAAACACATGACGAGCTCTGGGACGTTGCACATGAGATTGTCGAGCCAGTAGTCGATACCAGTTAAAATGTTGATTGGTTTGTTGCTGTCCCTTAGAAAAAAAAAAAAAAAAAAAAAAAAAAAAAAAAAAAAAAAAAAAAAAAACAGAGCAAGGGTTCAATCTGGGCTCTACGCTGAGACCATTAAATCAAAATATGCTGCAACAATCTTTGGAAGCAGTCCAACAAACATTTGTTTAAATCGGTCAGTCTTTTTTTTCTATGTTAACGCTGCACCTATTAGCAAACACCAGAAAGAGTAAGCAAGAAAATGAACACATTTTAATTATTCTAACTCAACTACTGCTCTAAATGTACTGCTTGAATATTTGACACAATCCACTGAAGTCGTAATGTTAAAAGGATCAAGGGTGTGCACATTGGATGGTCAACCCCTAAAACTTATATTTTATGCTCCCTTCTGTGTTCAGAGAAATTAAGATTTTCTGACAAAATGGATGGGAACAGAACATTTAGTTGCAAATCAAAATATTTGTTTAGTCTTCAAATTAAAAACAAGCACATCTTTCCATTGGGAAGATAAGAATTCATCATCAAACCTTAGTCTCAGACTAACAGCAGGATATCGACCACCTCCAAAAATAGGCATGTTGGATCCAACCAGCATGTGGATGTCCTCAAACGTCCACATGATGTTTCGCACGAAGTCATTCCTTAAACCCTGTAAGATAATATAATATATAAGTAAACACCTAAACAGCTGTAGCAGGATTACATTCTTGAAGAGTAAAATATGCTACCTGACTGTTTTCCCCTTCGTTGAAGAGAGTAGGAAGATTCTGCTCTTTACCCACTGATGTCACCTGACCTAAAGCAAAGTTGCTGTCCACAGGAACACTTTCCTGAAGATTTAACAAAATAAGCACTTAATTTGTGTAGACATCCCCTATAAAATATATCTTAAAGATTCCTAAATCTAACTTTGAGCTGAGGAACCATCATTAATCTCGTGGTAGCCAAGTTACCTGTTTGGAAGTATCTGCTTCCTCTGCTTCTGACATTGCACTGGTGAAAGTAGCAGGCCATGAAGAGCTGTACTCTTCGGCTCCATTCTCCTCATCCTCTTCTATCATGTCTTCTGTTACAGGTTCTGCAGCTCCATCACCATTTATACTGCAGAACATAATAATGAAATTAAAGCATCTTTAGAAGTCAAATTAAACTACATATCAAAACTTATTTGTCCAGAAATAAAACCCAAACTCTCACCTGTAGTAGAGGAACTTTGACAGGATGGCTTTCTGATACCAGTGCTCTTTGCTCTTCTTCTTTCGCTGCCATTTTTGATCTATTAAGCGCTGGTAAATCTCTTTGAGCCATGTCCAATCTCCCGTCTAGAACAAAATATTTCAGCACTTAGTTAACAGAAGTTGTCATTAATATAACTGTTCCGACAGAGTTGAATAAAGCATGTCTCCCTGTACCTGAGAAGATCTTCTTAGGAGTTCCTGAGTGTCCAGCTCATCCAAAAGCAACGTCCTTCCAACACGATGAACAGCCATACTAACATGGGACTTGCTGTAAGGGATTTTCAGAAGCTTCTTTATGTTCTGCAGAAAAAAAAACAAATTAAGTTTTGGGCATATCCATACTTCAGAAACAAGTTAGAAAGATAAGGATAAGGAAAAGCGCTACCAACCTCAGAATCTGATACGACATCCACATCATCCCCAATGCAGTCAATGAAGTCATAGGCCATACCAAAACTGTAAGGATAAAAAAAAGACCCCAATACACTTTTTCATTTATAGTTTTTTTCACTTATTCAAAACTTCACCCACTCTGAGACACTTTATTTAAAAATGGCGGCTAGATGGTTACATGCTCTTGGAATTATATAATAATAAGTTCTGCAGTGATGCCAATTGCAACTAATTATGTGTAAATCACACTGTGGAGAAACTGGCAATCCAGTATGTTGGAATCAGTCTTCCTGAGAGCTTTCTAGACAGCTTATTTCTTTCAGAGAGCAGTCATCCCAAATACCAAATGTCCAGTACTGTAATGTACTTTTAAAATCTGGAACTTTCAGTATGTACAAGTTATACAAGATTTAGCTCAAAATATTATATTATTGTGGCCTACTGCAAAAGCTACAAGATACTGACATTCCAGACTTTAATTACAAATGACAGTTTGTTGCTAATTTGTTTCACAAAAATGAGCTAAAAGGAGGGTTTGGCTATTTGCAAGAAGAGGGAGCTGGCACCAAATTCTTCCTCAAACTTGCAGACGTAGTTCTCATCTAACAGGAGTCAAGATCAAGTTAAAGCCTTAATTAGAAAAGGAAATAGCATTTATAACTCTTGAGGAAACTTGCAACACAGGAGTCTTTCCTTTCAATGAATGTACAAAATACAGATAAAATAAAAATGTCCCTTGATCTATTTTAAGCAGTGTTATCTAGGATTAATACCATTAATATGATAGAAAAGACTGATCTTTATCTGACTTTTGTATTCTGGAAGCACAACGAGAAATTATTTTTGTTTTTTCCTATTTTAAAAAATTATTTTCACACAGAAATGTTCAAGACACGTTTTGCTTGTTCGAACTAACAGAACTTGCAGCGTTTCCACTGTACACTAATAAATGCTAATACCTAGAGAACGGTTTGCTCTTGCTGCTGGAGCCTAACACGGTGGTGCCAGCGCTGCCCAGCTGAGGGTTTTCTCTCAGCCAGTTGGCAGGTGGAAGCTTCAGGTCCGTCTTCTCCTGCAGGAGGGCATAGGTGGTCGGAGGTGGGGCAGCAGAGTACTTGACCACTGCGCAACTCTTTACTTCTCCATTTCCTAAGCATACCGTCATATCCTGTAAATAAGACAATTAGACATCAGATTATAATTTAGAAATAATAGTCATGTTACTGCTAAGTTTATTTAATTTTTATTACTTAAAACAATTAATAAAAATAAAACAACAAAGCAATCAAAATGATTTTAGAATAAAACTTTGATGTCAAGTCCACTTGAGCCAAAAGTCACAAAGTAAAAGGAAGATTTTACAGAGATTATTGAAAAATTTAAAAGCAATATGAAAATCTCACAAAATAAATGTGTGAATTTAAGATAAATGATGAATAATTTAATTCTGTAGATATGTGTACATGTCAGATATTTCTAAGATATTACAGGGTGAAACATCTAGATAGTACCATATTTTGCCAGTTAACAAGATATTGTAGTTAGTTTTAAATTATTTTGCTTCAATAACTTGACACAGGATTCTGCTGCTGTCTTTGTTGTCCCCTCCAAAACTGCTTATCATAGTGATAAGTAGTGAGTATCACTATGTGCCAGAAGCAGGGGCTTTGGGGCAATTAAATTAACTGCTAAAGGTAAGTAACCTTACATTTTCACTAACCACAGAAAATTGAACACCAGAAATTTGTATGTGACTTTCAAATATTAATAAATGGTCATATTTAAAATAATTTACTAAATTAAAATGTTTTATGTGACTGGGTTACAACTTCTTCGATTTTAAATTGAACAGCAGGACATGAATTGTGGTACATACTACTCTTCTTAATATAGTTTTATCTATGCAGCTGTGGCCACGTTAGTGAACAGAAAACTAGATTGTAATGATTTTGAGGGGTGTCTCGACACTTATGGCGATTTTTTTAAAGTGATTAAACTAACATAACTCCAGGAAACTTAGCAAATGTACACACTTTGCTTATTAAGACACGACGATAAACATGTCATCTTAAACACAACAAATACAATATAATACTGATCAGCCTGGTAACTTACATGTTTGCTGTAATCTCCTGTGCAAGAGGGACCACCAACATCTTCTTTTGAATTATCCATGGGAGCCCCTGGCTCTCTGTCCTCAGGTGGCAAGCTCATACTGGACAAGTGAGTCTTTCCACTTCTCTCTCCTATCCTCTACGTATTTCTAACAACTGGAAAACAAACATATAGCTCAGGCAACACAATGAATGGCTTTATAACGTACGTAAACACACAGTTGCATCGATAAAGTCGGTGGCAACTTCAGACTGTCAAGCTAGCTCAAGAAAACAGCAGTCAACGTGGAAAAAAGTGGTTTCACAATGCAAGTGTAACGCTAAAGCTAACCCACAGTAAAATGACAGCTTGCTATTACTTTTCGCAGTCTAAATAAAGTGTACCCACTAGTCAATAAACAAGTTTTAGATGTCTGTAGCCTACCTTTTTCCCATCTGCAGCCACTCTGTGTGCAGTTCTCTCACTGACAACAAGCTAATGACGACTTCCTGTTTAACGGTAAAACGAACTGCAAAACTATTCTTATTTACTATTTATAAATAATAAACCTGTTTGGAAATTGATCAAAAAGAAAAAATCTGACCGTTAATATCCTAAATAATTTTTATGAACAAGAATATTTAATTTAGAAACTCATTTTGATAAGAGGAGTGAACCGGAAATACATTGAAGAGTTCTTTCTAGAAAAATGGAGCGCTTTCTCGTTTATTCTGAGGGCTGTTATTCTGAAATTCGCGGCCAGCTCGACACTTTTTTTTTATAGTACTTCATTATTAAATAGCTTAAAGCACCACTGCACTCGTAAAATACACTGTAGAATCGAAGCAGGCCGACAACCTATGGCATTATTATCCCCGCTCAGCAGATGAGCCTGACAGCCGAAACATATAGAGAATCCATGATATATTGCAGCACAGGAATGTGGAAAATTTAAACAAAAATAAAAACCCATATATGCATAAAAAAAACGATGAATACACATGTAATTAATTATTTTTCCACATTTAATATGTCTTTTGTAATTTAAAATATTTATGTATTTCATGTATTTATGTCCAGTTTAAAACGTATTTCACTCACTGATGCACTGATTTCTTATTTCTTATTATATAACACTTGGCAGACAAGGTGAGTTTAATGGGAAGCACATTAAAAAAGTTCTAAAACCTATAGGTGAACATGTGTAAATTAACATAAAATCCAAAGATTGTTCTTTGTTTAGTAGGCTATTTGAGTTCAGAAAGTAAAAGTCATTTAAGTAGTCATTACAGACATAGGTTAGTTGTCTTAATTTTGACCAGTAGTTTCAGTATTTCAGTATTATTTATTGGCTTACGTAACAGTAAAATTTATCCTGAGAAATCCATTGTTTTCTGAAAATAAACATGTTATGTTTTTCACTGGTTGTATGTCATATTCATTAAAAAAGAAGAAATAAATTCTTGCTACTGTATATTTCTGGGTACAAGCTAGTATATGTTGAATTGGGCATAGTAAACGTCAACATGCAAATGTTTAGGTAAGAACTTGAATCATATAAAGTTGTATTTATTAACTAGAAGGTTTGGGCACATTTTTCATCATTTAGTAGCGTTATTATGGAACACGACTTGCAGCATGGGAAAAGCACGAACTACACTCTTCAAGTCATTATTTGATTTGTTTGGTTCCTGACCTTTAAACTGATGATGGATTCTCATAATCCAATTTTTTTTGTCTCCCCAGCTGTCTCAAACCATCTCTGACATGACCTCACTCAGCTTTGTACGTAAAAGAAGCTGAGGTCCAATACTGGCAGTCACGGTAACGTACACCCTGGCATTTCCCTAATATGCTGCAGCCTCTTAGACAAAGAAACATGCACAGAAATTACATGAAATGACTTATTGCACTTTGGATTGGTATCTGACGACTAAAGCTTGTGCACCATGCATCTGTTTCTATTAAAAATCACATTGGTCTCATTGAATAAATGATCCATTTCAAAAATGTCTTTTAACATTCTAGTTATCTGGACTGGTTTATTCTCTTTTTCAGGGAACCTCAACTGCATGAAAGAAGTAAATAATGAAAACATGTTTATTTTCAGAATCAATCGCCCAGGGATTGCCAGCACGTTCTTGCATGTCTGCCTATGGAGTTTACTCTGAGGCCAGAGGGTTGTTGGGTGTTTGGCTGTTTTTGAACTGAATTTTAAATAATCTTAAATATGTTCTTGCTGAAAGATTGAAAAGTGGTTTCTGTGACAGAACCAAGTCAATTGAAGGCACAATATCATTTAAACTGATTATATTCTGGTGGTTTTATTTGTAAGCCACAATAAAAGCAAAGTAACATAGTACTTTGTTTTCATGCATAAACACATGCTTTTTCTATTTAACGCACCATGAGTATAAAACTTTCTTTTCAAAAATGTCTCATTATTTTTCATGAAACACTATTTTTCCTTGCTCTAATGCATGGAAATGGAAAGATTCTTTTTAGATTTATATAGGTTGTGTAGATTTTGCTACTTAGGATAATAAAATAAGGAATGAGTAAAGATTAACATAATTACAAAATAATAAATTTGGGAAGAAACCCATATTTTCCAGTACATAAAACATCTGAAACCAATAGTTTATGGGTATCATATTCCAGCAAGAAAGCAATTCTAAGTGCTTTACATAAAAAAAATAAATAAATAAATAAATAAAATAATAAAAAATTTAAAATACTTAAATAATAATAATAATAATAAATAATAATAATAATAATAATAATAATAATAATAATAAAGAACACATTAAATTGCAGAGGCAGAATAAAGAGAAGTAATGGAAAGATAATAGTCCAATTGTCAACCATGTCAGAACAAGCCTTTTTTTTTTACAGTTATTAATCTAAGGCAATTCTAAACAAATAGGGTTTTAGCCCAAAGCATCAAATATTAGTTCCAAAAATGCTTCACTTACTATAATTTTGCAGTGATTGGGAATGCAAATAACTGTGGCAATAATCTTGTTTAAAAAAAACAAAAAAACAAACACTCACATCCAAAAAACTGTGCTCAAGCTAAATTTAGCCACTTTTAAAGAACTGTTTATAATAAATATAATAAGACAAAGTATTTCATGAGTGAGTAAAGTACTTTGTTTAGCATTAAACATTTTCAGAAATTCTGCACTCGGTTCATTGTGTTTATTTTTATTAATGTCATAAAATGACAAACACATCTCAATATTTTGAGATGTGCTTGTCTCAAAATACATCTCAATATTTTATTAACATTATTTGCAAATGTCCTCTCATCTGTATTTTACATGTTGCTCTGACCTTTGTAACTCCTTAAGAGTAGAGATATCCTTTGTTCTTTATTGTCCCACAGTTTAATGTGTTTCTTTACAGCAGCATGTCCCAGAATACTCACTGGCACAACTTCAGAGAGAAGAATGTACAAGCTATTATTCAATTTCCTGAGCAAATAATCAGGACTACTTTCCCCGTTCTGTATTGCTGTCAGAATTCCAGATCCGCAGCTCCATGGTGATCCGGTATCAGATTGCATGTTGCCTGTTCCAGGTTTCCATGGTCACCAGAATTTTATTTAGCTATTAAGCTGAACATAGTGTGAGAGTTTTATTCCACTGAAACCATTCAATAGTGACATCTCAAACTGTGTCAAAATGGTGAAAGGTGGAAAACGCTACGATGGTATGGACAAGGATGGCCAGTGGGTAAGAAACTGTAAATTTTATTGACCTTATCCAGCAAAACATTCAAAACTATATGCATTCTGGTTTTATTTCTTTGTCTTCAGTTTGCCCATCCACACTGTTCAAAGTTAGCATCTCGTGAAGCCTGTACAACTACTGGAGTTATGCTGAGTGAGGCTAATAAATTGTTGCCTCAGGATCGGTATGTGAAGCGCTATCCTAAATGGAAAATTCACCAGGTCTGTGTGTTTGTGTGTTTAGGAATTGAAATATATTGTTTTGTCCAAATTAGCAGATGAAATCAGGTGGGGGATTTTTTTTTTTTTTTTACATTGATTTCTGTTGTGTTTAAAAGTTTACATGCAACAAATGTGAATATTTACGTGCATTGCTGTTACTCCTTTAGACAATTGGAAAATGTAAAAGAGAAAATAAGTGTGAGGAAATTCCTGTGGCACAGTGATTTGAGCAGTAGCTAAAGTGTAACTAACTCCCCGGGGAAAGCACAACCTCACCAACTTGTTTGCCAACTTAACACTTGATTGCTGTTTTGTGATTTTTCAGACCCCTTTAGCAGGCTTCTCAAAAAAGTGACTAGCGACTTTTTCTTTTTATGTTATTGGAGACTTTACTGGCGAATATTGCAGATTTAAGCAAATTTACAGGAAATTATTAAATTTGCATGCAAACACAATAATAGCCCCCTTAAGGACCAATTTAGATGGCCTATCAAACAAAAAATGATTTGGAGTTTAGCTACTCTGCTTGTAAGCTAAAAAGAAAGCTTCCAAACTTTCCAGTGAGCGATACAAACACAGCAATTAAATTTTTTCTGCTGCTTTCTAGCGATCCAGGGAGGATTATCCATTATCATATCATGACAATAAGGCCGCCTTAAAATCTAACATCTCAGTCTTCTCTAATGTGAGTATTTATTTAGTTTCAGCACATGAAGGATGCTTTTCTAAATGCTAATATCCTTTCCACATCTGTGTCTTTTCTGTGTTTGTGTACATCAGGGTGTGGGACGAAAGAAGTATCCTAATGATCAAATTCAGACCACGTCTCAGGTCTGTCTGACCCACGATTCAGTTGACGAGCATATACACAGCTTCCTTACAAGGCAAACTGGCTTTACTTCAGTGGACCTCATTAGTGTACCAACCAAGAGCAGGAGGTTCCCTCAAAACCACAAACTGAGATCAGAAGAAGCCTTTGAGAAGAAACCAGAGCAATTCATGTGGTTTGGACAAGACACGTCCCATGACCCACTTCGTCTGGATGTGCTGGCAACTGCCAACCTGTCAACCCCTCGGGGTCCTCACACATTTAGGTCACTAACAGACGTACCATGAAAATGTTTGGGTGGCTGGAATTAAAGATTTCATGAGTTTTAATTTGAGGACACGCAGACCTTTGTAGTAAGTGTTTGTTCAATAAAACTTCAGATGGTAGTAAAGGAAAAAATATGTGTTATTGTGTAATTTTATCTCAACTATGGACCAGGACTCTGTGTCTCTTAATAAAGTTTAAATTGAACCGAATTGTAATACTGTAATTAGAATTAAATGTTTGACAAAACTACAAAAAAAAAAAAAAAAATCTCATACCATTACTCTTTTGAGATTCAAACATTGCTTGAATCCCCATGTCCCAAAAGTCTCTCATACCTTTTAATCTAAGGCCTTTCCTGGAACCTTTACATGGTGTCCAAAATCCACAAAGCATTTACCCAAATACCCTGGAAAGGGCACACAAAACTCACTTGAATAATTACATATGAACAATAAACCTCTTCACACTTTTAGCTCTAAACTTTAGACACAAACATTTGCTTATGTTTTACCAAACAGTAAATCTTATGGACTAATAGTAAAAATGTATTTCTCCTCTCTAATACACTAAGAGCAACTGTACTAAGTTCTAATTATGCAGTACTCAAATATTTAAAATCTTTCCTATGGAAGCACAGATTTATGTAAATCTATGTTTAAAGTGTCTTTTGAAATTAAGTAATTGTTTACAAAGTGTTGTACATGTCACCACGATAAGTATGGAGCTAGTAAATGGTACCAGAGAGACCTGTTATTCAGATAGCTAATTTCTTCAAACTTCTGCAAAATTCAAAGTTCTTTTAAACATACCTTTATATTTACAGTTATTATCTTTGCCGAACAATTAGTTCTGTCTCTCATTATTATTCTATGGCCCATAAACCCAAGTTCATCATCAAAGTATCAAAATATACTTCCAGCTAATAAGAGTGCCTGACTATAATAAAAATTTTTGAACACTGTTATGTTGATAGTTTTCATGTTTGCCAGATGGTGGCAGCAGATATGCATGAGTCCTGATGTGGCGTGCACATCAGGACACAAGTTTCTTGCTTGGCCAAGCTTCGTGAGAGATTTAATAACCAAAACCTCTGTGTGAAATGAGCCCGCTTTGGGAGGGAACATGTGTGGAAAATAATTACAAAAAGAATGTAGCTATTTTAATTCAATGTGTATCAACATGACGACATTAAATTTGAGCATGTGAAATAAATTAGGCCTGATTTGAGTCATAATGGATGGGTTTGTTTCACCCTTGGGGATCAAATGAATGGATATGTTTGCAGCTCCCACAAGAGGAGAGGAAGTGTGGGAGAGTTGTGGAAAACACTCCACGGGGGGAGAAAAAAAGAAAGGAAAAGAAAAACCAGAAGAATCTGTGACCAGTCCTTTTCTTTAGAGAATGCTATGACCAGCTGCTTTCTTTCTCTAAGTGCTCACTGGGGATGGTGGCTTTTCTCACCAGCGTTCTTTCAGCTGATGTAATTAGCTCATCCGCGTACTAGATTAACCTTGTAGGAGCTTGTTTTGCTTTAAGAGGACAAAACACTAAGACATTGTTTTAGCTTTATTTAACCACATTCATGTTGAACTATGACCCTTTGTAAATTCAGAAGAGCCAAACAATAATTCCTAAATGCAGCTGCACAACTACCATGGGACTCAAGAGTGAAAGTACTACAATGATCATAACACTGAAAATATCAGCCACTCTTTAAGAGTGGCAAATTGCATTGCCTTGCAAAATAGATATTTTATATAAATGTTCTTCAGAACTTGTATAGTTTTTGTTACAGTCACAAGCGTCAATGCTTTTTATTTGGCATTTGTGTAATAGACCAAAACAAAGTGATGCAATATTGTGAGATGACACAGTTGGTTTTCTAATTTGGCCATCTTTGGTTGCCTTCTTTCAAGTCTTTAATGGTCTCTGCTAGCTTTCTACTTTGTCTGTTGTTTCTGTCCAATTGGTTTTGAAGCACATGTAAAGATAGATTTGTAAGCCTTGCACAGTTTCCTAATTTAGATTTAGATCTGGACATTTCTTGAGCCATGCCAACAAAATAAAAATGCTTTGTGTATGTAACTGTATCTTAGGGTTGTGTCCTGCTAGCAGCTGAATCTGTGCCCGAGTCTTAAGTGTGCAAGGACTAATTTATTTTTCAAGGCATCCCTGTATTTACCTCAGGGAAATACAGGAAAGCCTGTATTTCCAACTGTTTGTTAACAGCTGATTCAGAACAGGTTAAAGTAGCTGTTCTGAACCTGCAAAGAACAGTATCCTCACAGCATGATACTGCCACCACCATAGCCAACAGTGTGTTTAGGATGATTTGCTGTCTTAGTTCTCTACAACACAACAATTTGCATTTGTTGTGATCAAACTGTTTAATTTTGGTCTCCTCTAAGTAGAGCACAGTCTTTCACATGTTAGCTGTGTTCTGCAGATGGTTTATGGGAAACTGTGAACAAGATTGCTTATTGCTTTTTTACAGATTTAACTTTTTTTGTTGTTGTTTGTTGTATAAACTATGTCCCTGCTTTATAGATTCTCATAGCATTATAGCTTTTCGATGTGTTTTCATGTTTTCTCATGAACCGCTTCACATTCAGAGAACAGCTGTGTTTACATTTACATTTAATAACAGATAAGTGAACTTGATTCGGAAATGAGGTGATTTCTGCATTTCATTTAGAAGCATAAAAAGTAAAAATCTTTTTTTTTTTTCAACTTACCAATTATACACTACTTTGTGATAGTCTATCACATAAAATCCCAATGAAGTCCATTAACACTTGTGGCTGTAAGATTGCCAATTTTAAGAACGTTAAATGCTATAGATAATTTTCTGAGGCACTGACAGAAATATTGTGAAATAGAATGGACTTACAATAACTTTAAACTTCTTCTTGGCACCAAAATCTCCAACAAATCACAATAAGTAACTGTGCAGCCTTGTCAGAATAACAGCAGGGCTTTGAATGCATCTCAAGGGAAGAAGAGCTCTTTGGAGAGCTGAAACAATGTGTCAATATGAACCAGCATGCCACATGTTCTGTGAGATCTCCATCTTTCTCTCTCCCTTTGTGCGTGTACAAGTGTGTGTGTGTAATGTTATCCAGAGGCAGAAACTAAGAGTATATGTAAATATAGTTACTTGGTGGAATATCAAACCTCATTCCAAGGACAAAAGACACATCTCGGTAAACAAGCATTCAACCACCAAAGCCTTGTACCTCATAAATATTAAATCAGGCACTTTGAATACCTCTTTGGTGTTAGGAGGTTTTACTCTGGATTCTTCCCATTTGCTGTGATTTATTCGCAGGCGCATGTGCCTCTTTGATGTGCTGAGTTGAGAGGTTTTGCACCTGTTAGAAGGAGACAAAAAATGCATTGAAAACAAGAGGTGGATTTGCCAGACAGTCAAAATAACACCAACAGAAAGAAGATTTGTGTTGCCATGGCACGTTGCGTGTATATATGTGTGTGTGTGCGTGTGTTAGTGTGTGTGCCTCTCTAAAAGGGTGCTGTGCTTGTTTTGACATACGCTGTTATTTGCAGCAGAATTACTTGTGTCAAATACAGATTTAGGTAGTGCAATTTATCCACCTATTCAATAATGATAGGACTTGTAGCAGAATTGGACTGGCGATTCAGTGGTTATTCTTGACTCTTCTGCCAATTACAACTGTTTTTTAAATTTTTTGCTTTAAAAAAATTTAAGCAATTTAAATCGACTTACTGTCCTCATCACATTTGCATATTTTAGTTTGTCGATCAAAATTTACTGGGCAACAAATAACACAACCTGTGTTAAGTGATTATGCCTAGGTCTAAAGAAATTCAACAAATTACCAAAATGATTGCAAAGGCCCAGCTCACATTTTCCCAAAAATGTCCCTAAATGACTTTTAGGAAATTATTTTGTAGGCTGATTAGCATCTTGTTCCATCAGACTTGAGACTGAAATAGCTTTATGGGAAAAGTCCAACAGTGAAACATGGTTCTGGTAGTACAATGGTCCGGAGCAATCATTCATTCACAAAACCCTGAAAGAGAATGTCCAGTTATCAGATCATGACTTACTAATACTTCTGTGATGCAGCAGGACAATCATTGAAAGCAAGTCGGCAAATCTTTCTCCAGTTGGCTAAATAGATAAAATGAAGGTTTTGTAGAGAAGGGGCAAATACCCTACAAGCAAAAACTAAAATGTTTTTCATTGCCTGCCACCTCATTAACTACATCACTAAAAAACCTTAAGAGTCAGCCTGAATATTTGTGTCTTTTTTTAGTGTTGAACTCCTAAATAATGAATGAGTGTGTTCTTTGCACTCATTCAAAGAACACACTTTGAATGAAGTGGATTCTTTATTTTTAACAAACATAGGAGAGCAACAATGAATGGCTCTGTTGTTCAACAGCCAATAAAGTGCTGAATATATTTATAGAATATACATAAAAAATTCTAACTTCACTCAAATAAACTATTCCACAATCGCAGAATTTATCCATTTGGAAAATCACAAATATGATCATGACACTTTATTTTTTGTCCAAAAAAAAAAGAAAAACGTATCAAAATTTTCTGAGTCTATTTATTGTAGCTGGCTTTAGAGGATCAGTCCTTCAAATAGCAAAGTCCAAAATGGTCTTTGAGTTGATTCCTATGGGTAGTTTAAACTCAAACCAGGAGGCTCTCTTTAATATCTTTCAATCACTCCAAATCCTCACAGTCTGCAGGGGGTTTTCTGGCCATAAGTTGGCTAGAGTCCCATAGCAACTGAATAGTCCTTGTTACCATAGTGGTCAGAGACCCTCCAGAGGCTGAGGGTGGTGATAAAGGTGTCTGGCTATCTCGTTTCCACAGAGGTCTAGATAACATCCTGAGAACATTCCCATCACTCGAGGAGTTTGTCCAATGGAGATAAGAGTTCCCCTGCCAAAACTTCACAACGAGATTGTATGTGTGCTGGGGCATCTGTACGTGTGCGGGTGTGGGGGTGTGTGCGTGTGTGTGTGATGCATAAACAGAGTACTTTGGAGTGTGTTGGCTGTAGCCTTGTCCATGTTCCAGCTGTGAGGTCCGCCAGTCTGACTTTAAGGGGTACAGAACAAACTGTATTGGAAGCCCAGATCTACCCTCGTTTTAAATCACATTCCTTCATGTATATAAACAGTTTGCATGCAAATCTGAGTGTAGGTGGTGAGAACAATCACATTAGACCTCTGTACACACAAACCTTAAAGGCATCAGTCTGCTAAAGTATCTCACCAGGGAGATAACAAGATAATAGCTTATACAAGGATAGCTGAATTAATAATTCATTGTTTATATATGAAGGAAATTGATGTGAATTTACAACCACAGCCATTGCAGCAATGGAGGAATACATTTTATACTGTGAATGTACAGTCAGTTTTATTCATCTTATTGTAATTTCAGAAATAAATAAGATATTGTCACTCTAGGATCCTTCAACAAATCAACGTGATAAAATGATAAAAGTAGAAATAAAACAGAAATATAAAAAAGTAGGTGAAGAGGGTGTAGAAAATATTTGACAATGTTCAAACAAAATTACAATTGTTACCAAACTTCAACAAAACTATTTGTTGAACATTTCTTGAGATAATATAGGAGATTTTAAAGAATGCATACATTCTACATCCATGTATTTCTGTTAAATTTGTAAATTAAGATTTCAAGAAAGGATTTATTTTTCCGACCAGGATTCTTGATTTAACTAAAGTGAAGGTTGCTGAATTATCCATGTTTTTGTAAAGAAGATTTCTTATGGCTTTCTTTCAAAAGTTGATCTCTGCAGCTCCTCCAAAGTTACCATAGGCCTCTTAAGTTGCCCATTTATTAGCAGAGTGTCTAAGAACTGATCCTGGACATTGGACAGGGAAACTCTTCTCGCTGATCTTTTGCAAGGCATTCTTGAATGCCATAAGTTCGCTTTTATCATCTGTGCTTCCTTGTTTCATACTAATAGAAATTACTTTCATATGTCTATTTATTTCTCAGATCAGTAAATAAAAAGTTTCTTTGAAAGAGTTGGACATTTTTTCAAAAAGCCTTCAGAAACTCTATCAAAAGGATGCTACACTTGTAGGCTTAGAAACACATCGTGTCTCAAACAGTAGATTATGCTTTAAGTCAATCATTTGTACATCATAAAATCCATGTTATAGATTTATCAACAGCAATTGCATTGACAACACCATAAGATAATTGTGATCTTATTAGCTAACATGCACCTATGCGTTACAGTCAGTAGGATGACCTCACAGCCCTCTGAGCTTCATTACAGTATATTTTTCTCATCCAAGCAAGAGAAGGCCGCTAATTCAGGAAAGTTGATTAGAAACATGTCAGAGAGTGAAATGAATCACGTTTGACATGTTCCTCTAATTGGAACATGTACATGAAGCTGAAAGTATTAAGGTTATGTTTCTTGCTGAATGCTGTGGAGACTGCTGTTATTTTTGGATATCTTCTGCTTTCAGCTCGAACGTAAAGCACACATGCTGCTTAAATAATGAGTCCAGGCAGCTGGTTGAACATTAGTATCTTCAGCAATCTATTTCAACCTGTAGGAGGAAGCAGCAACAGCTATAGATGCTTCAGCAATACCAATAAGCTGTTTTCATACCTACCTTCCAATTTAATCACTAACTTTCTATTATATTCTATTGGAGGCATTTATAGAAATATAAAGAAAAGAAAGTGCCTCTCCAAGCTGGAGAATGACACATCTTTTTCTAAATGAATATTTTTTAGTAGTCGATGTGTTTCTGAGGAGGATTTCTATGAGATGCTCTGTAAAATTTCCAAAGTAAAACAGATTCTGCTGTTGCACAATATGCGGCCTTAATGGAGGAGGTACATTTGGAACAATGGCACACAATCTAATGTCATTATCAAATGTAAATTACTCTCCCGCGAGCTGCTCAGCATTGTATCCTATATTCAGAAAGTTATTCAGTTCTCAATTTCACATCGTCTGCACTTTCAAGGCGAGGAGAATCATGAATTACCAGCTGGTAAATTAGCTGCACTCCTGTTTGCACTGATTCAAGAACGACAAATTATGTGAGATGTTATTTTAAAACCATGCAGCATGCCATTAATGGGGTGGTTAGACAAGGTTATTTTTTCAAAAATGACTGCTTGATGAACAGATAACCCATATAACATTAGCAAATGTTGACCATGAGTGTTTATTTTAATCAGAGACAGTATGCAGTTAGCTGCAGTTAGTTAAGAACAACTATCTGCAATGAATTAGTTGAACTAACTCATTGTTAGTTGAACTAACAATGAGTTAACAATTGTTAACTAACAACTAAAGAACAATCATGCAATGAGACAAGATTCCAGGGACTCACTCAAGTTTGCAGTGAAATATTCATTCAAATAAAGTAAAGAGTGGAGCAGCATAAGAATAACCTGTCTTTAAAGATTAACATAACCCTTGGAGGTGTTATTGTATCCCCATAACCGAGTCAAGACTTCAGCAGGTGCAGAACAGCTCTCCCTCTCTATGAGTTACTGCATTAGGGTTGCTCAAATTTCGTAGCACAATCATGAGCGTCCTGTTCAATCTCTGGAGTAGAAGAATTGCTTTGCATTTTAAAAAGGTCAAACACTCAGATCTCTGCCAAGAGGAACTGAAGGGAAAAATAATGTCTCTTTGGAGAAATATGCAGTCACACACCGCTGATCCTCTCAAAGACTCACTGTATATTGAGCAGATTAGAAGTGTGTGTTGACTGACATCTTCGATAACAAGTGTTTCTACAACAGCAGATCATTTTTCTAAACATTGATGTGGAGAGTGTTTTAATAATTACCCAACAGTGTGCTTTACATTTAGAGTGTGAGGCATACACTGTAAGTAGTGTGTTTTGTTTTTCAGCGGGGTTTGTTGTTTTACTCAGCAATGTGTGACCTACAATTAACACAACTAGGATAAGCTGATAATTAGAGAACAAGCCCCTTTGTTGGATGTAATCTGCGACTCTAAAGCGGATTTAAAACAACACTTCTGCTAAATTACAGAAAAACACATAACGTCATTCAGTGGTGTTTTTTGCATTAACAGTGCCTTGAGTTAAACCCTCCTTCTGCCACTCCACACCCCTCACACACAAGCTAACACAAACCCACACCCAAGACCAAGCCCTAGCTGTACAAAAAAAAAACTGTTATTATCTAACTTCCAGGCTGTGGCAGTTTCTGATATGGGCAACATGGCCAACTGCCCAGGGCAGCATCTTGTGGGGGGGTGGAATGAGCACTTCACACCGTCCCCCCGTCTACTCTCACAACCAGAGGATCTGGATGTCAATAGTGCCTCATGCAAAACGCAATGCATCACATTACACCCCGTGACCCCCGTCGGTAAGGTGGTTCACGGTCCTGGCCAAACAGGCAAGGACCAAGCTAGGACCGTCTCTGCTTCCACGTTTGATCTATCTATGTATTTAAAGCAGGTTGTTTCATCCCAGTTTTCCCTAAAGCCAAGAAGGCATTAAATACTCATTTCTGTGTTTTTCTCAAGCAGAAAAAGTTTTATATTAATATCATGTTGTGTTTTAAATAATCTTTGTATAGTAGTGTAATCTAGATGCCCATGTAGGATCTGGAGGGTTGTTGTTGGGAAATCAAAAATCAAACACGACATACAGTAAAATTTCACAGTCATCGTCCAACTCTGATCTCTGGCTTTTTATTCTCCTCCTAAGCTGTCTTTCCTCTCTGTTACCAGTGTGAACATATGCTCCTATTGGCGTGCCTTGCTGGCTGGTCCTGCTCTTTGGAGATTTTGGGCTTGTGCCTAGTATTACACTGTGTTGGGGACAAAAAGGCTACAGGAAAGGAAGGATCTCAGCACAGGCCCAAAGTCCACCAACCTCTCCAGACCACACATGCAAAGGGCACTTTGTACAGAAGCTTCATTCACAAAACATAGAAAACAGCAAACAAATGAGTATTCTACGTATTTGTACCCACTTTCAAGCAACAAAGCATATGTTTAAGTTAGATTTTACAGTTTTCAGAAGGTATGTGTTTATGCAATAAGGTAATGGGGTCTACAATGATGAGCAGCGCCAATATCTCATTGCCACATGATTATTTAACAAAAGGATAAGAAGGTTTATAAAAAAATACATAAATAAATAAATAAGTTCAATATATTTTACAAAGATTTTGAACTAAGCTACTGGGGTAGAACTGTCTACAACGAGAGTCGCAGTGCTTCAGATAAATTAATTGCATAGCTTTTAGGAATCATTTGTATTTCAACATCACATGTTAAGATAAATGTTAACCATATAGGAGAGTCAAGGCCATATTTACAGCAGCGGAGTGTTAGTTATTAAAGAGAAGAACATCTATTTTTACCACTAACTCTCTTTGAAACCAGTTCAATGTGACACAACACAACGCTGATCGGTTTTTCAATAAAGTTTTAAAGCTTTGTTTAGTTTAGAACATTTCTACAAAATTTTTTGAAGACTCCAAGAGCAAAAAATCAGATATTTACTGATTTATACATATATGTAAATTAATTCTGTTTGTGAAATGCCAGATTAACGAAGGAGAAATCTTTTTAAATATATATATTTTTTACCTTCCTGAAGTTCTTCAAGTTCACACACATTCCCTTAGCAATGCCGTTTAAACTTTGTTTAAACTTCGACAAGCTGACAATAAATTGCAGGAATTTCCCTCCATTCCTCCGGTCAAAACGTCTGTACCTGAGTCATGTTTGTACAGGCTGCCTTCCTAACACACACCAGGTTAGTTCTACCCACACATATTCCACGTGGGACTGAGACCAGGGCTTTGCAATGGCCGTTTAAGGCCATGTGTAAAAAATCGAAGGTATTTGTCCTTTAATGCATTTGTAAACTGCAATCTACTTATAATGGTGCTGTAATGCCAATTTCTTACCAGCTTCGGCTTGCATCTTTTGCTTTTTTCTCTAAGACTAATAGGAGCATTTGCAAACAAAGCACATTAATCACTGTCACAGGAAATCCATCTCCATACTAAATTGCAGCATTACAGAACATTCCCATGTGGTTTATTGTTGTGTATGTTTGTGTGAACAGATGAATGTTGTCTTTCTTGTACTGATTAATTTTGATTTCTCCATGATGCCACAGGAGGAGGCAGTGTTTGAGGTGTTGACTTAAAATATGTCCACAAATGTGCCTCCATTTAACTGAAACTTGCTGAATTATCCTATAAGAAGTTTCTAACTAAAAATATTTTATCTCTTATTTACTTTGTTTCCAATTACTAAACAAATTTAAAAAAGACTGAAAGAAGAGAGAGAGTTGGGGCAATCTAGTTGGAGTGTGTCAAGAAATTAACTTTATCATACACTTTATCGCTTCTGTCAGACTGCTCCAGGGCAGCTGTAGCTACAATCCAGAAACGTGCCACCATCAATGTCTGAGTGTGTGTGTATGTATGTGAATGAGTCAATGACTGACTATATGAAGCGCTTTGGGGTCCTCTGGACTTGATAAAAGACTGTACAAATACAAAGCCATTTACTCTATAGCATGCATGCATTCAGGTTTGAATTTCGGTAAGAACTCAAATGTGTTAGGAACCCTGTGTCTAGGTAAAGAGAGAAAAAAAAGATATATGAGAAATGTTGCATTTCTATTTGTGTCAAAGTGTATGGCTTGTACTGCTCTGAAAATTAACAAGTCAATAACAGTTTTGTTGTTGCGAGGAAAAGGCTGCAGAAGAGTAGAAGGTATGGAGTAGGATTTAATTATTGACTGAAAAGCAGCTACAGTTTCTTGATGATGGATGTATGATCTTTATTATGCTCTCAGAATAAATAACTAGACATTATGGCACTACCACAGTCAAAAAAAAAAGAAAAAAAGTAAAAGACTTTATAACAAGTGTTATTTATAATAAAAACCCAATAAAGCACAAAGTTTTTACATTGTAACTGTGGGAATGTATTTCCTGCAGGTTATCTAAACACGAGATGAAACTTAAACAGTGTCACCTTCAGGGAACTTGGGGGAATTCCTTTGAATATGAGATCATGGATCATATTCCCCGAAGGTTGTCTGAAGGCTGTACAACAGTGGTTCTTAAGCCTTTTGTAACACTTGAGTAAAATTCCAAGGCATTGAAATATCAACACATTAACAGACAATAATAATAATAATATTAACCTGCCTTGAACTGTTTTCAGTTTCATGACATACATTTCATTTTCAGTTCCAGGTTTAAAAAATAACCACAAGGGTTCCCACCAGTTACAACTTTCAGAAGAAAAGTCAGAAGTCTCATAATAACTTTAACCTGAACACATTTCCCCAATGTTTGAGGTGAAGAAAATGCTGCTGAAATAAACTGAAACGAGCTCATTTTTTATATTTCAAAATGGTCACTGAGAGATTTACGTGGTCAGTGTACACTGTGTACTCTACTCTACAGTGTACAGTGGTCAGTTACACTGTAGCATTTATGCCGCGGTCAAAGGAGCTCAATAGGTAACCCTTTTCCCAATTTGCCCGGGTGCTGTGTATGCAAGAACCACCACTGGGCAACAACAACAACCACACAAAGTTCAAAGTCACCTCAATGCTTTTTTTGCCCCTCCATGCATAGGCCTATTCCTTGCATTTGATTCGGTATGGCAAATTGTTTGGGTCATTTGACTGGTTCAGGGGGAATCACTAAACCGACTCTTACCTAATAATATTAGAAAATGAAATCTGGAAAATGTAGGCTACTCTTCCTATCAACAGCAAGCAGGAAACTCCTCATTGACAACTAATGCGGCAAAGCATGGGGACACCTGTTCAGGGTGTGGAACAAAATTAATTATCTACAATATATACGATTACATCCATCCATCCATCCATCCATCCATTTTCTTCCACTTGTCCAGGGTCGGGTCACGGGGGTAGCAGTTTAAGACATCTAGACATATATAAAATATTCTGAGTTGTATAAGCTGTTTTCTACTCTTCTCTCCTAGCCAGCTGCACCTAGTAACTCATAGTCTCATGAGAACAGTTCTCCTTTGTGTAAGTAAAAGGGAGGACCAAGGCCAGCTGCCTGCAAGGGAAGAGATAACAAATAGTTAGCGCACCCCCATTATGGGAACGGGATGAGATGCTCAACGTATCTGTGTATGAGTAGCCTTGGAGGAAGCTAGGTAAAGGACACCTCCCCCTCAGGGCTGTCTATTTGGTTCAGAGTACCCCTGTTTATGTTATGTGTCCTAATTTGGTAATGGGCATTTGAAACGACTCCCACTTCCTGTGCGCCAAGGAACTGTATGTGATTCTGTGATTGTTTCAGCCTCCCCAGAACACACTTAGAGTTTGCTATGATTTTATCTGTGTTGTTCTTCACTTGCAAGTGATATTAAAAGTTTTTGTTCTTCGCACTTTTGCTGTCTCAGTCTCATCTCTGGAAAATCTGTGCATTTCAACACAGGGCACAACTAATAGAGAAGTCTTTTTTTTTTCTTTTTGTTTTAGTTTGTGGTCATGGGGCCCCACTTTTAAATACCACCCTGTGCAACTGGCACCACAATATCACAAACCACTAGTGCATAAATACATTAAGTTGTCTTGACAAGTAATCAAACCTAATTCACTCTGTTTTAAACTTTTCCCCATGTTCTAATTGACTCACATGCACCTGTATGTCACAGTGAGTATTGCATTCATTTATGTTAATTTACTATTTAAAAAAAATCAATGAAATCAATCAGGTGACTACAACATTTTCTGTATTAGATCAATATGAGATTTAATATTTCTATTGGAGCACTTTTTTTTTTAAATTTTGAATTCGATTGGCCAATTGAACTTGTACAATAAGCTGACATCACAATGACAAATCGCACTTTCTAGAAATGTCCCACTGTCCGATCTCCATCAAGTGGAGGAGCACTCTCTTATCTGTGCTGCTGCTGCGCGTGTGTGTGTGCGTGTGTGGGTGTGTGTGTGTGTACGAGGGAGAAGTGGGCAAAGGCTCCGCCTCACTCCAAGAGCGAGAGGGGAGGGGGGGGGGAAAGGAAAAGCAAACTGATACACACCTCTCAATTCTGGCAGCAGGAAAAGAATAGGAGTGTTTATGAAGCTTCTAAGTAAACAGCAGGATAACCAGGCGCACCGAGAGCCCAGGCTGCTTGCCCTGGTTAAGAAAAAAACCCGACAGCGGGCACCGATTCGCAGCGCCGGAGATTGTCCCGTTGCGTGCAGGATTTAAGTTTTTTTTTTTTTTTTTTTTCATGCCATCTAAAGGTGGATCATTATCTTAATCCAAGATAACAAGCGAATTTGAAATGCGTAGCCTGCGATGCTATTTTTGGGAAGCCCTAAAAGCCGACGTTTGAACTCTCGCTAAACATCCAGTCGAGGTAGGACACCGGATTATTGCAAGGAAGGAAGGAAGGAAGGAAAGAAAGAAAATGGGTGGTGTGAAATGTTTCCGTGTGTGCTCCGGCGGGGCGTTCAGTTGAGAAAGCTTGTGTCCTCGCATCGCTGTCCATGTGTCCCTGCGCCATCAGCAAAGGAGGGACGAGGGAGGGAGGGAGTAGACATTAGGCGATACAGGCTCTTCTTGAGCTGGAAACAGGCTGTATTGAGATACAAATGAGAGGATTAATTAAGAACATACACACACATATATTTATATGTGGTCATGGGGCCCCACTTTATATATATATATATATATATATATATATATATATATATATATAATCCAATTAAGATATAATTTAATTGATACTTTTAAATCAATGTTGTTTTGGTATGACTTTCTGCTGTGAAAGTTTAAAAGTTTGGTGTATTTTCAAATCCACTTTGGACTCTTCTTGTTTTGACAGGCGGAGTGGGTACTGCTTCTCAAAAGGCCACTCACACTCTTTTCTTTCTTTCTTTCTTTCTTCTTTCTTCTCTCTCTTTTTTTTTTTTTTTTTTTTTACTGCAGTTGGAGGCTATGGTGGAAGAAAGCTTTAAGTGGAGGAGGAATGGGGGGGGCTCCATTGTCTGACCAGTGAAGGGGTGGGGATAGAGGCTGTATGCAGATGTGCTGCTGGCAACGGACATCTGCTCTACCCCCCTGGGCATTGTCACAACAGGCAGGGGAACTTTAGTGTGCAGAGAAAAGGCCCTTTGTGCTAATGATGTGCAGGCCTTGGCCTGCAGTCCCCTCTGGATTGCAGTGTTTGCATTTCAGATGCTACATTATTAAAACATTTAATCACCTCAAGAGGTTTGCTTTGAATTGTAGATTGGGGATTATATGTCAATGTTTTCTTAAATAAAAAAAAACAAAAAAGAAGAAAGATGCAACAGATGTATATATGCATATCTTTTTTTGGTTTGTTTCTCTCAATCTACAACACCCGCAGCTCTGCTGGGGAGTTCAGGGGGTAGAGGTGGTTGGGAGGAGTTGTTGAACTTTCCCATTTTGTGTTCATGGCCCACATGTGTTCAAATATGAAAACTGGCTCGCTAAAGAAGAAAACATGCACCTCGAGCAACGTAGCAACATATGTGTCAGCTTCTTCTTGGCCCCTTTTGTTTATGGCTGAAAGGGCTAAAAAAAAAAAAAAATGCAGAATCAGTTCTTTAATATTTATGATAGCTTTTGCTTTGTGCAAGATGTCTCGGTGGTGTATGTGCTCGTGTTTGTATTGGAAACCAGGAGCCTCATTTGCCTCAACAGATATTCCCTGGTGACTGGTAGATTCAGTGTACTGTGATTATGAACATGATTTGTGCTTGTAGGGATGAGAGTTGTACATGGCTGATCTGCTGCTCGGCATGCTTGTTTAGCCACGTATCTTCGCTGCGTTACACCACGCTGAATGAGTGTGGGGGGAGCCGGACAGCTGCTCAACCAAAGCAGGAAGAGGTTCATGGATTTCACTCGGGATTTCGCTTGAATTACTGTCATGTGGATAAAATGAACGTCAAAGCTTTAGCATCAAGGAAAGAGAGAGAAAAAAAACCCAACCAAACTCTCGGTTGTGAGTTTTCTGCCTGTTTTGAAGTCATAAAAGCAATTACAATTGGTTAATCATATTCTAAGAGCCTAATACTCCATTTAACACAGTAATTTGGATGCTGCTGAAATAGCTCTTGTGAGCTCTTCTGAGAATTCCCATAATGGTAGCAGCTTGTAAAAGTTCCCATAGGTTGGTGTGAGAGGATTTTGCTGTCATGTGATGTGATTGTGCCATGCATTGTGGAGCCGAGGTAATGGGTGTGAAATTACACTGTGCAATCTGTAGAAGGCAGAAAAAAAAAAGTCTAATATCCCTCAGAAGCTAAGAAGCAAGGATTTGGGAGTTGAAATAAGGCTTCTGATTTTGTGCTTTTCCTTGCATTTTTTTTTTTTTTTTTGGAGGGGGGGTGCTTCTTGTCTCTTTTTTAATTTTTATCAGAAACAGTGTTCGCTAATTGTTCAGTTATTGAAGTATTTACATGTATACCGTGATTTCTTAAAAAAAAAAAAAAAACTCTAAATGTGATTAGCCTCTTTAGAGATACATCAGTCAGACTTTGCTGGTTGATATCAGTTTTTATTTTTAAGATCTTTCCTACTGATTCCAATGACAATCATGTCAAAATTTCACATTTTTCCACCCTCACATATCCAATGTTTTACATTCTTTTTAGATCTTTTTTCCTTTTTAACGTCAAGTTAAAATCTTAGGTTCCCCATGAATTCATGACAGATATTCTCATCAGTGAAGCTTATGGATGGATTGACAAATAATAATTGATGCACCTGCATTTCAAGATGTGGTAAGAATTCTGTATAACACTTCAGATTTTTTTTTTGCTAGAGAGAATATTACCAAGATCTACAGCACACAAAGGAATTACAAAGTTATCCGCGTTTATCCATCAAAGCATGTTTCCCAAACGTGCATCAAAGTACATGCTCTTGGGGGGGTGCACAGTATATTGCAAATTTATTGTTATTTCAATAACACTCCACAGCCTGATAGCTTTGACACTTGAAACAAGCAGAAATTGGTTCTATGATGTGGCATGCTTTAATTTGCAGACTAAAGGCTATATGCCTCAAAGTTGTTGCAGGGAAGAGTCAAAGCTCCACAAACCTTTAAGAAGCTGCTAATAGCTTAGCCTGAGAGAACATGCTCATAAAAAAAGATGTTCCTCTGTGTTTGGCGTAATTGGCGTTCTGTCGTAGTGCACCTGTTTTTGGCTTGCTGTAACTTGTCCTGTTGTGTCTTTGATGCATCCGAGTATCTGTGTTTGTGGTTGTCAAGGACAGTTTTGAGAGTGGATGTGTGCCACCGCAGACAGCAACAGCAACAGCAGCAGCAGGTGTCTGATTCTCCTCACCGATAAGAGCTGTTTGCCCTTCGCTCTTTGAAGAAAACTGGTCGCTCAGATTCTCAGTCTGTGTGCTTGTGCACGTGTGTGTGTGTGTGTGTGTGTGGGCACGCTCGCTTGTTGTGTGCCGTGGCTGATATGATATATACTGTGGCAAGAAATGAATAACTCCTCAGTTGCTTGCTCTTAAGTGCAGCCAAGTAATTTTTCATACTCTGGAGGCTGTTTCTCGCCGTGTAGCTTTGTCTTACTGCATTACAATCCCATACAAGCTCGTTTGTGTTGTTGCCAATTCTGAATTATGCATTTAACTCACAACTGAGCTGCTGTAGCAGCAGGAAAACAAACACATCGTATTGCTCTGCTGTTTTGTGAAAGGTTTTTAATTGAGGCAATCAAAGACTATTGAGTTTTATCCACTTATTGGTGCCAAAAGTTATATGCAGCGCCCTCAACATTTTGTGGTCTGAAATAAGGAAAACGCCTTAAAGGGAATTGTTGTTCCATGGCAGTAAAACAATCTCTTTCAAAAACCCAACCTTCAATTTTAGAACTAAATTTAAATGTAGTAATTTAAATGTTTAAAAATGCCATGCAAGGATTTTATTATTATTATTATTATTATTATTATTATTATTATTATTATTATTATGATTATTATGATTATTATCATTATTATTATTCCAAAGAACATATAACATCTCAAATAATTCCTATGCAATAAAAATAACACCATTTCTTTTAAATGTTTTTAGAGGGTTGATCAGGATGTCTTAAAATCAATAATTAGTCATTTCTGAGTTCTTGTTTTCCTGTTGTGCAAGAGAGAGATTCATTTCTCTTAGCTGCACTGCAAAATGGGAAAGACAAGCAAACATCATTTGAGAAAGGCAGATGGGTGATGATCATGAAATGGCTAAACATATCGTTGCTCAATACTTAAAAAGTTTAAAATACTAAAAAAACAAATTTAAACCTTAGACTTATTTACCCAACACTCTCAATAAGAGGTTTGGTAAACGTTTACTGCAGCAAGGAGTTAGATCGTAAAATTATAATTAAAAAAAACTGTCTCTGTAGCAACCATGCGATGCTATTTACATGCCAAGTAGGCTTTCGAGAGGCAAAGAAAATATCTTTCTGTTCGACCATTTCTAATGTAGACGTGCTGTCTCACTTGCAAAGTCAGTGTGAGTCTTGTGAGAGTGACTTTTACTCAGGAGTCTTTGGAATGCCTGAACAATTTAAAGTCAAATCTGATAGCCCCAGTCAGAAAATTGAAAAATAAATAAAAACTGGGTCTTCTAACAGGCTAACGATTGGAAACATAAAGCCAAATCAAGAGTGAAGTCATTCCCAAGACACAAAATCAACCTGTAATTACAATCTCACCAAACAAGTGCCACTTAAGAGAACTTCTTTTCAACTTTGTGAAATTATGAACAGCATCAAGTGCATTGCCGTGCAGCATGAACAGTCTTGTAGACAAAGGCAGTCTGAAGTAATAACAGCTGAGATGCTGAGAATAATGGCAGCAGCAATTTTGTTTAGAAAAAACCCCAGTTACTTGACAGAGAGAGAGGAAGAGATAGACAGAGACACAGAGGTGCATTACTGGAGCATAAATGAGATTTTTCCTAAATTATATTCTCATTATTGTAAAAAAAAAAAAAAAAAAAAAAAAAAAAACTCATGGCACCAGTGGAGTAACAGCATAGTGTTCTCTGTATTTATGATCATGGGAGTTTGCTCCCTCTGTCTGATGTGAAGCGTCACACTGTGCGCTGATTGTTCTGTTTTCCTAATGACTGTCTATTTCCCTCCACAGAACTTCTAATTACTCTCATGTGCGTTCATGGAGCCTTCCAGACATACATGTTGGGAGCTTGGGCAAGCAAAGGCTACAAGATGGGTCGCAGTTTGGAGATCAAGTGTTTGCTGACAGACAAAGATAACAAGAGCAGATACAGAAAGTAGTTTTCAAATAATGACGATAACTTGTAGAAATAAAACAATCATTTGAACTGTGTAAGCGACACATATTGTTCCAGTGTAAAAATCAAGACCTGATTAAAAAGTGATTGAGATTTGTCAGGTTGGAAACTGTTGCAAACTCCTTTCTGAAGCATTGTGACCCCCAGTGAACTATAGTAGGAACCATTTTTCTTTTTTTTTTTTTACAAATGGGGGAAAAACATGGAATAGTGGGAAACTTGCCCTCGAGTGTTAGACCAAGCAAAATTACTCCAAGAGCAGATTTATGACTCATCCAGAAGGTCATAAAAAAAAAAACAGATCAACATCTAAAGCACCACAGGACTCTCTTATCTCGGTTAAGGTCAGTGTTTATAATTCATCTATGAGAAAGCGACTCAGCAAAAACTGCGTAGGCAGACCACTGCTGACCAAACAGAACACAAAGACACATTTCACATTTCCCTAAAACGTCTTGATGATGTACAAGACTTTCGGAGTGATGAAACAAATGTGCATTTTAGAGGATGGGCTTCCAGTCACATTAACCATAGAAACAGAAAACAAATCAGTAGTGGTGGTAGTGTAATGATCTGGGGCTGCTTTGCTGATTCAGGAGCAGAACAATAATTCATGAAACCATAAGTTTTGCTCTTTACCTGCAAATCCTGAAGGAAAATGTGCCGCCATGAGATCCTGACCTAAAGTTTAAGTACACCAGCAAGTCATTCTCAGAAAGGCTCAAATGAAAACTCAACTAAGTTTTTAAGGTGGCCTAGTTAAAGTCCACACATATAATGTAATTCTGATGATGTAACACAATGTTAGTGGGCTATATAAGCCTGGAAACCTTCAGGCTCAAAATTTCCAGACTCAAATTGAGTCTGGAAACTCAATTGTTTTAATTGTTTCAAATTGAAACAATTAAAGCAATTCTGCAGAGCAGTCCAAAATACCTCAAAGTATATAAAAGAAACAACCTGTCAATGCAAACGTATAACGGTAGGTTCTTTATTTCTTAATAAGTGAAGAGGTTATTTCAGAGCTCCAAATAACTCTGGTTATCTTTCAGGGAAAAAAAACTGCAAAAAGTCTGTAAGGTGGAGTGATACATATTTCCAGTGTACAATCATCGTCTTTATCTCTTCCAGTTTACCTCCTTTTCTTTACTCCCCCGTAACCAGAGATTTACACACCCGTCTTTTAACTTCTAAATCACACCACCATAAATAAGTCAAGAAAGGGAATGCTAAATGTTCTCCATCTGGGTCTAGTACCACACGTGTGCCTGTGCTTGTGACTGTCATCTTTGCAGAAACTAGCAGAGACAAAGCACCATCTGCATCCAGCAGGCTGCTCTAACTGCTTGCTCCACTCGCTGGAGCAGAGGCAAAGCATTGTTATGAAACCGACTCTGCTGCCGCTGCTGCTGCTACACGGTTTGTTAATGCTGACAGCTAATAATGTCCTCCTGGATGACTGTGCTTTCCTGTGGCCAAAGTGAGGAGACAGATACAAATGAAGACAGGCAGGCAGGGAAGGAGTGAGGAAGACTGTAACAGCGGGGTTTGCTATCCTTCTCTCTGTTTCCCGACCTGCTGATGTTCTCTTAAGACGATATATGTAGACACACGGGCTGCGAGTGAGCGTGCTTGTGGTGGTTTTCATTCCTCTCTTATACTTGGCTCCTTTCACTCACTCTCTCTACACACTGGAGGGAGGTGGCATGGAGTGAGGAAACGTTCCTTTGTGTCTCAGCAGACTCTCTCTGTTCCAGTCCAGCTGACATGGACTTGTGTCAGGAGAATCCATCCTGCTGAGGTTGGGGAAGCTGCGAAACTGAAAGAGATGTCTAAAATGCTGAAGTTGGCCCGCGCTGGCGAGGAGACGGCTGTTTGTTTGCCATTCTGCTGAGCTCCAAATTCACAGGGAAAACTTTTCTGCTTGAATTTGCTGACAGAGATACAGGGGAGGGGAGTAAAAAAAGAAAGGGAGATGGAGATAGGGGGATTTGGGAGTCACTCATGGGCACACAAGGCTTTGGTCATCACAGTTCTGTCACGTTGACATTTAGACATGGTGAGGGTGGAGAAGAGTTAAAAGCATGTTTTTTTTTTCTTTTCTCTTGTGTTCTCCTACTGCAAAACTGTTTTGCCACTGGTTACAATTTACAGAGACAGCAGTCAGTGAACCTTCCAACAGCATGAATATGCATTATAGGTCTGCTTTTCTTCTCTGCCCTCTGAGCTGTGTTCCTTTTTTCTGTCCAGAGACCTGTCGTGTTGTGTTTGATTGGCCCTGACATTTGAAAAGGTCCTTGAATTAAAAAAAAAAAAAAAGGGAGAGAGAGAGAGTTGTTTATGACAACTGAAGAACTCTGCTGCAAGCAGAGTAAAACTGGCATTTTGAAAGGAGCACAGCTCTTGCATATTTAAAAGCTAATGGCTCTGTGAGTGTGCTGGCTAATAGGATGTTTCAATCTGGTGTGGTGGAGTATGCACACTTTTAGTATGCATGCGCACTGTCTGAGTGCTACCTCTAATGGTGGAGGAAGATGCATGAACTCATTTTAACTTATTTTGTGGAGTTGAAGATTTTCTTTCCCTACACTCCACCAGGGAGTACATTATCTCAAACCAAACAATTAAACCTTTAAGGAAAAAAAATATATAGAAAATGTATTCCATTCTTGAAAATCCAGCATCTGGTGTCTATTATCACTATGGATTATACAGATTGTCTCCAAGGTTGACGAGTAGTGTAAGAAAACACAGCATTTTGAGCCATGGTGCTCAACTTGAGGCCTTAACATGTCACTTGTCACACTTACTGGCACCAGTGTTAAAGATGTGAAGAAAGGCTGAGAGTAAGTTAATCTCATGTAGCTGTACCATCTACTATGAAAAACTTCAACTTTTAATTTCAGTGTGTTCATGGTGTGGGGAGTAAAAATCACATACTATTTACTGTATTTCTGTGCTGATTAAACCATTTAGTTTAGATTGTAAACCGTCTGCTAAACCCTATGATGAATTATTTTCAGTTATCTGGCAGAGAAAACTGGGTTTTTATTTGAAATGTCCTGGTATTTCAAAAGCCTCATGTCACAAACTCTTAGGATCTCTGGGTCATTGTATCATAGATTCTCCACGTACATTACAGAATCCTCTCAAAGGCAATACGCCAATGTAAAATAATTTTTTTAAAACAAATATACAATTTATCGGTCTCTGTTTACATTTTAATTAAAAAATGGCTTGTTGAAAATACTAATAATCATTAGAATAGTCTTTATCTGGATAGCAATTAGATCCTTCATGTAATTGCTGGTTGATATTCTATCAACATACCAGTTCTAAAACATTCTAAATCTCTTAATTTCTTTTAATATCTTCTTCACCAGTTGCTATTCTCCACTTTTCTGTTCTTTCAAGATGTTGTGTACAGATTAAATGAGTGGATCTCTAACTTTTATACACTGAGCTTTACATAAATGGTGTTCAAGTACTTCATTTGGTGCCATAAGTGCGATTATGTTGATATGAGCCATTGGCTTGGTAATTTTGTCGGATTATCCCTCCAGACCAGCTGAAAAACAGCTCACATGCCACACGTTTATGCATCTAACAGCACTTTTGCTTACATAATTACTGGCGTGAGTCCAAACAACAGGACACCCTGGCAAATGTCCATGGAATCACTCGAAATCTAAACCGTGGTGTTAAAAAGCAAGTGGTTGCACTCCTCTTTGAATTAAATGAGCAATGAATACGAGTGCGGCTGTAAACTGCATCGCTCCATCAGCACAACACAAACAGAAGCTTGCAAAATGTTACAAATATGAGTTACGTGCTTGGAGCTGAACTGGGAACGCTTTGTTACTGGTTCCCATTGCTCATCTGTTTTGAAAATGAGCTTATTATCTCCTCCTTTCTTTGCAGTAATGGGAATGTTGACAGAGTAACTGTCTGTGCTGTGTGATTGAGTTTTATCACCTAAGCTATCTCCATTATGAATATTACCAGTCTTTGGTGAGCCTGAGGGTAACTCTTTGATTCTCTGCAGCTGAGAAGCTCTGCGGGAGGTTTCCTCTTTCTTCGTTAGCTTGTTCACACAAAGTCATGCTTGATTTTCACCTGAGATGCAAGATGAAAAAAAAGGGGGATTTAGTGGGGTTTAATGTTTTAAAGAGTCCAGAGGAAGCCACACACAGTCAGCTCCTCCTCAGTCCTCTGAGATTTATCCCTTCAGGACTCGGTGAGAGTCTTGATTTATGTGTTACTGCTGTTTTCAGGCATATACAGTTTCAAGGCACTGCACTTTAAAGTTTCAACAGCTTTTCACTCTTTAAGCCGCAGCTGAGACACAAGTTTGAGCTTATGGAAGACATTTAGGCAAGTTTGTTAAAAAAAAAAAACCCCAAAAAAACATGTTTTTGACAAGTCAGCATTGCCTCTGATTAAATTTGTGTAATTAGAGGACAGGCGAGTTCACCCATCCATCAGGGATCGTACTTTATGCTTGAGGGCAGCTTTTACTTCAAATTCTAATTCAAAAATACCTTACTGACACCAAAGGTAAAGTAAATACCAAGAATCTATACATTTGTTCTGACAGACACACAGTGCATTGTCAATCAGCTTTGTTTTTGCCTCATTGAAATAGTTTTAGTTTTATTTAATTATCATTTGTAACCCCCTTTTTGTAATGATTTTTTTTTATAGAAAGGACGCTACTGCATGTACACTCATCGGTCTCGTTAGCATGCTGGATAGCTCGAGTGTCAGTCTGGGGTTCTGCAACTTTTAAAGTAATTAGGTGACTAGTAGGTTTCTGCAGAACTTAATTACATGCAGACGAGGTATTGAACCCATTTGGTCCAGGTCTGCTGGACCAGTGGTGCATCTTAAAAAGTTGCAGGAGTTTAGAGTTTGAGGCCCCAGCTCTGCAGGATGAAATCTAGTCACTGCGGAGGTCATATGAGGTCATATTTTCTCTTTTTCTATCCATTCTCAGTAAACCAGTGAGATAGATGTGCAGTAGACTTCTAGTAGATTAGCTTTTTCAGAAGTACTTAGACTGGCCCGTCTCCTGCGATAACCATCGTTCTGATGCTCAGTTTGCTCTTTAATAAGTCTTTATTATTTCTACTTGCCTAGCTTCTTTCGCTATTTTATTGGCAGAATTATTATTTTTGCCAACATGTAATTTGGCAGGTGCAGTTAATAATGTAGTCTGTGAATTATGTTTTGGTTTGTTTTTTTGTTTGGTTTTGGGGTTTTTTTTGCAGACCCCATATTAATAGAATGGACCCCATATTAATAAATAGAAAAATACACTGTATTTTTCTATTTTCCCCTGACTATGCCAGACTCTCAATATTACTTACCACAGTTTACCTGAGTAAAAAAAGAAGTTGACAATGTCAGATAGAGCAAACTGATAAAACAAATTTCTAGTTAATGCTTTGCAACTTATCTGTTTATCCTTTTTTATCAGGAACATTTCCTATGTTACGCTTTTGTGTGCTAGCTTAAAAGTGAGGTATGATAACTGTCTCTGTTTGCTGTTTTGCTAATGATTCAATTTAAGTTGGCGTTGTCGAAAGCATACCGGTGCATGAAACCTATCAGGTGTACGGACTCGTAAAACATTATGCAAAACCGTAAGTGTCTGCACAGAGGCAGAGATGACAGAGACGACAGACGCGTGCACGCTGTGATAAATGAGCTTATTATAGGCAAGCTATTAATTCAGCAAGGAGGCTGAAAACACAGCAACACAACTCCTCAGAGGTTAAAGTGTAAAGAGACTAAAAGTGAAGACCGTGAAAGCAAACAAATGTCCGACATAAAATGCTCTTCACTGTTTAGTGGTCATTGCTGAGGTGATGAAAGGCTCCTCGCTCCTCCCTGGAGTCAGGTTGCAGCCAGAAACCCACCTTGGCCCCAGTTCCCCGCCAACATGTCTGTGTTTTTTGGTGTTTGTCTGTAGATGCGTGTGTGTGTGTGTGTGTGTGTGTGTGTCCGCGTGTGTATGTGTGGGCAGCAGCGTTGAGCGGTGTTCTCACAGCCCAGCTGAGACTGACAGATGGAATCATTTCACACACAGACAGAGAGGCAGGATACAGGAAACCGGGGTGTGTTTAATAGTCCTTGTGCTGCTGTGGTTGGTATTAATCTAGGTCAGCGGTGTTCAGCTCATGGCAAGTTGGCCTCTAGGGCAAGCTTGGCCTTTCCTTGACCCCATTTATTCTTCATTTAGTCTTACAGTCTACATGTAGTTTGATGGAATAAAGCGTCTGACAAGCCATTTGTGTGCAGTGTTGGACATACAGTATTTCTACATTACTACATCAGTTTTCCCCGGCCTCTACTCCTTTACACAGAAGGCCAGAAATTCATACCAGAATCCTTTAAGGTGAAGCATTGAAAAGTTTCTTTATTTAGTGAACTACCTGTTTAATTTAACCTCAATATCAGCTTCTGTTTTTCTATCATGTGATGAACTGGGCGAGAGAGATTTTGCATGCTTACCTCTTAATCGGAGTTCAGGAAGAACTCGCCTTTCTGTGAGAATATTTTTTCCCCCCTCTAAATAAAAAAAAAACACTAAAAATGGAATCGCTCTCATCATGACTTCATCTCCACAGTTAATTTGGAGTTTAATTGCTTTTACAGTTGCTGCGTATGCATCAGGTACTCCGTAGTAAATTAGTAGAGAAAGGGGAATCGTCAGGTTCACTAATTAAAACTTGTTCTGGCTAACCTCAACACAAAAATGTATCAGTGCACCTAATTAGGCTAAAACTATTATAAGGGGATCGAAAATTCACAAAGACACACGGATACAAGTAAAATGAGAAAGGCTACAAGGCTACTTGCTATTATCTTCTTTAATTAAATCCAGTAAAATGACTATTCGTTCAAGCTAATTTTTTCTGCATCTGGCTAAAGTAACTGTAAAAACACTGGCTATATTACAACTGAATTGTTTTTTTGTTGTTTTTTTTTCTTACAGGCAGTTTCTCTGATGCCCCTTTATTCCACAGCCTATTATCAACTGCATTTTTGTGGACCATTTTCTGTGCATATCTGCACCATTTCTCATTTTATCTATATTTTATGTGTTAGTATTTTATTGCAGTGAGCAATATTTGTTTTTTTGTTTTTTTTTGCTCCCTGCACACATCTGCAGGGCGGTATGGTATTCTGTGCTATTTCGTAGATTAAACTTACAGAGAAGCTCATCCAAGCGTCTTATTGTCTGGTTTGTACATTTACGAATAGCATTGTCTCTTTCCTTGATTGAAGTGCAGGCCTGAGGTCCCTGCCTTCATGTTCTCTGTCAAGAGGAAAATAGAATGGACAGATTTAGTACCACAATAAAGGCATCTTGGACAAAGCCTCTCACCTGTCAGCTTAAGTAGTCGACGTTTAGACATCCCTGCATGTGTGTGTCTATATTTTTGTTTGTGCACTTATGCACGTTCCATATGCAAAACATATTTAATTCAGTAGTTATGTGGGAAATAATTTCTTATGACTGTGGAGGTTTTTCACTACAGACTTTGTGTTAGTTCATTTGATGTGAGGAGATGAAGGAGTGGAGAGGGGGATGGTTAGGTGAGTGGGCGAGTGGGTCCAAAAGCCTGACTGAATGTGGCTACCATGCAGAGTAATATCATCATAATGCTATTGCCAGCGACTTAAACGAATAGGCATTAATAACAAAATTGTGCAACGGCCAAAGTCAGCAGTTAGCACTGCTGCATTGTCATTTAATTTAGAGCAAAAGACAGAGAGAACGCGAGAGGAGGAAGGGAATGGAGGAGAAAGAGGATCTTATAAGGGCAATGCAAAGGAGAAATTGGGAATTAAAAAGGACGCTGTGTGCCTGAGGCTAACAGCACACGCAAAATAAAGTAAAAGGAGGAAGCCTGGACGGATGGTGATGGTGACAGCAAGAAGAGGTGTAATTGTTTGTGGCTGGTGTGTTTTGAAAGAGAAGAAGAAAGAGGAG